>CM021110.1:398012104-398440078 GCA_007115665.2 Sequoiadendron giganteum | reverse complement strand
CTTCCACAATTCAAATTCTACTTCAGATGGCCACTTGAAAATGATAACCTCATTTATATTTTCTCTATATGGTGAATATTTTACCATCACTGAGGTAGCTTCCTTATCAAAATCTTCTAATAAACTAATAACAAAGGATAGTTTCTCAAATGTATCATTCAACATAAAAATATCAACCTTCTTGCATATTTCATTTGTCTAGATTGACATGATGTCAATCATTTGGTCTTTCCAAGCCTACAAATGCTTCACCTCATCATAATTATGTTGGATATCTGGTAATGGTGTTAATTCCACATCATTGTATTTGGCCTTTAATTCTTTGATCTTCATTTCCATAGGAGCAACATACCCCTAAAACTTCTGCTCCACAATCTCATTAACAAATTGATAAGTTGGAATAACCCTAGGATACTTATCCTTATGTTGCTTTTCTCCTACTACCATGAACTTTAATTGTTTAACTTTGGGACTTCACTTATCCAATAATGGGGTGGCCAATTCTTTATCTCTTAGGAAAAAACTAATTTCTTACAACATTAAAGCATAACTTGCATGGATACTATTTAATTTTCCTTGGAATTTTCTATTCAAGTGTCTCAATAAAACATCCACAATTATTGACTTAATTTTCAAAATAGATTCCTCAGACTATTGCAACAATTCCTTATACTCCTCAACCTCGTGGATTAATTTATCCTTTGAATGCCCTCCTCCTGAAGTATTTTCCTCCTCAATTGAAATGGGTTCCCGCCCCATACTATATGGAATGATTGCTAAGGATTGTCCTTGTGAGGGAGGTTGAGGTTGCTCCATTGGTGGATGAGAAAAATTATGGCTAGAGCTAGGTTTTCCTTGAGACTTCTATGTCTCCATTTTCTACTTCAATAATGCTAGCTCAATTTCTAATTCTACAGCTCTTTGCTGACTATTATTGTACTCATTAATAAGATCATTATACTAGCCCCTCAAATTATCTTTGTCCTTGGTCAAATCCTCAACAGTTGCCCTAGTGAACTTGGCAACATTCACTTCCATATATGCTACCTCCAATGCTGGGGTATCAATGACCCTGCTTACAACTAGGTGACCATTGAAACCAGTTAGGTCTGCAACTACTAGTTTTCTGGATCTAGAAGACAATGACTAGATTACCAAGGCATCCCATTCCTCACTAAAGATTGATCCTTTGAGTGCCAGTGTAGCTTCTTCTTCAGTTTGAATAAGTGGCCTATTGGCCCTTCTTATTTTATCGAATACCACAACATAAATGATATCTCATTCATGGAGAAATAATACTCCACTTTTTGGTACCAATTCCCTACCTTGCTTTGGTGTCATCTCCTTGAAGGTTTTCCTCATTTCTTACATGAGATTGGATTGAATAACCTTTTCTGGAAGCTCAAGATGCAATCTCCTTTTTTGAGCTACCTTCTCAACATACATTGGAGAATGTTCCCTCCATACAAAATATCTAAATGCACTTTTTTTAACAAAAGAGTCATCCCTCATGAATTCTCTACAAGCCTCTATTCTCATATCATCAGTATTAATTATTCCCCTTTTTTTATCTTTCCCAAGCCTTAGATCAACTGCTCAAGAACTTGATGCAAAATCTTATGGAAAAGATTGTATTCCTTGTTGCATGTCATCATGGGTAACCATAATCTCTTCATCATCTATTTCAGGATAATCAACCACTTTTTCCTCTTCAATCCTCTATCTTTTGGGTCATGGTGGTTGTGTTGGAGAAGGGGACCATAGGGGAGAGTCCAGATCAACAAAATTCGGTAACAATTTCCCTAAAGATGATGGTACTAATTGCTTATGAGACATCACTCCACAATTTTCTAAAGTAATAGGGGTGCACATGGTTTCTTTCTCACCTATCATTCCCTTCTTCCTAGAATATACCCTAACCTTCGGTGGAGGCTGGTAAAAATTTCTTTCCTCCAATCCTACTTCACGATACTCTCCAACAACCCATGACTTTCCATTGTCCTCAACTACCTGTTTAGCCTTCAAGACCCCTACCATGTTCTCAAATTGTTAATAGCATATGTGGCCCTATTCAACTCACCATTGATATTTGGCATGGGATCATATGCAGGGTTATTTTGTTTCTTCTTCTTCATCATCTTAGTAAAAGCTATATATTTTTCTTTTCTTTCCTCTTGCACCTGCAAGTCAAGGACATTTTTGACGATATACTCAGGGAAATAGAAATTGTGAACAAAGATGCCAGTCTTGTCTTTTTCCTCCATTTGAGAAATGAATCCCTCAGGATCATGGTTCCTTGGGCGTATAGTATTCAACCCATAAGGTTCAAGTAATTTACCCTAATCTTTCCACCCTCCTTTTGCCGTAAAAAAATCAGCAAAATTTGTATACTCAGGAAAGAAAGATCATTTCTTATGCTCTATTGGAAAGTGTGTCATTTGGGCACATACTAACTGTCTCATGATTTCTATGAATTCAATTCTTAAAGGCACATCCCTAGGAAACGCATATGGGTTGACATTAGTGTCATATACCCTGAAAAAATGGTTGTATTATAGTAAGGGATGATATCTCCCCAATTATGTGTCAAATTCAACTTAGGCCTCCTCTCCATTGGCCTTAAGAAATCATGAATTTACTTAGGAATTATAGGTGGATCATAGATCAAGGATCTTCTCAATATTGACCCAAAAACATTATGAAACACCACCTAATGAAATTCATGACCATGTCTATCTAGAATTATGGTCTAGTTTTGGACAGGCATGTCAATATCATCCTCTTTCTTTTTCAATTCCATATTCTACCAAATAACTCCCTCTCCCTTATACAAAAACATGTGCATCGATAAGGAATTCCATCTGAAGCTTACCAATTTTTTTCCTTCTTTTAGAGCTACCAAACCCTCATGAATTTTATCTACTAGATAGGTAGTGAAATGATATACTACATTGAAAGCTCGATGTTGAAGATGCACAGCCATAAAAATGAGGTCAGTAGGAAAGGTATACTTTATACTAATAAAAAGAACTTGCAATAGGGAACAAACAATCTTCTTGAAGTAATTGCAAAAGTAGTTTATGGGAAAAGGTTTTGGCTCATTCTTGCCAATCACTATCTTCTTTTTATTTTATCCTGTTCATGTTATTTCCAGATGAGGAGTTAACAAAGAAGTCCTAAACAAACCATTAGTATTCCTATATTATTCTCTAAAGGATTTAAGGTAAAAAAAACCATCTCCGTATTCCATTCGTGCAAATAAATTTTTTTTGCAATCTCCTCTTTGGTTATTTTATCCATGTCCACACCATCACATGTCTTAACAATTCTGGTCATAGGATCGTAGCTTGCTGCAACATCCTTTAACAAGTCAACATCCAAGTATACATTTGGTACTACCATCTTTTCGAGGTGTAACCTCCAAGGGTTACATAGAGGGGCACCCAAGTTCCTATTTCCAAACCAATTAGGGAATAACTACCAACCTGTATATGGTACTTTAGCATCTCGAATTGCACACTATTTATCAATTAACCCTTCTAGAACCTGGGGTACGTAATACAAATCCTTTCCCTCAATTTTCTTATTAGTGGATGGTTTCAATATATCTATGAAATCCTGAGAAAAGGATCTAGTTGGAGTTTTAGAGCTAGAACTTCAGGCTTTGAGTGCCATTGCACAAGATAGATTAAGGTTCAACCTAGGGTTTAAGTACTGCAAGGGTTTTGGAATTCAGTTCTAGCTTGATGGCCTTAAACATAGTAACTTCATAAATTGAAAAGCATCAACAATTATTTATGCAAGCTTTAAAACAACTTCAAAATGAAAACTAATGCAAGCCTTAAAACAAAGAAAGACACAATTCACCTTTTCCCTCAAGAAAACAACAAGGTTTCCAAAAGAAAGAGAGCGTAGTGTACACATTACTTACAACTTTTCTTATAGAGAACTTTAATGGCAGTTATGTTGGACTTATAGGAATTTTCTCGTATCACTTGATGTTTGGAAAATATTTCTCAACATGAAATTAAATACGAAAATAGAAATTAAAGAAAAATTTAACATTAAATTTGGTGGCTCAAACTAAACTTCACCATTAATATTCAATCATGCGAGAAAAAAAGCCTATTGTATAGTGCTCACCCACTTTGAATATTGGTCATCAATCTCAATCCAAGCAAGCAAGAAAGAACGACTTAGATTGAGTCAATATGTTTTGAAAATGCCACGTTCATCTACCAAATTATTGGTGAATGAAAAATCACTAACAAGACACCACCTCAGCATGAGAGGGTCTCATTATTACTTCATACTTGGCATCAGCATCCACGTGTCACTCGTTCATACACCTTGGAACATTATTAAAACTATTGTTTTAATTGCATGAGGATGGTGAGGAATGACCACAATTCATCATTTCATGGAAGTCTTTGATTCAATAGCCTTCATTAAACTACAAGAAAACAAGGAATGGGCTCCATGACCATATGTGACATGTGGCAACATCTTTCACATCTCGTAGTTCATTCGTGACATCATCCAAAGTCTTTAAGAGGCCACTGGGGAATGGTCAGGATTCAACCTATCCATCTGATGATCAGAAAATTTGCACATGTGAAAATTTTTATTCATAAAAAGGGGACCAACTAGGGATATGGGGAACAACCCTTAAGGTAAGAGATTTAGACACAAGTCTAAAGTTATGAAAATTTATCGACTTGACATTAAGTGAGTATTTAAATTAAGTCCCGACGTGGGAAAGACCGACGAGCTAGGTCAAAGGGGCCAGTAACATGAATGACTTAAAAGGCTCAAGCCATAATTTAAACAACCAGTAACTTGGAATAACAGGTCAACACATGATTAAAATTCTTAGATCAAAATAAAATAAAAGACCAAAAGCAAAGGTTTTTTAAGGCTAAAACCTTAAACCCCAAAGTAGACCAGTGGTGCCACACACCAATGAAACAAGGAACAAACCAGATTCTGTAAAAATTAAGAGCTCTACCACCTAGAAAATGAGAAACCAAAGAGGAAAGAAATAGATAACAAGAGCATTGAATTAGAATTTTTTTTAAAAAAAATCCCCTACATCGACAAGCAAAGAGGATTAAAAAATAGAGGTGAAATTCAATAAATTGAAGAAAAGATTAGATGAGAGAAAAAATAAATATGATGAGGAAATTATACTTCAAAAAAATTAAGACAAAACCTTGGTAAAGAAAATTAATAGTGGGAATAAAAATTGGATAAAGAGAGAAAGAAAAGTGAAAAGTTAGCAGAAGAACTAAAAGAAGCAGAAAATGAAACAAACTTTTGATCCAGGTGGATACTTGTCATTAGAAATTGAAATGTTCCACATGCTCCATATTTTAGCATCATCTTGAAGAGCTCATAAAATGGAACCTAACACAACTTGAATAAGCGTAAAAGGAGCTCATACGCTCAAGCTATGCTCAGTCAAAGTTGGGGTCAAACTAGGTACAAAGGCCAGTTAGAAAGGAGAAAATTTTGATCATCTCAAAAATGGTCAAAAACAACATCATGTCGAAGAGCTCATCGCCATGACTTCGATGTCATTTGTTTCGTCAAAAATGGAGTATGTATGCCAAAGTTATGCCAAGTCAAACTTTTAATCAAAGGGTTGACTAGTCAAAATGATGATGTTAGCATGTTGACATGGCAGTTGAATGGATGTTGATGTGGTAATTGATTGGATGCTAACGTGGTAGCTGATGGGGTGTTGATAAGGTGTTCATGTGGGCTAATTACAATTTGTCATGTGGCAAGAGTTAGCCAATCATACTGTGACATGTGGCAATTTCCAACCATTCACAACTTGACACGTGGCATACCCGTTCATAGGTCTTTGACGATCAGTTTGAACTGTTTACCAATAAAATAAAATAAAAGATATTAAAACATAATATAAGATTAGTAAAGGGTTATTTAAGGGGTCAAATAAATTTTATGAAGATTATTAAATATTTGTAGGGGATTATCATTGTAAATGAGGTTTTTTTCAAAAGATATACATATGTAAATGGGAGATATGCAATATTTGTAAAATCATATGGTTTTAGGCCAAAATTGGGAAACTCTATGTGTAAAAGAGGGCGTAGATCATGAGTTGGGTAATGAAAATTAGGTGGTGATTTTTTTTGAAGAGAATTTTCTTGGAGAGTTTATGTGTTCAACTTTGTGCTTCACCTGAAGATGTAGCTATCTTAGCGAAATCCATTATCAACTCGAGTCTTGTCTTCTATCTCTCTTTCTCTCTGTTATTTTGTTCATCACTTTATTATTGCTCTATTCATTTAAGCATTTTAGTTACATTTAAAATAAATCATTTCAATATTGATTTAAAGGCCTTCGATTTAATTGTTATAATAAGCTATTATTCATGTGCACCAAGTACTAGATCCTAACATCGGATCAAGTGGTATCAGAGATTTTTTGTGACTGATGTTTACAAAGGTGAATGATAACAAGAGTGAAGAGCCAACAAGGTGAAGGAACACTTGTAGAATATAATCCTAAGATCAGGAAATAAAGACCATCAAAAATGTCATAGATGGTAATTGAACTGAAATCATAGAGCTCGATGATAGAGGCTTCCAAAAATCATTCCTTGACATGAAGGCCATGGTGGAGGTGCTCTATAAAGAAAGAGAAGATCAAAAGAAATATGAAGAAGGAAATACATCGAAGCAAAATATTATGAAGATTGCAAAGACAAGAAGAAACAATCAAGAGATTGTGAAAAACCTCTGAAATCTCCTCCATCTTCTCCTTCTTCGTCTTCTACTTTTGTTAATCCTTTCAAGAGAAAATCTAAACATATTGTTAAATTGGATGTAAAATTTAAGTTACCTAAGTACTGTGGGGAACTGGATGCCAAAAAGTTAGATGATTGAGTCCAACAAGTAGAAGCTTATTGTAGGATTCAAGGCCTAGTAAAAGATGCTTCTAGGATCTAAATAGCTAGTCTCTAGTTGGGAGAAATAGCTCTCATCTGTTGGGAGAGTAGGACTCAGGCGGAAATTTATTGCCATGGTAATGTTGGTATGACTTGGATGGAATTTTTTGCTGCCCTTAAAAAGTATTTTTACCCTTTAGGTTATATGCAGAAATTGACAATGAATTGGCAAACCTTTTAGGCAAGCTAAGGGCCAATCTATCTAGGATTACACCCATGAGTTTAGGAAACAAGCTATTGCTTTGAATATTCCATTTTATACTTAGGATACACTGCTTAAGTACATAGGTGGTTTTCATTATTACCTATGACATACTATTCTAATGTTGAATCCTAGTAATCCAGATTAAGTATGTGTCCAAGATACTCACTTAGAGTTAAGGGGTAAGAATCCTTTCAATGAAAATTTTGACAAGAAGCCATTTAAATTTTAAGATAAAGGAAAGGGGAAGAATACAACTGCCATTAGGAAAGAATAATGATAAGCTCACATCCTCTCATTGTGACAAGAAAGGTCATGATGAAGATTGTTGCTGGTAGTTGCATCTAGAATTGAGCCAAAATGGGCTCATAAATAGAAAGGTAAGAAGGAGTCTACAAATTTTATTATGGATCTTGGTTCAGATTCTGAAAATGAAACTAAGATAACAACAATGAGATTGAAAGGTAAGGCTTATCTTACCAATGTTTATGTTGCTAGTTGTGCTTCTACTTCTCAAGTCCATGTTGTCCCTGAAGATAAGAAAAGAAATGAGCTTTTTCACATAAGGGTTGTTTCTAAGCACACTAAAATTGATAATCTCATAGATAGTGGATCTCAAATTAACTTAATCTTAGAAAATGTTGTAAGGAATTTGGGATTGAAAACTACACTACATCAAAAACCTTATCCACTAGCCTTGGTTTGCAAAACATAATGAATTGCAAGTAACAAGGCAATGTGTTTTAAGGTTTGCAACCACAAGTAAGTATGTTGATGCGGTGAATTTTGATGTGGTTCCACTAGATTTTTATGGGATAGTGTTGGGAAACTCATATTTGTATGTTTGGAAGGCTATTTTCTATGGGGAATTTAATCATTATCACTTGTTTAAAGATGGTATCAAGTATATTGTACACTCTCACAAAATCAAGACTGATAGATCTTTTCTAAACACACGACCGTTGAAAAGGGTGATTAATTCAAGTAAAGATTTGTCTCTTATGTATGTTAATTCAACTAGTTCTAGACATGAACTTGAGGTAATCAAGGCTAATCAAATGTTGTAGGATACACCAATAGTACAACATGAAGAAATAGTAAATGAAAGAATTGATGATCCAAGTCTGCAAATTTTGGTTAGGAATTGGAGATTCCCTTGGGTAAAAATTTTCTTGTTTCGAAAGATAGACATGTTGTTGATTCATTCTCTTTCATATCTACATCATTATTCAACTTGATATTAGTTAGTGTTTATTGGTTAATGGAAATAATATTTGATGTAGATGCCTATGGAAGTGATAGAATGATGTATATGTTCAACAATTTTATTGCAGTCCTGATTGTGGTGATGAACCAGGTGTATAGATGGAGAGGTGATACAAGACAAGTGGGGACTCCATGCCTTCCCTTAAATTCTAAATAAATGTAACTTTTGGAGGTCCAAAAGCTCTCCAATAGGGAGGACTGATCTAGGTGGATACTTGTCATTATAAATCAAAGTGTTCCACATGCTCCATATTTCAGTGTCATCTTGAAGAGCTCAAAAAATGGAACCCAACACAACTTGAACAAGCAAATAAGGAGCTCATACACTCAAGTTACGCCTTGTCAAAGTTGGGGTCAAACTGGGTACAAAGGCCACTCAGAAAGGTGAAAATTTTGATCATCTCAAAAATGGTTAAAAAAAACATCATGTCAAGGATCTCATTGCCATGATTTTGATGTTGTTCTTTTCATCAAAAAATGGAGTTTATATGCCAAAGTTACGCCAAGTCAAAGTTTTAGTCATAGGGTTGACTAGTCAAAATGATGATGTCAGCATGCTAACATGGTAGTTGACTGAATGTTGATGTGGCAGTTGATTGGATGTTAACATGGTAGTTGACTAGATGCTAATGTGGCATCTAATGGGGCGTTGATGAGGCATCGATGTAGGCCAATCACAATCTATCATGTGGCAGGAGTTAGCCAATCATAGTGTGACATGTGGCAATTTCTAGCCATTCACAACTTGACACATGGCATACCCATTCGTAGGTCTTCGATGATCAGTTTGAATTGTTTACCAAAAGCATATGAGGTTGTCAGTCAAACCCACAACCTCAACCACACGAGTCTATGCTCTGACCATTACGCCACACATTGTGCACAAGTTTATATATGGCATGGCTTTCTTTTGTCATGTATTTTGAGTGAAAAATCCCAATAAAAAAGGATGATGAGTTTGACCTGTCAACCTCATGCCTACCAACCATCCTCGTTAGCCATTACACCACCAATATAGTTTGTGAAAATAAAGGGTATCAGTTTGTTTTAAAGAAGGTCTTAAATTGATTACTCCCATAATTTGAAAATTAGCTGTCTAAAAATAAATCAAAACTTTCCCCCTTAGAAAAAAAAGAATTGTATTAGCCCGAATAAAAGATTCAAAGGGCTTAAAATAAAATCAAAGGATATTAAAAGATAATAGAAGATTATTAAAGTGTTATTTAAGGCGTTAAATAATTTTTATGAAGATTATTAAAGATTTGTAGGGGATTATCATTGTAAATGGTGGATTTTTCAAAGATATACATATGTAAATGGAAGATATGCAATATTTGCAAAATCATATGGTTTTAGGCCAAAATTGGGAAACTTTATGTATAAAAGAGGGGGTAGATTGTGCATTGGGTAATGAAAATTAGGTGGTGACTTTTTTTGGAGAGAATTTTCTTGGGGAGTTTATGTGTTCAACTTTGTTCTTCGAAGAAGTGTTATTTTGTCTCACTTGAAGGAGACAAACTTTGTAACTCTTGTAAACTAGGAGACTCGACACTGTTTAGTTGAAGCATTGTAATCTTTATTGGAGCATAATCAAGGATTGGTCACTCTATTAGAGAGGAACCTAGAGACGTAGCCATCTTTGAGAACTCCGTTATCAACTCAAGTCTTGTCTTCTATCTCTCTTTCTCTTTGTTATTTTGTTCATCACCTTGTTATTGCTCTATTCATTTAAGCATTTCAGTTACATTTAAAATTAAGCATTTCAATATTGATTTAAAGGCCTTAAATTTAATCATTGTAATAAGTTATTATTCACGTGCAAGAAGTCCTAGATCCTAACATCAAATCAACTTTTATCGAAATAGTGAACTGCATTTTGTAGAGAAACAATGGGGCATATGAAACAAAAAAATTGGGAGTAAATAATCCAGAGAATTGATCATTTGTGTGAATTGTTTCAATTGAATGATTTTATGAAAGCACATTATAGAAAGTTGAAGAGAAATTTAATGGAGAAAAAAAACCTACTAAAAGTTGAGGAGACTACAAATCATGTTTAATAAATAGTGTACAAAGCCAGTGAGAATGAATTGAAATCAAAATTTATTAATAATCAGATCCTCGCTTCAATGATGTTGTCATCTATCATTCAAAATTGTTTGAGAATGAGTGAAACATAGGAATTTTTGTATTTGGCTAAAAAAAAGATGAGCTGGCTGAATGAAAAGGTAAGGAACTTGACCGAGCGTGGTCTACCAGAGGATTTTGAGACAAAAGAGTGATTTGTTGGAAGGTTTGATTTCAGAAAGAAGATGGAGAGTGCAAAGATGATTGATTTGGACCAGTTTCCTCAGAACCTAAATGAGGCTAAATATCTAGATTCCACTAAATCAATGATAAAGTTAAATGCAATTTTGAGTAAAACATTCAAGTCAAGCTCAAATTTGAATTATACATTGTTAAAATATTTTCAAGTCAGAGAAAATTAGTTAGAAAATATTACAATTCCATCATCTGAACAATGGAAACTAACACAAAAACTGATAGAATGATTTGATATTGATAGTATGGGTTTCCAAGTTCTAGTTCAACTATGTGAGATGTTGGCTTTGAGCAATATTTTGCATTGCTTGAGCCTCTATATATTTCTTCATTTAAAAAAAAATAAAAAATACAGACTTAATAGTTTTTTGATGTTCAATTGTTTGTATTATTTATCTTGTCAATTGAAGAAAAATTCTGGTTTGATCTACTAGATACACATAGAGTGATTGTTGGTATTCATTGTTGTATATGCTATTGTTTTTAATATGTTATTAAGCATTGAATTGAGTGATGAATCAATGAGTACATGTTTAACACAATTAAAATATGAAATCATTAATAACATGTTATTTTATCCAGTCTGATGCATAATTTCAAGGAATACAATATAAAATAACAAGTACAATTTGGGATTTTAAAGTTCTTAGTAATTCTCAATTGATGAAATTAGGGCTTTTAGGTCTAAAACCTAGGGCTTTTAAAAATTCTATTATTCTAAAACTTTGGCATTCTTATGTTTTGTTGTTAAGATTTTTCACTTTTTGACTAGTGTTTAAGTTATTACTTATGGGTATCAATGTCATGACTCAAGCATTTCCTTTTTCTAGGAAGTGTCTCTTTAATATTTTTTTAAGGTCTGATTATTTACCTTCCTAATGTTTTTTGTATTCCCGAGGTGGTCTAGACATGTGTTGTAATAAAATATTTTGATTTCCATTTTCTACCTATTTTGAAACCAATAAAATATTTCTCAATGTGAAGGGCTCTAGGGACAAGCTCATCGTAAGAGGTAATGCATTGCATCTTTAAGTGAAAGGATAGATCTAGATCGACATTCACTATGATTATCCCCACTTGTTTCTCTTCAAGAATGGTCCACTTGCTCTTGCTCATGTCCATGTCAAGATTAAAGGAGAAGTGATCTATGAATTTATTGGTGATTTCTTGGAAGGTTTTGATGGGTATGTGCAGGATCATGATGGGCCAAAAAGTGGTGATATGTAAGTGATATGATGGCCCATGTGGCTGATGACTTTTTTTTACCCAAAATTTATGACACACAAAGGGTTTTTAAAGGAGATTCTCATATTTCCACCAATATAAATTATGCTTTACTTTGCATTTAATAAATAATTATTATTCATTTTCTATTTGAATTATGACTAAAGTCTTGATTGATAGGCTGATTGAAAAGCATATATAGCTTTCAAATGGTATCACATTTTTTGAATCAAAAACATGCATCACATTCTATTCTTTGCATACTATAGGATTAAAAAATAAATTGAATTTCATGAAGTTTTGACCAAGTTAAGGTGGTTAGACGTATGAGTTTTTTTATATTTTTTAAAAGTTGTAATAAAAAATTCATAATTAATTATTTACTTGAAAAAAAATTACAATAAAATATGCATCACATTGGGACATGACTCCTCTACTTATATCTAAAATTTTATAAAAAAATATTATCATTTCATTGTGGTTAGGGTGGTCAAACAGACCCCTACTTCTTATTTTTTTCCTGAAATTTAAGTACTACTGCATTGAAATTTCAAATTTTCACCAAATAGATTTTTTGTTTTAAATAAACCTACTAGTTCAAAAACTACATTCAATTTACTGCAAATTCTATTATTACATATTTTTGAAATAATATAGATAACTTATTCAATTTTTTTGTCAAGTTGTCTAACTCTGATTTTCTGAATTTTTATTGCCACTTAAGGGTTTGTTTTTTCCATGATGATCCTACACATACCTTGATACCTAAAGGAAATTGAGAAAAACAATCAATGGTTGGACCTGTCAAACTTTATGGGAAGAGGCACATCAATTAGGACTCATTGTAGGCAACCTCCATACACATGATGTTAAACTCTTTGACATCGTCCACAAGAATTTTTTTCCCTTTCTATTTATCAAATTTGGGGACTTCAAAATTGGGAGGGAATGGTACCATTGTGATGTTTCGGTTGAAGGGATACAAGCATAGGTTTTGTTGTGTATGGGGATTCTTCATTTTTCCCATCCAGATATCCTACATTTCTTGTGTTAATGCCTTAAGTTTTGATGCTACATCATCTTATGGATTTGGTGGAGGAACATATGTTGCATATTGTGGGATGGTGGATGGATTGTACATGGGATTTTGATATGAATGGGTGTTGTATGGTTAGTATGGTGGTGTGGGATATTTTGATGGTGATGATGGTGGAGGTGTATATTTTCCTAACATGTTTGGTTTGATGGTGTTTTGTTGAGGGTTATAGTATAAAGCTTGTTGTTGTTGTTGGGTGAGCAATTGTTGTTGTTGGGCATATTGTTGAGCTTGTTGTTAGGCTTGTTGCTATTTTTGTGCTACTAGAGCTATTTTTTGTGCTACTAAGGCTACTTAGTGTGCTTTTTGTTGTTGTTGGGCCACTAGGGCTTGATGTTGGGATTTTTTGTTGTTGTTGTGCTACTAAGGTTGTTGCTTGTTGTTGTTGTTGTTGTTGTTGTTGTGCTACTAAGGTTGCTTCTTGTTGTTGTTGTTGTGATGCTATGGCTACTTTTTTTTGTTGTTTTGCTGCTAGGACTTCCTTTTGTTTTTGTTGTTGTTGTGCTACTAAGGCTTCTTGTTGTTGTTGTTTTTGTTGGGATACTAAGGATGCTTGTTGTTGTTTTTGTTGTTGGGATACTAAGGCTGCTTGATGTTGTTATTGTTGGGATACTAAGGCTGCTTGTTGTTGTTTTTGGATGGCTTGTTGATAAGCCTATTGTGCTTGTTGTAAAGCTAAGGAATGTTCTTGTAATGGAGGATCAGTTGGTTGTTGGGATATTTGTGATGGGTTTTGGGTATTGATGTTTTGCATGGGTTATGGATGGTTGATGAGAGGTTGGGGATTCTCTTGGTTTATCATTACTTGTAGGATGGTGAATTGAGGTAGAGGAATGTAAGATTGAGGTCGCATCTGATTTTGCATGATGAGAGAGACCAAGTGGAAGGATGATGAATTGTGATGGAAATGGCACATTAGGACATTGAGTCCATTGATTGAAAGGGTTCCCTTGATCGATGTTTTGGGGATTTCATTGTGTTTGGGATGTGGCCAAGGTATTACCTTGGTTGATGGGGTTTGTGACCAAGGGGTTGTTCTGATTTGGGTTGATGGTTGATGGGATATATGTGTTTTGGGTAATTGATAGGTTGGATGTATTAACAGGAGGATTGGATGAAGATGTCCCATGTTGCGTTGAAGGCTGATTTTGCATAAGGGTATTGACATGCCATTTTGGGTATATTGGTGACACTTGGTCCATACTATTGTGCATGATGTTGGGACCACTCGTTTCACTTGTGGGGATTGATGAAGAGGGGTACCCTCGATATGTTGAGGTGGTCGTGGATTCATGAAGTGTAAGTGGTTGATGTTGATGTAGGGGGTGTTTGAGAATGGTAAGAGCACCAAAGGTAGTTTTCCAAGTGGTTTTTAATATGGATTAGTTTTGAGGGTACCCACAAGTGTGTTTCTTTCCAAAGGTAGAGTATGACCAAATTCCTTAGCAAGACTAGTTGCAAGACTAGGAGTATCTGTTTGAGTTATCCCTAATGATGGAGTTGATGGAAGCATGGATGAAGTAAAGATTTGTGTGAAGCCTTGTGCTGAAAATGATGGGAGATTGCAGTTATTTTCTCTATGGCTTGATGTTCTTTCTTGTACTCAAGGATTTCTTCTTTGGTTACAAGCTCAAATGGGTTGTTTGTAATGTCTTCTACCTCAAAAAAAAATTGATGGGGATGAGGGTTGTTATGGTGGGGTAACATGACTTCTTGGATCAAATTCTTGAGGATTGGTATCACTTAAAGTGAATTTGACTTCTTCTTTTTCCATGATTCTCTTGTGTTGTTATCTTGTCTTTACCATAAATTGTGGGTCACCTATGGGAGAGTTATGTTGATATTTGTAATGTTTAAACTCTCTAGTTGACTCAAATCTTGGTAAAATTGATTCTCTAAGTATTTTTGGGGCAATGGTGATAATGGGAGATGAAAAATGTGAATGATGTGGGAAGTGATCTTTGAAAATATTTTTAGACAACACTTTTTGACTATAATTTTTATGTTTGATGTTTGGATAAAACATGTTAATGAACTTGTGAATCTTTAAAGTAGACTTGTGACCTTAAAGATAAAAAATTCCAAAAGTGATAAATAACTTAATTAAATGCATAGAAAAGGATTCATTTCACACACAAAGTAGCTAAGTTAGGGTTTGGATTGATAGATGTCTAAGTCCAAAGTGTTGGTGTGTTCAAACATTTGCAAATTTTGGTGAAGTGAAGGATGAAATATGAGGAGGGATGGATGAAATGTTTGACCCTATGTTGACCTAGAGTGAACATTTTTTTTCCAAGACCAAGGTGGCGAGAAACATTCTAGATCTCTAAAGTGATCAAACCCTAAGGAATCAATGATTAAGGAGAATTTCTTGTGAAATGTGTAGATCTGGTTCATCCATGAAATAGCGTAGAAAATGTCTCCTTATGTATCTATCTTAGTTGTGGTGATTACTTAAGATACATCTCCAAATATAATTTGCACTATGATGTATAAGTTTGAAATAGTGGCATGTAGACATTCTCTTGGGGAATTTGATTTTGTGAGAGATCATTTAGAGAAGCACAAGATCATAAAAAAGATGATATTTATTGCCTTGCACAAAGTGGTAATATGGACCTTTCGACCACAATATCAAATTGTTCCTCTTATTTTTATAAGATGTATGTTTTGTTTCTCCATTGGATTGGTGTTTACTTTGTTTCAAAAGTGAAGCTTCTCAAACTACTCATTATATCTATTTTCTCTCCTTCTATTAGTTCAAAGTTTGGTTGAATAATAGCGGGTGTAAGGTTTGGTTGTTCAACTAAAGGGATTGGATGCCAAATGGTCATGTGGGGTTAAATTTGTCAATTTATCTTGTTTAAATGAGTTTATTTTTACCACAAACACTTTTCTTTCTTAATTTTCAAACTAAATGTCAATTTCAAAAACATCATTCATCTCACAAGGTCGGTTTTGTGAAAGGGATGAAGTTAGGGGCATAGTTACCTATTGTAACTCTGATAGTATGGAGTGATATGTAAACTAAAATATTTAGAAGTATCTAAGGATAGAAATCCTTAGGGCAAGCATAAATATCAAGTATTTTTTCAAAAGGTATCCATGCTTAAACCAAAGGGTTTAAAATTTTGTGGAACATTTTTATGTTTGTTTGAATTTTCTTTCGGAACCAAGAAAGTATTAAATTAACTCTCAAGCAATTAAAACCCTAAGTAGGTGTGTATTTCTTTGTATCCTTACCATCATCCCCTAAGAGATGATTAATTTGAGAATATGGAATGGACAAATAGGCTATGCCAAAGAAATGTAATGTCTTGACATGCCAACCAAAGGAGTCCCTTCCCCATTTTATTTATTGTCTCAACCAAACACCGAACATGGTAAGTAACTTCTTGGAAAAAATTTATTCCAATGCACGACTTCAAAATGAATTTAAAAGGAAATGGTGACCCACTACAAACAAGGTTCTTAATTCAGACTTTCGGGATAAGCTAGTACTTTACATGCAAAAAATTCACTCAATTAAGAGGCCTCCAAGCCCTTAGAAATATCTAAGGGTTTTAACATATCACATAGATACTCGAGGAGACTTTCAGTGGTAGAGTTTCACTACACCAATTGTTTAATGACTTTTGTCATAGGGTAAACCCATAAAAGTGGTTTACAATTCTAGTGAGGAAGGAAAAGTTGCAGAAAAGGACCCCAAGCAAAAAAAATTGGTTTTTGGGGGTTCAAATGAACTTCTGGTTCGAGTGAACCCAAATGAGGTTTGATAGAACCCCCTTTGAGTGAACCCATTTAATGTCAGGTCCCACATTTTCCAAAAAAATAAGCAAACAAATGCCTGTGGAAAAGGGGTTCGAATGAACCAGGGCTTGAATGAACCCTTGTTCAAGCAAACCCTTAGGGGTTCACTCAAACCCCCCTTTTCCCCCATTCTCCCCCTCGGGCACCAAAAAACTCCATAATTTTTCCCTTCAAATCTTGGGTTGAGGATGAAAATGGAGGAGACTTCACAAACCCAGCTAGATGATGGTATTCCTTAGAATGAGCCATCAAATGAATATAATTTTAATATCTTTTAGTTTTATTATGTATTTATTTTTTTAGTTTGATTAAACATAGGTTTTTCACCAAAAATCAAGCTCTATGTTTTGTACATGTGGAAAACTAGCAGATTATCAAAATAAAATACTGAAAAATATGTGTGGGCTAGGTATTGATGTCCTTGATCCAATAAAAAAATTAATTGAATTTTGATACATACAAAAAAAGTTATGTTGTATACGACTCGCTTATGTTTGAATTGTAATTGGTTTGACTTCGAAACTTGATTAAGGAAAAAATATTCAATAAAACACTATGAAACCAAATGAAAAGGCTAGATATCATAGTTACAAATCTAAATTCAAAAAAATTAAAATTTTATCCTTCATGGAAAAAAAAATTATGTTGTATACGGTGAGCGTCACTCCTTAAAAATGTTGTTTACTAAAAAAACTAGTTTTCGAAGGAGATGGAAAAAGAAGTGCAATCTGATTCTAATTTTTTTGAAAAAAATATATTTAGAATCTATAGAGAAAATTTCACAAATCAGTAGTTTGCATCATCTTCAAATTCCTCATGGTTTAGCCGCTATAGGTGCCGAAAAATAAAGATTTAGTTAGAAAAAAATATTTCAGTGTCCAATTTGGCCAAAAATTGTAAAACAGTATTATGGGATCACCCCACACCAATTATTTATATAGTGGACCAAAATGAAAGTACCACTTGGGTCGTTCCCTCTCATAAGTTGGGAGGTAGGCCCGCTAAAGTTAACACATGTTTGAAGCTTAAAAATATTTTTTGTCACCTAAGATTTTCCAAATGGCACGAGGGGAGAGGATAGGAACTTTCAAGAAGAAAATGTATACTTGTCTATTTTTCTTCACCCAAGATTGCACAACAAGCATACACAATCAAATCAGACACATGTTCATTTTAACCTTGACAAGCATAATGAATTTGTTTTAAGCACCAAACGAAGTTTGGAGATTGTTTTGTTCAATTTTAAACCAAAAGGAATAATGTTGTGAGGGCTCAATTTTAACCAATTTGAATGCTCATTTTAAACCCTAAAGAAATCTAATTTGGTCCTAAAACGTGAAATAAAGTATCATAAATGGGTTATAATTGCCCCATAAGTGTTGAAAAACTTGTTACAATTATATTCAAATGGCAATATTCTCCTTCACTTTGAATTTTATTTCCCAAACCCACAAAACCAGTTAGCCTTAAAAACAAAAACGAGAAGCTAGTGACATGTTAGCAATCAGATGAAATCAAAAAATTAAAGTACATGTCAAAATTCAAGTTCAATTTTTGTTTACCAGTAAATCGCAACACTTAAACAAATTGTGTCATTGTATTTTCATCAAATATGTTGCTATATCGAAAGTGCATCACTATACTAAAAAAATAGATGTGTCACTCTATAGTAAATAGTGGCGTCAACAACATCGCCAGAAAAAAAACATCACTAAAATAAAATTCATGTTGCGGTAAAAAAAATTTTAATGTCACTATTTAAATGTGCGGTGATGAATTTTAATTATGCATTGCTAAATCAATTATCCATCATTGAATTTGAACTAAAGTGCATTGTTGTATGGCAAAACATCCAAGATGTGTCGATGAATCTTCAATAGTGTCATTGAATCTACAAACACAAGAAAAATGAAAACCTAAAGAGAAATTTGTCAAATTGATTAGTTCAAGCCCTCCTTCTAGTGCCAAAATGTGACCGATGGCATAGTATAGGCTAACTACACTTGATCCATAAGGATTCAAAGTGTATTTAATCAACTATGCATCAATTCCAATAAAATCATTCAATTTAAACAAAGATGAAGAATCCATTAAAACTAACAATTTCAAACATGAAATCTTAACAAACATCTACTCTAAGACATTAAAACTTATCCTATTAGGGGAGTGGTGAAGCATAGATGTGGAATGGTGACCCTTTCCCAATACCTTGGATAATGAGCTTGTTTCAATCGATTTTATTGAAGAAAACTAACGAAACCATTGTGAGATGTGTTGCAAAACATGATTAAAGATAGATTAACATGATAAAATCTAAGATGATTGATATGATTATATGCAAGATTTGAAAGATTAAAACCTTAGTTTCAAAATATGTTAAATGGATGCACCTAAGTTACCATGGAAGCCATTAATGGATATTTTAAGCTATTATGCATGTAAATTAATCTAAAATTCCTTTAAAACATGAAACATGGATGCAAGATGAGAGTGATTTTAACAACATAAGTTTGTACTATTAAAAGGTGTATCCCTATCCAATAGATGCAAGGTCTATTAATAGAATAGAAAAAATTAAACCAATGGTCAAGATTGAAATATTTAATCAACAGTGAGAATGGAAGGAAGATGGAGGCATGGATCATGGAATCCCATCAAGGGTTGAGGATACAAAATGATATTTAATAAATTACTTACATTCATCCAAACAAACACACTTTCAAAAATTACACAAGAAGCTTTGTTGAAAGTTTGTTATAAAAAGGAATATTCCATTTTTCAAATGAGTGCAAAGGGAAAGAATATTCTATGAGAATATTCCCCTTTTGGAGGAAAATTAGCATTTAGTTAATTAAAACCAAATTTAATGTGCAAAGGGGAAGGAATATTCCATGAGAATATTCCTTTTTAGAGGAATGTGCAAAGGAGGAATATTTTCAAGGAATATTCCTTTGCAAGTGGGAGAATTAGATAATTAATAATTTGATAATTAAAAAAATGTTTCAATTATGCAAATTAGGGGAATTTAGGATTTTCATTAAATAAAATTATTTAATGAAAAGGGGGATGTGATATGATATTTAATTAAATAGCTTAGGGTTATTTAATTAAATAAAAGGACTTCGGGATTAAATTAAATAATTTGATTTATCTAATTTAACAAGGTGAGTTGTTAATGCAGGAGGGGTGAATTAACCTAATTAGGTCAATTAGATTAATAGATGAAAATGATGCAATTAATTAAATAGCTAGGATAATTTAATCAATTAAGTGAAAAGATGATGGATTTTAGGATGAAACGATGTTAGTATATCAGATTCGAGTGCATGCTATCATTCATGACATTTTTAAGTGTTTGCAATATGAATCAATATTTTTATGATATTGGAAGTGTTGTTGATGTGAATATTGAGATTTTTATGGAATGATGTTTGTTTTTTGTTGATATACAATGTTTTGACATTGAACATGGTGTTAGTGATATGTCGTATTTTGATTTCATTCAAGTTCATCAATATTTTTCTCAAGTTCATTTAGGGAAATTTGATGTTCTACACTTAGTCCTTAATGGTGATTTTGAAACCCTTGATAAGAATGATTTTGATATGGATGAGGATTTTGATTGAAATCAGCCATGTGACAAGATGCACCAAAACCTTGATTAGGGGAATCCGTAGTTGATATATCATTGACATTTTTCAGCATATGATGCCCCCATGGGTAAATAGAGTGGAGCTGGATTTGGGTAATAGATTGAAATGTTTTGATGCTCAATACCCTATCATAAGGTCACTCGGTTTATAGCCCCATGGGTCATTTCCATCTTTTATGGTGTTTTCTAGGGGTGCACTAGAGCTACTTTTGTTTTCTTCCATATTTTTTCTATGTTTTGATCTTGTAATTTTTATAGAAAAGTGCCAAGATTTTGTGGACATTTGGTGATTTATAACTTCTATGGAATGAACTAATTTTTTTTTTGGGGGATATTTTTTTTTAAGGAAATGAAATTGCATTTATTTTTGGATTTTTTGTTTTAAGGATGGAGTCTATTTCCATGCAAGAGGTGGTAATATGAGCTCTAAAGTGACACAACCCTAAGAACTCAATGATTTAAATGTTAAGCTTATATTGGATATGAAAGTTTGGTTCATTCCTTAAAGGGCGAGTATAAACATTTCTTAGCAAGATGTCCTTGTTGTGGTAAGTCTTCAATATGTGCCTCTTGATAGACCTTGAACTATGATGCCTATTTTTGAAAAGGCAGAATGTGGATCTTTGTTTAAGTACTTTGGTCTTGCAAGAGATCATGAAGACAAGCACATGTGTGGGGTTCAATTGTGTATTTGTTTCTAGATTTTTTGTTTTAAGGAAATGAAATTGTGCTTTTTTTTTTGGAGTTTTTGTTTTTAAAGGATGATGTCTATTGCCAGGCAGGAGGTTGTAATATGGGCCTTTCAACTATGATATATACTTTCTATTTCTCTTTATCTAGGATGTTGGCTACATTTCTCCACTAGGTTGGTGTTTTGTTTCTCTCGAATATGAAGCTCCTCAAACTATTGATTATATTGTTCTCCTTAAATCAAATCAATGTTTGGTTGTCTAATAGTTGGTGTAAGGTTTGGTTGTTGAATTGGAGAAATTGGATGCCAAATGGTTATAAAGTGAAATGATGAAAGTGTTGGTGTTTTGATACGGTTTAATGATTCTCAAGACCCTAGGGTTTGAGAAATGTTTTGGAATGACACTATTCTTGGAACTCAAAATGTCAAAAAAGAGTTGGATCGATATTTCACTTCTTTGTCTAGAGGATATGTTGTGGGAATTTTACTTGAACTAGCCTTGAGGTTCAAGAAAATATTGATATCTTAGACATTTGAGTGAAGGAATGATCCAAGTTGTTTTGCTTTGATTTTGATTTCTAAAACTAGGATGAGGTGCTAAATTTTACAAATAGATGATGGAACGAATATGATGCATCTTGGGAGTCTAACTATTTTTATTTTTAAGAGATTTTGTAACCAATTTCGGATTGGGTTTTTTATTTTCACCAAAAAATAGAGCAAAAGTGGCTGAAAAAGTCAACTACGACCAAATTATGGTCAAGTGCGGCCAAATCAAAAAAGAAAATGCGATAAAATTTCTCAAGTGTGGCCTCTATGTCAAGTTTTCTATCTGATGAAAATTGAGTACAAAAGAAATATTTTTGGTCAAAAATGGCGAGTATAAATTCAACTACAGCTAGGAAAATATGTCAACTATGGCAAGATTATGATCAACTATGACAAATTTAGAACAAGTGTGTTCAATTTTCTCTAAAATGTTAAATTTTCATCAGTAATTGTCATAAGACAAAGAGAAAAAGCACTAGATTTTTGTCAATTGCTACCAATTAGTCTTATTGCTACTTTAAGACCACTCATTCTTTTCTCCTACTAACTACACATTTTGCATTTAATAATTACATACCAAAATATACTGAAGTATAAAAATTGAACTAATTTCATTAATCCAGAAGAGAAATTCTAAAACAAACAATGACTACAATTATGTTAAACTCTAGTATAAGTATATATATGTATATATTCATACTTCCAATTATTTAACCCAAAAATTATTATAAGTAAGCGCTCATTTCTTTAAATATAATTACATCAAATACATAAAATATAATAATGAACTAAGGTTACATTGTTAATCATAAAAGATAATTATTGGAGCAATAAACTAACACCAATCTCCCAAAATGAAATAAGAATGTCAACAAACCGGTACACCTTTAATGCATAACCCATTATCCTTATTCGAGAATTCAAGAACACATTTCTATTCCAATCATAAAAGCTACATGAGTAACAAGACCAATTTTACCTCCTTACAATACTAATGCTTCCTTTTAATAAAAATATTTCTATAAGATAACTCAAATATTAGAAACATTTATTAATCAAATACATATATCTTAATCATTAAGAAAAAAATTGAGGATTGTATGGATCTCAATTATTAATTTATAACCCATTTCTTATTTTCAACATTTATAATCTAACTAATGATCCATTTTATTAAGCAAATACTTTAATCCCAACTAAATTATTATATTAGCATCTTTAGATTGATTAACTAAAATCACATACCCTAAACACAATCATCATCACAAGATAGCATTTAACATTAGACTTGATTAGTAAATCCTTTCATGTCTTATTTCAATACATTTTCATTTACAAAAATATTAATAACAAACCATCCTAGAATAATTGTAGAGTTTAATTGCTAATAGACTTATTTAATCTCATCTTACACTATAGTAAGAACTAATCGTTTGAATTCTCTTCTATGTATATCATCCATTTAATTGTAGCCATAACTAACCTAAGAATGAAATAATTCATTTTATTAGCAAATTTATTATAAATAGAAATTCTATGACACATATCTTATATTTTAAAACCATACTATATTAAACATCTTCATGAAGTCTCGCCTACCAATACTTATAAAGAATTATATATACAAACACATTTATTAAGACTAACCTATTTACGAGTAATATAAAAAAGAAAGATCTTATCTGAAATCTAACACACACATATACTAAGTGTTGAATAAAACGAAATGAGCCTAGATCAACACCAAATGAACGACTCAAATAAAAGTGATCCCAACGAACGACTAAGATTTGTCTAATAGTCATGGCCTACCACCAGCATGCATTCACCGTCAGGACGAGGAGAAAGATGAAATGCATGCCCAAAGTGAATGTCGACAACAACATCGATTACAACACATCTATTACTATGGACACGGTTACAAATATTCAACTCCACGTAGGTTCCTTCTATTAGTGGCTGAATGTAGCAGGAGACCTGGCGCACAAACCAAAGATGGCATAATTGTTTCCTGAATGTGAACTATATAAATGAGAACTAATCAACTATACCTGTTCCAATTTTGACAGACAATACCCTATGCATGGATAAATAGATATATCAAATGTACCAAATAAGAAAGTCGATGGTCATTCTAAGGTTTGTCACTACATAATCGGATTACACACCGAGCAAAAAACAAAAGAACTATTTTATCTAACCTATGTTCTCATTCAACAAGAAATAGCATACTCATAATAGATTGAAGCACGCATGCAGAACGCAATGCAAATTCACCAAATGGATGCAGATAAGCATGAATGAGACTAACCTCACAAAGCTCCATAGATGTCCAGAAATGCAGAGAACTTAACTTAAAAGATATACTTGCATGGAATGTACAATGGAGGTTTTTCATCGACTTATATGCAAAATATGTACATGTAAAAAGGTTATTTCGACAGGAGAAAAAATGCATGTTATTTTCATCCACCGACTCACATTTCTTGTGTTGACATGCACAAAGTACAAAAGATTCTTTCAGAGCATGAAAAGAGAGGCACATGCGACAATCGACTGCAATGCATCATCAACACTTAGACAACCGTCAAGAGGGAATAACTTTTGGACATAAAGCTGCCCTTATAAATTACAACAGTAAGAGAATATAATTTGATCTGACAAGGAATCAATAGGAAACATGTGATAAAATGAATCCATTATGAGATTAAGATCCCGTAAGGTAAAGAGGAAAAACCAGATCACAGTTCACAGCTTACTTGCAACCAACTGCATGGAGGTTGACGACATAAAATATCTATCCGAAGACATAAGATTGGACATAAAATTGGCCCATCGATTTCAGAGGAACCTATACATATACAACCGTAAAGATTTCAAAAAATAAGGTAACACTATGCATGATTAACCAAGAGACAATGCTAACCATGTTGAACAGAGATAAAAACACAGCTCGATAGGAGCATGCAATGAGTTAAGGATGGTTGAAGATAGTTGCAAATCAAATCACTCCTTTAAACCCGTCACAGTATATTCAAGGGGACGAGTTAAGAAGGCTAAAGACAGTTCACAAGTTCATGGATATACACCGAAACAAAGACCTATCTGGTAAATTACATTTATTAGTTACCTATATAATACTTGTTTATTAATGTTTCCATTTTCGACTGGTGCATGCAGGTTTGAAGACAAGGTTTTCACAATAGAATCTAGCATAATTATTACAACTTTGAAAATCACAAGAAAAGAATCCAAAAAACGAATCCTTGAAGAATGAAGACGAACTCAGCAAAACACGATGATGCAAACTTTCTTTTCCCATGAATAGATACACAGATTCGTACGATATTTGCAGCTTCTTCAATTAATTTCACAAATCCAAAAATTCCAGAAAATCACATTCGAAAAAAAATCTTTATCTTTTCTATTCTTCCAAAACCCAAAATCTCTCTATTTAAAAAACGAAAACCTCCTATGTTTTTCAAAATTCTATCTTTTTATAAAAATTCTCAATTTCCAACTCCCACTTTTTTTTTAGCATGCAATGCATGCATTAAATCAATAGATACAATAGTTTAACATGGCATGCACTTAAGATCAGAACTTATGTTCCATTTTCGAAAGATAACTTTGAATAAATAAATAAATTTCTAATTCATTGCACTTTTCGAAACAAGATAATTTAAAATTTAATTTAATCATATATCAAACTAAAAATAGCTTCTTTAATTTAATCACATCATTAAATCCAACATTAATTTTAATTAAAACACTATAATAATTCAATTTAACAGAATATAACCATTGCAGACTTAATTATAACCAAATGACTACAAGCACATGACAAACATGAGGCAAGACAACTGGGGTGATGATAGATACTCGTTCTTTTCAGAACAAAGGCTAAGAAAAGAGGACAAGTCTATCTCCCATCATTATTTCCATTGGTTCATGGCACACTTAGACCTGACAAGCAGGTGGAATAGATGCCTATACCTGCAAGTTGTGTAACACTGCACGATTAATTCAACATGTACAAATATGAAAGCACACCGTGAAGAAGAATCACGACATAGTAGGGCACTCACTATTGAGTATTGCTAAATCATCTTCTTCACCAACTAATGTAAACATATAACTAATCACAACATCATCATGGGTAAAACATAATAGAATAGATAATCATCATAAAATGTTATCTTAAGAAAGTAAACATCGCATCAAATAATATGGTGTAACATCAATGAGTTTCTCAACCAATCATGTAAATCGTGTCATAAAACATTGAAACAACATAGTCTCTATCAACAAACAAAAACTCAAATAAAAAAAATAGAAGCGTTGATAGGAGAGTCACTACATCCTTCCCCCCTAGGATGAGGCTTACTCCTGGAAGCCTATAATCCAACAAGAGTCACTTGAACCCTTATAACCGAAAGGTTCATCTTAGCCTTAACTATTTTCCTTCATCTTCAGAGAGAGGACACTCCTCAAGATCCTCATCGGAGTCCATAACCGTCTTCTTGGATGTGGAAAGTTGTGCTCGAAGAATTCCCTTCTCCTCCTTGGACAAGATAGGTGCATTGGGACCACATCCCAATGGCCAATCTTGAGTAGCAGATGGTTTCTTCACCCTAACAGAGTATCCCGACTCCACAATTTTCTTCCCTTTTACCAATTTGAGCCAGGAGAGGGCCTGGGCCATCATCTCATTATCATAAATTCAAGATGGTTCATTCAGCATGGGGTTCTCCTTGATGACCACTCCCTCTTTGGCAACCTTCACTACCTTTCCTTTCCTCTTTACAAGCTTTGACTTTCCCATCCCTGTAGGCAAGCAAAGGTAACGTTAAGACTCAAAATTATTTTCAAGTCCTGATCTACCCTATCTTAACATACATTTTCATGCACACCCCTTTTGTATGCTAAAAAAGTGTCCATAATACATTTCCTCAGTAGGCAGGATATCAGTGTATTGTGCACTACACCGAGGGTCCTATCTTTCTACTAGTTTTCTGCATCATTGGACTAACAATACCTTACGTCAACCCCCAAGTAGATAAGAAAGTACATCCTAAAAGGAAAACACATTTCAAGAATCTAACACCTAGGACAACCTAGTGGGTTTGCATGATCTAGAGCACCCAATGTTAGAACCTGATGCTCTGATACCAAGTTGTAACGCCCTGCCGTGGAAGTCGGAAAACATTATGAAAATAAAATAAACAACCGAATAATTTTTTTTTAAACAGATAACATGTGACAAAAAAATCCATAAATGTTCTAGGATTCCACAACTACGCTACTACAGATAACAACAATACAATAAAATAACTAAGTAATGATGATCACAAGAGAAGCCACGCTCAAATAACATAATAATAAGAGTTACAATAGTCAAGATTATATCAAATCTCTAATTGTAACAATATATATACAAGGCATATCATGTACATAATGAGTGCGATACAAAGAAGAGTGAGATGAGGAAAAGAATGACGACCACGCCACAAATTCGCCAAAAGAACTCAACTCCGTAATTGAAGTACAATATGGATCCAACCAAGAAAACTTGTAATAAATAAACTACCTGATGGGGACCCAATGGAGTAGTCAAACATTCCTCCCAACCATGTGGTGCTCAAAAGCCCAACCCCTATGCTAGGACATAGAACAAATCCTCATGTCAAACAAAACTCATAAGACATCAACATAATAACATGGTTGTCTCACAAGATGACTCAAGAACTAGTCAATGACAACAATACACTGGTACCATAAACTACAAAACATAACTCCATATTGAAAACTAGAGAAAACCCCAGAGGAAACTCACATCAGGAAACTCACAAGGTGTACTAGGATAAGAGTGTCATCACCTATACGGGATAAGTTACCCTGGGTAGTCTTCCTAGGTTATCGGCCCTCTACTGGAGTTACCCTGGCAACCTCTAACAACTCCTGACCCTTATACGTACTATGTGGCCTTGAAGCACTTCTCAAGAAGATGAAGTGTTCAATTTTCCATTCTAGGCCTTCTCAAATTGCTTTAACCTAAACAAGCGTCAAAATCCAAGTTGAGGTAAAAATTATCTTGCAAGGTTTATTATACTACCCAAACCCCTACAACATGTTTTAATTATCACTTGTTTAACAAAATTCTGCTAGGTTACCCCTGCAACCTCTTCTAGGTTCGGCCCCTAAGGAAATCCACTCTTCCTAAAGTACATCTTACAAAAATTATAACAACAAGAAGACCATCATGCGTGAAACATGAACTTCTTACAAATAGAATCTTTATCAATTGATCTAATAAACATCTTACTGATAAAACATGCATGGCGAGAAGACACCATTACAAAAAGTCTTCATGACTAAATAGGTGACATTAACCACAAACTCCTGATGTGGATCAAAACAAGCATGGTCTAAATCCTTGCAATTTAATAATCATATTACTTCATAACCACAATAATTTCCAAGCCTCTGGAAACATAATGTTAAACTCCATCTCAACCAAGTAGAAATTACATAATAGAAGAATACCTTTATAGCTTAATTCACTATTCATATCTAAAGAAAACCATGGTAAATTACCATCTCACATAATAATACTAAAAGAGTGATAAACCATGATTACTTAATTACAATTCTAACATTCTTATCATGCTGATATATTTTTATCATATCCCAAGATTACAACACTTGTTTTATCAAAACGACATCTAATCATTACATTAAATTCATTTGAAACCCTTTTTTCCAATTTAAGACATTAAAATATAAACATAGCTTGGTAGGTTTAAACAATCACCAATATCAAATCTCTAGATTCTACATTATTAAGAGATTTCTCATACCCCAACTTACAAATTGGTAGACGATCAACTACCTAAAATAGTTATTGCTAATTTAAGACTACTCATTCTTTTCTCCTACTCACTACATGTCTTGCATTTAATAATTACATACCAAAATATACTGAAGTATAGAAATTGAACTAATTTCATTAATCTAGAAGAGAAATTCTAAAACAAATAGTGACTACAATTATGTTAAACTCTAGTATTAGTATATATATATACATACTTCCAACTATTTAACCCAAAAATTATTATAAGTAAGCATTCATTTATTTAAATATAATTACATTGAATATATAAAATATAATAATGAACTAAGGTTACATTGTTAATCATAAAAGACAATTATCAAAATAATAAACTAACACCAATCTCCCAAAACGAAATAAGAATGTCAATGAACCAGCACACCTTTAATGCATAGCCCATTATCCTTATTCGAGAACTCAAGAACACATTTATATTCCAATCATAAAAGCTACATGAGTAACAAGACCCATTTTACCTCCTTACAGTACTAATGCTTCCTTTTAACACAAATCTTTCTATAAGATAACTCAAATATTAGAAACATTTATTAATCAAATACATATATCTTAATCATTAAGACAAAATTGAGGATTGTATGGATCTCAATTATTAATTTATAACCCATTTCTTATTTTCAACATTTATAATCTAACTAATGATCCAATTTATTAAGAAAATACTTTAATCCCAACTAAATTGTTATATTAGCATCTCTAGATTGATTAACTAAAATCACATACCCTAAACACAATCATCATCACAAGATAACATTTAACATCAGACTTGATTAATAAATCCTTTCATGTCTTATTTCAATACATTTGCATTTTAAAAAAAATTAATAACAAACCATCCTATATATCAAGAATATTTAACGACTATCCTAGAATAATTGTAGAGTTTAATTGCTAATAGACTTATTTAATCTCATCTTACACTATAGTAAGAACTAGTCATGTGAATTCTCTTCTATTTATATCATCCCTTTAGTTGTAGCCATGGCTAACCTAGGAATGAAGTAATTCATTTTATTAGTAAATTTATTATAAATAGAAATTCTATGACACCTATCTTATATTTTAAAACCATACTATATTAAAACATCTTCATGAAGTCTCACCTACCATTACTTATAAAGAATTATATATACAAAAACATTTATTAAGACTAACCTATTTACCAGTAATATAAAAAAGTGTTGACAAACGATGCCTCAATTACCAACTTGATCCTCTATCAGAAAAAGACTTGGCGAAAAATTCACTTTTTCCGCTTTTACCGCCATACTGCGGCGGTCTTCCTTTCTATTATGGTGGTACCACAGTGAAGGGTTTGGCGGTTACCTCGTTACCATGCGCAGTCTCCTTCCTCATTGTGGTGGCCATGGTAACGGTCTTTCCACTTGGCTGGCGGTTACCGCCATATCGCGGCCAGTGAAGTGACTGACCGCAGTGGCCACAGTAAGACCACCATCAGCTTGGCTGGTTGTTACCGCCATACTGCAACCAATCAAGTGACTGACCGTGGTGGCTGAGGTAAGACTGCCAAAGGCCTAGTTGGCGGTTACTGCCATACCACAGCCAGTCAAGTGACTGACCACGGTGGCCACGGTAAGACTGCCAGTGGTCAGTCAGGTCGACTACCACTATACCGTGGTGTGTCTTGGAGTTGGCTGCGGTAGCGTGGTGTGATGGTTTTGTCTAGGCTCGATGAAGTCGAGGTGAGCTCGGTTGAGCTCACCGCCATACTGCAAGTTGAACTTCGTAGGGCTGCAGTAGTGCAGTAAGAACTTTGGAGAGCTTGGATGAGCTCGTTCACTGGGTTGACCGAGTTGGACTTGGTGGCAGAAGCGATAGGCGAATGGGATGTAGACACGTGGCTCAGTGTCAAGGTGATAATTAGCTAGAGGCCAAATTCGTAGCAGCATTTATTGCAGGTCATCTCAGGGTGGCGGATAGGACCTGATTTGGGTAAAGAAGTTAATGCCTGGGTGGCTCGATGCAGAGAGATCGGTATGGGCAGATTGGTTGCATGATTGGATGATCGATTCATGAACCTGATGGTCGGTGATTGACTGATAGAACTAAATGGTGTATATGACTTGCTGAGTTGGGTACATGATTGTATAGATCAACCAAAATATGATTGATAGTGGGAGGTTGATGAAAAGTAGAGTTTTGGTTTGAATTGTATGTGAGAGATAACATTGTAACAGTGAGATTTTTCTGGAAGTGTTGTTGTGAGCTGATCAGAGAAGACTGTATATTGTATGTAATGTTATTTGTTACTATAATACAATTGTCTTAACTTTGTGCGGTGGGTTTTTTACCTAGAAAGGTTTTCCCATATTAAATACATGTGTCATCTGTGAATGCTCAATTTTGTATTCTCTTTTATGCTGTATGTATTTTATCTCAAGTATTTTAAATACCATTGAAACTTGTTTATGCTCTTCTCCTCTATTGTATTAGTGTTAAGAGAATGTATTCCGCACTATTGGGTCTCTAGATCCTACCAGTTTTTTCCCTTCAAGTGGTATTAGAGCCTAGCCAGTTGTGTTATCCTTGTAGGAAAGATCATTTTTTTGCGCTAATACTGTTTCAGTGGGAGTCTTGCATTGTTGAAACTTGTTTTTGTCTAAGACGGTGAGTACATCAGGTAGATTAGATATTGAGAAGTTTAATGGCAGTAACTTTGAGTTATGGAAACTCAAGATAGAAGACTTGCTTGTGGATAGAGACCTCTGGATTATAGTGTCTGGAACTAAGCCACAAAGTATGACACAAGAAGCTTGGGATCTTGCTGATAGAAAAGTAAGAGGTTTGATAAGACTAAGTCTATCCGATTTTGTACTCGTAAACATCCATGAGGAGCAGTCTGTAGCTTCATTATGGAAGAATCTTGGTGATATTTATCAGGGAAAGTCTCTGGTAAATAAGTTATTCCTGAGGAAGAAGTTGTACTCCTTGAAGATGGAGGAAGGTGCATCTATTGTAGACCATTTAAACTCATTTAATATGAGTGTTACTCAGCTGGAATTTGTAGGTGTAAAGATAGAGGAGGAGGATTGTTGCATGCTCCTATTGTGTTCATTACATGATAGTTGGGATCATCTTGTGATGGCCATTGGAAGCACTACTGTTGCTTTCAAGATGGAAGATGTTGTTGCCTAATTTCTATCTAAAGAGATGCGGAGGAATTCTTTAGAGATGGCCAAAGACGCTCTTGTTGTTCGAGGTAGACCAAAGGAGAACAACAAGAAGAAGGACAAGAAGTCGAAATCCAAATCTGTGGGCAGATCAAAGTCTCCTGGTAAAATGTTCAAGGTGAGATGTTGGAACTGTGGGCAACCTGGACATATCTGGAAGGACTGCAAGGAGAAGAAGAAGAATTCTTCTGACAATGAATCTTCTCAAAGTGCTGCAAATGCCTTCACTGTAGCAGCCTTGACATCTCAGGCATCAAATGATGTCTAGTTGGTTGAATCAGGCACATCTTTTCACATGATGTCCAATAGAGAGTGGTTATCTAAATACAAGAAGTATGACAGTGGAAATGTATACTTGGCAAGTGATTCAACGCTGGAGATAGTTGGTAGAGGGAGAGTCAAAGGTATTGGTGGCGTACTTCACATACTAGGTTTGGCTTGAAATCTTCTCTCTGTCAGTAAGTTAAATGATGTTGGTGTAGAAGTTTCTTTTTCAAGTAAGGTATGTAAAATGGCTAGAGGTGCAATAGTGATGGCTAAGGGTGTTCATACTAGCACTCTGTACAAGCTGGATGCATGACTGTTCTTTGTAATAGTGCCTTTGTAAAGTCATGTAATGTTGCACATGTAGAGAAAGATGAGGACACTTCTTTGGCTGTAAATGCTATGGAGGTAAAACTCCCAGCTGAGATGACTATGCTATGGCATCATAGACTTGGTCACATTAGTGAGAAAGGTTTAAAAATCTTGAAGAATAAAAATCTTGTAGAAGGGCTTGATGATTGTAACCTTGAGTTTGATTTTTGTGAACATTGTATCTATGGAAAACAACATTGTGTTTCATTTATTCTAGTCCTCACAAATCTTTTGGTATACTAGATTATGTTAATTCTAATGTGTTTGGTCTAGTTAATGTTCCTTCATTATCAAAGTCTATATATTATGTTTCTTTTATTGATGACTGTTTGAGAAGGGAATTTGTAGACTTTATTAAAAGTAAATCATGATAAGTGTTCAGTCGCTTTAAAGAATTTAAATCTTTGGTAGAGAATTAGACTAGAAGGAAAATCAAATGTTTGAGGATAGAAAATGGTGGTGAATTTTGTTCTGCAGATTTTGAAAGGTATTGCACTGATCATGGAATTAAAAGGCATAAGGCAACGCCTTACACTCCACAAAAAAATGGAGTCGCTAAAAGGATGAATAGAACACTAATGAAAAAGGCAAGGAGTATGCTGAGTGGTGTTGGTTTGGAGCAAAAGTTCTGGGCTGAGGTTGTGGCAACAACATGTTATCTAATAAATAGATCTCCTTGTTCAACTCTTGTTGACAAGATGCCTTTGGAAGCATGGTCTGGTAAGAAGCCCTCTCTGAGGCTTTCCCGTGTGTTTGGCTGTGAGGCATATGTTTATGTTCCAAATGAAAAGAGATCTAAATTGGATAACAAGGCTAGCAAATGTATTCTCATTGGCTATGGAGTTGGTGTGAAAGGATACAAGCTTTGGAACCCTGTTACTAAGAAGGCTTTGTACAGCAGAAGCGTGATATTTCATGAACTAAAACCTTTAGTAAGTGATCAAAAACTTGGGACAGATCAGAGTGACAATAAGAAGGATGCAGTTGACATTCCCCAAACTCCAGAAAGGGAAGATCTACATAGTGTGCCTGAGACTGAGGAGAGCTCAAGCAACTCTGAAAGTTCTGATGATGAAGAGTAGCCTCAGCCTATAAGAAGATCTACACGAGAAAAAAGGAAACTTCAAAGGTATGGTTTCTCTATATTAGATTCAAATTGTGCATATGCTTTAATGACCAACACTGATGAACCTAGGACTGTTAAAGAACCAATCAGCATGGATGATTCAAATTCTTGGTTGGATGCTATGAATGAAGAAATGGATTCTTTGAGAAAGAATGAAACCTGGAATTTGGTACCACTGCCTAAAGGGTGAAATCGTGTTGGTTGTAAGTGGATATTCAAAAAGAAGATAGGTCTTGATGGCAGTGTTGAAAATTATAAGGCTAGGTTCGTTGCAAAGGGTTTTTCTCAAATTGAGGGAATTGATTATGGAGAGATTTTTTCCCCTGTAGCAAAGATGACATCCATCAGATTTCTGTTATCATTGGCAGTTGTGTATGATTTTGAAATTGAGCAAATGGATGTGAAGATAGTGTTTCTCCATGGTGAGCTGGAAGAATAAATCTACATGTCCCAACCTGAGCAATTTGTTGAAAGAGGTAAACAAAATCTGGTTTGCAAGTTAAATAAATCTCTCTATGGTTTAAAACAATCTCCTAGAATATGGTACCAAAAATTTGACACGTTTGTGTTGTCAATTGGATTTGTGAGATCAAAATATGATCATTACATTTATTATAAATCTGAGAATGATCGTGTGCTTGTTATTACCCTGTATGTGGATGATATGTTATTCATTGGAAATAGCAAGACTATAATTTCTGATCTTAAATCTTAGTTGTCTACAAAGTTCAAAATGAAAGATCTTGGTGCAGCTAGGTACATTCTTGGAATGGAGATAACTAGGGACAGAACACGCAGAAAGATTTGGGTCAGTCAAAGTAAGTATGTAAAGATAGTTATGGAGAGGTTTAGCATGGATGAATGCAAGCAACTAGTTGTTCCAATCATGCAAGGAATGAAGCTATCTACTAAGAAATATCCTAAATCTGCTATTGAGATGGAGGACATAAATAGTGTGCCTTATGCAAGTGATGTTGGTAGTTTGATGTATGCTATGGTCTGCACAAGACCAGACATTGCCCAAGCAGTGGGAGTTCTAAGCCGATTTATGGAAAATCTGGGAAGATCACATTGGGATGCTATAAAGAGAGTATTTAGGTATTTGAAGGGATCTTCAGATTATGCACTGTGTTACCATGGCAATTTGGTTGCATCACAGAGGACTCTTGGCATTCATGGGTATGTTGATTCAGATTGGGCAAGGGATATTGACTGCAGGCATTCCACCAGTGGATACACTTTCATGTTTAATGGTGGAGCAATCAGTTGGATGAGCAAGCGACATGTTGTAGTTTCTTTATCCATGAAAGAGGCAGAGTACATGGTTGCAACTAATGCCTATAAGGAAGTTGTTTGGTTGAGGCGTTTATGTTCAGATATTGGATTTAATGCTGGGAAAATTTCAATCTGCTGTGACAGTTAGAGTGCCATTTGTTTGGTAAAGAATCTGACCTTTCATGGTAGGACCAAGCACATTGATGTGCAGTATCACTTCGTGAGGGATATGGTTGAAGATGGAAAGGTCAATTTGGAAAAGGTTGACACCTTAAAAATTGTTGCAGACACTTTGACAAAGTCGGTTAGCACAAACAAGTTCAGATGGTGTGCATAATCGATGGGCCTTGAGGCCTATGATAAACAGTAATTTTTCAGAGTCAGGAGGAAGCTGAGAATCCTCATCAAGTGGGAGCTTGTTGAGAAATGATACCTCAATTACCAGCTTGATCCTCTATCAGAAAAAAACTTGGCAAAAAATTCACTTTTTTTTCTTTTACCACCATACCGTGGTGGTCTTCCTTTATGTTCTGGTGGTACTACGGTGAAGGGTTTGGTAGTTACCTCATTACCGCGTGTACTCTCCTTTCTCACCGTGGTGGCTATGGTAACGGTCTTTCCGCTTGGCTAGCAGTTACCACCATACTACGGCCAGTCAAGTGACTGACTATAGTGGCTGCGGTAAGACCGCCAACAGCCTAGCTAGCGGTTACCGCCATATCGCGGCCAATCAAGTGACTGACCATGGTGGCCATGGTAAGACCACCAATGGCCTAGTTGGTAGTTACCGCCATACCGTGGCCAATCAAGTGACTGACTATGGTGGTCATAGTAAGACCACTAGCAGTTAGTCAAGTTAGCTACCACTATACCGTGGTGTGTCTTGGAGCCAGCTGTGGTAGCACAGTGTGATGATTTTGTTTGGGCTCGGTGAATTCGGGGTGAGCTCAGTCAAGCTCACTACCATACTAGAGGTTGAACTCGATAGGGCTATGGTAGCACGGTAAGAAATTTGGAGAGCTCGAATGAGCTCATTGACTGGGTTGACCGAGTTGGAATTGATGGAAGAAGTGATAGGCGAATGGGATGTAGACACATGGCTCAGTGTCAAAGTGATAATTGGCTAGAGGTCAAAATCATAGCAGCATTTATTGCAAGTCATCTCAGGGTGGTGGATAGGACCCGATTTGGGTAAAGAAGTTAATGCCTGGATGGATCAATGCAGAGAGATTGGTATGGGCAGATCGGTTGCATGATTGGATGATCGATTCATGAACCTGATGGTCAACGATTAGCTGATAGAACTAAATGATGTATATGACTTGCTGAGTTGGGTACATGATTGTATAGATCAACCAAAATATGATTGATAGTGGGAGGTTGATGAAAAGTAGAGTTTTGGTTTGAATTGTATGTGAGAGATAACATTGTAACAGTGAGATTTTTCTGGAAGTGTTGTGAGTTGATCAAAGAAGATTGTATATTGTATGTAATGGTATTTGTTATTGTAATACAATTGTCTTGACTTTGTGTGGTGGGTTTTTTACCTGGAAAGGTTTTCCCATGTTAAATACATGTGTCATCTGTGAATGCTCAATTATGTATTCTCTTTTATGTTGTATGTATTTTATCTCAAACATTTTAGATGCTATTGAAACTTGTTTATGCTCTTCTCCTCTATTGTATTAGTCTTAAGGGAATGTATTCCGCACTATTGGGTCTCTAGATCCTGCCAGTTTTTTCCCTTCAAAAAGAAAGATCTTATCTGAAACCTACCACACACATATACTAAGTGCTGAATAAAATGAAATAAGACTAGATCAACATCAAACGAATGACTCAAATAGAAGTGATCATGACGAACGACTAAGATTTGTCTAATAGTCATGGCCTGCCACTAGCATGCATTCACCGTCAGGATCAGGAGAAAGATGAAATGTATGCCCAAAGTGAATGTTGACAAAAAAATCGATGACAACACAACTACTACTATGGGCATGGTTACAAATACTCAAATCCATGTAGGTTCCTTCTATTAGTGGCCAAATGTAGTAGGAGACCTGGCGCCCAAACCAAATATGGCATAATTATTTCCTGAATGTGATCTATATAAATGAGAACTAATCAACTATACCTATTCCAATTTTGATAGACAATATCCTATGCATGGATAAATAGCTATATCAAACGTACCAAATAAGAAATTCGATGGTCATTCTAAGGTTTCTACACTACATAATCAGATTACACACCGAGAAAAATGCAAAAGAACTATTTTATCTAACCTATGTTCTCATACAACAAGAAAGAGCATACTCATAATAGATTGAAGCGCGCATGAAGAATGCCATGCAAATTCAACAAATGGATGCAGATAAGCATGAATGAGATTAACCTTACGAAGCTCCGTAGATGTCCAAAAATATAGATAACTTAACTTAAAAGATATACTTGCATGGAATGCAAAATTAAGGTTTTTCATTGACTTATATGCAAAAGATGTTCATGTAAAAAGGTTGTTTCGATAGGAGGAAAAATACATGTTATTCTCATGCACCAACTCACATTTCTTGTGTTGACATGCACAAAGTACAAAATATTCTTTCAGAGAATGGAAAAGAGAGGCACATGCAACACTTGATTGTAATGCATCATCAACACTTAGGCAACCATCAAGAGAGAATAACTTTTGGACATAAAAACTGCCCTTATAAATTACAACAATAAGAGAATATAATTTGTTCTGACAAGGAATCAGTAGGAAATAGGTAATAAAAAGAATCCATTATGAGATCAAGATCCCGTAAGGTAAAAAGGAAAAACCAAATCACAGTTCATGACTTACTTGCAACCAACTGCATGGAGGTTGATGAAAAAAAAAATCTATCCGAAGACATAGGATTGGACATAAAATTGGCCTATCGATTTCAAAGGAACCTATACATATACAATAGTAAATATTTTGATAAATAAGGTAACACTATGCATGATCAACCAAGAGACAATGCTAACCATGTTGAACATAGATAAAAACACAGCTCAACAGGAGCATGCAATGAGTTAAGGATGGTTGAAGATAGTTGCAAATCAAATCACTCCTTTAAACCCTTCATAGTATATTCAAAGGGATGAGTTAAGAAGGTTAAAGACAATTCACAAGTTCATGGATATACACAGAAATAGAGACCTGTCTGGTAAATTACATTTATTAGTTACCTATATAATACTTGTTTATTAATGTTTCCATTTTCGACTAGTGCATGCAGGTTTGAAGATGAGGTTTTCACAGCAGAATCTAGCATAATTATTTCAACAACTTTGAAAATCACAAGAAAAGAACGTGAAAACAAATCCTTGAAGAATGAAGATGAACTCAATAAAACACGATGATGCAAACTTTATTTTCCCACAAACAGATAGATTCGTACGATATTTGTAGCTTCTTCGATTAATTTTGCAAATCCAACAATTCCAGAAAATCACATTCGAAAAAAAATCTTTATCTTTTCTATTCTTCTAAAACCCAAAATCTCTCTATTTGAAAAAAAACCCTCCCGTGATTTCCAAAATTCTATCCTTTTATAAAAATTCTCAATTTCCCACTCCCACTTTTGTTTTAGCATGCAACACATGCATTAAATCAATAGATACAACAGTTTAACATGACATGCACTTAAGAGCAAAACTCATGTTCCATTTTCGAAAGATAACTTTGAATAAATAATTCAATTTCTAATTCATTGCACTTTTCGAAACAAGATAATTTAAAATTTTAATTTAATCATATATCAAACTAAAAATAGCTTCTTTAATTTAATCACATCATTAAATCCAACATTAATTTTAATTAAAACATTATAATAATTCAATTTAATAGAATATAACCATTGCATACTTAATTATAACCAAATGACTACAAGCACACGACAAACAGGAGGCAAGATAACAAGGGTGACGAGAAATACTCATTCTGTTTAGAATGAAGGCTAAGGACAGAGGAAAATTCTATCCTTTATCAATATTTCCATTGGATCATAGCACGCTCAGACCTGAAAAGTAGGTGGAATCGATGCATGTACCTGCAAGTTGTGTAACACTGCACAATTAATCCAACATGTACAAATATGAAAGCACATTGTGAAGAAGAATCGCGACATAGCAGGGCACTCACTATTGAGTACTGCTAAATCGTCTTCTTCACCAACTGACATAAACATATAAATAATCGTAACATCATCATGTGTAAAACATAACAGCATAGATAATCATCATAAAATGTTATCTTAAGAAAGTAAACATCGCATCAAATAATATGGTGTAACATCAACGAGTTTCTCAACCTGTCATGGAAATCGTGTCATAAAACATCGAAACAACATAGTCTTTATACACAAACAACAACTCAAACAACAAAAATAGAAGTGTCGATAGGAGAGTCACTACATATTCAACTTCTCATTATTTTATTCTTCTAGATTTTGATGTACACTTCCCATTATTATAAGGGAAGTAGCTTTGTAATGGAATATTGGTTTCTCAATGTGTTGTATTTATGGAAATATGTTCAATGAATGTAATTATGAACTTGGAGGTTGTAATGTAATAATTTGAAATTCATATATTTCTTTATCTATCATATTCATGTTTGGATGTATGTATATCTATGTCATTTCTTATCTACGCTTCTATTATTAATTTTAATTTGGGTTTGTTTATCTATGTTGTGGTTGGGTTCATTTCGAGTAACGCACCATATTACCCCATCGGAGTAGGTTAATGTTATATGATATATATTAATGATGAATAATTATTTAATTATGTTTAATGTTATTGTTGTTTTCAAAAAAAATTGTTCGATTAGTGCTTAATAGTTGCATCCTATGGGATTTGTGTGGTAGGGCATTATAAGCCTAAACATTTAGAAACCTTCAAAGATATTTGTTTAAGATATCTTTTAGGGAGTGCAAACATAGGGCTCTTTTCAAAGTATTCGCACTAAATTCAAAGGGTTTGATGTTTGAGAACCATGTTGAATGCTTATTTTGATGTGTTCATTTTTCAAGCACAATGTTTGATGTTTCAAAGTAATTGAAAAGATTTTGTGATTTCGTGAAGACAATGTACACCATAGGGATAGATACTTCCTCCTAGATGGGCTTACCTCATGTCCCAAAGGGATGACTTTACATGCAAAAAATGGAGAGTGTTTTAAGCTCAACCATAAGTCAAACTTGGTAAGTAACTTCTTGAAATCAAATTTTTGATGCACCACTTCAGAGAATGTTTTGGCTAAAAGGGGTATCTTCTACAAGATTGGTTCTTAGTTATGTTTTGGGATAACTAGTGTATATACATTTGTGATTCAATCAATTAAGAGGTATCCTAGCCCTTGCGGGTTTTTACGTATCTCATGGATACTAGGGGAGACTTTCGTCAGTATAGAACATCCACACCAGGTGGATGATGAAGTTTCCTCACAACCTAAGTTATTTATATAGCGGACTAAAACAAAAGTACCACTTGGGTTGTTCCCTCTCACAAGTTAGGAGGCAAGCCCTCTAAAGGTATGCTTTGAAATGTAAACAAAGTGTGAAACTCAAGATGCTTTTCATCACCCAAGATCACTGAAAGGCATGAGGGGAGAGGATAGACACCTAGTTTTCCAAACACAAAATACACAGTATACACTTCATCGAAATGTTCATTTTAAGCCTAAAAAAATAAAATAGAATAAAAAGTAAAATAAAATGAAATGAAGTGTGTACAGGATAGCAATTTTGTTCATTTTATGTGCACCAAAGCAAAATATTATGGATTTCAAACAAAGAGATAGAAATGTGCAAGACAAGAATTTGATTTGTTCATTTTAAGCACCAACCAAAGTGTTTTCTAAAGCCTTGTCTTAATTGTCAACAAAATAAAATCGTGTGTTCTTCAACAAAATGAAAGTGTTTGGTTATTCTCTTTAATAAGCACCAACATTGAAGTGTGTTCCTAAACTTACAAAAGCTTTTGGAAAAGTTTATTTTAGAGAACCAAATGGAAATGTTTGTTTTTGGGTTCAATTCTTAAGCACCAATTGAGAGCATTTGTTAAGCTATAAAGCTTTGAAAAATTCATTTTAGAGCACCAATAGAAACTTTGCTAAGCTAGAAAACTTTGAAAAATTCATTTTAGAGAACCAATTGAAAGAATTTGGATTTGTGGAGTTCTTTTTATGCACCAATTGAAGTTTCCTAACTATGAAAGCTTTGAAAGATTAAAAGATTTTATCGTTCACCTTCTCTGCAATAAACATGTTAATTGTTCTTGGATAAATACATGCCATACTTCTACCAATCCTGCATAAACAACATTAGCACCTATCAAACATCCAAACCAAATGATTGTTAGTGGTAGAAATCAAAAATGTGACTTACAAATTTTAGATAAAAAATTGAAAGAGAAAAGTAAAAAAAATAAGCAAAAGAGGTCTTGTCAAAAGCAAGTGCGACTGAAAAGTTCAAGTGCAGCTTCTATGTTTTAAGAAAAAGTGGCTAAAAAAATCAATTGCGCCTCTGTTATTTCTGCAAAAGTGCAAAAAATATCAACTCGGTCCAAAAAGAGTCAAGTGTGGTAGAAATGTGAAATTGACCATGAAAAAATCCTATATAGCCTATGCGTGAAATTTTGTCTAGTGCATTTTTGGAACCTGCAGCTTCAAAATTTTCTCAAAAAATGATTAGTGATAAGGACCATGGTCCCACTGGGTGTGCTAGAATGTGTGAGGGAGAAATCAATGGTGTCAAATGAGATAAATTAATTGAATTGAAACTAATCTAACTCAAAAAAAAAATCAAGATTCATGCCCATTACTCATGAAATGAAATGAAATAAAATAAAATAAAAAGTAAAATAAAATGAAATGAAGTGTGTATAGGATAGCAATTTTGTTCCTTTTATGTGCACCAAAGTGAAATATTATGGATTTCAAACAAAGAGATAGAAATGTGCAAGACAAGAATTTGATTTGTTCATTTTAAGCACCGACCAAAGTGTTTTATAAAGCCTTGTCTTAATTGTCAACAAAATAAAATTGTGTGTTCTTCAACAAAATGAAAGTGTTTGGTTATTCTCTTTAATAAGCACCAACATTGAAGTGTGTTCCTAAACTTACAAAAGATTTTGGAAAATTTTATTTTAGAGAACCAAATGGAAATGTTTGTTTTTGGGTTCAATTCTTAAGCACCAATTGAGAGCATTTGTTAAGCTATAAAGCTTTGAAAATTTCATTTTAGAGCACCAATAGAAACTTTGCTAAGCTAGAAAACTTTGAAAATTTCATTTTAGAGAACCAATTGAAAGAATTTGGATTTGTGGAGTTCTTTTTATGCACCAGTTGAAGTTTCCTAACTATGAAAGCTTTGAAAGATTAAAAGCTTTTATCGTTCACCTTCTCTGCAATAAACATGTTAATTGTTCTTGGATAAATACATGCCATACTTCTACCAATCCTGCATAAACAACATTAGCACCTATCAAACATCCAAACCAAATGATTGTTAGTGGTAGAAATCAAAAATGTGACTTACAAATTTTAGATAAATTCTTGAAAGAGAAAAGGAAAAAAAATAAGCAAAAGAGGTCTTGTAAAAAGCAAGTGCGACTGAAAAGTTCAAGTGCGGCTTCTATGTTTTAAGAAAAAGTGGCTAAAAAATCAATTACGCCTCTGTTATTTTTGCAAAAGCGCAAAAAATATCAACTCGGCCCAAAAAGAGTCAAGTGTGGTAGACATGTGAAATTGACCATGAAAAAATCCTATATAGCCTATGCGTGAAATTTTTTCTAGTGCATTTTTGGAACCTGCAGCTTCAAAATTTTCTCATAAAATGATTAGTGATAAGGACCATGGTCCTACTGGGTGTGCTAGAATGTGTGAGGGAGAAATCGATGGTGTCAAATGAGATAAATTAATTGAATTGAAACTAATCTAACTCAAAAAAAAAATCAAGATTCATGCCCATTATTCATGAAATGAAACTACACAATTAATGAATTCAAGAGCGTAATTGAAAGAAAATAATAACAATGAACTCAAAAACAAAGTAGCTTTACCATCCCATATCACAGTGTGTTTGTGAAGTTGTTGGGTTGTTCGTATCAATGCAAAGCCTGCATTGTGCATGAAAAATCTTGAAGAACATGTGTGTGTTGATCGAAGATATGTGTAAATATTTGTCAAAATATTGATTAAGATTGTGGTATTACTTCATTGTGTAAAATATGTTGATTCTCTGATTTTTATTAGAAGGAATGAGGTTGTTATATAGAATTTTTGTTTCTAAATGAACACTCAAGATCACATAGTAGAATATCTTGATCAATGGTTGAAATATGTTGAGAGGATTTAGATGGGATTAATTAGTGCAATTTGATTACGGAATTGGTTTGATGAAGAAATCATTTGGAGTGTTCATTGGGATGGAGGAAATAGATTGAATAATCTGTGGGATTGAAGAATAGATTGATTTATTAGGAAATAGATGGATCAGTTAGAGAATAGAGTGAGCAATTGAGGGATCGTAATTTGTTCAATCATGAAAGTGGATGAGGATAATTAATTAATCTTTTTGAGTTGAACATGCAAATCAAGTTTGACTTTTGCAAACAAAGTGGTATTTATTTGAATTGACTTTTGATGATGTTTTGAATAATTTATTTGATTATTCAAGTTTAGGGGAAAGTGGTTTAATTAAACTATTAAGTATTAATAATTTAATTGACTTGGGGGAATAGGGTTAATTAGTGACATAATTAAATAATTTATATTATTTAATTAATTAGGAGGAATAAAGTTAGATTAGGACTTCATTAAATAAATGAAATTTTATTTAATTGGTCAAAAATGATGAAAAAGTGAATTAATTAAATAATTTATTTTATTCAATTAATAGAATAAATTATGGTTTTTGTTGTATTTAATGTGAAATATAGTGATATTAGGTGATAATGATGATTATGATGAGAAAATGTCATTTAGGACATGTCCGCTAAGTGTTAGGTCAATTTTACATGTCTATAGGTTTTATTGATTCAAAAATTTCATCAGGTTGATCCAAAATGTATATAGATTCAATGATAAGATATTATCCAATTATCACAGTAGCATATGGAATTTAATTGAGGATTTCAATTCCTACATTATCAAAGTAGTACTAAAAATAAATAATTGTACTAGGGATGCCTTAGCAATAACTGTGAGTAAGTCAAATATTATGACAAATTCTAAATTATTATTTTTTATTTGAATTGGTATTGATTCCTCCAATCCTAGAAAATATAAATAATGTTTAGGTCTTTGATGATGAAAAGCATTTAGATTATATTTTATTAATAATTTTATTTTATTTTTAAAGTAAAATAATTGATAAGGAAGACTAGAAGGTGATGCAAAATAGGATTAGGAAGGAGTATTAAACTTGAAAAATAATACCATATCAAAAGGATTGGTAGCACCAGAAAATTCATTTGACATTAGAAGCTAAGAATATAAATTTGATTAGAAGAAGTTGAAACATTCCTTTCTTGAACCTCATTATCTTGATGATGGGGTAAAGAGAAAATAATTCATCATTACAAACGAGTGTATCAAAGGAGAATAAAAATAAATGTTATAACTTCTCATAATTTATTTGAAAGTAAGATCCATAGGGTATGAAGATTTAAATTCCTACGACCCTTCCATAATCACTCATGATTCCTCTCAAATTAGAAGTGAAGCCATTCAAGAAAAATTAAAGGCTTTTAAATCCATTTTTAGAACCTTTAATCTACAAAGAAGTTCTAAATATTTTATCAACGCAAATCCCATTTCTTGTTAAACATTCTTCTTGGCTGATGAATTTGGTTCTAGTAAGAAATAAGAATGGAGAAACGAGGCTTTGTGTGGACTTTATAAATTTAAATAGGGCATAAAAAAAAGACAATTATCCCTTCTCCCCTATTTACATGAATTCTTGAAACTAGTCAATATATCACAAACGATATCACTCTTAGATGTTTATTCAAGGTAAAAGTAAGTCGTAGTGGATCCTCATGATAGATTAAAGTTAGGTTTTATAATAAAATGGGAAATATTTTCTTATGAGAGAATTTATTTTGGCCTAATCTATTTTAGATCAACTTTTCAAAGGGTCAGATAATAGCTTTTGAAGACCTATACAAGAAACTCATAGTCATTTACATGGATGATTTGACTATGTTTTTTAAAATTCATGGTGATTATATCAAATATTTAAGGAAAAAATTTCATAAGATTCAAGGATAAGAAGTGTCTCTGTGGGGTTACTGAATGTAAGTTACTAGGTCAAATTATCTCAAAAAAGGGTATTTCAATTGATCTTTAAATAATTGAAGTTGTATTTATAATTCCCTTAATATTAAAAAGAGTTTAAATAGTTCTTTGGGAAGATTAATTTGTTCAAAAACATAGATCAACTTTCATAAGATCATCAAAATCCTTAATGCCATCTTGAGAAATATGTAAAGATAGAGTGAAATTTCAAATAGATCATTTGTTGAAAACAAACAAAGCATTGTTGATATGCTCCTTCTACTCAAGATTAATAATAAATTTTCATTTACAATTATTAACTTACTTGAGAGAATTCAATACTATCCATAATTACTTAGAAGAAGGATGGGACTAATGAAATGCCTATTAGGAAATAGTGCATAGCATGGGATAATAATGAATAGATAATAAATAATAAACTAACATAATATTGTTAATTTATTAATAGGTGTTATTTATGTGGTGGTTGGGGTAGTTAAAAGGAATAAAGGATTTATAAATCCATTACAATGTAAAAATCAATTTGTTGATGATGATAGCTTGATTTGTGATAGGTCAAAATTGAAGTGGCATATAAAATTAATTTATTGTTTAATAAATAAAATTTCAATATGGACTATGTATCAATCCAAGACATAAAATTATGAAATCATAGTGGCTATATGCAAAAGTGATATAGATCATGAGATGAGTGTAGATGAAATGTAGCTAGAAAATTAAAAAAACATTCATTTAAAATTGCTATGATAATTTTGAAACAATGCTGCTAAAAATTGCTATAGGAACTATACAAACTGCTACAAGAACTATGCAAATAGATAAAACTATATGCAGAATTTAAAACCATGTTGAAAACATATAAATGAAAGAACTTGATAATCAATAATTTACATAATATTATGCTAAATAAAATTAATTGTATTCTCATTTCTTATGCATTTAATATGAAAATAAAACCACAATATTCTTAAATAAAATCAAACATAAAAAATAATCTAAAATATAAAATAATATCACTACATTTCAACATAGGGGGCCCTCCTCTTCTTCCACATGGTGGTTGGTTTTCTACATAATCATATCATGAACAACATATGTTTATTTCAAATAGTATATTACATTGTGTATTTTATGTGTTATTTCCATTGCTATTACATCATTGTTGCACTATTTTCTAACATACTTCCTATTCTCTCACCTATCTTTTGTGCTATTCTCTAGACTCCCAGTTTCATGTCATTTCTTATGGAATTATATAAGTTCAATAACATCTTTAAATGACTCGCATTTTTTTAAGAATTTTTTTCCATGAATTTAATTGATTTGGCTATAGCTAACAAGTCAACTCAAAATAGAGTCTTTGATTGCTTGTGGTTATTATTTAACAACAACAAAATTAATATAGAAGATGTCTTTTTGTCTCATGGCCATCCCATGTGTGATATGAGTACAAAATTAAATCATCATTTAATGTAACTAAATAATTGGTAGATCCATTTTAAGAAAATAATTACTTAAAAAGGATTAATAAATGGGATTAAATCTACTGACAAGTGTAATCACAAGATATAGGAAGTTTATGTCCTCCACCTTCATTTATATGCTACAATATTTATTTTTCAAAGCTTAAAATAAATATTCTTATTAATAAACACAACCTAATAATTAAATTTCATATTTTAATTAAGTTAGCCTCATTTTGACACCACAAAATTATAACTTTTGTGTTAAAATGGAAAGTGTTGTCATGCATTGGATAGCTTTTTTTATCCAATTCTAGTTTCAAATTGATAGTCTTATTTGTTTTCCACATCATTCATTATCTTCATCTATATTTTAAGTGGCATACTTATTTGGTTTATGGAAAAAGGTACAACAATGTGAAGAATAATCATCTTCTATTTCATCCCAAAATCCTTCACATTAGCCACATGATGCAACAAATCACAAAAACAATTAAAGTTGAAAATCTATAAGATCATATGCAAAGTTCTCTTATAATGGTGTTTATGACTTCAATTTCTCCTAATATCATAAGTTTTCAAATCAAGAAGCCTTCTATTTTAGGACATTTTAAAACTTCAATTTTTTGGTAGGTTATTTGTGGAAACAATAAAATATGGAGTTTTGTAAAAGACGGAAAAAAATAGTTTGGCAAGGAGGTTTCTAATATCACTATTGACAATATGACAAGATTTTGTGAAAAAATGTTTATTCAATTGAAACTTATGCATTGATCTTCATTTTTTGGATTGATGGATTTATGAGAAATATACATATGTCAATAGGCCCTTGGTCTACTGGTGAAGTTGAAAGGTTCAGAATGAGCCCACCACATATCAAGTCTTGTTGAGTGCAACTCCGACACCTAAAAAGAGATGAGACCGGGATCGTGCCCCAGACGGATTTTGGCGGAATGGATACCCCTCAATCCTTAACTCTAAACTAAAAAGAACCCCTCGAGAATATCTCCAAACAAAAAAAAATCATATGATTTTACGAAATTTCATTCTAAAAAAAAATTAATATAACATTCAAATGAAGAAGTATGTGGAAACATCTACTCTACTCAAAGTCTTCAAATCAAATACACTACTCAATATGTATGCTAAAGATAGAAGGAAATTTCAAAAGATTACTACCTTTTTGACAATTGGAAGTTTCAAACTAGCACAAAAGTTTTGATAACAAGAGAAAATTAAGACTCATCGACATGTTCAAACGAGTCAATAACTCCCAATAAGATGTCGATAAAGAACAAATAAAACAAAGATTATTAGTCTCCTTAAACAAGTTTGCAACCATATTTAAATTACTATTAAGGCATCAATTTCAAAGGCTATCAGTAAGTTGATGAAGGTTGGCAACTTCGAAATGGTTAGTGATCTGCTCCAGAATGCCAATATAGTCTTGATCCACCATTTTACTAATGTTAATAAGTCTCCTTCAAACGTCGATTGGAAGTTATGAATTGCCCTCAAAGTGTCGATGCCAAGAGGAAATGAAAAGTCCTCGAGACTTTTCAATAAGTTAACAAATGTTTATCGGCACCTTCAGGCAAGTTAAGAACTTCCCTTGAATTTCTGACACGACTTGTGCAGTCATCATCAAATTCCGATGACAAAAAGAAGCCAAGTCTTAACAGCATTTTTTCCTAAGTTAATAGCCATGGGTCTGGCCTTGGATGGTGGGGTCTGCCTTGGGTGGTGGGGTCTGTCTTGGGTAGGGCCGGGGATGGCCCCTCAAATTCGGCTGGTAGTCGAGTAGATTAAAAAGTGGGTGGCGGGTGGGTCGGGAATGCCATAAATAAAAGTTCTAGATCACTCTCTGAAGGTCGAGGAGACATGGAAATTTAGTTGTTATAATTACTTTAAACCTTCATGAAAGGTCTCAGAATCTTTCAGCATCCTCTCAGCCTGTGCAAGAATGCATCACTAGAACAAAGTATGGACAACCATCAAACATGTAAGATAGTGGAATGTTATCAGAGTTTATAGTTTTGACTAGCCTGATGAACATGCATGCAAACGTGCAAGGACAAACAAGACATGCGGCATGCTCTGGTTTGAAATGCCTCAAAGAAATGTGATCTCATAAATGTCATATCCTATGCCAAAATGGAAGCTCTAGAATAGCTTGTGGGAATCTAGCAAAGCATGGAGGAAAGAGGAATGTTGTCAGATGTTGTGACTGCCTTGGCAAACCCGCATTCAGAAATGGAAGCATTAAGATGGCGTAAGACCTGTTCAATAGATACGCCAAAGAAATCTCATCTCATGGAACGTGATGAGTTCAGGATATCCACAAAACCAGTCTGTTAAAAAGGTTTTCAAAGTTTAATGCACTTTGTAAGCATAAATCAAAACTTCATAGCCTTTGCTGCCTTCACCATCATCTGCCCACATCCTAACTTGTTGATATGCAAAATTCTTTGAATATGAAGTTGAAAGATGGGGAGAATTTTACGAGGTGAGAGGATTGGTGAAAGATACAGAAATTAAAAAGATACCTGGATGTAGATATATTGAAGTTGATAATATATTGTGTGTTTCTTGCAAGAGGAAGATCACACCCATGAACACAGGAGATCTATGCAAAGTTTTAATATTGTCTCTCTAGAAGAAGGCGGCAGGGTATATGATAGATTCAATATATGCACAAAATGATGTGGAGGATGAGAAATAATTTCAAGCTGGAAATTGCATTTTGGTTGTTAAAGAGGCCCCCTCAACACATCTAATAGAATTGTCAAGAACCTTCTAAGTATGTGATGACTGCCACATTGGAGAGCTATGCATAGATTCAAAGCTCTCCAAAATATTCGTTTTGGAGAGTTAATATTAAAAAAAACTTTTCAAAATAGATATTTAAAAGGTTCATTTTTACGCATTTTACACAATGGGTTGCACAGAGGTGATGCACGGGCACAGAAAGAAATGGATATTCGTCCATAACAGATATCCTTTTTCTCATATTTTAGCAATTTTAGCAAGTTCTCTTTAAATTTTAGCAATTTCCTCATCTTTGATAGCAAGGTAATTCATTTTTGTTGTATTTTTCATTATTTTAATTGCTTTATCAGAATTTTGGTATATATATAGGTTTTTTTAGATTTTAATAATTATTTTAAAAATTATGTTAATTTAAAAAATATTAAAAAAGGTTTAAAATGGCAGAAGAATTTGATAGAGAAAACTCTCCACTAAATCTTCTTCTAATTTGAGATTTAATTGATATGAATGTAATTGAATTGAAGAACATTGTTGAAAGATACTACAACCACCCTCAGTTGTGCTCAATGACACCAAATTTAGAGGCCATAATAAGTCATGTGAAAGACATTACAAGGCAACATACTTCATTTCAAGAGTGGAGAGAAACAAAGATGTTAGAATATCGTAACAGTTTGAGCTATGATGAGGTCAAAAAATTAGAAATATCTAAAGCCCAAATAGTCCAATATTTTGTGAATCCAAAAACTAGACAACATGTTGCTTTACATAAACACAAATTTTTAATAAAATGGTTCACGCATTAGGGCATAACAAGAAACTTTTGGGATCGTTGGTGGATGGTGTTTGATAAACCACCCAACAATAATCTTGATGTCCCTCTTTATTTTCTCCGCAAATTATATGTGGAGTTTATTTTAGGAAAACATGTAAATTATTTTGATTTTAGATATTTTCAACGAGTGGGTAGAGGAATGCCCCAAGATAGACCTGGGGAAATGCATTAAATGCAAGGTCCATATGTTCCCCCTCCTATTGCTCCCCCACCTCCAATAGCCTATCCAGACATTGTTGCGGATGCAACAATGCAGAGTCTCGTGGACATACATTCTTTGACTGGTCATTTGATTACACATTCTTATTAGCTTTCCCAACCACCGGATAGTGATACTATTGGTTGTTCAATCGATGTTGGTGGATCATCAACATACAGACATATTTGTGTGCCTCATCATTGTAGTATGTGTAATCATATGTGTCTAGATCCTATGAGAGATACTACTGAGCCTCCCCTAGACATAGTTGAGTATGAGGTGTATGATGTGTCACTTGGAGGAGATGAACTAGCAATATGTATTGCAAATGCATAGACTTGTGAGGGTAGAATAGATGGAGACCCATCCACAGTTGGAGATGAGGAGCAACAAGAACAATCTTATGTATAGGTAAAACTTAAATTTATTTATAGTGCATTTCATTTAAAATTATTATAAAAAATAGTATTGTACTAATGTATATTTAAGTGGGAATGAGCGTTGATGACCAAGGATGAGCTTAGAGAAGTCCATCATGGTACTATTTTGGCCATTGAATTCGGCTTAAACATGGTATAATTTTTCGTACATGTTTAACTTTTTTGTTGTATGTATACCATTTAAATTGTGATTAGTTAAATATATTAATTTATATCTTGATCTTATTTTACTTTTTTAGTCTACTCCAAATGCGACTAATGTGAAATCTTTTACCATGTCATATACTAAAACACCTAATCTCCCTAAGAGACCATCATTTGCAAAGCAAGTCACAATCAAGGTAATTGAACTAAATTTTAATTGAATTAATAGTTTAGTTAGAAATTAAATAGAACTTATTGTAGTGATTTAGATGTCGATTCAAATATATTATGGCTATATGTACATACATTTGTAGTCTTACATTCTTGCCATGTTTAATGTACAAGAAGTTGATGTTACTGCATCCGTAACAAGTTCTTCTCAAACAATCTCAGTTGCATAATCGATTTGAGTATATGGCTTTTTATATCTAGTAGATGTATAAGTTTCTATATATATGTAGATATATAGTTTATCTTTTTTTTCAACAATTATATATTAATTTTGTCAATTTTATTTTTCTTCTTATTGAGTAATCTGTCATCCACGTATGTGGATCCTCAACCATTTCAATATGGTAGGACTCATGATCGTCCTAAGGGATTGTCATTTGTTGAATGTTTGTTAGCAACAAATCAAAGGCTTGAGGTAATGAAGAATTGAATTTGACTTCAATTGATATTTTAAAGAAAATATAGTTTAGTATAGTGATTAGATGTTACTAAATTGAAGTTATAAAAAGTAGTAGATAAGTTTCTATTTAGTAGTCTAAGATATTTATCATTGAGCTAATTAATCTAATGTGTGGTTCAAATTGTTATTGTGCAGCCAACTTCGCATCCATTAGGTGGAATGAAGAGGTTATATTTTGATATATCTATTAATTTATTACAATCTTGCACTATAATAGTTTATAAATGACATATCATTTTCACTCATAAATTATCATCAAACATTTACATTAATGTGTATACTAGTGTTAAATTTGGTTGCCTTGGGAAACTTGACCAAATTTGATCCCTTTATCCTTAGTCTCTATAGTTGCAACATCCTTTATCCCTTGATTCCTTGATCTTTTAAAATCCTTAGTCTCTATAGTTTCATTTTGGTTTTTATTCTTTCAATAAAGTTAATTTCCCCTTTAGCAATGATGGATCCTTCAATTAGAATTTTTCTTTTGATTAGTACATCAAAATAAATGACATGGGATGCAAATTTTGGTACAATAATACATATACAAACCCATTATTTTGGATTTATTTTTGCATGTTGATAACAACACCATCCAACATGATATCCATATATTCAAAAGACCAAATGTGTTTGAGGAAATTCACTAAGTCTTAGTATGTATTTTCAGTGTTACAAAGCATCAATTTTATGGTCCACATTGTTCCACCTTGCATTATCTGGTCATATGATTTTGAGGTATTGATGGCATATATTGGAAGAGTCTATATCAAAAAATTTAGGGTTGTATGTATTTCGCAGCTAAAGATATTGATGACAGAGTATCGAGCTTAGTAGAGGTAGAGTTACAAGTGCAGAGTGCATGTTGGAATGCTTTGCATTCCACCATACATGATAATCATATTTTTCAAATTTGAGGAAGTGTTTCAATATGTCAGATGTGTGTGCATTCCAAGTGTCAAGTGGTTTGGTGGTTCGTGTGTCGATGGAAACCCATTGTATAAGTAATGGTTTAATAGTATGTACTTAGTTTGGAGAAGACTGAGTGTGTTTGAGGAAATTGGCTAAGTCTTAGTATGCATTTTCAGTGTTACAAAGCATCAATTTTGTGGTCCACATTTTTCCACTTGGTTTGATGGCAACTGATTGTGTAAGCAATGGTTTAACAGTATGTACTTAGTCTAGAGAAAACCAAGTATGTTTGAGGAAATTAGTTGTCTTAGTATGCATTTTTAGTGTTACAAAGCATCAATTTTATCATCCACATTGTTCCACCCTACATTATCTGGTCATGCAATTTTGAGGTGTTGATGGCATATCTTGGAAGACTCTGTTGTTGGAAAAACAAGAATATACAACTGAGAGGGGGGGGTGAATCAGTTGTAACAAAATTTGCAACTTTAATCAAACTTGTTAACCTTTAATTACATATCTAATGATTTACAATGAAAAAAAGAATTAAGAAACACATCAGAAACACACATGTTCACCAATATTTTTGCGTGGAAACCCTGTTAAGGGAGAAAACCATGGTGGAGTTTAATCCACAATTATACCCTAATAAAAGTATAATGGAAAATGAATAGAGAATGCACTTGCATTCAGGCACACTGCCTAGAGCTCATTGCTCAAAGGAAGGCTCACTGCCTTACATACGACAATCAGATTAAAACCATATGAGTGGGATGAACTAAGGAAAAAGATTCTACAAAAGCTTGATGACAGTTCCGGTTAGGCACAAACATCTTCATACACTCTGCTCAATCTTCTTTCACACTCTACTCTGCTCCTAAATGAATTTATCTTTATTCGCACATGTATTACGCACTTAAACACTAAGCACACACCCAAGCTTGTTTTCATACCAAAAACAACCTCACTTATATATCTGCTACATGGATTTACATCAACAACTTCGTCGGCCACAAATAATAGATGAATTACAACTATCGGCCTTAATACATGAATAAATCTTAATGCGCACCAACACAAGTCAGTCACAACATAGAGAGGACCCAAAAAAAAATCCTTGAACACACCAAAAAACAAGAAATTAATCCATAAGGATCCGCAACACGCTACCAGGGTGATCCTACAAAGTTGGTTTACAATTTTTGAGAGGAACTGATTTTTGTTGAAATCATATACTTTTAGAAAATATAATGATTTAAGCCTTAAAAATTTCCATTTTAAGGATTAAAATTGAAGAGGGTTTGATCAAACCACCTTAGATCAAACCCCCTTGGATAGAACCTCGCTATTTTTAAACCATACCTATAAATGAGTCTCCTTTACAACTATCAAAATGCTGATAAAAAATCACTTTTGATTTACCTTTTGGGGGATCAAATTAATTCATTTAAAATTTATTTCAAATGATTATGGTAGTCCTTAGAATGAGCTATCTGATGAATATAATTTTAATATTTTTTGGTTTTATTATGTATTTGTTCTTTTGTTTTATTAAACATAGGTTTTTCATCAAAAATGAAGGTCTTTGTTCCACACATGTGGAAAAATAGAAGATTATCAATTTTTTTTTTTTTAAATATGATTTCACTAGATATTGAAGTCCTTGATCCAACAAAACAAATAAAATTGAATTTTGATATATACAAAAAAAGTTAAGCATTATACGGTTGCACTATGTCTGAATTGTAATTGGTTTGACTTCGAAACTTGATTAAAAAAAAAATATTCAATAAAAAAATATCTAACCAATTGGAAGCACTAGATATCGGAGTTACAAATAAAAATTTGAAAAAATTAGAATTTTAACTTTCATGAAAAAAAATTATACGTTATACAATGTACGTCACTTTTTAAAAATGTTGTTTTCTGAAAAAAACCAATTTTCGTGGGAGATGGAAAAAGAAGTGCAATCTGATTCCAAATTTTTTTAAAAAATATATTTTTAGAATCTACGAAAAAATGTGATGAGACTCTAGTTTGCATCATCTTCAAATTCCTCACGTTTTAACCGCTATAGGTACCCGAATGTGAAGATTTAGTTAAAAATAATAATTTCAGTGTCTAGTTTGGCCAAAAATTGTAAACCACTATTGTGGGATCACCCACCACCATCATGTCGGCCAAGAACATGAAAACCCAAACATACATTGAATTTTTTTTTTATTACAATCACACCAAATAGCACGAACATGCAACAAATATAGAAGATGATCTAGAATCATCCACGAACGTCACAGGAACATACACAACAACTGAAATTGTCAAAATTCCAACTTCCTCTTCCAAGAACAATTGCTACAATACCAAAATGACTATAGGGACACCATAACACTTAACTTGCACAGATCTTGATGCGTACCACTAAGACTTCCAGACAACATACTAGATAGGTTCAGCAATAAACCCATAAGCATCCAAAACCTGAACATCATCGTACTAAACTAAATACACCATTCTGACCTTAGCTTCATAGGTTGCCTGCAAACATATTTATTACAATTTTCTCAATCTCCTCAACATATATAGTCTCAAGCATCACCAATTCTAATATTGTTGGCATCAATAACAACCACAACATCCAACAATCTCCCCCTTTGGCATTGATGGCAACACATGATGTGAAAAAGAATACCATCAACCCAACTAGCTCTTCCATCTTCTCCCCCTTTGTTCCACAAAGGTTTTGTCATGCCTTGCATAACCACCCCATCTTCTACCTTGGTCAAAATGGGTCCCCATTTATGTTTTTGTCCTTGGTTGTTTTTCAAGCAAAGTTTGGAGCCTTTATTTTCCAACACTTTGTTTTTCTTTGGTTTATTATGTCAGAACCGGAATCGGAATCGAATTGGGTTTTGAGACTTGTTTCAAAGATTGATTCAAATTCTCATCCCGACAGTCTTCTTTTGCCTTTCTTTTGTTTTGTCTTTATCGGAGCCGGAGCCGGAGTGGAAGTTAAGTCTGAATTTATTCAAGGTTTCAAAATCAAATCCCGTTCTGCCTCTGCCTCCGCTTTTTGGTCTTTCGTTTTTAACTAAGTTTTTGTGTTAGGTGTTTCTTGTTTCGGTCTTTACGTTTTATTTTGTTGTTTTTTTTCACTTTATTCTTTGTTGGCGGAACTAGAACCGGAACTAGAACCGAGTTGGAAAATTGGACAAGTTTCTAAATCATTTTCCACTCTGATTCCGCTCCCGCTGGTTTTTTGGTCGTTGACTTTACTTAGACTGTATGGCAGTAATGTGCCAGTTCCCTCTGCATTTCTGACTCTGATTTGCCACATTTATGGCATTAATTACAAGAGCTCTACACGTATGAAACTACGATTTTTTACCTTAATTACGGATTAACTGGTAGTTATCGTCATTGTTTAAAAGATCAAGAGCGAACTAGAATTGCAGTGAAGCATTTGGATGTGTGATTCGAGCGAAAGGGAGACAATCACGCGCAAAATATTCTCAGAGGGATAACCTATTTATTTGATGTTTGAGGTAGGGTTTTTTGTTCTTCTCTTTTGTTTTGCCTTGCGTTTTCTGTTTTTGTTCGATCGTTGGTTTTGCACGAATTCGTGATTCTCGGTTCTATTGTGAGTTCATGTGATTCGTTTTTATGCTTTTGGTTTGTTTGTTGGTTTGTTTTCATTTTTTATTTTTTGGTGTTTGTTTATCATTTGTTTGTTTTTACTCACGGTCATTTTCACGTTTTAATCATGACCGTATCGTGACATGCCCTAGTTTATTTTAGTTTTTTTTTTAAATAGCATAGATTAATTACAGTTTTTACTTTGGTAGGGTTTGGTAAATGATGGTTTTACTTAGGAATCTTGTTGTGTATTGAATTTTTTTAGTTTGAATGGGGTTAAATTTGTGCCCTAGTTATTTGAAATCGACGGTTTGTGATTTAGGGTTTTGACGTGTTCTTGTTTTTAAATATGATGCCCTAATTAGTACAGTTGCCTCTTGGTCATATGGGGATGGTTTTGTATAGGTTATTTTTAAGCCCCTTTCATTTTGATATGACCTAGTTCTTAAATCATGAAATTATTTATCGGCCTATTAAAATCACTTATGATGTCATGGTTATTTTAGGCAAAAGTGGGATCAGAATCGATTTAGACTTTGAACCATGTTTTGTAATAAGTATCGATTCCATTTCTGTCCCATCTCCAACTCCACTTACAATAAGAAGTAGGCTCTTGAAATATTGGTAACACAGGCAAAACCAGATCTGGAACCGTAACTGAGTGTGAAATTAGAAAATCTTCATGGAACCGAATCGGTTTTTGTTCCGGTTCCGATTCTGGTTACCATTCCAACTCTGACTCTAGTCCCGCCTTGTTATTATTACACGCTCAAAAAACTGTTTTGACTCTGATCCCGACAATGTTTTAAAAGAGACTGTTTAGAATGTTTTTTGCTTGGTTCCGCCTTCAGTATATATATGAACGGTAAGATTTTAAAGCATATTTTGTTATATTTGTTCAAACATCTAATTTGAGGTTTTGTTGCAAGAAGTTAAAGAATGCCAGGAGTATCAGGAGAAGCTTCCCAAAGGAATCGGCCTACAGAAACTTCAAAGGAAGCAACTAAGCCTAAGAAGATTAAGTCGAAGCAGCTACCTTATACTTTGAGGTATAACCATAGGGGTCCTGTTGTCACTGCAAGCAAGGTGGAGTCAAATTGGGTTGATATAACTGATACCAATTTAGGCCCATTCATTTTTGAGGAGTTATACTAAGAAACATTCACTGAGGATGTAACAAGGAGGACTGGAAGAATAGTTGAGTCTGGCTTGGCTCACATCACTGTATTTCCTCTATTCATCCAATGCCTAGAGCTGATCATGACAGCAGCAGGAGCTTACAATCCAGCCACTAGACAATGTATGGATTCACAGGACAATGTGATTATAGATCTAACTCCTCAAATTTTTCAGCTAATGTGCAGTGTTCCTGATCCAAAGAACCTAGTACAGTTGAATGAGGTAGATGCTTTAGGGATATACAACAAACACAAGGAGGCCAAATGGGCTCATTTGAACAAGAAGATGTTGAGTGCAGAGAAGAAGTCCCTGGAAAACCTCTCAGATCAGCCAAAGAGGGTAGAATTTTACAAAGAGGTATCAGACCTGATAATGATGTTGTCTAGAGTCTTTGCGAAGAGGGATACATTTCATTTTAAGGAATGGATGTTTCCTTTCATTCAAACAATCTTTAATGACAATCAACAGTTTGAATAGTCCATTATTGTCTCAAATACCATTCATGATCAACAAACCAGAATAAGGGAAACCATGAGCTTTTTCATGACTTCTTATGTTGTTTATGCAGTAGCCAGAGGAGGAATCTTTCCAGGTTTGAATAGAGTGGGAAAATTGGTAGAAGTTGATAGACAAAAAAGAGTATGGGATCATTATGACTAGCTATCCCTACAGGTTTCTGAAGCATAATTTAGAAGGGTTAATGATGCATTCTTATATGTAGTCATTTACCAACTTAATGGAGATATAGGATATAGATTGAGCCAAGAGGCCATGGCCTTTATCATGGAATGGGGATGTTGGTATATCCAATACCCCAAGTTCACTTATTTCAGGTTGGCAGGATTTGAGGGTCATCCCCACTTACTTCCAAGATGTTGTAACAACAAGATGGTTCTGATAGAGTTTGTTTACCAAGCTCTAGGGGTCAATGCCTAATTTGGAATAAAGCACAAACCAGGTTGTCATTAGTTCCCCATGGAATTGGGTGAATACAATTGCCCACACCTTGTGGGAGTTAAGGTGGTTTTCAGTGAATTGATACACTTAAAGTTGGGTTTGTATACTACCCGAAAGCACTTTGATCCAAAGAAGAAGATGAATGCTTTGTTTTCTTCGGTCTTTGACAAACATTTCAATCTGCTAGAGGACTTCTGGAGTGATCTTTAGGATGAATATGACCTTAGGAAGAGGAATTATGAGAGGTTGCTTGTCTCACTCATGGTAGAATTCGAGGTAAAATATGATATTCCTGATACATTAGTAGATGATGGAGTTGTGTTGGATCCATCATATGAAGCATTGAACATTGGTACCAAAATTTTTGATCTGGTAGATTGGGATAGTGAGGAGACTATTGACATCAAGCAAATAGGGAGACCAGTCTTGGATAGGAGTATCCACTAGGCTGTTCTAAGAGCCAAAACTCCTGGGGATCCAGCTCCTAAGAAAGGGAAAGGATATAAGAGAATCAAGAGGAAATTGCCTCCCAAGGAGCCTTTGGAATTCTTTCCTCCTGATATTGAATAATTCAAGCTTGAAGCTTCGGCTCAAGATGAACCGAAGGCACTAGAGGAAAATGTTCCAACAAGACCTATGGCTTCAATGCCAACAATAGGTGAGTCATCTACTCAAATCCCTCTTACAAAGCAACCGGGCAGAGAGATGCCTAAGGGAACTCTTCATGGCATAGCTGAAACATTGAAGGGAAAAGGAGTATAGGTGGAGATCCATGATGTTGAGGTAGATTCTGATGAGACCTTTTCAGAGAAGGATGCACAAGAAAATATGCCTTTGGAAGAGGAAATTGAACATATGCTAATAGAGGAGGATTAATGGGCATTGTTTGAGGAAGCAAAGAAAGCTTCGGATGCTCAAGAACATACAGAATCAATGGAGAAGCAAAAGGAAATAGATGCTAAGGAACAAGTTGATGCCTTACTTCAACAACAACAAATGGAAGCCAAGCGAAGAGCTAATGAAGTGCAAAAACAACAAAGGCAAAAGGAGCGGGAGCTCAAGACCAAAGAAGAAAATGACAAGCTTGAGATGGTGTAGAAGATTCATGAGCTTGAAGAGGAAAAGGCTAAACAGAGGAGAGAAAGAGAAGCCCTTGGGGCTAAATTGAAACTAGTTAAGGATGCCTATAAGAAAAGGGAGGAAGCAGAACATGCCCAAAAAGAGAAAGATTCTGAGGAGCTGGCCAAGAAGCTACGAAAAGAAAAGGAAGCCTCAGACAGACTTAAAGTTTTGGAAGAAGAGAGGAAGAAGTTGCTTGAGGAGAAAAGATTATAAGAGGAAAAAATGAAGAAGGAACAAGAAGACAAGAGGGTGCAAGAGCAGAATGATAAAGAAGAAACTAAAAAGCTTGCATGAGAAAATATAGAGCAAGAACAACAGAATGTACAAGAGGTTGATTCTCAACCTAGGGTTACTATGCTACAACCCTCTACTACTGCTGCTTCTTCTTCAATTATAATGGCCACTACTCCAAGTTCTCCCACTTGGTTAAAACTTGATCTTCAAAAGAGGTCAATAACATCCTCACAGCCTCTTAATTAGGATGATATGATGAAGGAGATTGAAAAAGAAAGGCCCAAGAAGAAGGCTAAAATTTTGCATTCCACTAGACTCACTAAAGGATGAGAAATTGTTGTTGAATGCACAATACTAGTGGTGGACAAGGATGTAGGGGATATGTAGCTAACTGATTACTAGTTGGTCATGGTTAATTTGGGAAGACCCACAAAGAATCAACAAATGAACTTGATTGATGTGGTAGCATCATCCAGTAAATCAAGGATGTTAAAGGATAAACAGAGAAAGGATGAGCTTAAGGCTCAATTGGATCAATTACACACGTTCTTGAAGAATGTTTCTGCTCCGAGGTCACAACAAATTGCCACCATTGAGACACCAATTTTGCTTTGCAAGAGAGAGGTGGATGATTTGGTGCAAATAAGGAGTAAGGCGGGGATGATGGATAGATGGATTGACAGGCTTAATCAGGAAGTAGGTGAGGTGTTGGGAAATATTTTTGAGGTTCACAAGATGACATTGGAGTTAATAGAAGAGATGAATCAACATGCAAAAGAATTGGGAGAACAAGAGGAGTATAGAGGGTATATCGAGAAGCTGAAAGAGATCAATAAATTTCCAAAATCCACTCTTCTAGAGCAGTCAATCCTTGAAGAGGACAACACAGATTTCTTGGAAAATACCTCCAACATAATCTGGTTTAGATTTGACTTTTTGTATAAACATATGAATGAAGTTCAAGATTCTAGCAAGGATCTAAATGAACAGCTTGATGAGTTAGAAGCGGTTATTGCTATTATAGTAAATGTTGATATACCGGTAAAGGAATTCCTTCCTTTAAGTCAATTAAAAGAGAAATGGAATGATAGACTTAAGGAGGTTTTGCAAAAGGGAGATCATGGAGAGGATCTTCTGTTGGATCAGTTGATGGTTATTAGAGAAGAGGTAAGGGCTTGTAGAAGGGAGTTGACAAAGCTAAGAGACATGAGAGAGTTTGTTGCTGCTGAACTGAAGAGGATCAAGTTCGAAGACAGTTGGATTGATGGACCAGATATTGATATACTTCAACAAGTCTTCTCTAGTTACGATGAGTACACTTCAGAGAAAACTCTGCATGCATAATTGATAGTCCCATGGCTACATGCATGACTAATAGTCCTATGGGCGCATGGCTTTCTTTTCCCTTGTCTCTTCTTCTTCTTCAGTTTACTAGATGATCAAAGTGTTGGGGATATGGATTTGGTTTGTCATCATAGAACGCATGTAAGATAGCAGTGCCTTAGTGATTTCAATTCAAAATCACAACAAAGACACAACCAACTATGCTACAAAGCAAAAGCAGGCATAGTTGACCCCCCATTGATCCTACTGAGGAAAGTAAATGCAAAACTTATAACAGATTCAACACAAGCACAAATTCAAGAACATGAATCAGACAACCATGAAAGACAAAACATGAACACACAGATATATGTGGGGAAAACCTTTTTAGGTAAGAAACCCCACCTCTAAAACATTCAGCTCACTTGTATTATTCAGTAACAAAAATCCAGTTACAATACAAACACAGAGCTATGCTCTTCAGGATAATACATCTTGTCCATCTGGAGAAAGAATACATGCAACACAAAACAAAATCATCACACAGTTACAATGTCCTCATGAAATACTGTGTAGATTCCCTTCATCTCCTCACAAAAGACTGTCATAACTAGCCTCACGGCTAGCCCAGCCCCTTGGCCTATTAGGTTTATATCTTAACAGATCTGAGAGTCTAAGTGTTCACGATTGAGTCGCTCAAACACTCTCAACCTCTCTCTATTATCGCTCATCACCCTTCTGCCGGCACATGAGATTACTTAATATATTTTCATGTGCCAACAAGTCCTATCCATCTAAACAGTCAAACTCATCCTCAGGATATCACTGATAGATCTGCCCATGCCGTCCTCCTTGCATTTAGCCACCCAGGCACGCATCCTATCTACATAGATCTCCTTTTCCTCGAGCCATCCAGGCAATAAATCCTTGCCAAAATTGGATTCTTGTTCGCCACCCTGAGTTGGCACCAATAACTACTTTTGGCTTTTAGCCAATCAATCTACTGAGTTGAGCCACGTGTTCACCATCCATTTGCTAGTCGCTTTGACAATCAAGTCCAACTCAATCAATCGAGCTCCAAGCTCACCCAAGTCTTCACCGTGCTATGTCCCTTCTTTGTCTTCGGCCAACCAGATGTAGTCAACCTACCACGTGCCAACCTATCATTCGCCTATCGTACTATCACTGAGTCCAATTCGGTCAAACTCAGAGTCGAGCTCATCTGAGCTCCTACCGCATTACCGCAGCCCTGTTGGCTTTGCCTTGCGATATGGTGGTAAACCTATTTGAGCCCACCTTTAGACTCCACCACACTACCGCAACTTAGTCAAGGTCTAGTTGTGGTAAGGAGGTAGCCATCCTGGCAGACTACAAGCGGTCTTACCGTGCTACCGTAGAGGCCACCAGGCCACCCCGCAATAGGGAGATTATTGCCAAGCAAACCACAGGTGGTCTCACCACAGGCACCACGGTGAGTGGACCCATCGCCCGTGGTATGGCGGTAACCGCTGGACCTGACCACAGGCAGTCTCACCACAGCCACCGTGGTGAGTGGACCCACCACCCGCGATATGGCGATAACCACCAGACTTGACCGCAAGCGGTCTCACCGCAGCCACCACGGTGAGTGGATCCACCACGCATGGTATGGCGGTAACCGCTAGACCACCACTGACAGCTTCACTGTGGCCACCGCGGTGAAGGTCTTCACTGACTATGGTATGGCGGCAACTGCCAAACCACAGCCAGCGGCTTCACCGTGGCCACCACAGTGAAGGTCTTCGCTGATCGCGGTATGGCGGTAACTGCCAGACCTGTCACCGCAGTACCGCCAGGGGCAAAAATAAGTCAAGCGCAATATGGCGATAAACACCATAAACAGAGGAAAAACACCAAGGCCAAAGGAGAAACAAGCCAGAAAGCTAAGGAAAAAACCCAACACAATGTGGGAACTAGAGATCAATTGATCTGAGTTTCCAAGAAAATTTAAGTTCTTGAAAAGGTGGATCTCGACTTAAGATAGAGGTGACTTCATATTTTTGTACATCTATAAATACCTTTGGGGTATCATATTGTAAGGGTTAGCTAATAAGAATAGAATTGGCCACCTAATAGTAGGAGATAATTTTTATAGCTTTACAGAGATGCTTTGTTACTATTTAGTTATAGTTGGAGACAAATACAGGTTTTTACGCCATATGGTGTTGGAATTGAGTTTATTGGATAAAGTTAATTAATTATAGTCTATCTGTATGCCAGTGATTTTGCTGAAGCATAAGTGTTTCTTATGTGATGAAAATTAGAAGGAACCAGATTTAAATATTATTTCATTAGATTATCTATGGATTGAATTATTGAATGTCTATTGATCTATGATTTTAGGGTATGTGCAGGATCATCATGGAAAAAACAGGCCCTTAAGTGGCAATAAAAAGATAAAAAATCAGAGTTAGACAACTTGACGTAAACATTTGAATAAGTTACTATATTATTTCAAAAAAATATAAAAATAGAATTTGTAAAAAATTGAATGTAGTTTCTAAACTACTAGACCTTTATTTATTTATTTTAAATCTATTTGGTGAAAATTTGAAATTTCAATGAGAAGTATTTAAATTTCAGGGTAAAAATAAGAAGTAGGTGTCTGTCTGACCACCCTAACCACATTAAAATGATAATATTTTTTTATAAGCTTTTAGATATAAGTAGAGGACTCATGTCCAGATGTGATGCATATTTTTTTATAATTTTTTTCTATCTAAATAATTAATTATGAATTTTTTATTACAATTTTTAAAAAATATTAAATCTCATTTGTCTAACCACCTTAACTTGGTCAAAAATTCATGAAATTCAATTTTAATTTTTTTAATCCTATAGTATGAAAAACATATAATGTGATGCATGTTTCAGATTCAAAAAATGTGATACCATTTGAAAGTTATAGATTTTTTTCAATCAACCTATCAATCAGGACTTTATTCATAATTCTAATAGAAAATGAATAATAATTATTTATTAAATTCAAAGTAAAGCATAATCTATATTTGTGGAAATCTGAGAATCTCCTCTAAAAACCCTTTTCGTTTCATCAATTTTGGGTAAAAAAAAAGTCGTTAGCCACATGGGCCATCATATGGCTTACATATCACCACTTTTTGGCCCATCATGATCCTGCACATACCCTTTAGCAATGAATGAGAGTTTGTTCTTTTTGAATCTTTGAAGTATTTATGATATGTGATTGTGATGGTTAAATTAAGCACCATAGATGCATGCAATAGTACAGATTGTTCTATAAATTGTATTATATTATGGTTTACTTGATTTGTTGGAAGAACATTCATTGTTGAAGATATATGTCTAGATATTAGATAGGTTTTATTCATGTTTCACTGATGTATGCCCTGATCTATCTTTTTCTTTTATTTAAAACCCCCTTTTTCGTTAAGAACAGTTCAATGAATCAGTCATTGCTTGCATTCCTTATTACCAGCATAGGCCCCTTGAATATTACAGTTGCATGGACCACTTGAGTGACACCAGACAGTTGAGAACCAACTACTAGAACCTTGGAAGTTAGGCTACTATATGTTGTCATTCTTTTTTCAGGAGAAATAGAGTAGAAATATTATGTTTAATGTTGTTTGTGTCATTTTCACTATCAACAGATCTGGTGCTAGAAGGAGGGCCTGAAGGAACAAGCTGGCTCGCATTGTGTCATTCTCACTAGAGAAATACAGGAGGATTCTCAGATCCTCTACTGACCCTGCACCATTACAAGAACTCCAAACCCTGGTTAGACCTAGACCCCATGCTCATAGAATATTGATACCTACATTGCCACCACCGCTTACTCCACCTAGATTTTAACCAAATCCACATACACCACCACCACTGGCTTGGCCAGTATCGCCCCCACTGGTTAGGCCTATGTCACCACTAATTCGGCCTATATCACCACCACCTACTCAACCAATCCTACCCATGGCTTACTTTGTGAATAAACCCTCTCCGTTAGGGACTATTCCAAGGGGAATCCATGATCTATCAAAGAACCCAAAAAAGTTTTGTCCCAAGTATATGCATGGAAAATCAAGAAGTGTTGAGGAGCATATACAAGCATTCAAAGATGATTGTACCCATGCTCAAGTGGCTCATCAGGACATGGTATGTAGATTGTTTCCTTATTGTTTAGGGGACATGGCGTATAACTGGTATTTAAATCTGCCCCGGGGATCTATTCTGGATTGGACAAATTTAGAAAATGCATTCATTAATCAATTCAAGGTCTATGTAGACCCTGCCATCTTGTATCACTAGTTTGCTACCATAAGAAAGGAATATCATGAACCACTGCCTCTATTCAAAACTAGATTCCAAAGGATGTTTCATAGGCTACAAGATCCCTACTTAGTGGCTGAGAATATTGCCATTCAAGCATATTTAAGAGTTGTTGATCCCTTGATTGGCCTATTCTTGCAGAGAACTTATCAAGCCAATGAGATTGACTCTTTGTCTAAGGTTTATCATCTAGCTATCAAATTGCAATAGCAGATAAGTCTCCAATCAGAAGGTTTAGGAGCAGCTCTTCCTCCCATGAGTTATCAAATTCCTAACCCATCATTGTACAACACTATCCCAGGGATGTCTTACTCCCAATACAGACCTGTTTCTGAATTGAAAGCCCCACCTACCGTGCCCTTTTTCAGCATGGCATGCAAGATACTTCCCAACAACCTCAAAATCAACAATTAGAAGCAGGAGGATCAACACATGTTCATTCCCCATCCATAGTGCAGAATGTGCAAAGTGAAAAAACTTTTCAATTGACCAGTGAGCTAGAAACTCTTAAAAAGACTCTATCTCAGATGTCCAATGATATGGCATAGCTTAGGAAAAACCCTCCCCACAACCAAAACCAGAATTATCAGAACCAAGGAGGTTACAACAACGAAGGGAATTACTCCAATCAGAATGTGAATCAGAACACCAACCGAAACTTTTAGAATCAGAACTCCTCTAATCAAAATTACCAAAATCAGAACAAGGGATATAACCAGAGGTCCAATAACAACAATAGGCAATGGAATACTGGACCTAACAATGGGGGAGTTTCCCATAATTATCAATCAGGTGAGGATAGATCACATATTGCTAATGTGGATGACCTTAATTTCATGACTAATTGGTGTAGGCTACATGATACTGCAACACATTCTGAGGTTAATTGTCCAAAAATGGAGAAAATGGTAAAGATTGCACAAGATGATTCTCATCTTCCAATAGGAAATTCCAATCAAGATAATGGGACAATAAGTACTACTATGACTTTTGAGACTATTGAAGAGACATACCAATTTCCCATGTAGGGAGATAATGGGCCAGAAGAGGATGTGTATGATGTCCAAGCCTTTCAGTCCAAAGGTGGTAACTTTCTGAGAAATCAAAATAAGGGCCCATTTACTACATCTGCACCCCCAAACAACATGGTCCCACTGAACCAAAATGCAGATAATAATCCACTGCCACCAAAGGGACCCTCTGACTCTCAGAATAGAGGCAATCTACCTCCTTTTCCTAAATATCAAATGAGGAATGATTCAAAATTTTATTTTATTACAGGATTGTAGAGAGAGAAAACATCATTATCGTTCTTTGATATCATGAAGTGGTGCCTAGCTCAACGTGAAATGGTATTGAAGGCCCTGGAGGAGGCAGACCGCTTAAATGGAAAAGGTAAAGTGACTCCAGCAAAGGAGACAAATGCAATTATCTATAAAGGTAAGACTAGTACCCTACCTTTTCTTTTAAGTTTAAGGATTTTTGGAAATAATTTGCATAACTGTTTATTGGACTCTGGAGCATCGGGTAATGTTATGCCCTTTTCAATATGTAAGAAATTAGGATTAAATCCTATCCCAACCAATAAGAAAGTGATCTAGTTAGACAAAATTGAGGTCAATATTGTAGGAGAACTAGAGAACATGCATGTACAGGTTGGATCGGATCCAAGGATCCAAACCTACATAGATATCCAAGTGGTTGACATCCCAGAGACATATGGTATGCTCCTGAGTCGAGAGCTAATGAAAAGTATTGGGGGATATTTCTCATTGGATTTCTCTCACATGTGGCTACCCTAGAAGGTGGTACCAACACAGATAAGGATTGAGAGTGAACCAAGACTCAAGCATACGATTACAGAATATGATGCTTCAAATGAAGTAGCATATTTTGAGACTAAGATAGGAGTTTACAAAAAAGAGGAAGTCCTTACTTTCTTTGTACTCAATCCTGAGGATACATTGACCCTAGAACATAGTAACCCAATGATCTACATCAACCAACAAGTTCTAATAAGGGAATTACAACAAGATAGGCTGGTATTAGGAGGAGAAACTGATTTGAGTAGTTTGTTGCTTCCTAATTGGTGTAGGATTCATTATCACAATCATTTAGAGTTAACATGTCAATCATGCCTAGATATCTTAAGTCATGTAGGCAAGCCTCAACAAACATGTCAAGAGAAACCCAAGACCCCTATCAATGAGTTTTCTTTTTAAGTTAAGGATGCTACCATTATCACTAGGACTAGCCCTCCTCAGGAGGAAGGTTCCTCACTAGTAGAGTAGACTCAGGTTCTATGCTCTAGAATTCAAAAATAAATTTAGGTATCTCAGTTCCTCTTCAATACACTTGCCCCAGATACTCTACCAATGACTAAGGCATTGATGAAAGATGAGTTGGATTGCAATTTAACTCAAGAAGTCATTCAGGAAATGATTTTTGAGCAAGCTAAAAACATAGAAAAACCTTCAAGTGAGCCTTGCCCCAAGATAATTTTTTATGACCAGCAAAAGTCTAAGCTGTCACATATCCCAAGTAAGTCATCCCTTGTTATCCCTAAAAAAAAAGAGCTCCCAGCTAAAGACCAATTGTGGAGTCTTACATTTGATGGCTCCAAATCCAAAGCAGGAAGTGGAGCAGGGATTGAACTAACCAACCCAAAAGGAAAACTTACTTTGCTTCATACAGGTTATAGTTTGGCTGCACAAACAACGTGGTTGAGTATGAAGCACTTGCTCATGGACTTATGTTTGCTCATAAAAAGAAGGTTACTGCTCTCATGGTCATGGGGGATTCTGAAGTGATTGTAAAATAGGTATGTAGTTAGTATACATGTCATAACAAAAGATTGGCTGCGTACAGAAATAGAGTTTGGAACTTAATTGAAGACTTCAATACTTTTGGGATTACTCTGATCCCTAGATAAGCTAATCAAATTATAGATGCTCTTGTTGTTGCTGCTAGCACCTTGGAACCCATGCAAGACTCTAATCTAAAGAGATTTTAGTTGAGTTAATTTCAGTCCTAGCTGTTCTTGATAATGTCTGACATTTTTAGGTTTTTGATGACAATCAGCATATATTGGCCTTTTTGGCAAGTTCTGATGTTTTTGAAGGACAGATAATAGATGAGTCTAAAAGAGATCAGGGATATTGGGATCTTGAGAAGGATGGTGAAGAAGGGATATTGGATTTGAAAATTAATAGTATTCCAAAAGGGATGGTAGCTTTGGAGAGAATATTTGACTTTGAACCATGAGCTCGTCAAAGGGTGCCCACAGAGAGTGAAGGAGGGAAATATGAATTTGTTAATCTAACTCACTCAGGCCTTGAAATAAATGTTCTCATAGAAAATACTTGTCCTCAAGAAATTAAGGACAAGATAGTCAAAGTTTTGGAGCAGAACATTGAAGCCATTGCTTGGAGTTATGATGACCTAAAAACCTTTGACACTTCAGTGATCACTCATACCATACCTCTCAAGCCAAAAGCCAAGCCCTTCCATCAGAAAAAACACCTGATAAATGCTTTGATTGAGCCTTTGATCCAGAAAGAGGTGCAAAAGCTCCTATCTACAAGAATTATATTTCCTATTAGACATTCTACCTGGGTGGAAAATTTAGTTCCTGTACTCAAAAAGAATGGTGAAATCATATTATGTGTTGATTTCAAGAATTTAAACAAATCCTCTGAGAAAGATAATTATCCATTGCCTTCTCTTGATGAAGTGCTACAAAAGGTTAATGGGTCTCAGATGATGTCATTCTTAGATGGTTATTCTGAGTAAAATCAGGTCCTTGTTAGTCATGAGGATAGAATGAAGACAACTTTCACCACCTAATGGGGCACATTTGCCTACAGGAGGATGTTGTTTGGTCTTATCAATGTTGGAGCTACCTTTCAAAGGGAAATGGACGTGGCCTTCAAAGATTTGATAGGGAAGTGTATAATTATTTATGTGGATGATTTAACCATCTTCTCCAAGAATAGAGAAGATCGTGCTACTGATCTGGAAAAGGTTCTCAAGAAATGTATAAGCTATGGTGTCTCCCTCAATCCAAAGAAGTGTGTGTTTGGAGTATCAGAAGGGAAAATCCTAGGTCACATCATATCAGAAGAAGGGATATTTATAGACCCTGATCGAGTGGAGGCTATCTTGAAATTGACAAGGCCAGGGAGCAAGAAATAAATGAGATTGTTCTTTGGGAGGATCAAATTTGTTAGAAAATTTATAGCAGGGTTTGTGGAGATCGTCAAACCTCTTAATGAGATGATGAAGAAAGACGCAAAGGTTGAGTGGAGTAATGAGGCTAAATCTGCTTTCTTGCAGATCAAACAGTCAATATCTGAGGCACCTATTTTGACAAGCCCAGATTATTTAAAACCTTTTTATATCTATTCTTTTGCATCTGACCATTCATGTGCAGCTGTGTTAACACAATGAAGAGAAGAGGGAGAGGAAAGACCTATTGCCTTCATGAGTTCTCCATTTAAGAATGCAGAGGTGAGATACCCACCACTGGAGAAACAAGCCTTCACATTGGTGTGAGCGGTAAAGAAGTTCAAGCATTACATTCTTTGAAGTCAAGTAATGGCCATAGTTCCAAATCTAGCTGTGAAGTCTCTTTTGATGCAGAGTGAGTTAGGAGAGCGAAGAGGAAAGTGGATGGAAATTCTACAAGAATTTGATGTAGAGATTCATTCGATGAAACTCATTTGAGGGCAAGGTTTACCAAAAGCAATGGCAGATGTGGACAAGAATATCACTTATCAACAGTACACTATCCAATCATTTACTAGGGATCCCTAGTACATAGACTTGATTTTCTTCCTCCTAAATAACAGATGTCCAGAAGGAATGAATGCTACTCAGAGGAGAGCATTGAGGATGAAGAGTGCTCATTACATGCTTAAAGGGGGATCCATCTATAAAAATAATTTTCAAGGGATTTACTTGCACTGTTTAGATCAGTAAGAGGCCAAGCATGCCATTTCTGAGTTTCATGGAAGACATGGAACAGGACATGGATCTATGGATGCTTTGGCTCATCAGATTCTTAGATCAGGCTATTATTGGCCTTATGTATTTCAGGATGCACATCAACATGTTAGAACTTGTCATGTATGTCAAACTTTTGCACCTAGGGAAAGAAATCTTGCAATGCCTTTGCAACTAGTGTATGAGGTAAGGCCGTTTGCTCAATGGGCCCTGGATTTTGTAGGTGTTATTAATCCTAATTCTTCTACAGGACACAAGTTTATTTTGACTGCAATTGACTACTGTACACGCTGGGCTGAGGCCCAGCCCTGCAAAAATAGCACTACAGAGGTGGTCATCAAATTTTTGACTGAGAACATCACAACTAGGTTTGGAGTTCCATTTGCTCTGGTATGTGATAATGGCCCTGATTTTTCTTCTACTGAATTCATTCAATGGGCATATGAACATAAAATTATTTTGAAGTATTCATCCAATTACTACCCTCAGGGAAATGGAATGGTTGATTCCACAAATAAAAACTTGTTGGAAGTAATAAGGAAGCTATTAGAAAACAATCTTAGGGACTGGCACACCCAGTTGAGATTTTCCTTATGGGCAGATCGAACCTGAATCAAAGTAGTCCTAGGAAATTCACCTTTTAGGTTAGTCTATGGCCAAGACCCAGTCTTCCTGATCCATTTAAAAATTCTTGTTCTTAAATTTATGCAGGAATTTTATTCCAAGGATGATAGGATCGAAGTTAGATTACTTAATTTGCTTAACATGGAAGAGCAAAGAGATGGTGCTTTGCAGCGATTCTCTAAACATCAAGCTGTCATCAAATGTTGGTTTGACAAAAGAGCCAAGATAAAAGCCTTTAGGATATCAAATCTTGTATTACTATGGGATAAAGCCAAAGAAAAGAAGGGAGATCACCATAAGTTTGATAGACTCTGGTTAGGTCCATATCAAGTGGTTGAGATACTAGGTCAGAAAGCTTTTCATTTAAGTACCTTAATAGGAGAGCCTGTTTCATTACCAGTTAATGGTCAGTTTCTCAAGCACTATTTTGGTTCATGAAAGGTCTGATGTTTTAAAGAGGAATGTATTATACTGTATCATATGTAATTAAGTTTTTGTTTTTGGTTTTTTTTTGTTTGTTTTGTTGTGTCTTGTTTCATTGGGGATCTTTATTTCTGTCCATCTCAAGACAAGGGGTTGTTATTCAAAGTATGCTACTCATACTAGGAGAGAAATTGGTTTAGGTGTTTTCATCATCATCATTTGAAAAGGATTTCATTCTGAAACTTATGTTTTATGACCATTCTAATTTTGGTTTGAAAAGTTAGTAAGGATAGAAGATACATTATGAATATCTCATGAATTATGATAAAAAATCTATCACTAAATTAGATCACATCTGCATGAGTAAATGCCTATCTATTTTAGAGTGGCTCTACCATTGATTCAAGTGAAAATCTGATTTCAAGACTATCATGAAATCCATTGTAGTTCTCAACCCACATTTCAGATTCATTGTATCTAAGTATTGACGAAGGTGCATAAAAGATCTCCACAAGTGAAGCTCAAGAAAAATGAAAAGAAAGAAAGAAAAGGCAAGCTCGATATCAAATGGGTAATCAAGTATCTCTATCGGGGCTATGGATGCCTATCTGGCAGTAGAGCAATGCTTTGAGAGAACTAGAGGTATCTTTGTCATGGCTATGGATGCCTATTTGGCAGCTGGGCAATACCCAAGATTTTATTGCACAATAGTTAAAGGACTCAACCTATGTAGCTTGAATCGTAGGTATAGTTGTGCAAGAGTAGAGAAAGTATCTATAAAGAATGATTCACAATATACGCACACACTCATATTCCAAAATAACTCATGAGCACATACATCTGAGATTCTAGCTCAACCTTATCCTATATATATATTTGATCTTATTCAAGTTAATGTGCTTCATAAGCCAAGTAGTTTTTGGGTGACTGAATTTTTCTTGAGCATCTTGAAAATGGGTAAACCATTTTCCCAGCCGAGTCACCATTTGTTATGCCTTGCATAACCACCCCATCGTTTGCCTTGGTCAAAATGGGTCCCCCTTTATGTTTTTGTCCTTGGTTTTTTTTCAAGCAAAGTTTGGAGCATTTCTTTTCCAACACTTTGTTTTTCTTTGGTTTATTCTGTCAGAACCAGAACCAGAACTAAATCGGGTTTTGAAACTTGTTTCAAAGATCAATTACGATTCCCATCCCGACAGTCTTCTTTTGCCTTTTTTTTGTTTTGTCTTTATCAGAGCCAGAGCCGGAGTGGAAGTTAAGTCTGAATTTATTCAAGGTTTCAAAATCAAATCCCGTTCCGCCTCCGCCTCCGCTTTTTGGTATTTCATTTTTAACTTAGTTTTTCTGTTAGGTGTTTCTCATTTCGGTCTTTATGTTTTATTTTGTCATTTTGTTTCACTTTCTTCTTTTTTGGTGGAACTGGAACCGGAATGGGAACCGAGTTGGAAAATTGGACAAGTTTCTAAATCATTTTCCACTCTAATTCCGCTCCCGCCAATTTTTTGGTCATTGACTTTACTAAGACTGTATAGCAGTAATGTGCCAGTTCCTTTTGCAGTTCTGACTCTGATCTGCCACATTTATGGTATTAATTATAGGAGCTCTGCATGTATGAAACTATGGTTTTTTACCTTATTTAGGGCTTAACTAGTAGTTATCATCATTGTTTAAAAGATCAAGAGTGAACCAGAGTTGCAGTGAAGCCTTTGGACATGTGACTCGAGCAAAAGGGAGACAATCACATGCAGAATCATCTCAGAAGGCTAACCTATTTATTTGGCATTTGAGGTAGGGTTTTATGTTCTTCTCTTTCATTTTTCTTTGCGTTTTCCATTTTTGTTCGATCGTTGGTTTTGCGCGAATTCATGATTCTTGGTTCTATTGTGAGTTCATGTGATTCATTTTTATGCTTTTGGTTCGTTTGTTGGTTTGTTTTCATTTTTTATTTTCTGGTGTTTTTTTATCATTTGTTTGTTTTTACTCATGGTCATTTTCACGTTTTAATCATGACCATATCATGATGCCCTAGTTTTTTTTTTTTTAAATAGCATAGATTAATTGTAGTTTTTACTTTGGTAGGGTTTGGTAAATGATGGTTTTACTTAGGAATCCTGTTGCGCATTGAATTTGTTTAGTTTTAATGGGGTTAAATTCATGACCTAGTTATTTGAAATTGATGGTTTGTGATTTAGCGTTTTGGCGCGTTCTTGTTTTTAAGTGTGATGCCCTAATTAGTATGATTGCCTCTCGGTCATATCGGGATGGTCTTGTATTGGTTATTTTTAAGCCCCTTTCATTTTGATATGATCTAGTCCTTAAATCATGAAGTTATTTATCGGCCTATTAAAATCACTTATGATGTCATGGTTATTTTAGATGAAGCAGGATTGGAATTGATTTAGACTTTGAACCATGTTTTGTAATAAGTATCGATTCCATTTTTGTCTCGTCTCCAACTCTGCTTACAATAAGAAGCAAGTTCTCAAAATATTGGTAACCCAGGTGGAATCGAAACCAGAACCGTAACTGAGTGTGAAATTAGAAAATCTTCATGGAACTGAATCGGTTTTCATTCCGGTTCTAATTCCAGTTACTATTCCAACTCTGACTCCGGTCCTGCCTTGTTATTATTACACGCTCAATAATTGTTTTGACTCCGATCCTGATAGTGTTTTAAAAGAGACTGTTTCGAATATTTTTCTGCCTGGTTCCGCCTCCGATATATATATGAAGGGTAATATTTTTAAGCATATTTTGTTACATTTTTTCAATGATCTAATTTGAGGTTTTGTTGTAGGAAGTTAAAGAATGCCAAGAGTATCAGGAGAAGCTTCCCAAAGGAATCAGCCTGCATAAACTTCAAAGGTAGCAACTAAGCCTAAGAAGATTAAGCCGGAGCAGCTACCTTATACTTTGAGGTATAACCATAGGGATCCTGTTGTCACTGCAAGCAAGGTGGAATCAGATTGGGCTAATAGAACTGATACCAATTTAGGCCCATTTAATTTTGAGGAGTTATACTCACAAATATTCACCAAGGATGTAACAGGGAGGACTGGAAGAATAGTTGAGTCTAGCTTGGCTCACATCACTGTATTTCCTCTATCCAGCCAATTCTCGGAGTTGATCATGATAGCAACGGGAGCTTACAATCCGGCCACTAGACAATGTATGGATTCACAGGACAATGTGATTATAGATCTAACTCCTCAGATGTTTCAGCTAATGTTCAGTGTTCCTGATCTAAGGAAATTGGTACAATTGAATGAGGAAAATACTTTAGGGATATATAGCAAACACAAGGAGGCCAAAAAGGCTCATTTTAACAAGAAGTGGTTGAGAGTGGAGAGAAGTCCCTAGCAAAGCTCTCAGATCAACCAAAGAGGACAGAATTTTACAAAGAGGTATTGCACCTGATAATGATGTTGTCTAGAGTCTTTTGGAAGAGGGATACATTTCATTTTAAGGAATGGATGTTTCCTTAAATTCAAACAATCTTTAATGGAAAGTAACAATTTGACTGGCCCATGATTGTCTTAGATACAATTCATGATCAGCTAACCAGAATAAGGGAAACCAAGAGCTTTTTCATGAATTCTTATATTGTCTATGCAGTAGCCAGAGGAGGCACCTTTCTAGGTTTGAACAGAGTGGGAATATTGGGAGAAGCCGATGGAAAAAAGAGAGAGTGGGATCATTATGACCAGCTATCTGTACAGGTTTCTAAAGCACAATTTAGAAGGGTTAATGATGCATTCTTATATGTAGTCATTAACCAACTTAATGGAGATGTAGGATATAGATTGAGCCACGAGGCCATGGCCTTTATCATGAAATGGGGATGTTGGTATATCCAATACCCCTAGTTCACTTATTTTAGGTTGGTAGGATTTGAGGGTCATCCCCACTTACTTCCAACATGTTGCAACAACAAGATGGTTCTGATAGATTTTGTTTACCAAGCTCTAGGGGTCAATGCCTAATTTGGAATAAAGCACAAACTAGGTTGTCATAAGTTCCCCATCCAATTAAGTGAATACAACTTCCCACACCTTTTGGGAGCTAACGTGGTTTGTAGTGAAATGATACACTTAAAGTTGGGTTTGTATACTGCCTGAAAGCACTTTGATCCAGAGAAGAAGATGAATGATTTTTTGGCTTTGGTCTTTGAAAAAAATTTCAATCTATTAGAGGACTTTTGGAGTAATCTACGGGATGAATATGACCTCAAGAAGAGGAATTATGAGAGGTTTCCTGTCTCACACATGGTAGAATTCGGGGAAAAAGATGATATTCCTGATACATTAGTAGATGATGGAGTTGTGTTGGATCCATCATATGAAGCATTGAACATTGGTACCAAAAGTTTGGATTTGGTAGTTTGGGATGGTGAGGAGACCATCGATATCAAGCAAATAGGGAACCAGTCTTGGATAGGAGTATCCACTAGGCTATTCTAAGAGCCAAAAATCCTAGGGGTCCACCTCCTAAGAAAGGGAAAGGATATAAGAGAATCAAGAGGAAATTGCATCCTAAGGAGCCTTTGGAATTCTTTCCTCCTGATATTGAAGAATTCGAGCTTGAAGCTTCGGCTCAAGATGAACCAGAGGCACTAGAGGAAAATGTTCCAACAGGACGAGTGGCTTCAACACTAGCAATAGGTGAGTCATCTACTCAAATCCCTCTTCCAGAGCAATGGGGTGGAGAGATGCCTAAGGGAACTCTTCATGGCATAGCTGAAACATTGAAGGGAAAAGGAGTATAGGTGGAGATCCATGATGTTGAGGCAGATTCTGATGAGACCTTGTCAGAGAAGGATGCATAAGAAAATATGCCTTTGGAAGAGGAAATTGAACATGTGCTAACTAAAGAGGATCAATGGGCACTGTTTGAGGAAGAAAAGAAAGATTTGGATGCTCAAGCATATGCAGAAGCAATGGAGAAGCAAAAGGCAATATATGCTAAGGCACAAGTTGATTCCTTACTTCAACAACAACAAATGGAAGCCAAGTGAAGAGTTGATGAATTGAAAAAATAGCAAAGGAAAAAGGAGTGGGAGCTCAAGACCAAAGAAGAAAACTACAAGCTCGAGATGGTGCAGAAGAGTCATGAGCTTGAAGAGGAAAAGGCTAAATAGAGGAGAGAAAGAGAAGCCCTTGAGGCTAAATTGAAACTAGTTGAGGAAGCCTATAAGAAAAGGGAGGAAGCAAAACACGCCCAAAAAGAGAAAGATGTTAAGGAGCTGGCCAAGCAGCTATGAAAAGAAAAGGAAGCCTCAAATAGACTTAAAGTGTTAGAAGAAGAGAGGAACAAGTTGCCTGAGGAGAAAAGATTAAAAGAGGACAAAATGAAGAAGGAACAAGAAGACAAGATGGTGCAAGAGTAGAATGATAAAGAAGAATTTGAAAAGCTTGCACGAGAAAATATAGAGCAAGAACAATAGAATGTACAAGAGGTTGATTCTCAACCTAAGGTTACTATGCTACAGCCCTCTACTACTTTTACTTCTTCTTCAACTATAATGGCCATTGCTCCAAGTGCTCCCACTTGGTTAAAACTTGATCTTCAAAAGAGGCTAGTAACATCCTCACAACCTCTTAATTGGGATGATATGATGAAGGAGATTGAAAAAGAAAGGCCCAAGAAGAAGGCTAAAATTATGCATTCCACTAGACTCACTAAAGGATGAGAAATTTTTGCTGAATGCGCAATACTAGTGGTGGACAAGGATGTAGGGGATATGCAGCTAACTGATTACTAGTTGGGCTCGGTTAATATGGGAAGACCCACAAGGAATCAACAAATGAACCTAATTGATGTGGTAGAATTATCCACCAAATCAAGGATGTTAAAGGATAAACAGAGAAAGGGTGAGCTAAAGGCTCAATTGGATCAATTACACATGTTCTTGAAGAATGTTTCTGATCTGAGGTCACATCAAATTTCCAGCATTGAGACACCATTTTTTCTTAGCAAGAGAGAGGTGGATGATTTGGTGCAGATAAGGATTAAGGTGGGGATGATGGATAGATGGACTGATAGGATTAATCAAGAAGTAGGTGAAGTGTTGGGAAATAGTTTTGAGGTTCACAAGATGACATTGGAGTTAATAGAAGAGATGAATCAACATGCAATAGAATTGGGAGAACAAGAGGAGGAGTATAGAGGGTATATCGAGAAGCTGAAAGAGATCAATAAATAGCCAAAATCCATTCTTCTAGAGCAGTCAATCCTTGAAGAGGACAACACAAGTTTCTTGGAAAAGACCTCCAGCATAATCTGGTTTAGATCTGACTTTTTGTATAAACATAAGAATGAAGTTCAAGATTCTAGCAAGGATCTAAATGAACAGCTTGATGAGTTAGAAGTGGTTATTGCTATTATAGTAAATGTTGATATACCCGTAAAGGAAGGCCTAGCTTTAAGTCAATTAAAAGAGAAATGGGATGATAGACTTAAGGAGGTTGTGCAAATGGGAGATGATGGAGAGGATCTGTTGTTTGATCGGTTGATGGATATTAGAGAAGAGGTAAGGGCTTCTAGAAGGGAGTTGACAGAGCTAAGAGACATGAGAGAGTTTGTTGCTACTGAACTGAAGAGGATTAAATTCCAAGACAGTTGGATTGATGGACCAGATATGGATATACTTCAACAAGTATTCTCTAGTTATGATGAGTACACCTCAGAGCAAACTCTTCATGCATAATTGACAGTCCCATGGCCACATGCATGACTGACAGTCCTATGGGCACATGGCTTTCTTTTCCCTTCTCTCTTCTTTTTCTCCAGTTTACTAGATGATCAATGTGGGAACTAGAGATCAATTGATCTGAGTTTCCAAGAAAATTTAAGTTCCTAAAAAGTTGGATCTCGACTTAAGATAGAGGCAACTTCATATTTTTGTACATCTATAAATACCTTTGGGGTATCATATTGTAAGGGTCAGCTAATAAGAATAGAATTGGAAACCTGATAGTAGGAGATAGAATTTTTAGAGCTTTACAAAGATACTTTGTTATTATTTAGTTACAGTTGGATACAAATACAGGTTTTTACACAATATGGTGTTGGAATTGAGTTAATTGGATAAAGTTAATGAATTATAGTCTATCTGTATGCCAGTGATTGTGTTGAAGCATAAGTGTTTCTTATGTGATGAAAATCATTAGAAGGAACTAGATTTAAAGATTATTTCATTACATTATCTATGGATTGAATTATTGAATGTCTATTGATCTATGATTTTAGCAACAAATGAGAGTTTGTTCTTTTGAATCTTTGAAGTATTTATGATATGTGATTGTGATGGTTAAATTAAGCACCATAGATGCATGCAATAGTATGGATTGTTCTATAAATTGTATTATATTATGGTTTTCTTCATCTATTGGAAGAACATTCATTGTTGAAGATATATGTCTGGATATTAGATAATTTTTATTCAAGTTTCACTGATGTATGCCCTAATCTATCTTTTTCTTTTATTTAAAACCCCCTTTTTCATTAAGAACAGTTCGATGAATCAGTCATTGCTTGCATTCCTTATTACCAGCATAGGCCCCTTGAATATTATAGTTGAATGGACCACTTGAGTGATACTAGACAGTTGAGAACCAACTATTAGGACCTTGGGAGTTAGGTTACTATATGTTGTCTTTCTTTTTCAGGAGAAATAAAGTAGAAATATTTTTTTTAACGTTGTTTGTGTCATTTTCACCATCAATAGGTTCTTCACTTTACACTTTTCTCCCATTTCACATTACACTTCTCTCCCCCTTTGACATGAATGGAAAATTTTCACAAGCTCTGAACCACATATTTGAAAACATTTCACTACTCCCCTTGAGTAGCATCCACCATGACATCAATCAGGGATAAGATATAGCAGTGAATTCATAGACTAATGCAAACACCTGCATCATCAGCTCTGATCAGGAGGGGAAATCACTCCTAACTTGCCTCTAAGGTACTCAAAAGTATCCTTAGGAAACAGCTTAGTGAAAATATCTGAAACTTGCTCCTTGGTAGATACATATTCTAGTCTAGCTTCTTTGTCACTCACTTTATCTTTCAAGAAGTGATACTTGATGGAGATATGCTTTGTCTTTGAATGCATCATTGGATTCTTGGAAATGTTTATGGTTCTTGAATTTTCATAGAATATAGTAATAGGCTCTTCATAATTAATCTTGACATCACTTAGCATCTACTTCATCCACATTACTTGAGTCCAGTTATTAGAAGCAACAATGTATTCTGCTTCAGCAATAGATAAGGAAACTGAGTTCTAATTTTTTCTTAGCCAAGACACCATCTTCTTCCCTAGGAAGAATGCACCACCACTTGTAATTTTTTTGTCATTAAAATCACCTACCCAATCTACATTAGTATAAGCATTCAGAATAAGATTATCATCATTTGGATACCATAATCCAAAATCAACTGTTCCTTTCAAGTATCTAAATTTTTTTTTACAATAGTTACATATGATTCCTTTGGATCTACTTGAAATCTAGCAACCATGCATACAACATTCATTATATCTGGCCTTTTCTGAGTTAAATATAGTAATCCACCAATAATTGACCCATATATTGTTTGGTTTTCCTTAGGAGATTCATCTGTCTGTGTCAGTTTACATCCATTTACCATAGGTGTACCAACTGGTTTTGAGTCTTCCATCCCAAACTTTTTTAGTAACTCCTGTATATATTTGGACTGAGATATAAAGATTTCATCTTCTAACTGAGTGATCTACAATCCTAAAAATAATTTTAGTTCTCCTATCACTGACATTTCAAATTCATTTTTCATTTCATCAACAAACTTCATACACAAGTCATCATCACCTTCAAAAATAATATCATCAACAAAAACTTCAATTATCAGCTCTTTATCTTGATCCAACTTGAAATATAGATTGCTAGTTATAGTACCCTTACGGAATCCAAGCTTCAACAATTACTTGTCCAATATAGCATACCAATACCTAGGGGCTTGCTTAAGTCCATATAGGGCGTTCTTCAATCGACACACCATGTCCTTTTCATCAGTCAATTGAAATTCATCTGGTTGTTCAACATAAACTTCTTCTTCTAGTTCACCATTTAGAAATGTTGACTTTACATCCATCTAATAAACTTTGTAATTCTTGAAAGTAGCATAAGCAAGAAATAATCTCACAGCTTCTATTCTAGAAACAGGGGAAAAAGTTTCATCAAAATCAATACCTTCCATTTGTGAATATCCTTTGCAAACCAGCCTTTCTTTGTTTCTGACTACTTCACCTTGCTCATTTAGTTTATTTTGAACACCCATTTGGTACCAATCACATTTTTGTCTTTAGGTCTAGGAACAAGTTCCCATGTCTCATTTTTCTGTATCTACATTAGTTCTTCTTTCATGGCTTCCATCCAATATTCATTCTTGCATGCTTCATTGATATTGCTAGGCTCAGCTTTAGAAATCAGATAATATTCTTCTAAGATTCTCCTTCTAGTTTGCACATCTTTACTTTTTTATCCTATGATCTGACTATCAGAATGATTTCACCTTACATACCTTGGAGTTGTAGTATTTTATTTGACTTATGCTTGTTCTTCTCTTCCTTCAACATTTCCATTAGTTTATGCTTCTTGATTCCCTTGGTTCACCAAAACAATTTGCAGTTTACTCTATGTTTGAACATTCTATCCATTATTAGAATTATCATTTGAATCATATCCTTTACATCTGGATGGTCTCTCAATATCCTCATCAACTTTGACATTATCACTTTCAACCATTTTCTTCAACCTTTTATTAAAACACCGGTAAGCTTTGCTCTTAGTAGAGTAACCTAGAAATATTCCTTCATCACTTCTAGCATCAAACTTTCCTATATCATCATCTCTCTTGATGTAGCATTTTCTTCCAATTTTTTTGAATAACTTCACAATAGGTTTATAACCAAACCATAGCTCAAAAGGAGTCTTACAAGAATTATTGCTGACATTTACCCGGTTGATAGTGTATACAACAATGCTTACTACTTCTCTCCAGTAGAAATGAGGAAAATTCTCTTCGAACATCATGGTTCTAGTAGTGTCTTGAACTATTTTGTTCTTTCTTTCAACAAATCCATTCTGATGAGGGGTCCGGGGAGCAGATAGTTGTCTTCGAATTCCATGATCTTCACCGAAAGTATTGAATTCCCTAGAAGTGAATTCTCCACCTCTGTCTGACCTCAAACATTTTACCTTTAGACCTATCTCATTGTCTGCCATAGCTTTGAAGATTTTTAAATTTTATACTGCTTCATGTTTTTCTCTTAAGAAGGCAACCCATATCATTCTAGAATAATCATCAATAAGCAACATAAAGTACCTTTCACCTTGTAGACTTTTGTTTATGGAGGGACCACATAGATCAATATGTACCAATTCCAATACTCCATTAGAGTTGTAGTGTTTGCTCTGAAAATAATTCCTAGTTTTCTTTCCCATCCGACATTCCTTGCATATAGTGTTAGTAGGCTTAACTATCTTAGGAAGATCTCCGATCGCTTGAGAAGAACTTATCTTTACAATTTTATCAAAGTTCACATGACACAATTGCTTATGCCATAACCAGCTTACATCAATTTGAGAAATCAAACAACTTTCACCAGCAATACGCAAGGGGAAGATATTACCTTTTGTCATTGTACCTAAAGAAAATACCTTTCCAAAATTTCCCAATATCCTACACTTACCATCTCTGAACTGAAGATTGTATCCCTTTTTTACCATCTTTCCAACACTCAACAAGCTATGCTTTAAGCCTTCTACATAAATAACATCATCAATATTATGTTTACCACCAAAATAAATAGTGCCTCTTCCATGAATCACACTAGAAGTGTTGTCTCCAAATCTTACAATGCCACCATTGTAACTCTCCAAGCTTACAAACTTGTTTTTGTCACCATTCATATGATGTGAGAATCTATTGTCAATCAACCATTCATTATTTTCTTCAACTTTGGCTGCAAGAGCTTTCTCAACATTCACATTACTAGCAGATTTAGTGGACACTTGACTATTTTCCTTGATAGCAATGAATACCCATCCATCTTCATCTCTAGTTTCTTTATCAGATTCATCATCAGTAACACCTTCTTCAGCATAATAGCATTTCTTATGAAATATAGTGTCTTTAGGCTTGTACTTAGAAGTTATTTTAGGACACCTTGATGCAAAATGACCTATTTTACTACAGGAAAAACATTTGATAGGTAGCTTCCATTTGTACTTACCATGACCTCTAGATTATCTTCTTACAATTAATGCTTCCAGCTCTTCTAGTTATCTTTCTTCATCTTCAATATGTTTCATCTCATCTTCATACTTGAATGTCTTCTTGGAACTTTCTCCTGTATCATATTTATTTTTCCCGGATATAGTGGCTTTGAATGCAGACTCTACTTTAGGAGTAGATTCACCAAATTCACTTAACTCAAAGGCTATAATTTTTCCAATCAGCATGTCTCTTGTTATTTTAATCACTGACTTGAGTTCATCAATAGCATGAGCTTTTGATTTATAGGAAGGAGGCACAGATCTAAGTATCTTAGCCACAATTTCCTCTTCATCCAAGACACCATTAGCACATCTAATGCTCATCACAAGTTTTTTTACTTTTTGAGAGAAAGAGTGGATGTTCTCATCTTCACTCATATTCATGTCCTCCCATTTTTCTTTTAGAATTTGTAGCTTAGCACTTTTCAGTAGTGGATCTCCTTCATACAATAACTCCAAATTTGTCTAGATCTCATGTTTAGTCTTCAAACCCATCACATTTGACATTTCTGAATTTTTCAAGGCACTCACCAATGCTTCAATAGCCCTAGTATTTGTTTCAACTTCTTTGATCTCATCAGCAGTAGAGGGACCATTCTGAGGAATAGTATATGCACTCTTTGTAATCTTCAAAAAGGATTCACCAATGCACTTCAAATGACATTCCATTATGACTTCCCACATAGTTTAGTTTGTACCATCAAATCTAGGACTATCCTTCTTGTAAGATGCCATCTTGGATCACATCAAGTTGTTAAGCTTTACATTTAGAGGAACTAGCTCTGATACCAATTGTTGGAAAAACAAGAAGATACAACTAAGAGGGGGGGGTGAATTAGTTGTAACAAAATTTACAACTTTAATCAAACTTATTAACCTTTAATTCCAGATCTGATGATTTACAGTGAAAGCAAGAATTAAACAACACATTAGAAACACACAACACCAATATTTTTGTGTGGAAACCCTGTTAAGGGAGAAAACCATGGTGGAGGTTAATCCACAATTATACCCTATTAAAAATATAATGAAAAATGAATAGAGAATGCACTTGCATTCAGGCACACTGCCTAGAGTTCACTGCTCAAAGGAAGGCTTACTACCTTACATAAGACAATCAGATTAAAACCATATGAGTGGGATGAACTGAGAAAATAGCTTCTCCAAAATCTTGATGACAGTTCTGGTTAGGCACAAAAAATCTTCATACACTCTACTCAATCTTCTTTCACACTTTGCTTTGCTCCTAAGTGATTTTATCTTTATTCGCACACGTATATCACACTTATACATCGAGCACACACCCAATCTTGTTTTCATACCAAAAACAACCTCACTTATATATCCACTACATAGATTTACATCAACAACTCCATCAGCCACAAATAATAGATGAATTACAATTGTTAGCCTTAATACATGAATACATTTTAATGCGCACCAACACAAGTCAGTTGCAACATAGAGAGGACCCAAAACAATATCGTCGAACACACCAAATAACAACAAATTAATCCATAAGGATCTTCAACACGCTACCACCATCATGTCGGCCAAGAACATGAAAACCCAAACATACATTGGAAAATCTCCTATTACGATCACACCAAATAGCGTGGACATGCAAAAAAGATAGAACATGATCTAGAATCATCCATGAATGTCACAAGAACATACACAACAACTGGAATTGCCAGAATTCCAACTTCCTCTTCCAAGAACAACTGCTACAATACCAGAATGACTATAAGGACACCAGAACACTTAACTTGCACAGATCTTGATGCGTACCATTGAGAATTTTGGCCAACATACTAGATAGGTTCAAAAATAAACCCATTAGCGTGCAACACCTAAACATCATTATACTGAACTTTACACCATGCTAACCTTCTTAGCTTCACTGTCTGCCTGCAAACATATTTATTACATTTTTCTCAATCTCCTCGACATATACAACCTTAAGCATCACCAATGCTAATAGTGTTGACATCAATGACAACCACGTATCAGCAACACAACCACAACATCCAACATCTATATCCAAGTTTTTATGGTTTTATGTCTTCTGCAGTTGGAGATATTGATGATAGAGTATCAGTTTTCGTAGAGGTAGAGTTATAGGTGCAGAGTGCATGTTGAAATGCTTTACATTCTAGTGTAGATGATAATTATATTTTACATATTTGAGGAAGTTTTTGAATATGTCAGATGTGTGTGCTCTCCAAGTTTCAAGTGGTTTGGAGGTTTGTGTGTCGAGTTGTGGATGAACAATTGGTTCATTCAATTGTTGCTTCACCAATTTTTTTGTGTGATGTCGACCTAAGGGTTTTTTATTTGTGTAATATTAAGTCATGTAAAGAACAGATTCATAGGAGTGATTATAGGTCATTCTGACCTATTTTGATGAATAACATGTTTTGGTTTCTTCCGCAAGGTATGTGTGATGAATTTTTAAGCCGACAAGTTATGGGGCTATACGTTTCATCTAATTAGGTCGATCTCATTGATGATATGAGTGTTTACAAAATATATGCATAGATATAGAAGTTCAATCTAGTGTTGGTATGATGGTGTGTAAATAGAAGAGCGAGCTCGTGTGAAGTGAAAAAGGTGTTAGTGGTGAAGAATGAAGTGTGTAAATTTATTTTTCTAAGCCTAACTAGAATTGTATCTTCAACATAAAGCAGATGAATTGTAAGTAGTTCAAAATTTTGGTAGTGAGCCATTCTTCAATCTTTTTGTAATTCTAGAAGAAGTGGTCTTCCTAGGCAATGAGCCCTTGGAAGTGAACCTTTCTTTCTAGATAATAAATCCTCCAATTTGTAATCTATTATAACCAATTATGATATATTGTGAGCTAATCCTCACCACAGTTTTCCCTTCCAAGGGTTTTCAATGTAAATTTGGCGCTCTTGTGTTGTTTGTTGTTGTGCATGCTTCAAGTGTTTATTTCCATTTTTACAAGTTTAATGAGATAATTTGAATGTACTTTTAAGTTAATGAATTTCATAGAATATTGATTCAACCCCCCTCTCAGTATTCTAGGTGTTCAACAACAATGAGATAAACCCAAGAGAAATTTAAATACCCTTAGGGAAAATATGAAATACAATAATACCTCGATTAGGGCAGCAAGTAGGTTGAAGTTTGAAGATGAGAAAAATGTGAAAATAAGTCATTAGGTTGTACAAAATGGCCAAAATCTATCTCCAAAATTAGATTCCATCATGTTCTTCCATTGGCATCAAACTCCAATCATTGTAGAAAACTTGATTAAATATGAAAATTTCCTTCAAAACCTATAAATTTGAATGTATTTTGGTAGAGCGTAATTTACTCAATACTCTTCTTAATCTTGAAATAATATTTCATGTTTATATAGTGGAACTTATGATAAATTAAAGTTTAGGCTGACATAATTAAATTTGGATTTTTAGGATTAAATTAACATCAAGGCCTGAATTTAAAGTTACATCCCCAAAATTAAAGATTGACAAACATGGGAAATCAAGATTTTTGTCAAGGAAAATTAGATGTTCTAGGATGCAGAGCACCCTAGACTAGCTTTTTCACACTTCAACAAAGCTTGACATGGATGTCTAGGGTTTGTTAAAATCAAAACTTTGGAATATTAAGGGCACTTTTCAAAATTAATTTGATGATGTGAATTGATGAAACACTTTTTAGGGTAGTGTAGATGAATTCTCTTTGGTTGATGGGAAAATTTAGTGCTTAGGGAATGTCTAAATGCATTAAGCAGAATGACCAAATAGAGCATGAAATTTTTCTTTCACCTAAAAGGGAGTACAATTTCTGACACTACAAGAAGAAGCAATTACAAGTATAACAAGATTGCTAAAATACATTCATTTTTTATAGGTTTTTGAGAAGAATTTCAGAATTATTCAAGTTTCAATAATGATTGAAGTTTGTTGCCAATGGAAGAAAATTATGGAATATAGGTTTTGGAGATAGTTTTGGCTTCTTTGAAGAACCTAACGAATTTCTTTTAGGATGTTCTCATCTTCAGAATTTGATCTACTTGTTTCCCTAAGCAAGGTATTTATGTTTTTAGATTTTCCTATGGGTATTTTACTTTCTCTTGGGTTGATCTCATTTATGTCATTTAAGAATCCTTATCTAACACATTTGAGTATGTTTTTTTAGCGTTTTAGATTTATAGCCTTAGATGCACTTAAAGTTAAGAGCACACAAATTTTATCAGTCAATCAATCAACTATTTGTGGAGGTAGAAATGTTAGGAAATAATTCATAATACCCACAATCATAATCCATTTCCTACATAACCCCATGAGAGATAAAAATGCATTAAAGTAACCATAATTCATATATCAAATAGACAAGCCACAAGATAGCATAAGATATAACTTGGGAAAACCCTCAAGAGGGAATACCCATCCTCCAAAAGCATCCATACTCCATCTATTATTCAACAATAAATCATTACAAGTTACAATGAATACCTCTAAAGCATCAAGCCTCTCCAATGCATCTTCCATGTGTCCAAGCATGAATCCACACATCCCATACCATGATTCACATATGCACTCCTCAGAAAGGCTCAATAATGGCATCCCACTCACCCAACCAACCTTAACCACTTAACATGTGCTTTCTTTTATAGACTCAAGCTCACACAAATACAACCAAGTGGTAAGATAAATCCATGTACCAAAAAACCATGTGAATATAAAACCACTGACCCCTCATTTAATATTGGGTACTAATTTTTCACTTTATTAAATATTTCCCCAATATTAAATTATTATCCGATTTCTCTCACACATTAAATAATAATAAAATGCTACAATACAACATAAAGTGGTCCCCAAATAATAACCTAGTGTGATTAACCCTCCTAGGTACACATCATAACTAAATAATTATTTAATTACAACATTATAATAAATCAAATTATGCAATGGTGTACAACACCATATCCCAACATTCTCCCACTTGTATACATTGTATAAGGGGTCAATCAATAAATACATCATCATATCCATACATGAAACCACATGAATCTCCAACATGCTTTGGTGCTCCATCAAGATACTCGGAATAAAACCAAAGTGAACACCATCTCAAGAAAGAAATTCTCTCATCCTCCAACATGCCACTTATGGAAGAAAAGGAACATGCCAAGGTGAACATGCACCAATCCAAGAACACAATCATCAAATCCAAGCAATAAAAAATGCTCCAAACAAGCTATTATCATAGGTGTTCAGAAAACCTACATGATCAGAAATAGCATCCATAACACATGCTAATAAATCCAACCATCCATACCTCTTAGGTTTCAATAACATCATTAAACTCATGTCAACAACATATGAAACCCATAAACTACAATCACAAGCTCCATGTATCAAACACGTCAATGAAGAACATACATATCCAATAACTCCCACTACATGGATGTCAAAGCATATCAAGTCTACCAATCAACACTATACCAAGATGTGATAAATGATCAAAACATGAAGTACCAAGGACAACCACAATGATCTACACATGCAACACCAATAGTTGCATAATCTCTCACAACATGTTGCCACAATCCTCCCAAATCATAAGAACATGAACCTCTAGGAAGGAACCATAGAATAAAGAGAGAAAACCTATAAATAATAATATGTCCCTCTACCAACACCTCAAAAGTACTACGTTGTTTCAAGTATGATCTCCTAACAACCCCAAATAAGAAGCCTCAACAACACCCAAAAAAATATTCAATCTCTTAGATTAAAAAAACACATGAATCATGTAGAATGCCAACATGGATGTAAGCCTCTCTAACCAAGGAAATCAAACTCAAAGTATCCATTCCCAAATCATTAAATCATCTTGTAGACACTAAAAAATGTCTTGAATGATATCATGCACTCAAAATAAATACTAACATCATTTCCTCTTGAAACCCATCCTCTTTTCATTTAATTGATTAAATTAGCCTGGCTATTTAATTAATTATGTCATTTTTGTCTATTAACCTAATTTATTAAATCAAGTTAATTCACCCCCTTTCACGCAAACATTTAATCTTATTAAATTAAACAAATCAAACTATTTCATTTAATTCCCTAAGTCATCTTATTTAATCAAATAACCCTAAGTTATTTAATTAAATATCATTTAATCCCCCTTTCATTAAATCAATTAATTTAATGAATATCACTTTAATTGTTCCAATCCCCTAATTGTGTGATTAAACCTTGTTTAATTAATAACTAAACTAATTTTCCTCTAAAAGGGGAATATTCCCATGAAATATTCCTTATCTCCTTTTTTCACAATTAAAAAATTCTTTTAATTTGTAAAATATATGTATCCTCATCCATGAGAATATTCCAAGGAATATTCTCTCTCCTCCAATCATCTCACTTGGCTTCAAATGCAAGTTATCTTGTAACCTCTTGAGAAATTCACTGGTGACCTGTGTGTGTAGGTCAAAAGTGTGTTTGTTTGGAACAAATGTGAGCCCTTGATTAATTTTCATCTTGCATTATCATATGTTGATGAGAATCCATGATCCATGCCTCTTCTTCCTTCCATCCTTGACCGTTGATTAACCTTTTCAATCTCAACCCTCTATTTCTCATTTTCTCTTCTATAAATAGAACCCTATTTGGACACAAATGGATCCATCTTTTAGAGAAAACTTATGTTGTTGAAACTCATCCATCCATCTTTCAATTGCAAATGTACGTTGTCGAATTCACTTGCACTCACTCTCATACTTTACTCACATTTAGCATATTTTAGTTCATTTTTAGTTGCATAATAGCTTAAGACATCCATTAATGGCTTTTTTGCATCCATCTTAGCTTGTTTAGAAATTAGGGTTTCCATATTTTAGTTTAGAATTAGCTTAGATTAGCTTAGCAATTGCATATTTAAATCAATATTAGCATAAAATCATGTTAATTTAGCTTGCATCATGTTCATTTTAGCATAAATAAAGTTTTCATCCATTTATCAAAATGGTTTCATCGATTCTCTTCCATAGAATCTATTGAAACAGGCTCACTAATCACAAGATTGGGAAAGGGTCATTGTTCCACATCAACACGACACCAATTCCAAAACAGGATAAGTTTCAAATGGGTTAGAGTAGGCATTCAATTGCTTTCATAGTTTGTAGTTTTCAATTTCAATAAATGCTTAGTTTAAGCTTTCAATTTGAATGATCTTGTTTGTAAGATTGAGGTTTAGTGGATGAATTATGCTTTGATTCATCATGGATCAAAAATAATCAACCCACCTTGACAATCCTTATCTCACATTCTAGTGCTAGAAGGAGGGAAAACCAATAATTTAATCAATCTTTAACTCAAGTTCCATTCATTTATTTTGTTATAGGTTACAGTGACACCCAAATCACAAACATAGACACACTTTGAAGAGCATCACCATATAGCGATGCTATTGCAAGTTGAAACACTTACATCGATTAAATACATTGTCACTAATTTAAATCTGGCGATGCCGATTTAATAAAGAGGTATCAAAAACTTCAAACATCGACGCTCCTAGACTTCAAATCATGACACTACCATGTGCAGCGATGCCTGACCAAATCTCAACGCTATTTTGCTCTCTATTTTTACTATAGAGTGATGCCCAAATTCACTAGAGCGACACCCAGACTTCAAATCATGATGCTATCATGTTTAGCGATGCCCAATTTTGGTAAGAAGTTTAACGATTATTTTTTCAATATGTGCTTTAATTTTTTGACTTTATATGAATGCTAAGATGTCACTGAATTCTAATTTTTTAATTTTTAGACTAAATGGTTTTGCAGATTTGGAGAAAAACTCGGAAAAACATTTCCCCAACTTGTTGGGGTCATAACTTTCTACTCGGTGCTTGAAATTTGAATCCATTTGCACCATTAGAAAACTCTCCAAGAGGACTAATTCAGTCCCTAAAAAATTGTTCCTATTGCATGCCCATTTTTAGGGATTGATGCAAGTCTCAACCCCAAATTCCGCTCTAAAGGCCTCCAAAAATGTGATTTATTACAACATAGAAAAAACCGAAAAAAATGAAAATTTTAATTTTTGGTTTTTCTTAGTTTTAGTTATTTTAAAAATGTTTTGACACTTGCGGGACAATTCTAACCCATTATATGATACTTTGGTTTATGTTTTAGGACCACCAAATTTCCATTGGGTTTTAAAACATACAATCTTAGGATAACTAGCTTTCAATTAGGCTTAAAATTCACTTTCAAAGTTGGCCAAGATTGAACCCTCATTTCATCATCTTCTTTTAGGTTTAAAATTGAACAAGGCAACTTAACATTTCATTTGGTGCTTGAAATGAACTCATCACTGCATTGAGGTGTTAAAATTTACAAGTTTTTGTTGTTTCTTGATTTACAACGTTGTTATTGGATGTGTATGCAATTCTCTCGCACCACTCGACAATCTTGAGAAATAGAAACATTTCTTAATATTTTGTATAATCACCCACATCTTTCAATTTGGATTAAAATTGAACCCCTTTGTGAGTGTGATAAAAAGGTGTGGCATGTGTTCTCTCGTTGTTCATATGAGCGGAGATGATTGAACTGCAAATGTACTTCATTTCTATTGTTTATCTTCAGAGGGCCTACCTCCTCATTTTGAAAGGAGGGAACGACCCAAGTGGTAACGAACTAAAACCAAGTTCTTCAAAACCACTATATAAATGTGTGGTTACAATAAAAAATTGTGATCAACGGGATGTGGTATGTGATAGCTCTCCCCCAGTATCTTTATGATGTGTAAATCCCCTATTATGAGGGTTGGGAGACCTCTTGACTGAGTTTATCATTGCACCCCTAAACCGGAAGCCCTTATTATGAACCTGTATTTAGAATCCACAATCGTTAATACTTGTTGGTGTAAGAATGATCATTTTGAAGCCACCCCACATTCTTACTATTCAATTGTAGAAACAGAAAAATCCTTTTGATCTCTAGATTTTAAGGATTTTGAGATTTGGTGGTCCTGAGAAGTGTGTGCCGAGAAAGGGGGAGTCAGTGTCACCAAATCTCTAACTATTCACATTGATTAGTGTTTGGATAAATCCAAGTGGGAATTCAACAAGTATAGCCATTTCAAACCTAGGATTGTAAATGATTGTGAGTCAGTTTGATACATTGCTTGGTTCCAAAATGTTACAAAAATAAAAATTCACTATCTTCCTCAAAATTTCAAACGCTTTGGCTCAAATATGGATACCTCTTGATTTAGCCTTGATATTACTGCTTATCCTAAGGGTTTCTATCCTTAGTGACTTCTAAATATCTTGAATTAGTATTAATCCATATTTCCCAAAGACAACATAGGAAATTATGGCTCTAATCTCATGATTTTCATGAAATGGACATTGTGAAAGTTATGATTTTTTTGACATAAACATTTAGTTTTAAAACATAATCAAGATGATTTTTTGTAAAATCAATTGACTTAAGCAAGATAAATTGGACACAATTTAATCCCACATGACCATTTGGTGACCGATTGCTCTCGTTCAACAACTTGACCTTAGAGGTGCTATCATTCAACCAAACTTTGAATTCATTGAGGGAGAACAAAAGGATATTATCAGTAATTTGAGAAGCTTCACTTTTGAAACCAAAGAAACATATAATCAGTTGAGAATTGTTGCAACCATCTTAGATAAAGAAGAATGAAGAGCTAATATTTTGGCTAGAAGGCCCATATTACCACCTCCCATCTAGCAATAAATATCTTCTTCTTTTTTAATGATCTCATGTAAAATCTGTTGAGAATCTATGTCTCAATTTCCAGTTTGTTGCCCCTTCTTTCTCCCTTGGCATTTTATTGTTCTCATTTCGGCCTTTACCGCTTTAGCACGGTGGATTTGTCTGACTCTAGCGGTGATAGGTCTGGTGGTTACCACCATACCGTGGCCAACCAAGAGGCTGACCGCGGTGGCCACGGTAAGGCCGCCAGTAGCCTAGTTGGTGGTTACTGCCATACTGAGGCCAGCCAAAAGCCTGACCGCGGTGGCCACGGTAAGGTCGCTAGCGGCCTGGCTGGCGGTTACCGCCATACCATGGCCGACCAAGAGGCTAACCATGGTGGCCACGGTAAGGCCACCAACGGCCTGGCTAGCGGTTACCGCCTTACCGCAGCCAACCAAGAGGCTGACCATGGTGGCCGCAGTAAGACCGCCAACGGTCTGCCATGCTGGCTACCGTTGTACCGCAGCTTGTCTTGGAGTCGGTTGTAGTAGCATGGTAAAATGAGCGACAGAGCTCGGGTGGACTCGGATGGGGTCTGCAGTAGCGCGGTAAGAACTGTGGGGAGCTCGGATGAGCTCAGTGACTGGTTGACCATGTTGGACTCGATGTCAGAAGCGAATAGAAAATGGTTTGCAGACACGTGGCTCAGTGTCAAAGCATAATTGGTTGGTGGCAAAAGTCATTGCAGCAGTAATTGCAGGTCAATTCAGGGTGGCAGATAGGACCCGTTTTAGGTAATGAAATTATGACCTGGGTGGCTTGATGCAATGAGATCGGTATGGGCAGATCTTTGGTGCGATGAAAATCAAGCATGATTTGTACTTGAGATCGGCAATTGACTAATGGGGTTCGAACTGTATGTTATATAGAACATTGTAACAGTGAGAAGAGTGGAATGAGTGAATTCGAGTAGTGCTACTGTGAGCTGATCAGAGAAGATTGTAATTTTGTATGTAACTGGTTTGTTACTGTAATAAAAAATTTCTAGACTTTGTGTGGTGGGTTTTTTACCTGAAAAGGTTTTCCCACATATATCTAGTGTCAACTATGAATGCTCAACTTTGTGTAATATTTATTTTACAATTGTATTCATTTCAAGTAGTTTAAGAAGCTATTGAAACTATTTATGCTTTTCTCTTATGTTGTATTAGTGTTAAGGGAATGTATTCCGCACTATTGGGTCTCTAGATCCATGCCTGTTTTCCCTTTAAGTGGTATCAGAGCTTGGCCAGTTGTGTTATCCTTGTAGGAAAGATTATTTTTTTGTGCTAATATTGTTTGAGTGGGAGTCTTGCATTGTTAGAACTTGTTTATGTTTGAGATGGTGAGTACCTCTGGTAGAGTAGACATTGAAAAATTCAATGACAGTAACTTTGAGTTATGGAAACTCAAGATAGAAGACTTGCTTGTGGATAGAGATCTCTGGATTGCAGTGTTTGGAACTAAGCCACAAAGTACAATGCAAGAATCTTGGGATCTTGCTGATAGGAAAGCAAGAGGTTTGATAAGACTGATTCTAGTTGATTCTATACTTTTGAATGTCCATGAGGAGTAGTCTACAACTTCATTCTTATGGAAGAAGCTTGGTGACATTTATCAGGGAAAGTCTCTTATAAATAAGTTATTCCTGAGGAAGAAGTTGTACTCCTTGAAGATGGAAGAAGGTGCATCTGTTTCAGACCATCTGAACTCATTTAACATGAGTGTTACTCAGCTGGCATCTGTAGGTGTAAAGATTGGGGAGGAGGATCATTGTATGCTCCTTTTGTGTTTGTTACCTGACAGTTGAGACCATCTTGTGATGGCCATAGGAAGCACTACTGCTGCTTTCAAGATGGAAGACGTTGCCTTATTGCTATCTCAAGAGATGCGGAGGAAGTCTTCAAAGATGGCCAAAGAGGCCCTTGTTGTTAGAGGTAGACCAAAGGAGAAAGGTAAGAAGAAAGACAAGAAGTTGAAATCTAAATCTGCAAGGAGATCAAAGTCTCCTGGTAAAAATTTCAAGGTGAGATGTTGGAACTGTGGGAAACCTGGTCATATCAGGAAGGACTGCAAGGAGAAGAAGAAGAAGAATGCCTCTGACAACAAATCTTCTCAAAGTGATGTAGACGCCTTCATAGCAGTAGCCTTGACAACTCAGGCATCAGATGATGTCTGGCTGGTTGAATCAGGTGCTTCTTTTCACATGATGTCCAATAGAGAATGGTTCTCTAAATACGAGAAGTATGATGGTGGAAAGGTATACTTGGCAAGTGATTCAATTTTGGAGATAGTTGGCAAAGGAAGAGTTAGAATTTAGTTTCTTGATGGGAGAGTCAAAGGTATTGGTGGCATACTTCACATACCAAGTCTGGCTCAAAATCTTCTTTCTGTTAGTGAGTTAAATGATGCTGGTGTAGAAGTTTCCTTTTCAAGTAAGGGGTTCAAAATGGCTAGAGGTGAAATTGTGCTAGCTAAGGGTGTTCGTACTAGCACTCTATACAAGTTGGATGCACGACCTGTTCTTTACAACAGTGCCTCTGTAAAGTCAAACATTGTTGCACCTATAGAGAAAGAAGAAGACTCTTCTCTGGCTTGAAATGCTATGGAATCATAGACTTGGTCACATTGGTGAGAAAGGTTTAAAAACCTTGAAGAATAAAAATCTTGTAGAAGGGCTTGATGATTGTAACCTTGAGTTCAATTTTTGTGAACATTGTATCTATGGAAAAGAACACTGTGTTTCTTTTTATTCTAGTCCTCACAAATCTTTTGGTATACTGGATTATGTTCATTCTGATGTGTTTGGTCTAGTTAATATTCTTTCGTTATTGAAGTCTAGATATTATGTATCTTTTATTGATGACTGTTCGAGAAGGACATTTGTATACTTCATTAAAAGTAAATCAGAAGTGTTTAGTCGGTTTAAAGAATTTAAATCTCTGGTTGAGAATTAGACTGAAAAGAAAATTAAGTGTTTGAGGACAGACAATGGTGGTGAATTTTGTTCTGCAGACTTTGAAAGGTACTGCACTGGTCATGGAATTAAAAGGCACAAGACAATTCCTTACACTCCACAACAAAATGGAGTTGCTGAAAGGTTGAATAGGATGTTGATGGAGAAGGAAAGGAGTATGCTGAGTGGTACTAGTCTGGAGCAGAAGTTCTAGGCTGAGGCTATGGCTATAGCATGTTATCTAATAAATAGATCTCCTTAATATGCACTTGTTGACAAGACACCTTTGGAAGCATGGTCTAGTAAGAAGCCCTCTCTGAGGCATGTCTGTGTGTTTGGCTGTGAGGCATATGTTTATGTGCCAAATGAAAAGAGATCTAAATTGGATAACAAGGCTGTCAAATTTATTCTCATCGGCTATGGAGTTGGTGTGAAAGGATACAAGCTTTGGAACCCTATTACTGAGAAGGTTTTGTATAGCAGAAGCATGATATTTTGTGAGCTAAAACCTTTAGTTAGTGATCAGTAGCTTGGGACAAATCAGAGTGGCAAGAAGAAGGATGCAGTTGAGATCCCACAAACTCCAGAAAGGGAAGAGCTGCATGGTGTACCTGAGACTAAGGAGAGCTCAAGCAGCTCTGGAAGTTCTGATGATGAAGAGCAACCCCAGCTTATAAGAATATCTACATGAGAAAAAAGGCAACCTGATAGGTATGTTTTCTCTATGTTAGATTCAAACTATGGTTATGCTTTAATTACCAGCACTGATGAGCCTAGGACTATAAAAGAAGCAATCAACATGGTTGATTCAAAGTCTTGGCTGGAAACCATGAATGAAGAGATGGATTCCTTGAAAAATAATGACACTTAGAATTTGGTACCACTACCTAAAGGGTGAAATCCTATTGGCTGTAAGTGGATATTCAAAAGGAAGACAGGTCTTGATGGTAGTGTTGAGAAGTATAAGGCACGATTGGTTGCAAAGGGTTTCTCTCAAATTGAGGGAATAGATTATAGAGAGATTTTTTCCCCTGTAGCAAAGCTGACATCCATCAGATTTTTATTGTCATTGGCAATTGTGTATGATTTTGAAATTGAGCAGATGGATGTGAAGATAACGTTTCTCCATGGTGAGCTGGAGGAAGAAATCTACATGTCCTGACCTGAGCATTTTGTTGAAAGAGGTAAACAAAATCTGGTTTGCAAATTAAATAAATCTCTCTATGGTTTAAAACAATATCCTAGAATGTGGTACCAGAAATTTGACACGTTTGTGTTGTCAATTGGATTTGTAAAATCAAAATCTGATCATTGCATTTATTATAAATCTGAGAATGATCATGTGCTTGTTATTACCCTATATGTGGATGATATGTTATTCATTGGAAATAGCAAGACTATGATTTCTGATCTTAAATCTCAGTTGTCTACAAAGTTCAAAATGAAAGATCTGGGTGCAACAAGGTACATTCTTGGAATGGAGATAACCAAGGACAGAACAAGCAGAAAACTTTGGGTTAGTCAGAGTAAGTATGTGAAGACAGTTCTGGAGAGGTTTAACATGGATGACTACAAGCAGCTTGTTGTTCCAATCATGCATGGAACTAAGTTGTCTTTTGAAGACTGTCCAAAATCTGCCACTGAGATGGAGGACATGACCAGTGTGCCTTATGCAAGTGTTGTTGGCAGTTTGATGTATACTATGGTCTATACAAGACCTGACATTTCCCACGTAGTGGGAGTTCTAAGCCGATTTATGGAAAATCCGGGAAGATCACATTGGGATGCTGTGAAGAGAGTATTCAGGTATTTGAAGGTGACTTCAAATTATGCACTATGTTACAATGGCAATTTGGTTGGATCACAGAAGACTCTCAACATCCTTGGGTATGTTGATTCAGATTGGACAGGGGACATTGACAGAAGGCGATCCACCAGTGGATACACTTTAATGCTTAATGGTGGATCAATCAGTTGGATGAGCAAGTGACAGGTTGTAGTTGCTTTATCCACGACAGAGGTAGAGTACATGGCTGCAACTCATGCCTGTAAAGAGGTTGTCTAGTTAAACCATTTGTGTTTAGACATTTGATTCAATGCTGGGCAGATTTTAATTTGTTGTGACAGTCAAAGTGCCATTTGTTTGGCAAAGAATCCAACTTTTCATGCCAGAACCAAGCACATTGATGTGCAATATCATTTCATAAGGGATATGGTTGAAGATGGCAAGGTCAGTCTAGAAAAGGTGGACACTTTGAAGAATGTTGCAGATGCTTTGACAAAGCCAATTAGCACAGACAAGTTTAGATGGTGCACAGAATTGATGGGCCTTAGGGCCTATGATAGACAGTGATCTTTGTTACATTGGGGTTGCTGGAAATGTTCGCCAAGTGGGAGATTATTGAGAATCTATGTTTCAATTTCTAGTTTGTTGCTCCTTCTTTCTCCCTTGGCATTTTATTGTTCTCATTTCAGCCTTTACCGCTTTACCTCAATGGCTTTGTCTGGCTCTGGTGGTGACAGGTCTGGCGATTACCGCCATACCGTGGCCAACCAAGAGGCTAACCACAGTGGCCACAGTAAGGCCACCGGCAGCCTGGCTGGCGGTTACCGCCATACCACGGCCAGCCAAGAGGTTGATTGTGGTGGCCATGATAAGGCCACTAACGGCCTGGCTGGCAGTTATCGCCATACCGCGGCTAGTCAAGAGGTTGATTGCGGTGGTCGCGGTAAGAATGTCAACGGTCTACCAAGCCGACTAACGCTGTACCACGTTGTACCTTGGAGTTGGCTACGGTAGTGTGATAAAATGAGCGACAGAGCTCGGGTGGACTCGGATGGCTTACCGCCATACCACGAGCTGGTTGGATGGGGTCTGCAGTAGCACAGTAAGAATTGTGGGGAGCTCAGATGAGCTTGGTGACTAGTTTGACCGAGTTGGACTCAGCGTCAGAAGTGAATAGCGAATGGTTTGTAGACATGTTGCTCAATATCAAAGCATAATTGGCTGGTGGCCAAATTCGTAGCAACATTAATTGCAAGTTGATTCAGGGTGGTGGACAAGACCCATTTTAGGTAATGAAGTTATGACCTAGGTGACTCGATGCAATGAGATCAGTATGGGCAGATCTTTGGTGCAATGAAAATCAAGCATGATTTGTACTTGAGATCAGTAGTTGACTGATGGGGTTTGAACTATATGCTATATAGAACATTGTAACAGTGAAAAGAGTGGAATGAGTGAATTCGAGTAGTGTTGTTGTGAGCTGATCAGAGAAGACTATAATTTTGTATGTAATTGGTTTGTTACTGTAATACAAATTGTCTAGACTTTGTGTGGTGGGTTTTTTACCTGAAAAGGTTTTCCCACATACATTTGGTGTCAACTATGAATGCTCAACTTTGTGTAATATTTTATTTACAATTGTATTCATCTCAAGTAGTTTAAGAAGTGATTGAAATTGTTTATGCTTTTCTCTTCTATTGTATTCGTGTTAAGGGAATGTATTCCGCACTGTTGGGTCTCTAGATCCATGCCTATTTTCCCTTCAAAATCAAAATCCCCAAAATAAGATCTACAAGTCGTCATTTTAAACTAAGACATATTAAACCAAAAGCTCTCAAGAAATGCCTTTTAGCACTTCACAAGAATGGAGACAAGTTGGTAGAAAAATTTTATAGACACGCTTCAAAGTATAGTCCAGAATTATATATATTCTTTTGGAGTCAAAACTCTAGTCCTTTTCACAATACTGAACTTCTTTGAATATCACACAATCAAAATATGTAAGGTAAGATATACATTCCATCATTACAGGCATAAACATCATAATTCAAAGTTTGGCAAGAAGTGTGCTACAATACTTTACCGCAATCATAACCACTTGTTAAGAAGCTACTATGCTCGAGCTAGGAGGAGGTGAATAGGTTTAAACATCCCCATCTATCCCCTCATCTAAGTAAACATTGGGTCTTTAGGATTGGAAAATTTTAGAGGTCTAGCATCATTCTCACTACCTTGGTCTTGGAAAATAAAGGTTCACTCTAGGTCAACATTGGGTCAAACATTTCACTCACCCCTCCATCAAATTTCATACTTCACTTCACCAAACATTCTAAAAAAAATTGAATACACCAAACACTTTTTAAATTGAACATAAATCAAACCCCAAACCCTAACTTGTCTACTTTGTATGTGAAATGTATCCTTTTCCATGCATTGGAGTAATTTAGTTATCATCTTTGAACTAGTTTATCTTCAAGGTCATGAGTCTACCTTAAATATTTCCAAGTTCATCAACATCCTTTATCCAAACATCTAAAAATTCAAACTTAAATCAAAAGTGTTGTCCCAAAATGTTTGCAAAGATCACTTTCCATATCACCCATCTTTTCATCTCCCATTATAATCATTGCTCCAAAAAGACTTAGAGAATCCTTTCTACCTAGATTTGATTCAGCTAGAGAGTTCAAAAATTACAAATCTCAACACACCTCTCCCATCGTTGACCCACAATCTATGGTTACAACAAGAACACAACACAAGAGAATCATGGATAAAACCAAAGTCTCATCTACCATCAGTTATCCAAATCCTTGAGAATTTGATCCAATAAGTCATGTTACCCAATTGCAACAACCCTCATCTCCATCAGGACAATATGAGATAGAAGACATCACAAACAACCCATTAAACAAGGCTTGACTTCATATATGATTCAACCAACTCCATCCCTTGTGCCAAGTCAACCCTTAACATCTACTCTTGCAACTCAGCTAGGAACCAACTTTGGTCTCACTTCATGTCTAGGAACAAACACAACTATTGGTATTCACAACAAAACCATTCCATTAACCACCAACCTTCCCCAAAACACAAGTTGGACACCAACCTTTTTCAAACCACTTACATTTCATGACGCCACTATAATCTCAAAATTTTGAGCGCAACCATCTCCATCCATCATCACAAATACCCCAAGTATGCCTACTGTTACACAAGGTAATGTGAACCAAGTACCTCAAATAGGACAAGAAGGGAAATATAACAAGTGGTTACCCAATCTACTCAAGTCAATCCACCATCCACATCAAACCCATCTATCATCAGTTCCTATCATTGCTCCTTCATTCGTACAAATATTTTAAAATAGTTTTTGGGTTATATGTGTCTCCTTCCTATATTTTCAGATTATTTTAATTTTTTCCATTTCATTATGATATGAGAAAGTTATGCCCAATTTCCTGATACTAGTTCCCTTAGACACAACTTCAAACCATCTTTCTCTACCATGCCAGTCCACCTTTAGAATACCCCCCTTACTCCTTCTTGGACATGGTTTTCCTCTTTTTGGCTTGAGAATTCAATACCCATTCAAAAATTATCTTCCTCCCTTACACCCACTCTCTCCATTCCATCAATTCCCATCATTCCAATCCTCCAACCAAATGCAATTTCAATTTTTTGAATTGAGTTACAATTTCACAATAAATGCCCACTCACAGGCTTGGGCATGGAATTTTTCCTTTTCAGAAAATTGACACTTCTCAAATATTTTCAAAATAATAAAAAAGTGAATTATTTAATTAATTGATTTTTCATAATATTGACATAAAACCTTATTGTTCTAGAGGAGTTGAGGATTTAAAATAAATGTACCTACAAGAAAAATCAAAATAAAACACAAACATAAAAATTTAAATTTTTTTAGTTGTGCAGGATTGTCTATGCACCAAGATTCCCCTGCATCAATTACTTTACCATGGACCTTCTCACAATGGGGTCTTGATCTAATTGGTAAGATACATCCATCATATTCTAATGGACATGATTTCATTATAACTGCAACTAAATATTTCACCAAGTGGGTGGAATCCGTTCTCCTCACTCTCATCATTGGCCTCTAAATCTCAAAGTTTATCCTATACCATATTATTTGCAAATATGGTATTCCCCCCACTATCATCACTAATAATGGTAGACCCTTTAAGAGTCAATATTTTCATAACCTTTGTGAGAAATTCCACATCCAACATTATTAGTCCACCCCATATTATCCCCAAGGTAACATACAAGTGGAGACAACTAATAAAACCTTAATCAAAATACTCAAGAAAGTTGTCAATAAAACTAGTCATGATTGGAATCTCCACCTCAATCTCACCCTTTTGGCTTACCACACTAGCATCCATACCTCTAGTAGAACCACTCCATACTCATTAGTCTATGGTACCAAATTTATCTTGTTGATAGAAGTAGAGCTCCCATCCTTATGCATTTCATTAAAAAATATAATCAATGATAAGGAGTACCAGGTTGCATGTCTTAATCAACTAGAGATTATTGATAAATGATACCTCAATACCTACAACCATCTCCAAGCCTACCATAACAACCTAAGAAGAAGTTACAATAAGAAGATCAATCCTCGGTAGTTTCAACTTGGTGATCTCTTGTACTTAAGGAGAAGTAGTGGAATTAGTAGGACCAAGAAAAAAAGGGAAAGTTCAAACCTAATTGACTGGATCCTTATAGTATTACTGCAAATTATGGTTCAAGAGCATATCAATTATTGAGCTTAATCCATCATCCTATTGATGAGAATTAAACTATTTGGGTTAACTATCCCAATTATTGAGCTTCATCCACTTGTTTTGGACATATCTTATGAATCCTATAATACACATCATACTATGAAAATCTTATCACTAGGATTTTCTTGGACATAATCACATGTATATATTTTCCCTCTTGTACATATCTTGTGTCTTGTACATAAGGTAGGTCTTGTGTTTCCATATAGGGTCATCTTCGTATATATTTTTCATTAGGTCTCACCTTTTTGTTCATTTCTGAGTCAAGTGCATGCCCCTGTCAAGCTATTATTTCAACAGAGTCCTTTAGCTCCCTAGAGTGTTGGGTATATTGATTATCCCATTTCATAAGAATCCTAGGTCCTATCAATTCATCCTTGGTCTTCATAGGATATATCATTCATCGAATCAGGTCGTATCCACCTCATCCATCACCCTTATGGAGAAAGATATTTGAGATATTTATTTTTTCTTTAGTGCTTTGAGGAATCTTTGTTTATCTTTTTATGCTCCCTATTTTACTTACTAAAATTCACCATGATCCATCATATCATGGTGTGTCTTGAATGGTAAAACTAGGGGCATGGTCTTGGATTTTGTGTGCTTTATTTTCCTAGATGTCCTACATTGTTCCCACCAAGATCCTTTGTTATCTTGTGTTATGCCAAGGCATTCATTTTGTTTTTGGTTTTTCAACATTGTGCCCTCCTGAGTCCTTAATGACTTTGTGATATTTTGGATTAACCTTTTTAATTTTTGAGTCAGTCTTATGCATGTAATACAAAGTCACCTTGGTTTCTCATACCCTAGTGCATAGTATCTCATGCTCTATCAAATTAAGTGCTCTCTACATTGCAGTTCAATTATTGTATTCAAAATCAAACTTATCCCATCCCATCTCCTACATATTTATCCTCACCAATCATTTTATCTTTCCTAAGCATGGATTTTATGTGCACATTCATTCCCTCTGTCTTCTATACCCATTATTGTCCCTATATTCGATGTATTAAGGTGGCGGGTCTTAATATTCATCTCCATACATCCCACCTCATCATTGCATTGCATTCTAGGTGTTTAGATTTTTTATTCTAAGAATTTTATCATCATTGCATTTTAGGTGTTTAGATTTATTATTCTAAGCATTTTATCATCATTGCATTCTAGGTGTTTAGATTTTTTATTCTAAGTATTTTATCATCTTTGCATTTTATTTTACATGTTTAGATTTTTTATTCTAAGCATATTATTGTCATTTCATTTCATTCTATGTGTTTAGATTTGTTATTCTAAGTATCTTGTTATCATTGCATTTTCATTTTAGGGGCATCTTATCATCATTGAATTTCATTTTGGGTAATTAAATTTATTATTCTGAGCAACTTTTTATCATCATGACATCAAATATACATTAATCATAAATCATTCATATCCATAAATACATGCATTATTCATTATATGAATTTTAGATTCACTTGTCCACATGCATCATAAACCACATACAGATCCACATTAACATGAACATAATCCACATGCACATATCATAAATCAGATACACCCTAAAACATAATCATTGGTACATCAATATCATAATCATAAATAACACAAACCATTCATGATCATTATCATAAAAGCACCACAAAACATACATGCATAAACACTAGCATGACATCACTATATATCATCAAATAATACATTAGAGTCCATAATACATCACAATAGGCCTTAGGGTCTCATCATAATACATCGTCTTCATACAACATAATAAAAAATATATTCCTTAGGGCATATATCCACTCTCTCCATGTCACCGACTAGCAATGGTTGGCCCCATCTCCTACTGATGGTCCTGGTGATGCTCCTCGAGGTGGCCCCATGATCATTGACCTCCTTGACCTCCTTGATCTATGTGACCCAAATACCATAGTCCTTGAGTGATTTGTATAGATAGGAGCTCTCTGATATGCAAGAATTGTCTGCTCATATAGTAACTGCCAATAGTCTGCCTCTCATGAAGCTTGTGATACCACTACAAATTCCTAAGCCATACCCTATGGCCCTAAGAGATCTCTCAACCATGTGATCTCTACCTTCACCCCCTATAATTTTTTTGCAAATCCATCTCACTCACTCTTAAAACCATCTCGCTTCATCTCTACATCCTCCAACCTCCTTTGAATCGTATCTCACTCACTTAATGCATGTTTTGGATGCATCTCTAAAGACTCGCATTGATCATCACCATCATGTATATCTACCTATAGATATCCTTATCTCTCACTCAGGTGTGATCTTTGCATCTCTTCCTCCTCTGGTGAAATGTACACCTCCATCTTTGGTGCATCCTCCATCTCCACCTCTGGGGATTCTTGCCCCTCACCCTCCCACTCTTTGATGATGACTCCAAGTCACTATCACCATGATCACTATCACTCTCTAAAGTCTCCCTATCTCCACTTGTCTCCTCATCCATTCCTTCTCATGTCACCTCATCCCCCCTCTCCTCATTATCCCTATCTGATACGTTCATCTCCACATACTCAGACCACTCCTCCTCTACCTCCTCCTCTAGCTCCCCCTCCAATTTCTCTCTTGGTGCCTCAGATTTGCTAGTCCCACCTCACATAATCTACCTCCTTATCCCCCTCAACATGCCTCCTACACCTCTGTGTACTCACCTCATCACCTTCCTCACAACCTCCCTCAACAACTCCCAAACTCTCCTCCCAATTGCTGGTGTCAATCTCAAGGGCCTTTGTGTTACCCACCACATCCTGTATAGATGAAGGTACCTACATCTACTATCCCCTCACGATCATCCCACTCCACCCATGCTATATTTTCCTAAATATTCAAGGCATCAGTCCTACTCACCTGTGGCACACACTCAGGTGTCTCTCATGACTATCTCACAAAATAATGCAACCCCTCTAGTACTCCCTATTGTAAGTTGAATGACCGTTGTACTTGCCTGGGTGATACATCTCAATAATATAATGATACCTCCCTATCAAATAACATCATGAAATGACATACCTCAAATACCGCTCATCCTCCTGCCTTGTATCCATCTCCCAATACAATCTCCACACTATATCCCTCTCTGATAATTCATCCAGTACCTGTTGTTAGAAATCCATGTCACCCATATGTTTATAGTGTAGTACTCACTCCCTGTGAACCCCTAAACCTACAAATGCACAAAGAAGCCAAACATTGTTAGTGTTAGATCAAATATGCATGTAAAGATTGAAGGATTCCCCATGAAATCCACCTATTAAGCTAAGACTAGGAAAAATGAAGAACATGAAGTAAGAAACTTAAACTAAATCCTAATTAAGCAAATAAGTTAAAGATCTTATGGGGGAATTGGTGCCAATGATATGTTGCAATTGGCCCTTTCCCAATTCCTAATTGCAAATGCTTGATTGAGTGAGAGAAATGGTCAAATCTCCAAAGAGATTTGAGCATAACCTTGTTACAAAACCTCAAATATAGTGGATGATTGGATGAAATTGGAAAAATTAGCTCTCAATGTGGAGAGAGTAACTTTGCATATGAGTTGTGGATGAAGATTGAGGAGAAGAGTCTCCAATTTATAGATTCAAATCTTGGAAGAATGAGCAAGATTGAGCAATGTGGGATAAAAGATCATCAAATGGCATTGTGCCACTTGTCCACATGTGATTGGATGAGGAATATGCAAGTTTTGGCCAATGTGCCAATAAATGCCATTAGGTGGCATTTCAAATTTGAGAAATGACATGTTGAAGAGGGAAAAAGGAATGAAGTTAATGTCACTTGGCTCAAGGTCAAGGACATGTAAGAGGCTTTTAATACCTTGTTGGAAGGACCAAGTCCACTTGGACTTTTTTTGAATTCAAAAGAGGAATATTCCCTTTTTGATGCTTTGTGAGGGAAAATAGGAGAATTAATAAATCAAAGTAATTGATTTATTATGCAAGTTGCATTCTCTAGAGAATTTTAGTGAGAGGGATTAAATTAATCATGGATTTGATTAAATTAATGAAGAATTAGGTGATGTGACCATTTTAGACTTAAATTTGTGAATTGATTTAAGTCAAAAACTGAGAGGAAATGATTTATCAAATAAATGATTTGATTTATTTAATAAAGAAAGAGTGTGTTAGATTAAATCAAACAAGGTTTAATTTAATAGGACTTTAGAGATTTTAATTAAATAAAATGATTTATTTAATTAAACAGCAATGTAGGGTTAATTAAATTAAACTGATTAATTTAATCAAAGGAGGTGATACACTTAATAATGATTTATCGAATTAAGGGATAGAAAGTGGTGAAATGCTGAGAATTTGATCTAAGAGGAAATGTTGTTAGTAAATCGGGATTAGGTGTGCCAAAACGAGTTTGTTTATTTTCCATGTCTACATTTTGCCCCTGTTTGAAGCAATGTACTTGTTGCTTTGATTCAAAGAATAAACTACTGCGATCAAACAAGGTTCGGATTTTCTTGAAAATCTTTAGATGCCCCACTGCTGCCTCAGTAGAGGGATACAGTTGGATATTGCCCCCTCGAGAGATCGGATGAAAATTTTGAATTTTTGGGTGATCTCGCGAAAAAAGATAACAAGGTGCTCGACAGGCCAGAAATGCCCCAGAATGTCAGAAAACTGCTTAAAATGCCCGAAGGGACGCAAAACGACTCTCAGTTAGACGAAAACGAGTTCAGGGGACCAAAACCCAAGCTGGGAGGTCACAATAGGTCAAAAAACCCTAATTTTTTAGGCTTAAATAGACCACAAGGGATCATTTTCAATTCATTTTGCAATCTTAGCCTTTAGAAAATTCCAACTTTTAGCTCTGAGTTTGAGTGGAAATGGTGCAACGACACCTTCCCAGGCACGTGACGGAGAGGGTTCGAAAAAATTAGTGGCCAATAGGTGCAGAACCCGTGGTATGTACCCTTGTCTGTCTTTTAATTTTATTATTTTTCGTGCATTAAATAGGGTTAGGGTTTGGTTCAAATTGCGCGGTGCCATGTCTTATCGCAACCGTGTAGTGCCGTATTGCACCACATATGTCAAGTGCCCTGCGTAGGCCAGTTTGCAATTTTGCATTTAGTTATTTCAAAGTCCACCGCATGTCCATTCTTCACCGCACGACTCGGTTAGGAATTTAGGGTTTGCACCAAATAGGACCGCACATGAAAAGTGCACCATGCGGGTCACTTTGTAATTGGCAAAATGACAAACTCCACCATGGCGGTGTAGTTTGGAACTTTCCAAATTGCACCACATCTACAAATAGCATCGCATTTTCCAGTTTAAGGCAGATTTGAACTTTGAAAATTTATTTTTCTAACGTGACTGCTTTTCCTGTGCAGGAGGAGTCTAGCGTACTCTATTCACGTGAGCACCCATGACCAGTACTTAGTAGATTAGGGGCCATGCCTGAGTTGGTTCAGGAGCACCTTGGTGCTATTGGCCTTTGGTACATTATGTACACCCCTCCTATTTGGGCTCACCTAAGCATGCTTACCGCCCTGGCAGAGTGATGGCACAGTGAGACCTCTTCATTTCATCTTCCTACCGGCGAGGCCACCATCACACTTGAGGATGTATGGCGCATCCTTTGCTTGCCCATTCACGGGACCCAAGTTATTTATGATCCAGATGCCGATAGAGAGGCCTGCTACAGGGTGATGCAGATGGACATCATTGAGTTCTGCGATGGTCAGATTGATCTGGAGATATATCATGACCGCATGCACACATATCGATTGATCATTATTGCGATTATCTCAGGCCTTGTGGTACCTGATCGGCGGGGCCGATATTTTAGTCCAAGATGGGGACTTGCATGGGATCAGATGGTCCATCAGAGGGAGTGCTTCACCTGGGGACGGGTACTACTGATGTCCCTTTGCAGAGACCTTCACGATTTTGTTTATATGGACAGTAGGTCCATCGGGGTAGGAGGCACCTTGATGCACGTGTGGGGATGGGAGAGGATCTTAGTGCTTTTTCCAGACATTACCCCAGTTATTTTAAAGATAGATGACCCCCTTGTTTGGCGATATGGTAGGGCTTTGATGCATTTTTCCTTTACCAGTGCAGGTGGTATTCCGTACTGGCGGCGAGTTCTCGATGAGATGAGAGAGTTCGTCTGGAGACTGTGGATGGGTATTGGTCCGTGGATAGATGATGATTAGTAGCTCTTCTTCACTCGATAGGACAGGCTGATGCAGGGCCAAGAGCATATGATGATTAAGAGATATCTTCTGGACAACGTTGCTCGCCAATTCGGGGAGGTATAGGACAGGCCAGATGACCAATATGTGGCCATCTTCGCACGCACTACTAGGGAGATAGCATGGGGCTAGCCCATCCCAACAGACGAGGTAGTGTCCTCGTTTAGGTAGTTAGTGGCCTGGCCATGGCCATATGATTAGGGGCTGGTAGATGCAGGAGTCACCACAACTTACAGGGCATGGTTTAGGCCTCCTCCTAGATTGACAGTTCTAGGCGTGGTTGCCCCATGATGCAGACGCAAGGGTTGGGCAGGTGGTAGGGGGCAAGGCAGAGGACGAGGTGGGGCACCTCCTCATCAGACACCTCCTAGGGATGGGGCTCAGCAGTCACCTATCCGAGCAGGAGATCAGGATGGTCAGCCGAGGGTAGATCCTCAGCATCAGCCAGCAGGACAGTCGGTAGGACAGCCAGTAGGGCTACCTGACCATCAAGATGCACTGATTCAGCAGCTACAAGGGCGGATACAAGTTCTGACTATGGAGAGGGACCAGGCATGATCCGAGAGGGATTAGGAGATAGGCCGATAGCGGTAGTTAGAGAGTGTAGCGTCCTCATCTCGGGCTCGATCGATTGATATTCAGGATTATAGAAAGGCTATCAGAGAGGTCGAGTATTATCGACATCATTACCAGTAGGTAGTACCATCAGGCAGCAGATTGCCAGACTTTTCGCAGTAGATGGGGAGGCAGCTGATAGAGGTGACCATTTTAGACTTAAATTTGTGAATTGATTTAAGTCAAAAACTAAGAGGAAATGATTTATCAAATAAATGATTTGATTTATTTAATAAAGAAGGAATGTGTTAGATTAAATCAAACAAGGTTTAATTTAATAGGAGGACTTTAGAGATTTTAATTAAATAAAATGATTTATTTAATTAAACAACAATGTAGGGTTAATTAAATTAAACTGATTAATTTAATCAAAAGAGGTGATACACTTAATAATGATTTATCGAATTAAGGGATAGAAAGTGGTGAAATGCTGAGAATTTGATCTGAGAGGAAACGTTGTTAGTAAATCGGGATCAGGTGTGCCAAAATGAGTTTGTTTATTTTCCATGTCTACACTCCCAAATAGATACACAAGGGTATTTATAGTCAATTCCCACTCTATCTCCAATGGGGTGAAGTATGAAAAACTGCTCCCATTCCCATACATGCAATAGGGTAATGTTCCCTAAAATCCATCCACCGCTAAATGTAACTCTATGAAAGTCCCTATACAAGTGCACTAACATGCAGGATCCTCGTGCAACTCATTTCCCTCTCTCTACCATCTCTATTACACACTCTTCCAACCCAATATGGAAGGTTCATCTACTCTTGTCTGACAACAAGATGTTACTAACAAGAGCTTCCATCACCAAGGGGAATGGAAAAACTATCCCCTATAAACATCTAAGTTCAATGAAATACTTCACTGTGGTAGGTCACTCCTCTCAAAAAGCCTCTCTAAGGCTGATTTCAACATTGTCGAAGTTATGTACACTAGGCAGGTCCTAATGAGTATCAAAAAAATCCTCCACCCATCATCCAAGGTCGCATTCATCTCCCTTATTGGGAGATGGAAGGGTACTCATCTCAGAGTGCCACCTATTTTCCAACATCATCATCACCCTATGAGCACTGGTCGAAGGCATCCATGACACATACTCTAATCCTATGGCCTACAAAGTCATCATCTCAGCCTTAGTCAAATACTCCATCAACCTTAATGCTTTAGGTCATTTCTTTAATGTCACTAATAACTCTAAATCCTTCTACTTATCATACCATCCACCACATTAGTTTCATGACTCCACTCATCCCTAAACTATTTCCCCATCGTGTTTCCTTATCCATAAACCCATCCCCCATCCCTAAAATAATTCTCCATATCGTTTCCCTATGCCTAAACCCATTTCCCCATCCCTAAACCCATTTCCCCATCCATAAATCCTTTCCTTATCCCTAAACCCATCCCCTTTCCTAAACCATTTCTTCATTTTGTTTCCTTATCCCTAAACCCCTCCCATCCCTAAAATAGTTCCTTATCCATAAATTGTTTCCCTGCCCCTAAACCCATCCCCTATCCCTAAATAGTTTCTATTTTGAGAGTCTGATAGCGGTCATGTTGTCTAGATCTCTAAGTGGTTATACTCCTATGAGAAGCTTTCTCTGCAAGTATATTATACTATTTTTTATTTCTAAATAATATATTGAGTGACTTTTGGAGTGTGGGGTTTTTCTCCATAAAGGGTTTTCACCACGTAAATCACTATGTTGTTGTATGCACGATATTTATGTCTATTTTTGTTTAAGTTTCTATATCTGTTAAAGATTTGTAAATTTTTTGCATTATTCTCATCTCAATATTAGTGTAGGAAGTTGTTCTGCTACCTTAGCTTCCTTACACCCATCTATTTTTCATCTCTTTTTCACATATTTTACCATTTTCATCTTTTGAGAGGCTATTCGGGCCCGTTTTTTACCACCTACTCTCTCGAGGTGGCATCACCTATATTTATCTCCTTTATCCACTTTCTCCACATTGGGGTAAGTTATTTTTTACCCAATCCTTCATCATGTCACCTATATTTTATTTTTCTTTGAAATAATGTTATTTTAAAACCATTTCAAAGAGGGGGAAAATGTAGAAACCTAAAATTGACCATTACATTTGGTAAATTTAATTGTAATTTATTTGTTCTCAATCATGTATATTAATTAAATAAGTCACATTTATTTAATTAATATTTTCCATTTAAACACCATTTTTATATTATTAAATAATATCTTAATTTAGTTAATATTCCTTATTTATTTAGTTAATAGAGAGATTTTTTTTGTCAACTATGAATTCTTATAACTCTACAATATCATACCCTTGTCCTTAGAACAAACAGGTTCATTGGGTTGATGTCGAAGACAACACGTGGACGTATTTGCCACATAATGGTCACAAAATGACCCCATGGCATAGTCGAGGTATTCTGAAGACTCCAGATATTCTGCCTCTTCACCCTCGAGACCTTAATTTTTCATCCCATAGTGATCTAAAAAGCCCTAACCTCCAAAATGGCTCCCAAAAGTTGAATCTACCTCAACAACGTAGTGCTCTCCCTCATTCTAGATCAAGTAACCAAGCGGGTGATTCTTGTTCATCTACTAGATATGGCATTAGGGGCTTCTCTAGAAGACAGAGGGACTCCCACCATATTCATTCTAGTTTCTCCATGGCAAATGTTGTGGGTTAGGAAAATACTCGGCCCATGCAAGGAAAAGATTGACATAACTCAAAGCCATTTAAGGGTGCCTCCTTTCAGTCCAGCTCTCACAACAAAAATTAGAATCCTATTCACCAATTCTCTCCTGATTCCTCATTGGGATCTCATAAAATGGGTTCTTTGGACCATACCAAGGAGAAAGTGGCACCAAATGCAGTCACAATTTCAACAAGGCTTACGCTGAAACCAATCTCATCTATTGTCCTAAGCCTAGAGAATCATGTCACGGATTTTGAGTTGAACCACATGTATGTTCAAATTTGGGGTGAGGATTTTTTGTTAACAAAAATCTAGTCATGGGTGAAAGAAAACTAGTACAACTCTTTTGACCTCATTGTTTTTTTGCTCTTTGTTTTCTTCATTCTTTCTAAGAACCCTTCCATTAAAAAAAGGGTATTTAGAAAAGGCCCATTTTGGTGTCGAGATGCATTTTTGGGGGTTATGAAATGGAAACCCAACCTTTCATTGGATAGTATTAAGTTGCCCCTTTCAACCTCTTTGTGTGACCCTTCCTCATATTCCAGTTGAATACCTTGATACTTATACCCTAGTTAAAATAATAACCTCTCATTTTGGGACTTTTTTGAAGAGTGATTTTGAACTGGTGAAGGGATTTCCTACCCTTAGGGTTTGGGCCTTGGTCAGTAATTTTAGCTCACTACCTAGTTCTATCAAGCTCCTCTCCTATAAGGGAGAATGGTGCCAACCAATAAACTTAGACTCCTCCTCGTGCCCAGAAGAAATTATCCTAGTTGACTCTAATATTTTTTTTTGGGTGGACCCAGTGGTTTTTTCTTATCTCTAAGTTTTGGGGCTATTTTCCCAGTTAAAAATGGTAGCACTAGTCATGGCCCCCCTCTCCTCTTTTTCATCATGATTCCCCTTCTCTTGAGTGGCTGGAGAGCCCTTCATCGGCTCCTATCACAAATGCTCCTTCCTCACACTCTAGCAATGATTTTGGTCCCTCTAACAACATTTCTTATTTTGAGAAATTACTAAATGGTTTATTTGAAGATGAGAAACTCTTAAACATTCTAAACAAGGTTTTGAAAAAATTAGGTGAATATCTTATCGAGGAAATTACAAATGAGATCCTTGATGAGGAGGATTCTACAAAAGTTGATCTCCCCATTTTACAATCTGTTTCAAAAGGAAAAACACCTGAACTTTCTTCCCCCAAGATTCAAGATAATGTTTTCCCTTCTCCCTTAGAAAATGCTCTATCTCCACCTATTTCTCAATCTGATGTTGAACCTAAAATTTTGGTTTCCCCTAAAAATAAATGTGGAAGGAAACCAAACAATGAGAAGACCAAACTAGAAATAGCTATTAAAATTCAAACAACACTTGAAAAGAATCTTAGATCTGCATCCAAAAATCTTTGAGGAATGGATGAATTAGGTGCCCTCCCTCAAAATTATCAGCCTAGTTCACATGTCGAGGATATCACCTCATAAAAGAATCAGAAGAAGAGAAGAGATGGTATTTATCCTCGACCAAAATGAGATTTTTATCTTGGAATGTTAGGGGCTTAAATGCCCCTAACAAATGACACTTGATTAAGTGTCAAATTTTAAGCACATATTTTGATATTGTTCTTCTTCAAGAGTCCAAATTATTTGTTTAATCAGCTATTAATGTATTTAAGTTTTAGATGAAATAGGACCTATTTGTGTTCCCAGTTCAAGGATCTTTAAGGGGACTAGTAATACTATGGAACAAGGGCTATAAAAAAGTTGAGATCTTGGATTCCAAAGAGAATTGGAATAAAGCATCAATTAGATGCTTGAAATCAAAAAATTTATTCTACCTCTTCAATGTACATGGTCCTTTATCCACAAATGGCAAGAAACAACTCTAGTGTCAACTTTCAACTGCTTCAACCTCTATAAAGAAAGAGCTCTTCATTTTCACAGGGGATTTTAATGCTATATGTAATCCCTTAAAACAATTGGGTGGCATCATTCCTCCTAAAAAATTAATGGAAGATTTTAACAATTTTATACTTTTCAATAGGCTTTATGACTGCTCTCCAAAGAATGGAAATTTCACATGGAATAATAAGTGCAAAGAATTCTCCCAGATTGTGGAGAGACTGGATCATTTCTTGTTATCTAAAAACTGGTTAAACACATTTTGGTATTTTTCTTCATGGATTCACACTCTTGGGGGATCAAACCATTTCCCTATTTCCTTATCCATCTTCGATGAGAAGCTGATAAAGAATAGATATTTTAAATTCAAAGCAATGTCATTCAGAGATATAAATTTTATTCCACTTCTGGAAACATTGTGGGTTCATAGTCCTTTCTTTGAAGGTTCTAGTATGTATCAACTCTGTATAAAATTGAAATATATTTAAGATAAAATCAAGGATTGGAATGTAAATCACTTCATGAACATCTTTACCAAAAAGGTAAGGGTGGAGTAGGAAATTTCAAAGATCTATGAAATAGTAATCAAAATTGGTATGGACCCTACCTTGTTTTCCTGGGAGAAAAATCTCAAAGTGGATTTGGAAGAAATCCATGCAAGAAAGGAATTTTATTGGAAACAAAAATTAGGAAAATCATGGTTAAAGGAAGGAGATAAAAACTCAAAAAAAATTCACACCTCAGGAAAAATTAGAAGGCAATCGGATAGGATTTCTTCTATACAATCGGCTATAGGGGCTTTACCTGAATTAGAAAAAGACATTGGTGAGGAAGCCATTCAATTTTATAAAAATCCACTTGAACCTAGAAAGAAATAGAAGTCCTTAGAGGAAAATGTGATTATAAACAACATTCCCATGTTGATTAAATAACACAACATATTTTTTATGTTATAATTTACACCAAAAGAAATTAAAAATGTAGTCTTCTCTATGGCTGCAATAAAGGCCCTAGGCCTGGATGGTTTCACAACTTTATTTTTTTTAAATGTTGGGACTTTGTTGGCAAGGATATAGTTCTTCCCTTGGAATTATATCAAGAATGAATTTAATTTTTTAAAGGAAATCAATAACACTCTAGTGGCTCTTTTTCCTAAAAAATATGATCGTAGGTCTTTCAAATATTTTCATCCTATTGTCTTGTGCAATACTATTTACAAAATCTTCACCAAAGCAACATCAACAAGATTGGCAAAATTGCTTCCCCTCATCATTTCTTATGAACAAGGAGGATTTGTGTCTAGAAAGGATACCTCAAAAATATCTATTTTGAATCATGAGGTCCTCCACTCAATCATGGGTGAAAAATCCTTAGTTGTTGTTTTAAAACTAGATATGGAAAAAGCCTATGACAGGGTGGATTGGGCTTTCTTAATAGCGGCTCTAAAAAAAATAAGGTTTTCTAATAGTTGGTGTAAATGGATTTCTTCTTTCCTCTGAGGGGAAATTTTTTCAATTCTAATAAATGGTTCCCCTTTTGGCCTCTTCTCTTCTACCCAAGGTGTTACACAAGGATATCCCCTCTCCCCTTCACTTTTTATTTTAATGGCAAAGGGTTTAAGCAGATCTATAATTACTTCTCGCTCTTGTAGGATGTGGAAAGGTATTTTCATAAGGAATATTCCTATACCTATTTCTTATTCTCATTTTGTAGATGATACACTTTTATTTGGACAAGCCTGTATGGAAGAAGAAAAAGAGATACTAAAAGAGTAATATTGGATTATTGTAATTTCTCAAGCCAATCATTCAACAAGGAAAAATCTAAAATATTTTTTATCAATGTTAACCTGCTGATTAAAGCCCAATTGTTAAAATTTTGGGGCTTCTAGTGTGATTCCCTTCCTTGTAAGTACTTGGGTATCCCTTTCTTTTTGTAAAAGGAAAAACATGATTTCTGAGATAAACTGATTTCTTGTCTCTTATAGAATCCTGCTTTGGAGATCAAAATGGCTTTCCCTCACAAGTAAATTGGTGATGCTCAAAGCTATGATTCATTCCCTTCCAATCTACCTAATATCAATGTTAAAACTCCCACAAGGTAAGGGCATGACCTTATAGAAGTTCTTCAAAGATTTTTTGTGGGCTGAAAATGTCTCCCAAAAGAAAAAAAATGGCCTTTGGTGGCTTGGGAATCAATTTTCAAATCCAAAATGGATGGTGGGGCAGGAATGAGAGATCTCTTTCTACAGAACAATGCCCTCAGAGTTAAGCTAAACTAAAAAATATATTCCAACCCAGACACTAAATGGTGTCAAATTATGAAACATAAGTATCTGGATTCTTCAGATAGAGAGATAAGTTTTACACAAATAAATCTACCGCCTGGTTTGAAAATATGGAATTTCATCTCTTCTTGCAAATTTGCTATCCTCCCTCATTTATCCTAGCTAGTCAAATAGGGAAAAAACTATGTTCTGGGAAGACACCTGGAATGGTTTCAAACCTCTCAAACTTCTTAGTTCTTGAGGACAATTATAAACTAAACTTAAGACCCTCTAGGGTAATAAGGTAAAATATTATTTTGTCTTCAACCTTCGGGACCCTCTTCGCAAAGTAAAATAGAAATAATTTTCCTTCCTCTTTGTTCCTGCTCATTTAAAGGATTCACTCAATTGTCAGCTACAAAAACATCATATTTTTCTATCAGATTGTCAAGATGAAATCATTTGGATTAAGTTCAAATCAAGAAAGTATAAGGTGAAGGATGGTTACATGTCTTTAACTTCCTCTTCACACTCTACATCTTGGTCGATTAGACTTTGTTGGGGTCTCGATGTCCTCCCTAAAGCAAGGGAATTTTCTCGGATTGCTTTAAAATATAGGATCTCATCTGGAATGAGATTGAATAGGCTGGGAATAACTCCCCTTTTCACAAGCATTATGTGTGGAAAGGCTTATGAATCAATTGATCATCTCCTCATTGGATGTGATTTTTTATATCAGTGTTGGTCTTGGTTAATGACTGAGCTTGGTTGGGTATCCCTCTTACAAAATTTGATTCTTAAGCATTTCTTAAGTTGGCCTATGTTACACCCAAATTCAAAATTATCCTTCATATGGGAAATCTCCCCCTCCATCATTATCTAGAATATTTTGATGGAGAGAAACAATCATATTTTCAGGAAAAATACTTCAGATTTGAAATAATTCATCCCAAAAATTGATTTATCCATATCAAAAGTAACAACCTCGAGCCTATATAGAAGGTAAAATTCCAAAAATTATTCTCTTCATGGGACTCCTTCATTCATAGGAATTGGAAGCTTCTAAATTTTTCCAAACCTATGGTTGTGCAAACTAGAACACCTGCAATGGGAAAAAAAGTTGGTAAAATGGTCTCTCCCTCCCTTGAGTTTCATCAAAATAAAATTGGATGCAGCCTCTAGAGGAAATCTAGGAAAATTGGGGGTTGATGCCATTCTAAGAGACTACCAGGGTTCTTGCATTGGGGCAGTATGTTCCCAACTTGAAGATGGCACTAATAATATGGTTGAGTTTAATGCCCTTAGAATTGGCCTAGAGTTAGCAACAAAATTATCCATTCCCCATATATTTATAGAAGGTGATTCTATGGTTGTTATCTCAGATATCACAATTATTTTTTTTGAATACATGGCATCTAAACTACATTCTAAAGCACATCCAAGACTTACTAAAAAACTTATCCTCCTTTCAGATTAGGCACTACTATCGAGAAGAAAATTCTATGGAAGATCTGTTGGAAAACAAAGATATTGATGAACATATTACTTACAAGGAATTCACAAATCAAGAATGCAATATTTTTTTTGTATAATTGACCTATTATTCTTCATTTATTATAAAAGGGATAATATTGGCTCCTTCTCAAGCTTGACAGGTTAACACAATTCTCTTTCTTCAATATGGGTGCTCTAGCTCTAAGGTTTCAATGTATTATGTTTTTTATTTGTTTCATGTGTAAGTAATAATACATCATGGTTACCAAAAGCTTAATGTATCGGGTAATAAAAGGCCCCTGGATAATTTTTTCTCTTCTCACTTGGGAATCAAATATTTTCAACATGTCACAATGGTTCCATTGCTAAATATTTTTTTGGGCCCCTCTTATGTATTAATTGTCCATGAGGAAATGCTCCTCATAGACAATTAATGGGGAATAGGGTTATTGTGGACTTTAACATCTGGATCTACACAATTGTCTTTGTACCACAATTTGGTTAATGGACTGCCAGCATGGCATCTAGATTTCCTAGATATTTTATAGCTAAATATGTAGCTAATAGCAATCTTCTCCCATTTTTGGTGTAACATGACGATTATTCAACGAAAGTGAAATCACTAAGTTTTAACTTCAAGTAAATAACTATGTTCAAACCCATAACTATAAAAAAAATTATTCTATTTTAAAGAGTAAATGCACATCTGCAATAGAACATATTTCAAATTTTCCATTTGAATTATAATTGAATATTACAATCTTTCTAGTACATTTCAAATCTCAAGATAACATTTATTGCATTACAATTTCCATATAAATGGATATATGATAACATAAATAGCTTCACAAGATTTATAAGCACTAGTAACAAATGGTCCAGGAAATCCCCTGAAAATATTGGCCACCAACTGATGAGGATAAGCATCACTCGAGTGATTTTTCGCCAAGCATGGACTCAAATGCGGTCCCCTACACATCTACCAAATATGGAAAGATGGCCCTACCCTTTGATGAAGAGATTGGTTGGTAAAACCCCATAAAAAATAGCCTTACTGAGCTTACTATTGTGCCCTACAATTCTAGAACCTAATCAAATGGTAGCTACAGATACGAGTATGAAAATCCTGAACTAGAAATTGTTTATACTGGACATACTGAACTGATAGTGTAAACAATGGCTACTTACACTACTTTGGCCAAAGTTTCATATAAAAATTATTCCATTCACCCACTATCCTGGCTCAATTTTTTTAATGACCATTCATGTACTATGCTTAGGCAATTCCCTTGCTTGGGTAGTTGTTAACCCCAAGAACAACCTATCTCTTTATAACAACTATGCATACGAAATTCCCTCCATTGGGTAATCATTAACCCCAAGAACAACCTATGTTTATAAAATTCCTACTAAATAAACACAAGGCATAGATATAACATCATTGGTAATCTAATTTGATGGTAATCAATGAACTCTATTTTTTGGAAACACAATAACTTGAAAATGAAAACAACATAAGCTATCCTAGCTTCATATTTTCCTAGTATATAATACTAAGAACACAATAAATCCTTATTATGGAGTATGTACAAACACTCAAGTAAGGTACATAAGAATTATTTTTTAATAAGCCTCTTTCCATAACATAACCTTTCCTGGTCTTAGCAAATCAATGCTCTTTCCACACAAAAAATTAACAACATTTAATCTTTTCAAAAATATAAAGAATATAAGAGGGCTGAATAACATGCCTGTTAAACTCTAATTACAAAAGAAATAAACTAGCTTCCAAGCTCAATCGACTCCAAGAATCCTCAGAAAATTCTCCAAATCACACTCCAAAAATAATTCACAAAATCTCACTAAACTCTTCTCACGATAACTCTCAACTCACTCAAGAATAACTCAGACTTAAGACAATAGAATGCAAGTGAAACAATCTGTTTTAAATGAAGTGTCCTACACCCCTATTTATACAAAATCATGAGACTTCTATTCCTATAATCAATCCTTGCACATTGACACATCTCAGCTATATGGTTCAGCTCAACAATTAACTTCAACTAGTGGTAGAATTTAAAAACAATAATCATCTAATTAGAATAGCCAATTGACTGAAACAGAGACAACAATATTTCATCTTAGAAAAGCAAGGTAAAAGGAAAACTGTTTGAATCCAAATATGCCAGCAAAACATGAATTTTTATACCTTTTACTTGGTCTATCAATGTTGGATAATACTCATAAATTTGGGCTTCTAATATAATGTGGTGCAATCACGATAGGAGGGTCCTCAAAGAGAACAAATTGGACCGTGTAGCAAGAGTTACATAATAGAAGTGACAAAGAATATTGAGACAAATGCAGATTCAAACATTCTCATTATCTGAAAATCCAGTTACATATAGTCGGCCACATCCGAGCTTACTGATTCGGCTCATAGGACTGATACAACATACATGCTCCTTAATGCGAGAAAAATCTTACAGATCGAATTCTATATACATCTTAGTCTACTTGATCTTGATTTTTTCCTATCCTAGTGATCTATTATAAGCTTTATATCACATCCACAGATCTAGAAACATACATGTTAGCCAAAGATCATTAGAATCTTTGATGAAGAAAATGTAACGTGTACATGAATAGGTCGGCCTCAAATTTGAATTTATCCATGGCAGGAGCATATGATGAAGTGTGGACCTAAAATTAAGGTCAGGGAAACTCCATGAAATAGTTTGAAACACCTCACAGGGATCCACGAGCAATGGGAAATATTCATGATCAATCAAACTAGCCATTAGGTTTGAAATTATTCTAGGGCCAGTTCCACAAATAGTCACTTAATTAGGAAGTGATAACTTGCCGAAAAAAGATCCAGATGAGCTAAAATCTTGGAATTAGGAAAAATGAACATGTTCATGATGAGAACATAGATACACAAGGTCTTGCAAGCAAACATGATGAAATCTAAATTTGCCAACTTGAATAAGAACAAGAACTAAACAGGAACAAAACTTGAAAGAAAATGTTTTTGGTTAATGCAAGATTGCCAAGAACCAAGGATGCTCCCGCATTAGACATCTAGGGTTATTTGAAAATTGAATCCCTCACTTTTTTGGGGCTAATGTAAAACCAATACGGTCTACCTTATTCTGAGAAATCCAAGAAGAATCCTCCACTGCTCTACCTTTCCACTTCACAAGATATTCTTTGTACTGCCTTCCATGAGTTTTCCTCCCATCTCTAACCTCCAAGATCTCTTCTATCTCATCTGATTATTGTTTAGGAAGTTTTTCTTCCAATTTTTCTTTATTATCTTCACTGAATTTTTCTTCTTGGTACTGATGTAGATCTACAATGTTGAATGTAGGTGATATACCCATGTCATCTGGTAACTCTACTTCATATGCATTTCCTAAATCAAATTTCTTCAAAATCCTACAGGGTCCAAACTTCCTCATTTTGAGCTTATTGTATGTGCCAACTGGAAATATTTCCTTCCTAAAATACACCATTACTTATCTCCAACTTCAAACCCCTTATATCTCCTCTTTTCATCTACTTGTTCCTTATACTTTCAGTTCATATCTTCTAACTATTGCTTTACTTGAGTATGCACTTTCTTCATATGTTCTGCAAATTCTTCTACTTCTGCACTCCTTTTATCTTCCTTAATGTTGTCTCGCAACTCTGATATACCTCTAGGATGAACTCCAGTAACAACCTCAAAAGGTGTTTTTCCAGTAATCATGTTCATTGAATTATTGTAAGCAAACTCTACTTGAGCAAGGACTAGATCCCAACTTTTGGTCTTCTCTCCAACCAAACATCTCAGTAAATTTCCCAAAATCCTGTTTAATACCTTTGTTTGTCCATCAGTCTATGGGTGAAAGGTAGAACTAAACTTCAAATCTATTTTCAATTTCTTCCAAAGTTTCCTCCAAAAATAACCAACAAACTTTGTATCCCTGTCTGAAACAATACTCCTAGGCAATCCATGCAATCTGATCACTTCCCAGAAAAAAAAGTCTGCTACATGTACTACATTTGTTGTCTTCTTACAAGGTATGAAATGTGCCATCTTAGAAAATCAATCTACCACCACAAATACATAATCATTACCTCTTTGTGTCTTCGGCAAACCAAATATTAAATCCATGTTGATATCATCCCAAGGTCTTTCTGGAATTGTCAAAGGTTTATACAATCCAACATTCTGACTACTCCCTTTTGCAACTTGACAAACTCTACAACTTCACACAAATTTCCTAACATCCTTATGAATTTAAGGCCAAAATTAATTCTCACTTACCAATGCTATTGTCTTATCAACTCTAAAGTGTCCTACCAATCCTCCACTATGTTTCTCTTTCACCAAGTTATCCCTCATTGAACTATGGGGTATACACAACTGATTCCCTCTAAACAACATATCCTTCTGAATGAAATAGTCCAACCATTGAATCCTATCTTCCAAGACTAGTTCTTTACAAGCTTTCCAAGGTTCTACAAAATCTAGGTCTTCCTCATATAGGATCTTCAATTCCTCAAATCCTAAAGTCTCCACTCTCATCTCTGCCAGTAAATTCCTGAACTTTTACTCAAAGCATCGACAACTCTATTTGATTTTCCACTTATATGTTTCAAAAAAAAAGTATAACTCTGCAAGAATTCCACCCATCTCATGTGTTTTTGATTCAACTTTCCTTGACTGTTCAAATACTACAAAGCCTGATGATTTGTATACAACACAAACTCCTTAGAGAAAAAGTAATGTCTCCACTTCTTCAAAGCTTGAATTATGGCATAGAACTCCTGATCATACACTGAATACCTTTTCCTTGCATTATTAAACATTTCACTGAAATAAGCTGCTGGTCTTCCTTCTTGACTTAATACTACTCCAATTGCATTTCCACTTGCATCACAGTCTACCTGAAATACCTTATTAAAGTCTAGTAAGGCCAACATAGGCTATTCATTAACCTTTTGTTTCAACAACTCAAAGCTCCTATCTAATCTAGATGTCCATCTAAAATATTTCTTATCTCCTCTCACCGTTTCTGTCATAGGATTGCAAATAGAACTTAAATTCATAATGAACTTTCAGTAGAGACTAGCCAATCCATGAAATGATCTCACCTCTCCAATGCTTTCCAGTGTAGGCCACTCAAAAATTGCTCTTACCTTCTCAATATTTGTCTTCAATCCATCCAGTGATATAAAAAATCCCAGATACACCAATTCTTCCTTCATGAAACTACACTTCTTAATGTTTATCAGCAACTGCTCTTCTCTTAACCTCTGCAAAACTTTTCTTACATGCAACAAATGTTCTTCTCTAGTCTTACTAAAAATCAAGATGTCATCCAAATATATAATCACAAACTTACACAATAATCTCTTCAATACCTCATTCATCAACCTCATGAAAGTACTAGGTGCATTTTTTAGTCCAAAAGCATCACTAACCACTCATACAATCCTTCATTTGTCTTCAATGTTGTCTTCCATTCGTTCCCTTCTCTTATTTTGATCTGATGATATCCACTCTTCAAATCTATCTTTGTAAAGTATTTAGCTCCACTCAAACAATCCATAATGTCATCCATTCATGATAGAGGAAATCTATACTTCACTGTGATCTTCTTTATGGCTCTAGAATCTGTACACATCCTCCATTCTCCATCCTTCTTGGGTGCTAGCACTGCAGGTACTACACAAGGGTTTAAGCTTTCTTTGATCAAACCTTTTTCTCAAAAACTCTTGCACTTGCCTATTCAGTTCTTCATTTTCTGCTAGTGTCATCGAGTGTCCTGCTTTATTAGGAAAACTAGCTCCAAGAATCAGGTCCATGCAATGACTAACACTTCTCATAGGTAGCAATCCATCAACTACATTATCTAAAATGGTAGCTTCATATTCTACTAGAAATTCATTTATCTCTTTTTCTTTTTCTTCTACATGCTTCAAGTCTTCAACCTTCTTAGGAACCAAGGCACATCACATGTTCTCTTGTCTCAGTCCATCTAGGAATATCCTTCCATCAACCAAAAAAATTCTAGTTTTTGTACAAATCTCAACTTTAAGAACATCCTCCAATGGTAACAAAGTCTACTTCATCCAATTTGCAACAATGGTATATATGTTCTTCATTCCATCATGAATAGCCTGTCTATCATACTGCCAAGGCCTTCCCAAAAAAATATGGCATAAATCTATAGGCGTGATATCACACAAAACTTCATCATGGTAATTTCCTATTTTCAATTTCACCAAACATTGTTCACTTACAAGTATCTTATCCTCATCTTGAATCCATGCTATCGAATAGGGCTTCGGGTGTTTCAACCTTCCCAACTTAAAATTGGTCACCTTTCTTTTGAAACCAGCTTCTATGAGCTTCCACTATCAATAATCACTTTGCAACATTTACCACCTACCTTGCATCTGGTTCAGAACAAATTCTTTCTCTACAATGGTTCCTGCTTCATCTCACTTTGACACAATAATCTTATGTTCACCAACACTTCTCCCTCTTCCGATTTATTAGATGATACATCATGATCCTCCTCAACAAGGCTACTATTCTATGATTCTTTTTCCTTTTGTTTGTCTCTCCCTGATTATATTCAAATTCTCTATGTCCTTCTCCACCACACTTATAACAAGCTCCTCTAAATATTCTTTTCTCTTGTCCTCTATTGTCTTTTCTATAACCCTCATTCTGGTAACCATCATACCCTCCTCTTTGGTAAGATTTTCCCTCATTTTTATGGTATGAATTATCATTCTTACTGATTTTCTTATCTTTATTCTTTTCTGAAAAAGGTCCTCTTCCTCCTCCAGTAAAAATTATTCCTCTTTAAAATCTTCTGCCTCTTCCTCTCTATCTCTACTCATGTCTTTTATTTTGATTTTCTTCTTCTTTTAGGGCACACTGATATGCCTCCTCTACACTCAGCAACTTAATCAAACTGATCCAATCTTGTATAGACAACCTCAAACCATTCATATATCTGGTTACTTGTTTGGTCTCATCTTTTGAATTTCCAGATCTGATATTCAGCTTGTATAACTCCTCAGTATACTCTATCACACTTGACTCCTTCTACTTCAACTTCTTTAACTTTCAGAACAAACTGATCTGATAGTCTACAGGCATAAAATTTTTCTTCAACTTATTCACCATCTGATCCCATGATCTTATCTTCTCCTTTCCTTTTCTTTGCCTATATGTCTGCAAATGTTCCCACCAAAGGGATGCATGTCCTTTCAACTTGGTACAAGAAAATTTCACCTTCTTGTCTTCTGTGGTACCTTCAAAATTATATTACTTCTCCATCTCTTTTATCCAATTAAGCAATTCATCTAAATCCAACTTATCTCTGTAATCTGGTGGATTGAAATGTGGTTTAGTATTTACTCTGGTTAGGGCTCTTATGAACCTCTCTTCTCCATTATTAAGGCCAGGTTGATCTTCTCCTTCCCTTTCTTCGTATTCTTCTACTTCTTCATCACTCACATCTTCAATTGTTTGACCTCTCCTCTGGGCCATTTCAATTGCTTCCAATTTAGTAGTCATTCCTCTCAATATCTCCATGATAGCTAGGTCTGCATTTCCTCTACCATTTATTCTTACCACCATCTTTACAGAAGTCCTCTGTAGCTACAGGTTAGATCCTCAATCCACCACCCCACAACAAATCTTTAATAGGACTTCACAAATTCTAACGATCTTCCACAGAATGAATCTCAATTTGATACCAGTTTGGTGTAGTCACGGTAGGAGGTTCCTCAAAGAGAACAATCCAGACTATGCAACAAGAGTTACACAATAGAAGTGACATGAAATATGGAGGCAAATGAAAATTCAAACATTCTCATTAACTGAAAATCCAATTACATATAGTCAGCCACATTCGAGCTTACAGATTTGGCTCACAGGCCTGATACAACATACATGCTCCTTAATGCGAGCGAAAATCTTACAGATCAAATTCTATATACATATTAGTCTACTTGATCTTGATTTTTTCCTATCCTAATGATCTATTACAAGATTTATATCATATCCATAGATCTAGAAACATTTTCATCGGCCAAAGATCAATATAGTCTCCAATGAAGGAAACATAGTGTGTACATGAACAGGTTGGCTTCAAATTTGAATTTATCCACGGAAAGTGAATATGATGAAGTGTGGACCTAAAATTAAGGTCGGGTACACTCCACAAAATAGTTCAAAACACCTCGCAAGGATCTGCAAGTGATGGGAAATATCCACGGTCGATCAAACTAGCTATTAGGTTTGAAATTATTCTGGGGCCAGTTCCACAAATAGTCACTTAATCCAAAAGTGATAACTTTCTAGAAAAAGATCCAATCGAGCTGAAATCTTGGAATTAGGAAAAATGAACATGTCCACAATGATAACATAGATCTGCAAGGTCAGGTAAGAAAACATGATGAAATACTGAATCTGCCAACTTGAACAAGAACAAGAACTAAATAGGAACAAAACTTGAAAGAAATTTTTTTTGGTTGATGCAAGATTGCCAAGAACTAAGGATGCTCCTACATCATAATGCAGATTCATATTTTGGCACCACCTATTTTTTTCCATCATGCATTTTGGTGTTGTTGTTTTAAGACTAAGTGAGTGATTAAGTGCCATTCATATATCACTTTAAACTTTTGATTGAGTCTTCAAACATAATGTGTTGCTTTAGCTACTTGGTCGATTCACTTTTATTGGTCATAGCACTGCATAGATCGTATAATATATGTTGCCATATCATTTATGCATAGTGCATAATATATGACATTAAATCTACATTTTATTTCATTGTAACTTCATTGCTTTATAAAAACAAACCGTTCTTTTAACAATATCAACATATAAATTTGTATATACATATATATGTATATATATATATATATATTCATCAACTTCTCATAATATTAAACATATATCATTTGATATTTTGATAACATATATTCATGTTATCATTTTAATTTATAAAGCCATATATATATATATATATTTATATACATATATACATATACACACATATATTGATATACTCAATATGTGTGTATATATGTATATATACATATATCCATATATACATTTTCTTATTCAAATAATAATACATATTTAAAAACTCATTGATAATATATATGCATATGATGTATATATACATGTCTTATTATTCATTTGATATTCTCATGCCCATGAGAAATCCATCCATGAGCATCCGTAGGTATGTCTACCTACGTATACTCATGTACATATTAACTCACGTGTATGGGTTTACCATCGACATGTACATGTATACATATATAAATTCCATGTATATATATCATCGATTTGAACAAAGAGCATAGAAAAGGAATTCACAAGCACAAAGGAAACCTAAAAATATTACAACAAGAACGTTCACAACAATACGCAAACCTTCCCAAATTCAACCACAAACAAAACTAAGGGATAACTTACCAATTTCCTGAACTACGACTCATTTGGACCAATATATATGTGTGTGTGTGAAAAAACTCAATTAGGCTTTATTTAAGGGTTAACCGACCAATCACTTCTCTTGAGGGATACTTCCCCTCCTTCCAGAGGCTTGATCCATCTATCTACATTCAACTCATAACATTGCAATGGTAGTTAGTTGTTCATCAAAATGATTATTTGCATATAACCATTTTATAATAAGAATACCAAATTAAATCAACTTTCATAACATTTAATCATAACATCAAATAATTTAACTCCTATTCATCATTTTCCAAATAATACATATAATCAAAGTGCAAACACATGTTTTTCAATAAAAAATACATGCAAATTCATTTATTCAATATTTTAACCAACCATAGTAATAGTAAATAGGTAAACACACAACAAGGTGTAACATTTGGTGATTGTTGTTGTACTTCAAGAAGACATATCCATATGATGTGTCAATTTTGGCATTGTCTCCACTAGGGGCACTGAATTCTAAAGAATATTTTATTTCTTATTGCCACACTTCCATCTCATGATAAATGTCCAAATAGCTCAAATTTCAATGCATTTCTAGTTTATTTATTATGGCTTTCTCTGCTCACACACATTATGCTTTTATGGTTCATTAATGTGACATGTGTGTTCACTCTTCACAAGGTTACTGCAAAATTTGAAATTTTAATTCTCGTGCCATCTCCAGGGGTTCATTTTTTATCTTCTTTTTCTTTAGTTCATGGGTGGTGGTTATTATGTCAATTGTAGACACATTACTAAAATAGTGTCTCGCCTAATTGGTACTGATTTCTCAAATAAAACATTTGATAAGTTGATAAGACATTCCTTTGTTGGAGATTAATATGGTGACACCTAGTTTTTCTTTGCTCGACAATTGATACTTCCTTTGGCTTTTCTTTAATGGTTACATGCACTCGTACCTCCATTTGGCACAATGGTATGTCAATGAATTTACTTCAAATATGTGTACTTGGTTTATGATTTACTTCAAAGTCTCACTCAGCTTTATGAATTATTGCTTGGGTTATTAACTAAGTGAAAAATTAACTATTTTTGAGTTGTGTCAATGGAGAGCTCTATCAGGGTACTCATTCTTGTCAGAGTACATGAAATAATGGATATCTCTCCCTCCACTATTGAGAAGTTGTGATGATCCTTTGGAATTGAATGCAACCAAGTTGTTTATGCCATTTTTACCGGCATGGGCTCAGACTGGTTATAATTTCATGTCATGGAATTACTGCATGAAACAACTTCGAGGTTTGTATCAAACCTAATGGATGTACTATGGTGTGTGGAGATGGTTAAGTATTTGGTAGGGACTTATCTCTTTCCCCATGTTTTTCGCTTTATCAACCCTACAACCTGCTCTCGAAGGTTACAATATCCTTCATGGTATAAATGAGATTGGAAGTATTCTTTATCGACAACACCTACTCTCTAATAAGCATCCTTCAATACTATTATGCTCAATAGCACACAACCTAATTAATGACTGCCCAAGAAAATTCAATTACAAATTAAGAAGGATGAGAGGCCAATTGGGTAACTTGGTTTTTGATAGTTTACAAAATCTCTTTGATGCTGTTAAGTTTCACATTCAACACACTTTGGTCAAACCTTGTGATGAGCCCTATTTTCTTCTGCCCATTGAAATTGCATCCTCTTTTGAAATCTACTCTTGAAATTATCCTCGCTTTATTCTCTATTGTATGTCCCATGGCTCTTTCATAACTCTTTCTGATTTATTGCAGGTAGATTTTTCATTAACGGTACCTTTTTTGGTTTCCACAGTGCTTTTTTTTCATTCTTTCAAGGTCTTTTGGTGCCCCAACATAGATTTCATTAAGCACTATAATATTTTGTTCAACTCATGGATCTTATCATGTTGTTCTAGTTATTAGGGGTTGTTTTTTAGCACAATGTTATAATTCCTCTCACATGATTTTACTTGATGCTTAATCGTTTAGACTTGACAATTTGGAACTCGGGTGTATTTTCGCCAGTTTGAGATTGTTCTCTCTCCATTTCCTCTCTTGGAGGTTTTATAAAAGTCATTTTGACTACTGTATATCTAATTTGTGTAATTTTGATTACTGTATATCCAATTTGAGAAGCATCAACTTGTCATATAAGAATCTAGGAGTAATTCTCCTTTCTTGGATTATTTCTCTCTCTATTTTTTGTCATGGAGATTTTTGTAAATGATATTCGGATTATTGTATTTTTTTTCTTGAGGAGCATTGATTTGTATCCTGCTCTTATTTTATATGAATAAAATTGTTTAGTGGCTTACCAATTTTTCCTATATATATATTCCTTATTTATTTCATCTATTTAAAATAAATCAATTAATAATCCTAATGAATTATTCACCTACCCTACCCTATCCCCTTCTCATAAATTAAATAAATAAATTCTATTTATTTAATTTTACCCTCACATGTCACATCCACCAACTCTCCCACTTTCCCTCTAATTATAATCTTACTTACCAACCTAATCCCACCTCTAAACATGTGTGCATTCCTAATCCATGATAAATAAAGGGGTTAAATCCTTTCCATTTATTACTCACCCCCTTTGTACTTTAGCCTTAAAGGATTTCCCCTTTTGGGAAGGAACCCCACATGGTTTTTTGTTCTAAAAGTACACCCATTCCACACTCAAGGAATTAAAAATTCCTTTATTCCTCTCATCCCCTTCCTCTTTGGAGTGTAGGGCAAGTCTTGTTTTTATGGCAGGATCTCCCCATACTCCAAGGTGTTGCAAGAAATAAAATACTGAAGGTGTTCAAGAAAGTCTACAGGTGTTGTCACTGATGTCAACCAGCTAATTGGTTATCTACCAGTTGTTGTTGGTTGTATATGTCGAGGATATTGAGAAAATTTTAATAAAGATATGTTGTGTGTGATTAGTTGTTGCTTTTGTTTTTGGTCCAGATTTTCTCCTATGGTTGTGTGGTTTAGATATGTTGTTCATGGTAGTTAGTAGATGTTATATCCAAATTTTTGGTTTCTGATTCGTTGTACAATGAAACTTGTGTTCACCAGTTGTGAACTATGGTTTTCTGTGTTTCTAGTTGAGGTCCAGGAGAAATGTTGTTGGTCTAGATTTCTCTTTGATGAAGTCTTGTGACTTGTGGTTCTAGAGTTGTGTTGCCCCAGTTCTATTGAAGATAGTTTCAACATTTGGAAGATTTTTGCTTAATGGTTCTATGTGTTTTACACTGGTTTGGCCGACCTTGTGTGAAATACTATTTTTGAGGATGATGAAGCATGTTGGTCCCTCGAAGTGTGTGTTTGGGTTGCCCTCATTCTAATTTCACCCTAGGATGTTTTAGTGCTAACCTAATTTGAATTTGAATTTGGATGGCTGAATTTGGATATTTTTCAAAGTTGAATATGGCATAAATACAAGATGAGTTGATGGTGAAGAGTGGGTGATGCAAGAGTGAAGAAGTAGTGTGATAAGAGAAAGTACAATTTTGTGTGACATTGATTCTATTCAGTAAGAGTGTGTGTTGATAGTGTGGCAGATCAATGTGAAGCTTAATATTGAGTTTTTGTATGCAGTGAGCAGAAGGTGAACTCTATCATTCATGCATGTGTGGAGTAATTATGGTGGAATCCTTTGTTCAATTGGGATTGTATCCTCTCTATAACATCTCTTATTTTTCTTCTTTTTATCTCTATGGCAATGAGCCCTCCATGTTGTAGCCCTATTGGATAGTGAGTCCTTATTTTAGGTAGTGATCCTTTTTATAATCATTTTTGATATTATCTATAGTGTGAGTTAATCCTCACTGTGGTTTTTCTCGTATTGGGTTTTCCATATAAATTTTGTGTTATTGTGTTTATGTGTTGGATTTAAGTTTTTTATTTGGAATTTGATGATTAATCATTTAAGTAGTATTAAATATTAGTTTCAATGATTGAATTAAAGGCCTAATTCTATGACAACTTATTCACCCACCTCTCAGTTGTCCTATTCAACAATTGGTATCAGAGCTTAACTGCTTGAGGAAGGTCTGGGATGGCTAGATAAATGGTATATGATTATCTGATGTTCGATGGAACTAATTATGGTATCTAGAAAGTATTGATGGAAGAATATATGGAGTATTGTGGATATCATGTGGAGAAAGCTTAAAAAAATCCTTACACTCCTCCTGCTAATGGTCCGTGTACACCTGAAGAAATCAAATTACTTGAAGTGAACTATAAGGCGAAATACATTTTGAAGAATAGTCTAGTACATTCAAAGTTGATCAAGGTTTATAATTTGAAGACAACTAAGGAAGTTTTAGGTGCTTTAGAAAGAGTGCATGATTGTGATGAAAGAGTTAAAGAGGTGAAACTACAGAATTTGAAGAAACATTTTGATATTCTACATATGTCCAAAGATGAAAATGTTAAAGCTTATGAACAAATATTGGATGAGATAGTGGTCGATATGCAAGGACATGGTGCTACTATTGATGAAAAAACGATTGTAAAGAAGATTCTCAAAACTCTTCCTGATGCTTACAGTGAGAAGGTGGATTTTATTGAGCAGAATATAGATTATAAGATTTGTAATAAGGATTTGTTGTTAGGATTTCTTACATCTTATGACATGAGGAAGCCAAGTCTAAGGAATGTAAGCAAATCAGGGACTACTTTTAAAGCTACAAAATTTGAAGATCTAGATGAATAGAACTTTGATGAAATAGAAGCTATCTTTTTAAGAACAACAAGGAAAGGCTCTAGTAAGCATGAAGGTAAATTTCCCTTTAAATTCTTTAGTTATGGAGAAATAGGTCATTATGTTGCAAAGTGTCTAGAAAGAGCTAAAAGGAATAAACTAAGATATGAAAAAGAAAAGAAAGGAAAGAAGATTAACAAAGATTACTATGTGAATGAGAATGATAGTATATCTGATGAGGATTCAAAATATGAAGATATAGGTGACAATGAATTCTTTTTCTTGGTAATTAAACTTCTGCTAAATCTGAAAAATAAGAAAGCCCTCTAGAGAAGGAGAAAAATGAAGGTACAATTATCTTTTCCCTACATGCTAAAAAACATAAAAACTATTGGGTAGTTGATAGTGGTTTTTCACATCACATGAATGGTGATAAAAGTAAGTTTTTTAAGCTCGATAAATATGATGGACGCTTGGTTATGTTTGGATATGATACTGGTGCTAGAATTTGTGGGATAGGTTCAGTAAGTTTTGATGGCAAGCATCATACTGACAATTTTTAATATGTTAAGGGCTTAAGGCATAATCTATTGAGCATTGGTTAGATGTGTAGAAAGGGATATGATCTTGTGTTTAAGGATGAGAAATGTGAGATCTAGAAAGGATCTAGAACATTGATTGCTAGAGGAAAGAAATTAGAAGGGGATATCTATCAACTTAAGGGTGTTGATGGACAATGCTTTATGACTCAGATAAATGACAGTTGGTTATGGTATAGAAGAATGTGTCACATGAATTTTGATAATTTGGAAAGGATTAGTGTTGTTCAAGTCATAAGAGATTTAACAAGAATTACAAAGCCTGCTAATGCTATTTGTACAAATTGTCAGTTTGGAAAGCAAGCGAAAAATCATTACAAATCAAAGGAACAATCTACTACCAGACTACTGGATTTAGTTCATATAGATCTATGTGGTCCTACAAGAGTGAGAAATCTACTTGGTGGAAGGTACTTTATGCTTTTAATTGATGATTATTCTAGATATACATGGGTTACATTTCTTAGAGAGAAATTAGATGCATTAGATAGATTCAAGACATTCAAAGAAATGATTGAAAATGAAGTGAATTTGAAGATAAAATACTTAATATTTGACAAAGGTAGAGAATCAACTCCCATGAGTTTAATATGTTTTTTGAAGTGCATGGAATAAAGAGATAGTTATCCGCTTTGAGAACTCCTCAAAAAAATGGAGTTGTTGAAAAGAAAAATAGAATAGTTCAAGAAGTTGCTAGGTCGATGATTACTGAGGCTATTTTACTGAACGTTTACTGGAAAGAAGCTATTCATATTGTTGTTTATGTGTTCAATCAAGTTCAAGAAAGAGAAAATAATAAAAAGAATCCCTATGAGTTATGGCATGGAATAATTCCTATGGTTAAATATTTCAAGGTATTCAGAAGAAAATGTTGTATCAGAAGAGATGAAGAAACTCTGGGAAAGTTTGATGCAAGAAGTGATGAAGGCATTTTTCTTGGATATTCTACTAAAATCAAGGCATACAGATGTTTCAATAAAATTTTGAGAAATATTGTAGAAATCTCGAATGTGAAGGTTGATGAGACAATAAAGAATTATATTGAAACTGATGGATATGTATCTGATGAGAATGATTGTGCAAGAATAGAAGAAATTATGGAAGAACAGGAAAAAGATGAGAAAGAGAAGCAGGATGAACAGAATGAAAGAGAAGAAGATTCTCCAGTGATGTCCCCTAGGACACCTAGATATGTACAAAAGAATCATTTGAAAATTCAAATTATTGGAGATAAGACAAAATGTGTGTTAACTAGAAGCAGAGTTGTTGCTAAAGTGATTTTTTTTTTACTTTCTAAGATAGAATCAAATATAGTAAGTGAAGCCTATAAAGATGAATGTTGGAAGGAAGCGATGAAAGAAGAAATTTTGCAGATTGAGAAGAATCGGACTTGGGAATTGGTCCCAAGACCGACAGATAAAAACATCATTGGATCAAAGTGGGTATTCATAAAAAAGTTGAATGAGAATGGAAAAGTGGTTAGAAACAAAGTGAGGCTTGTGTGTCAAGGTTACTCACAAGTAGAAGGCATAGATTTTCAAGAAAATTTTGCCCCGGTAGCAAGAATGGAAGCTATAAGGATGTTCTTGGCACTTGCTACTTACAAATATTTTAACGTCTATCAAATGGATATCAAGTCAACATTTTTGAATGGTGAGCTAGAAGAAGTCTATATGGAACAACCAGAAGGATTTCAGTTGACAGATCAACCTGATATGGTTTGAAAATTGAAGAAAGCTTTATATGGGTTGAAGCAAGCTCCTAGAGCTTGGTATGCAAGGTTAGATAAGTACTTGATTCAGCAAGGATTTAACAAAGGTACGACAGATAGTAATCTGTACTTTAAGATTGAAAATGAAAAAATATTGATTGTAGTTGTGTATGTTGATGATATTATTTTTAGAGGAAATTAAAGTATGTGCAAGATGTTTGTGAAAGAGATGTAGAAATAATTTGAAATGTCTATGTTTGGGAGATGAATTTCTTCCTTGGTCTATAGATTAATCAAACAAAGAAAGGAATTTTCATTTCATATTCTAAGTATGTGAGAGAGATGTCAAAAATTTTTGGGATGCATGGTTTCAAATTGGTAAGTACTCCTATGGTGACTGGTTGCAAATTGGGTAAAGATGATAATTCACCTAAGGCTGATCAAAGAAAGTATAGATCTATAATTGGTGGACTATTATATTTGACTGCTACTAGATCATATATCATGCATGTAGTCTATCTTGTGGTGAGATTTCAAGAAGATCCAAAGGAAACACATGTTGTTGTAGTTAAAAGAATATTTAGATATTTGAATGGAAGTCCAGATTCTGGAGTTTGGTATCCTAAAGATATTGACTTTACACTCAGTTCCTATACATATGTAGATTGGGATGGATGTGTAGATGATAGAAAGTGTAAAAGTGGTGGTGCATTATTTCTTGGATGCAGATTGGTGGAATGGTTGAGTAAGAAGCAAGATTCAGTCTCCTTGTCCATTGTTGAAGCTGATTATATTGTTGATGCATCTTGTTGTACACAAGTTCTATGGATGAAACAGACATTGAAAGATATCACAATGCTATATGATGATCCCATTTCTATCTTCTATAATAATACAAGTGAAATTAACATATCTAATAAACTTGTGATGCACTCAAGGATGAAGCCTATATCTATCAGATATCATTTATTAAGAGAGAAGGTCAAAGAGAATGAATTAAAACTTGAGTATATTTCGATGAAGGATCAGATTGCTGATATTTTTATGAAAGCTCTTCCTAAAGATACTTTTGAGTATCTCTAGGAGAAGTTAGGGGTTCTTTCCCCTCATTTTTTTGAATTAGATGCATATGGAGATGCATCAGTCTAATGGATCCATGGATCTATCTTTCTTTTGGACAAATTTTTTGGTGGCTACCTCTCAGGGGGAACAGGTAGTATCAAGTGTTGTCATTTTATGTATTATGTTGTCATGTCAAAGGTGAGATCAGTGGAAAATATTATTTTTCCTTTGACATTGATGTTAAATGGTGAGAGAAGAAGCATGTGAAAAGAGGATTAAAAGAATCTTATAAGAGATTATCTTCTAAGGGGGAGAAAACAAAAAAAAAAAATTATTCAGAGCTAATATGTTGTCTTTGATGGTTTTTCACATCATGTTTTACCATCAATGAAAAAGGGGATATTTTTGCAAGAATGAAAAGACTGGAGGTTTTGAGGAAATTTTGCAGGTGTTGTCATTGATGTCAATCGGGTAACTGGTTATCTACTCATTTTTCTTGGTAGTATATGTCAAGGATAATGAGAAAATTGTAATAAAGATATGTTGTGTGTGATTAGTGGTTGCTCCAATTTTGTTCTAGATTTGCTCTGATGGTTGCGTAGTTTAGATATGTTGTTCATGGTAGTTAGCAAATATTATATACAAATTTTTGGTTGTTGATTCATTGTACAATGCAAGTTGTGTTTGCCAATTGTGAACTATGGTTTTTTGTGTTTTTGGTTGAGGTTCGGGAGAAATGTTGTTGGTCTAGATTTATCTTTGATGGTCTTATGACTTGTGGTTCTAGAGTTGTGTTTCCCTGGTTCTATTGAAGATAGTTTTGGCATTTGGAAGATTTGTGCTTAATGGTTCTATGTGTTTTACATTGGTTTGGCTGACCTTGTGTGAAATACTATTTTTGAGGATGATGAAGTGTGTTGGTCCCTTGAAACATGTGTTTGGTTTTTCCTCATTCTAATTCCACACTAGGATGTTTTGGTATCGACCTAATTTGAATTTAAGTTTGTATGGCTGACTTTGAATATGTTTCAAAGTTGAAGATGGTATAAATATAAGATGAGTTGATGGTGAAGAGTGGGTGATGCAAGAGTGAAGAAGTAGTGTGATAAGAGAAAGTACATTTTTGTGCGACATTGATTCTATTCAGTAAGAGTGTGTGTTGAGAGTGTGGTAGATCAATGTGAAGCTTAATGTTGAGTTTTCGTATGCAGTGAGAAGAAGGCGAACTCTATCATTCATGCATGTGTGGAGTAATTATGGTGGAATCCTTTGTTGCATTTGGATTTTAGTCTCTTTGTAACATATCGTCTTTGTCTTCTTTGTATCTCTGTGGTAGTGAGCCCTCTGCATTGTAGCCCTATTGGAAAGTGAGTCCTTGTTCTGGATAGTGAGTCCTTATTTTAGGCAGTGAGCCTTATTTTTGGCATTGAGCCTTTTTGTAATCGGTTTTGATATTCTCTATAGTGTGAGTTAATCCTCACCATGTGGTTTTTCCCATATTAGGTTTTCCACATAAATTTGGTGTTATTGTATTTATGTATTGTATTTAAGTTTATGCATTTGCATTTGATGATTAATCATTTAAGCAATATTAAATATTAGTTCTAGTGATTGAATTAAAGGCCCAATTCTGTGACAAGTGATTCACCCCCCCTCTCAATTTTCCTATTCAACAAAAGGTAACTCCACAAGTACCAAGGTCTTCTTAGGCCAAAAAATTGCACCACTTGGCACAATCTCATGGATTGAGAGATCTCAATCCATCCCATCCCTTGATCTCCATCTTGCAATCTTGACGGGCTTCATCCAAAATCCCAAAATCTATCCAATTCAACACTTAACCTCTTGCCCTCTCTCACTCATTTTATCATTGGAGAAACATTATGTTGCAAAATTTGTGAGCACACATCCAACCATCCATGAGCACAACCATAATTTCATGGTGCAACAAGGGTAAATTTGGTGAAATCATTTATGTATTCATTATGTTTTGTTAACTCTTATGCTTAATCTGAGTATTTGTTTGATCTTTGTGTTGTTTGGTTTTAATTGTTTAAATCATTCACATTGACACAATTTTCATGCACGCAATACTAAGTTAAATTCATCAAAACACAATAACATTGTTCACATGCTTACAAATCATAGTTTTAAAATTTCCTAGTTATCACTTAGAAGTAATTTCAGTTCAATGAGTACTTTCATTTTTTTACATCATTGTTTACAAAAAATTTTAAGCTATTGTATGATGAAATCAATTGTGCATATATATTGTGTGGGGTTTTTACTGGAAACTTGTCTCATGCTTGATAAAATTTGCTAGAATATAAACTAAGTGATAAAATGTAATAAATGCATTCAAATCAGATAAATCCAATCTTCGAATCAAATTGGATTTTGAGTAAATGATGAAATCATATTTTAACTCACAATCAATATTTTAATTTAAAATACTACAAAAATCTTGTCTCCAACTCAAGAATATGATATTTTTAGATTTATTTTTTCCTATTATAAATAGGTTGAAACAATATCTATAGGGAAATTATTTTTGGTTCGTCTCATCTTAAAGAAATTCCTTTTTTTATAGGTTTCATAATATTTTTCCTATAATCTCTCCCCATTTTTTCTCATCAACATCACTGACAAGATGACACAATTTTTATTCAACCTTGAGGTACAAGTCACTTTCCATGGTTTTAGTGATTGTTTTGTTTGTGAATCTATATGTAGTGGAATAATTTATTTTCATGTTTTATTTCATTCTAAAATGGTAGTGTTTTTATTTGTTAAATGAAGGCTTTGTGTGTTTAAAAAATAAAGGCTTGTTGCATTGTAGGAATTTGTTTTTAAGGGCTTAAATCATTTAATTTAGATTTTTAGATCTACAAATTCAATGGGGAACACTTATATGTTGATGACTCAAATATTTTATCTCAAAGTTACCTTCAAGAGCTATAGAGAAAGGAAAAATGGATGGAGTTCATATTTACACAAAGAAATCTATTCAAAAACATAATGAATAGTTAAAAAACATGAAATCTATTCAAAAACATAATGAATAGTTAAAAAACATGCTCTTGGCCTCTCATTTGAATGCAACAGTTTCTAAGCTTGATTCCTAAACCAAAATGGTGGCAATCAACAAATCCATGATATCATTTGTAAGGTCATTGGATACTACACTTGCAAGAATAAAATTTTCATGTAAATTTAAGTCAGACTCATATATGTCTCTACTTCAAGGGAAAACTTAGTTCAGACTCTAAGCCATTCTACCTTGATAATTTTATTTACGAATATTCATGTGTTGTGGATAACTATGGATAACTTTATTTGACTTTGCGTTGGTGATAATTTTAGACAAGGCTTGTAAATATTTTTTTATGGGTACAAATCTATTTCAAAATGTATGCCATGCTTATGTATAATTTTTTTTTTTATACAAAATTAGTGTAGAGTGAAAAATATCTCTTTATTTTGTGTGGTTAATAATTTAGATACATTTTCCTTAGGTAGTTTAAGTTCACTCTTTTGAATAATTTTAGCCTTGAATTATTAAAAATTTCTTATAGAGGAAAATGTAGTGAAGGCTTGTTATTTTCTAGGTTAGTTTTACAAGAAAACCTTAATAGATTTGAAGTTATAAATTTCAAAGTCTTAGACACTTAAAGATAGTAGTTTTTTTTGTGAATAATTTTAGCTCACAAACTTAATATTTTTAATTAAGGGAAAAAATTTAGTGCAGGCACTCACATATTTTACCTAATGAATAAGTTTAGCTCAGACTTATAGATATTGATAAGTGTAGTTGATATTTGTAAATATTTTCCCTTTATGAAACAAATTTTGTTCAAGTTTGTAAATATATATGGCCCATTTCAATCCATACTATTCAATTTTTTATTACCAAAAAATAATTTTAGCTTATATTCACAATTTAAAAATAAAATAAAATTTAGGAGCAAACATAGCTAAGACTCATAAACATTATTGACTTGGACCGTATAATTCTATTTTAAAAGGGAATAGTTTCAACAAGGATGTATAGATATTTTAGTTTTGGGATAATATCAGCAGAGCCTTGTAATTATTTGGATTTGAAAAAAAATTAGCTCAAACTTTTGAATATATTATTGTAGATGCCTAAAAGTGTCCTAGCTTGTGAATAACATTTTAACACTAATTATCATCCTTTCCAAATGATTAAATAATGTTCAATTATTATTATTTTTCAAAAGGCACAAGGCCTCTAATTATATTATTTTAAATATACGATTACAAAATATGATTCAAAATGCTTTCAAAGTCTAAAATATTTTCTTTAGCTAAACATATTGCTAATAACAATTACATGTGAACCACAATTTTTTGTAGAAGGATGCTCTCTTACACTTCTAGGGTTTTTCACCTAAAAGGAGAAAGGTATTCCACAAAAACTTGGGGGTTCACTCAAGACTAATACAAATAGGATTGAAATATGCCTAAATGGAATGTCTTAAATGCAATAAACTAATAAAAGGTATGAATTATTAATGTAAAACTAATGAAATGCAAGATGTTTGAAAACACAATGTGATATGGAAACATATAATAGATGACCTAGAAATGAAAACCAAACTAAACAGAAATTTGTGAAATAGAAGGTGCGCAGCTGGAAATGTGTTGCAAACTAGAGTGAAGATTGGAAATGTTGTTGATTCTAGAATTTTGGCCTACTGGGACTAGTTCGCCATTCTGGGTGACTTAGTCCAAGATCTGGAAAACTACACCGGAGCCTGTTTCAACCAAATGGGTATCTGAATCTACAAAAATTTCTGAAAAAAATGTACATTGGGACTAATTTTCCATTGATGGTGACTTAGTCCACTTTGGCTTTTATGAAAACTCGAAAGTGGAAACGAAAGCTCTCGATCTGTATTTTCTGTTCCTCTAGGTGTCTTGTTTTGTAACTCTGATTTTCAGCACTGCAAGTGACTATTTTTAGAAATTTTGACTTATCCAACTAGGAGATTTCTTCAACAAGTTTACAACCTATTCTTCAATGATTTCCAAGCCTTCAAGATACCTAAATCTGCAAACACACAAGGAAAGAGAGAGAAATGTTGAATGTTAGGGCATGGGGGTTTGCCTTGGTCAAACCCATTTTAGGTAATTAAACCAAATGAAGAAATAAGATGAAGCATGAACATGAAATTAAGGAATTAGAAAATTTCCATGATGATAGATCTTGAATTTCTGCAGCAATGAATGAAGAATCTATCCTTGAATGCCTTAGAAAGCTATCTTAATGACTTAGAATGCCAAAACCCTAGCTTGCTTAACTTAAGATGAATGAATCAAGAGAGAGAATAAGGTCCCAAGATGAGTGTAAAACCTTATATTTATACATAATTATGCCCTAAATCCCAAAAAATACCACATCACAGGCTGACCTTAGGTCTTAGGAAATAATAACCCGCCAAAAATTTTGAATTTTTTTTTTTTTTGAGCCAAATGGGACTAAGTCGCCCCAAGTGGTGACTTGGTCCCACTTAGGAATTTTAAGTGTATGTCAAGAATTAAGATTTATTAAATGATTTTTATTGGGTTTATTCTCAAAAACACTTTTAAGTAAGGCTTGTAAGTGCATAATGGAGCCATTTAAGGCATAAGAAAGGTGTAATTATTGATGAAAAGCCTAGAAAAGTGTGAAATTTTTGTTACAACTCCTTAAAAAAATTTGAAATAAGGCTTGGTAAATGATAAAAAGAGGTTGTTTAAGTGAAATATATTAATGAGATCCTAGAAAAGTGTGAAGGTGTGTTACAACACTTCACAACACTTTTACAAGGCATCATAAAGTTTTTATTGATTTACAAGAGTTCAGGACGTAATGTGAATGCTTTTGCCTCATTACAACATTAAATCTAGGAAAAACTAGGCCAACATCCATAAGAAAGACCCAAATAAGTGTGAAAATGTCCAAAGATACATTTTTTTGCAACACATTTAGCCCCACTTTAGTGAGAGGATGAACTTGCTTCAAACTTACTCTAAAGTAGAAATTCAAGAGGGGTCCAATAATACCAATGCAGATGGAAAATGATGACAAAGATCAAAGGATATGGTCAAACACCCAAGATCCAAGATCCTAAGTCAAACCAGCATAATCGCAAAAGGACACACACAAGGTGAATGATTTGTAGAAAAATGAGATACACGATCATGTAATGATAATAACTAAAGGAAGAATGATAATAAGAAAAAGTAAAAAAGTGGATCAAGATTCAACCATTTGTCCAACATGATGTGGATCAGATCTATGTTGTTTGTCTAAAAATGGATACTCACTTTGAGGTGATGGAACTCATGGTTGTCTTCTAGGTGAGAAGGCCCAAAAAAAGGTGAGAAACATACACTCATGGCTGGTATGCACTCACACACACACAAGTGGCTATGGGGAAAGTCATTCCTCAAAATGGGCTTCCTATTCAACCATACCAAAGTTATACCTTTTGATAACTTTAATAAGGCACCACAAAATAAAATGACTTTTGTAAATGATTTTTGAAATGTAAAAATTTATTCAAAAGGGGATTTTTCTTTGTTCATGTAAGGTCTTCTTCTTAGGGAGCATTGTGCATAATATCTCCAAGAGAGGAAAAGTCAAAGTGTTAGATCGTTTCCCATGGGATGCATCGTTTGCATCATGCCATGTTAGTAGATCATACACTCTTGGACGACATCAAACCTAATGACACCACCAAGAAGAGGACACGTCATAAGAAAAGAAAAAAGAAAAATCATGCCATGAAATTTTTCCAAAAGATGTCATCTATGTATTCCCCCACTTTAAAGCGGTTTCTACACCATCACTGTGAGCAAATTCTTTAAAGTAGCCAATGATAAATGCTAAGAATACATGAGATCCAACTTGGAAAGCCCTATACCAAGTCATATGTTTCCGAATTGAGCTACATCATGAATAATTGCATCACATGTGAGTCAACTTAAGACATGTCATCCACATCCCAAGCTTTCTCTTATATGTTCATGAAAGTTTAACGACTAGTCAAAAGAGACAACAACAAGTGATATACTAGGACAAGGCTACTTAACCCCTTGCCCCCACTTAGTGTAGGACAAAGGTGAAACTAGAATGGATGATGATATGTTGCTCCTTGCAATAGTGAGTATGCTATGATCCTACAACTATTACATGGCAAGGAGAAGAAACTAATGTAAGAAACTAATGTTATTTATGTTGATAAGTAAACAAAGTTTCTACTTGATACATATTTAATGAGATATCTATCATTTTAGGATGTACCAAGGTTAAAGTTGTCTTGAAAGAATTGTGTGTGACGTTGTTGACATTGATTGAAGGTTTTTGTTTGGAGGGACAATAACCAAGATCATTAGTCATTTATTGAATTTTAGACATTATAGGGACATGTATATCTTGTTCTATAGCATCACATCCTATCCCAATTTTCTTCATAGGTTCAAAACATTTTCCAAAAAATTTTGAAACTTGTTTTGGATTTGGTGGTTGTTCAATTTCCTAAAAGTTTGTCTTGGATGTTGTCTTTACTTGTGGAAGTGGATGTTTGTGACATGAACTCTTTTTCTCTTCTCTCATAATATTCGTTTGTTATGATCATGTATTCCCTCTTGGATAGAGGTATGAAATCAAACTGTTTTGAAGCCTCTTCCAATAACTTTGTGGCTTCATCAATTTTATTTTATTTTTTGATATAATTTTTCTTGGTACTAATTTTAGCACATGTAACCTTTGTCGTTTAAGGAGGAGAAGGTGACTTGTCATAAAATCCTAACATTTGGTTGAAGGGTTGATCCATATCAAGCAATTCGGGATGCTTCAAAGTGAGGTTGATTTTTGGTTTGCACATGATAGTGTTGATGTTTGCTTGCACCATGATACCTTCCCTACTAGGATATTGTTTACGAGAACTAAAAACAAGATGTGCATGGTATTCAATGTTTGGTTCTTCAATATTGACTTCATCGTAAGTAAGGGAATGATCCATGGTTGGATTTTATTGATTGGAAAAGATGGTGTTTCTTTGTTCAATAATGTTTTCCTCATGATTCTCATCGATGGGATCTTGTAACACCATAATATATTCTTTACCAATAGGAGATATATTAGGAGAGGTAGAAATTTGAGTGTTGTCCATAATTTCAACCTTTTTCTCTAAGGTCTCATTATCTTGTTCCATAATATTTACCCTAGTAGGAGATATTTAAGGAAAGTGACAAGCAATAGGTTCATCACATTTCATGATTGGATTTGATAATGTAGCTTCATCGCTCATAGGAGAGGCATTAAGAGAAGGATAACTAGGAGTTGTATGGTTACCAATGATTGGAATTTTTGGTTCAAATAGGTCTTCCCAAATAGTAGGGGCATCAAGAAAGGGAGGAATAATATTCTCATGAGTCTCAATAAGGATATCTTCTAAGACTAAACTATCTTCTTATTGTCTAGAGAAGATATTAGGAGACGAAAAGGTTTGATTGTCATGATTATCTATGTTTACATCCCCATCTCCTATAATTTCTTCTTGAGTAGGAAAGGTAGGATTATCATATCTCTCAATTATCAACATATCCTCCACACCAATTTGTTTTTCATGATCATTCACGATTGTATTCTTATTCACTAAAGCATTTTCATGGGTAGGGGAGGTGTTGGGAGATGAATGGAGACTAGGTAAGGTAGTGGCCATGATTTTAGCTTTGTGTGTCATAATGTCTTTGTAAGGGGGAGGAGGAGGAAGACAAGCATGACTTTCATGATCTTCAATGATTGTGTATTATTTTACCAAGATACCTTTGTTACCAATGGGAGAGATATTAGGAGAAGAACAATTATGATTGTCATGATTATTGATGCTTGCATCCTTTCATGTCAAATATCTAGTGGATGATTTTAGTGAGATGAATTCCTTAAGGGATTCATCTAACACATCTAGTTCATCACTACTAAAGGGCTTGGACGATATGCTTTTTCTAAATTGATTTTATTTTTTAATTGTTTCTTTTGATGTTTTTTATTTTCTAATGAATTTGATCAAAATGAACTAGGAACTAATGTTGAAAAAAAAAATTACAAAATTCTAAGGCTATATATAATTTCTATGAATGTAAACAATGCTTATTTCTAATAATTTAAATGTAATAGAAGCTATGAAAACTTAAAATGCAATGTAAAGACATAGGATGAAATGCAACTTTTTCAGATTTCACACAAGGTAATGTACTGATTATATTATGCAATGATCTGAAAATGAGATGTTGTGAATACAAAATTGAAATTAAGAAATACATGAAATGAGACAAATTAAGCTAGATTTAGTGAAATGAATATAATATGAACTTAACTAACTGATATAGATAGTTAATGGCAGCAAACATAAGCTTAAAAATAGGATTTTCAGTGTTGTCAAAGGCAGTTTTAGGAGTGAAAAGGGACCAAGTCGCCCAAGGTGGCGAATGAGTCCCAATGAGGGTTTTTTTTAGAATTTTCAGATATTTTTGATTGATTTTTATATTTTTTGTGTTGTATGATGCAGACCTAAGATGCAAATGTAGAATTTTGATGATTTTGAATGAAATACAATGCAAAAATGCAAGTTATATGATCTTTTCACTAATGCAAATTTTAAAACCCTAGAATAAAAATTAAACAATGCAAAATGCAATGCAGTTCTAATGTAAGCTATTCCTAGGATTTAAATGCATTGTATTTCAAAAGTATGATGTTCAATATGCAGGTTCACCAAAATGAACCACAAATTTTTGTAGAAGGATGCTCTATTACACTTCTAGGGTTTTTCACCTAAAAGGAGAAAGGTATTCCACAAAAACTTGGGGATTCACTCAAGACTAATGCTAATATGATTGAAATATTCCTAAATGGAATGTCTTAAATGTAATAGATTGATAAAAGGGATGAATTATTAATGAAAAACTAATGAAATGCAAGATGTTGTTTGAAAACACAATGTGATATGTAAACATATACTAAATGACCTAGAAATGCAAACCAAACTAAACAAAAAGATGTGAAATAGAAGGTGTGCACCTGGAAATGTGTTGTAGACTAGAATGAAGATTGGAAATTTTGTTGATTCTATGATTTTGGCCTACTCGGACTAGTTCGCCATTCTGGGCGACTTAGTCTCAGATCTGGAAAACTGCATCGAAGCCCATTTCAGCCAAATGAGTATCTGAATCCACAGAAATTTTTGAAAAACATGTATAGTGGTACTAAGTCACTTAGTCCACTTTGTCTTTTCTAAAAACCCAAAGGTTAAAACGAAAGCTCTCAGTCTGCCCTTTCTGTTCCTCCAGGTGTCCAGTTTTGTAACTTTGATTTTTGGTACTATAAGTGACTTTTTGTGGATATTTTGACTTATCCAACTAGGAGATGTCTTCAACAAGTTTACAACCTATTCTTCAATTATTTACAAGGCTTGAAGGTACCTAAATCTACAAACGCATAAGGAAAGAGAGAAAAATGTTGAATGTTAGGGAATGGGGGTTTGCCTTGGTCAAACCCCTTTTAGGTAATTAAACCAAATGAAGAAATAAGATGAAGCATGAACATGAAATTAAGGAATTAGAAACTTTACTTGATGATAGATCTTGAATTTCTATAGCAATGAATGAAGAATTTTTCCTTGAATACCTTAGAAAGCTATCTTGATGAATTAGAATGCCAAAACCCTAGTTTGCTTGACTTGAGATGAATGATGGATGATGAATGAATGATGAATGAATCAAGAGAGAGAAGAAGGTCCCAAAATGAGTGGAAAACCTTATATTTATACACAATTATGCCCTAATTCTTGAAAATATGACTTCACAAGCCGACCTTGTTGGACTCAAGGGAACACTGAGAGGGGGGGGTGAATCAGTATTCTACAAATTTGAACTTTATTAATTTGATATTTTAACCATTTCAACATTAAACCAAAGGAAAGATGCAAACACACAAATTAATCATCCACAACACCATAACACAAGGATTTTTACGTGGAAACCCTATTAGGGGAAAAACCACGGTGGAGGTCAATCCACAATTTGAGTACTCAAATATAATTTTTACAAAAGGGAATGCACTTGCATTCAGGCTCACTACCTAGAGCTCACTGCTCAAAATAGAAAGGCTCATTGCCTTATAAAGTATTCATATTAAGACCATCTGAAGAATTAAACTAAAATATTGGCATCTACTTATGTCAGGTTACAGTTCTGGTTAGGCTCATAGATCAGATTCTAGACCTTCTATCTAATTCTACTCTTCGCTTTACTCTTCTCTACTCTACTCTACAATTCGCATCACAAATCCATGCACGGATGAATTTGTACCACTATCCTTTTGAATTTCACACCACACACTAATATACTTTGTATCACACACATTCGCTTCTACAAAATGATACAATCGATCTCTTATATATCCACTATCAAAGATTTGATCATCCATAAGTCAACTTTTATAAGACATAAAATACTTTCCAATGGTCGGCTAAATCCATAGCTAATTATTTATGCGCACCACCCATAATTGTTCATAGCATAGTGAGGACCCAAATAAACATGTTCGAACACAAAAATATTTAACCAATTACTCTTTAGACATCTGCAATGGCTATATTTGCCACATCGGCCTTCTAGCACAGATAACCAGAAAATCAATGCACCGGATCTCCTAGATCGTACACTAGTAAATGTGCACCTCGATACTTCTTGAATAATATAGTGCGAACATCAACATACCTTTCTCTAAGATCCACAACTCAAAATAGTAGTCCAATGAAGTACACAAATTGACATCTCTACCTTTAATCAGATACCCTATTCTTCATTTTGTCTATCGGTATGAACAAGTACTAAACTGTAGACCGGATCAAAAACCTCAATGACTTAGGTTGCCATCAATGACAACACTAGATGCCTTATTCCAACAATCTCCCCCTTTGGCATTGATGGAAACACTTAGTGAAAAATGACTAAGTGTCAAAACCAATATGAGTACGCTGCCAAACTTCAAAGTTTCAAAACATAGCTCCCCCTAAGATTGATGAGGCATTTTTCACTGCTTTCTCTCCCCCTTTGATATCAATGACAAAACTAGAATCCATATGCCAATAGTTGACAAAACACGTTTTCAATCTCCCCTTTTGAAATATAACCAAAAATTCAAAAATGATTCAAAATTTTCAAAAGAACAACTGCTACTTTGAGTTAGAAAATTATCTTGTGATTTTCTTTCATCTCTGAAAGAAATTTCTTCCAAGCTTCTATTGCAATCCCAATGATTATGATCATGTTGTTATTCTTAGATGTCTTGTTGACAATCTTGGTGAGGGATTCTAGAATTGTGATCACATCCTCTAATTTCTCACCTTTCCTCAATATCTCAACCATTTGTTCTAGTTTGCATTCAGTTAGGTCCTTCACTTTCCAAAAATTATCCACAAGTGTTTTTTTAGTGAACTGAACTTTTGTGTGCTTAGACTATAGCTCTTGAATCCTTTTCTTGATTGTACCATCCTAATCCTGAAACATATCAAAACCTTTTCCAATCCCATTTAATTTTGTTTCAATTTGTTCCAACTTCTCTTTGTATTTCCCCACTGCATGAGGCCAATGGATGCAATAACTTTGTAGATGTTATTTTCTACACTTATGCATTGCCTTAGCTCATTCATTTTATTTTTCAACTTGTTAAGTGATTGCCTGAACTATTCCTTCAAATGTAAGATTACTTCTCCTTCTTTGTTTTGAGACTCAGAGTCCATAGATTCCTTAATGCATTCAATCATTTCTTCAGGTAAAATATTGTGCAAACTCTCCAATTTGATCTGACTGTGCACAACATGAGCACTTAATACACTTAGAATCATATCTTGATCATTTGTGGGTCTGATAGACCATAACTAAGCAATTTTTTGTATTCCACCTTCCTTATGAATAAGTTGTTGTAGCTTCTCTTTTGTCAAGTCATCTTCTTCTTCACTTGCTTCTGTCATTTCCTTTTCTTGTTCTAGTTTGGCTGAATCCAGTTCTTCTCCCTGTGTGTCCTCAGTTTCCTCATCGAATTCCTCATCTGGTATATCCACAATTTCTTGTTCCTTTCCTTTCCCTTCAATTTTTGGAATCTTGCATTCCAGAGGAGTACAAACAACAATTTATTTTTCTCTTTTCTTCTTTCTCTCCATCTCACTAGAGGGTAAAAGCACAAAGTTGTGTCACACTTTATAAAGGAAATGGCCAATGCTAATCCAATTTTTAAACTTGAATCACTAAAAAGTAGCATATATGTTTTGAATTTTTAAATGATGTAAACTAGTAAAATATGTATTTTTTAGTATATTTTATGTTCGTATTTTTTATAAGAAATTAAAAAATTATTTTAAACTAGTTTTTCATAAATTAACACTATAATTTAGTTGCTGATAAAATGCTGAAAAATGAAGTTGCATGGGACGTCAAACTTTTTATAGTAAATTTTTTTTTTTTTTTCTTTCAAATTTTTTGTGTGTATTTATAACTTGAAACTTTAGTGCATGGATATATTTTTTTCCAATTTTGATATATATATTTGTATATAAGTATTAAAATGTGCGTGAATAAAAAACAACTATTTCCATTGGACGTCAACATTCATATTAAATATTTATCAAAAATGGAAAAAAAATTATACCATCTTGAAATAGATTCTTTTATCTAGTGCATCATATTTTTTTCAATAAGTTTTAGTATTTTTCCTTGGCATGCAAATCAACCTAACAAATTTGCATTGATAACCTACTTTTAGTATAAATAAAAATAATAATAATAATAATAATAAAACTATTAAAATAAATATATTTTTAAAAACTACACTTATGGATCTACAAAAGGGTATTTTTACATTTTTAAAAAAATGTTATTTACATGAGGAGTTATTAAAACTTCAAGTTTTTCAATTTTTATTTTTTTTTGTAAATTGGACTCAAAGTGGTGCTCCATATATTTTTAGCCAACAATTTTAGTTGAATAAATTGTAGAAGTATGTAACTTAGCTAGAATTAATCTTACTAGGTCATATGTTTCACCAAAATTGATTTTTAGTTAGAAATACTTAAATTCAGTTGTGCTAATATGTTGGTTGAAAGTGTGACACAGCTTTGTGCTTTTACCCTAGAAGATGAACCAAATTCAAGTGATTTTACCGGAAGAGAAGTACCAACTGAGCCAAACTTTCCCAGCAAACTCTTATAGAAACTTTCATATGCTTGATCATAGTTTGCCAAACTTTTAGAGTGTGTGTAGATTTGTTTGCACACTGGTTCATTTTTTGTCCACACCACATTGTTGTTCATTGGTAAACAATTCAAAAAGTACATTACTAAACATATGACCAAAGTACCAAACCTGAAAAGGTAATCTGACATCCTTGTTAATTTCATGTTCTCCATTAGTTGATCCTTCAGCAGTCCGCACAGGTCAAAGTCCTGACCTTCCATTATCATTTTGTGTAAGATGTAGACCACACCTACTGAAGTAGATCCTTCTCTGTTTCTAAACAAAATTTTGTAGGATATGCCATGCACAATGTATCTTGTCACATATTTTTTGATTTTCGAGATTATCAGTGCCCTTTGATCTCCAATAACTCTAGTTAGGGTTTCAACTTCTTTATTTCAGATGGATTTCTTTCTCGGTATATCCCCAATTTTGCATAATCCAGTCAAATTTCCAATTACTTCTTTCAAAATGATGTAGGGTTTTTCTAGAATTAAAGTGTCATTATTCAATTTTCTCAAAATAAACTTAAAATTTTCTATGCTTTCAAAATAGGGAAACTCATTCCAAATGTCCAAATTCTTGTGTTTGGCTTCTCTCACCCATTTCAATTCATCGGGCGACAATGGATTTCTTATGGCTCTAATCTTCTCACTCTTGCATTCATCTAAGTTGATTGTCCTTTTTATTTGTTCCATTTTTCCTTCTGTACAACTACAAGCCAAATTATATGGAAATTCAAAAACAACTGAAATACCTGATGGATTTTGAGATTCACCACTGAATTTTCTTCACTTTTTCAAAATTTTGTTGCTGGGCACCTTTCTCCTTCTCTTCTTTGATGCAAAGTTATAAATGAGAGGTTCAACTTGTCTTTTATAGCTTGCACACTTGTAATAAATGCTTTTTCCCTAGGTACTTTGGATACCCTATTTTCTCAGATAGTGAGAGAAAAATTCTTCTATGGACCTATGATTTCCAAAGCATCTGTAGATCATTAATACAGATTTTTACAATCTTTTTGCGATCAAGTACCAGCTTACGGACAAGGGAAAAAATATTTTCTTGAAAAACTCACCCTAGGCCAATGGTCTAAAATCAGTTTCGAGAGGAATTACCTAAAGCAGGTTCTAATGGAGAACTATTTCCAGCATCAGATTCGTTCTTCCTTACCCATGTCTTCTTCATTTTATCTCTTATTTCATCCACAATCATTTTTTTCTTTTTCATTATCATCTTTTTGTGTATTTCTGCCTTTGTATACCAAACCTCTTCTATCCATATTTTTGTTTCTGCAAAATCTTGCAATGTGACCATATCTGTTGCAATTGTAGCACACAATATTTCCTTGTCCAGACCAATCATTCCATTGATTTCTTCTTGATCTGCATTGATTAGAAATATGCCCAAATTTTCCATAGGTATAACATTCAACATTCCTTCTACTGACAAAGTATTTTGACATATTTTTGCAATTGAAACACTAACCCCAGAATGATGAGTCACTTGATTTCATTTTACTTCTACATTGTGTAGCCATATGACCAAATTTATTGCAAGCAAAAAAATATCCATTGAAATTTTGAGCATTAGGTTGTCTTACCGGATACCTTCTGTTGGTGTTCTAAAACAACAGATCAAATGAATCCTAAAGACTAGCCAAGTTCTTATGTTCAAACTCAATAATGGATTTCGCCAACTGCCAGGAAATGGGATTAGAACACAATACTGCACTTCAGGCTCTGTAAGACCTAGGGGGTAACCCTTTAGCAACATCTAAAAATCTAGACACACAATTAACAGGATATTGCTTAACAGATAATGTCCTCACAGATTTATGTTGAGAAACATAAAATATCACTCAACATTAGCAAGACATTGAGTGAATTTCATTAACCAGCATGGAGAACATGGAAAACACATAACTCATAATACAAAATTAAAATGGTTTTTGATTTAATAATTTGGGACCAAACTGAAAACAACAAAAGCATAAAAACATGACCAGTGCCAATAAGAGGGCTACAGAGTCATCTAACCATTCTCTCATCCTACAATGTTGAACATGTTTTGAAGATCTCTTGCACTTGTTATCACATTATGACAACAAGACCACTGAAGCTTTATCTGGTAATCATTCTTTACAAATCCACCTAAAATACAACACTCATGTGACATTTGTTGAAGCAATTACACTATCCCCTAAATAATAGGCAATAATAAGTTCAACTGTCACTTATTAAAGAAATTAAATCATTCATAGAACAAAAGGCAACAACTATTGCAACTCAAATACAACAAATGTGCATGAAAAAACTCAGATAATTTTCATTATTGAATTCAAAAGAGCACTACATATCAACAATGGAGACAATTATCAGATAGAATATAAACATGAAAAAATAATTCAGAACACACACTTTAGATTTAGTGACTCAATTACAATTCTACCCAGAGCTTATGCCTGACTTGCAGAGCATTCAAAATTTTTTGGAACCCTTACAATGAGAGAAGAATGAGAATATAAAGAAGAATAAAAATCTCTAGAAGAATGATCTGTAGATGCCATCTAGAAGTCTCTTTCCTGTTGATCAACAAAATTGCAAAGCCTCTCTCATCTCTCCTCCTACAACAAAATTTTTCCTCCAATTCTACCTTTGTCTCAAGTTGTTAAGCAACCAAAAATTTGCACATGTAAGGAGTTTCAATCATTTTACCAGCTGTAGAAAATTCACTTTTGTTTTCCCGTGAAAACTTCTTTTTTGTTCTTTGTTTTCCTTTTATTTGTTGCATTAAAATTATTCTTAGTTATGTGCCTAGCACATAGTCTCTGCTTATAAAGTGATTAAATTCACTTTATCCATATTTTCCTTTGTTCCACATTAATCCTTTAATCCCCAACTTGTTTATAAACTGAATAAATTCACTTTATAAAATATACCATGCCTTCATTTTAAAATTTTCCCAGCAACACTTGAAATATTTGCATTTACATTGAGGCCCTTGACAATATTTTAAAATTCTACCCAGCTACACAAAATATTTACCTTGGAATTTTCTATATAATGTAGCTCCCCTTTTCTGCATTTCATAGTTTCACTTCCAACACATAAAATAATAAACATTATAATAGAGGCATTTAACTCTATATTCCACTGTGCTTTTCTATTTTCACCTTACTATGAAAACTCCACTATTTCACGGTATTCCACTTTCAATCTATATTTAAAATATTAATCTCCATAAACTTAGGGAGAACCCACATTTAATGTTCCTTTTTAAAAATTTATGTTTAAAATCGTTACTTTTTTTAAAAATAGTTAAAGTTTTTCTTATTTTAAACATTATCCTTGCCTTTAAATTTGAAACAGGGCCCGCCACAGGCTTACCTTGCGCATCTCATGGGCCTTTCCTTGGCATCACCCTTCCTCCCACGAGGTCAACGAGATTCCTCTACCCTAATCTTGTTCCTGTATATCTCTACAACCTTTGATCATGGCAGCTGAGTCTCCCACTATGCAATCTCCTTCTTCTCTGTGTGTTTCCTCCATCATCTATTTCAAAAACTCGAGCCCCTCATGGCATTTGATGGTGTCTCATTTTTAGTATCATCTCACAATACAACCATCGAGCCATGTGAAGATGGATTGACACTCTCCCATGTTTCGATCCCCTACCAATTGCATTTTTTTGAAAGTTTTTAAAGAATTTTCAACAACTCCATTTTGTGCATATACCACAATTAGGGCACTCCATGTAGCCACATACATTTTGTGTGGCATTCTGCAATAGCATTCCATTAATCTACACTCAATGGGTCGATCCACATTCATGTTGATAGAGGTCGAGCCCCAATAGCTTGGCATGGTGTCCACCCCATTCTCTACAACTCGAATCCTCTCAAGACATGCTACCTAGGGCCCTAGATTTCTCTCTATTTGATTGCTTCCATGGCACTTCCTCTACAACACCACACTGATGCTCCTTTGGCTCTTCACATTCTAGCTTGAATTCCTTGGTTTTCACGCTTTGATGGACATCCACAACTTGTTCTCGAAGCTCCCACGTACGCTATGCCAATTTCATTTTCCTAGAAGTCTCTAATGCTCTTTTATCAATCCATTTTGTGCATTGTGTGATGGCACCCCTTCACTGGATAGTGGAGCCTTCCATTTCATCTGGCACGGGCTGGATTATTTCCTTAGCCTAGAAGTTTCTGAAGCCTATTCAACAAATCCAATTGTGCATATCATGCAATCATAGCATTCTAAGATACTACATTTCATCCAAGTATTTCATTAAATAGTAGGCGTGCATCTACCAGTTGCCTGGTCCAAAAAAGGCTTACAAATTTGTTATTCCATGAACATTGATCCACGCTTACCTTTCTCTTCTTCAAATTACAACCCCTTTATTGTATTCGCTTGAAGATTTCTAGATCTTTCAACAAATCAGCTTTGTGTATATGCTATGAATGGCATTCCATGTTGCCGCATTCATTTGGGGTTCTTTAGAAACTTCACAAGCCTTGTCAATGCTGCCACCTCCCTTTTGTCTGGCACACTACACAATGATTGCAATCTTTGAATGATTAAAATCACCTATGCTCCCCAATCTGCATCCCACTCATGACTAGTGCTAGGATTACATTATCAGTCAAGTTTAGAGTATTTGACAGACCAAAGTTTTATAGTTCTTCAAACAGGGGTTTAGGCAACTAGAGAATTTATGCCCCTGTGAATTAACCTTTCATAGCTTCTTAATGAGAGTGACATCAGAGGCACACTGCTATTTCCTAAATAGGACAAACCAAGATCATTGATATCATAATTGTTCAATTGCAATGTTTTCAATTTTGTGAGGATTGAGGCAACCTTGAGGCTAATGGCTCCATAAAATTTCCCCATCCCAATGAGGCTGATATGCTTCTCAAATAGGTTCATATGAAGAGCATGACCTCTCTATGATATCAGTGATGATATATTGGTCTGCATAAGAGATTTTCACTTTCAAGTACCATGCAATTGTTCAAACAACCAAGCCCGAGTGAATAATGTTGAAAGATATCGTGACTTTGTTCCATGGGATCTTAGATGAAACAACACCTCTTCATCACCATTATTTCAACCTCCCATTCTACTTGCACATTCTACCCTTTATATTGGTTTTATTATATTCATGTGAGCACTTTGAAATTCATGAACTATTGCCCTCTTGGTTAGAATTTGTTCTCAAATTGTGTGCAACAAGTCGGGTCCCCTTGTGGGCCTGACTAAAAAAAAACATTTTCAAACAAGTTTTACCCCTAAATTTGATCTGAGATAGCTTTTGAATGCTCCAGAAGTGAAAACATAAACTGGGTTATCACTAAAATCTGCTTTTAGGCACTTTTGCAAAATGGTCAAAACAGGCCAGGTGGGCTCTGGAATTGCCCTGGAAAACTGGTCAAATGATCATCTAGAGTCACAAAAACTTGCAAGAATGTAGAATTTTGATCCAAGAATAGAGTGCAATAGATGGGTCAGAGAAAAAATTCATGAGGTGAAAGTTATTCATTAAAAAAATTTCCCACATGGACTTTTCTGCAACTGCACTCATCAAAATGAATTAAAACTCACTAAATCACCACTTTGCAAAAATACCAAATCAACTCCTAAGAGGCCGCCACTGGAACCACTATCTAATTTGGGATCATTGATCACATTTACAAGAGGAATTTCCTTGAATCATTATCCATCAAAAGATATTGATGGTTGAAGTTGACCTCCCTGAAAGATTTCTGAAAATGCAAGTGCATAACTGAAGAAATTGCAACTAGTTTTGATCTGTTAAAAATAGCAAATCAACTCATGAAACTCTAAAACCTAACATACAAGTACATTTAGGTGGGGAGAATGTAGAGAAATAATCATTTTGACTTGATAGTCATTTGGTTGCAAAATGCAAGCTCAAACGGGAGGCTACTTTGCAAAATTGAAAGTTTGCAAACAACAAAAAAGTGCCAAAACCCTCCAGCTTCACTTTTCAAAACCTTGTCAAAAATTATCATGGGAAGCTGAAAATTGACATGCCTTCTCACATAGAATACATGAGTGATCTTGCAAATGGGTTTTGCAGGAAAAATCAGCAGGCTTCAAAATATGAACCTCCAAAGTGGGTCACTTACACAGATTTGTCAGGTGCACTTCTGAAAGTGCAGAGGCAAAATTTTCAAATGGGCACTTCAAATTTTCAAAATTTGAGAGTGCCAATAGTGGCTCTGGCTATGGATGTATGCCCCCTATGGGCATAGCAAGAATCCAGATCTCTGGGGAGTAGACCAATTTCTAAGTCCATTAGGTGTCCTCAAGTTGTTCCTTTATTTATTCTTCCTTTTCAACTTCATCTGGTGACCCCAAGCCACCAAATGAACAATGGGAATCAACATTTACCTCTATCAAACACAATTGTAGAAAGAGATGATCTCCCTCAACTCATGCTTGCCTCTGTCACACCACAACCTAAGTGACTATATTTTTGCAAGCCCTAGTATCAAGCTGTCATTGAATAAGTGGAAACATTCTCTGTGTTTGTCTTTGTCATCAAGTGGTAACCAAATCAAATAGGCCAAATCACTTCCACTCTTCTCATTTTCTGATTTTGTATTAAGTGGCAACATTTTAAAATGGTGATCAAGATCACATGAAAACATAGCTTGATCACAACCATCTACTTGATTAAACATGTTGGTACCTCCCAACAAGAAAACATTATCAACATATTCATAATCACTATGCATCTGAAATTCAAGCATACTTTCAAAATATTGACTATCGTGTGGCAACAACTTATCATAGTCATCATATACATCATTTTCAAATTTAAAACAACCTCCTTCAGTGTTTTGCATATTGCCACATTTTATAAAAACTTCTTTCAGCTGACAAAAGTAGCACACATTCTGCCTTGTGGTAGGAACTGTTAAACTCAATTTGATCACTAGTTTTCATATCAAAAGTAAAACTATCACAAGAACTTACAAAAATATCTTGCAATTTATGTAAACTATCCCCAATTGTATGCAAAGAGACACACTCATGCATTGGCACACTCTATAACTACTCTCCCTCGTGTTGATGTAGAGAATCATCAAGGATTTCTGATTTATCTTCATCTTCAGTCATTTTATCATCCTCTGAACATAAAATATCAACATTTTCATCATCACAAGCTTGCTCAAGAATGATCAATTCTGGTTCAAAGACATAACCTGATTTTACCTTGAAATCAGCATTAACATCCACATTAAAAGACTCACATCTAGGATCATTCAAATCAACAAATGGACACTTGTCCAATTCTACATTAAAATCTTCAAAACTTGGCACATTGGATGCACAAAACCCATGGTTAGCTACTGCTTCAAACTCATCAAAAGAGATAGTTGCACTTGCATTAGTATCCATACTTTCATACTCATCATACAGTGCATCATTGCAATCAAATTTTTGCTTGTCTTATCCACATTATCATCATGTTTATCAATTGGTTCACAAGTTGAAGGAGAATAAAAAAAACATGCATCATACCTTGCACAGTGAAAATCATCATCACTGTCAAAATCAATGTGAGAAGCACATAACAACTGAGGATTACCAACACATGTATATTTCTAATATTTAGTGGTCAGGATATTTGAAATTTTTTCACTCTTCAATAGATCATTGTTCTGATCCATTCTCTCAACCACTTCCTCTCCTTGACTTTCACAAGAATTGCATGTATTATCAAATTTCAAATCAGGATATATCATGATGTCATCATCATCAAAATCCAAAAACTCAATGGTTTGATCATAAACTAGATTTCCCCAATCATAGGAAATAGAATCAACAACAACCTTATCAAAAGCATGGTCACAATTTATCAAAGAGAAAGAGTTGTCCACTTGTTCATTCTTGCTTGCTTCTGGGTTGTCATAACAAAAATCCACATCATTTTGCATTCCAGTATTGGACTGGGTGTCATCATCAAATTTGTCATTTACAACCTCTTGAGGATAGAAACAAACATTTTCACTTTCAAGCTGAAAACCATCAATGGTTGCTTCATTGCAGCTTCTTGTAGTTGATCTTGCTAACTGAAATTTATTTCATACTTTATCACTTACAGCTAATATACTGGCATTATCAGAAGCATTCCTTGAATCAGCAAACTCCAATGTATCATCATGAAGACCTGCATCAAAGCTAGATTCACTTGTTGGGTTGACATGATCAGTTGTACCATAACATTGTTGATTGCACATATCCTCTGCAAAAAGTAAATCCAACTCATATCCCTCATCATGTTCTTGGCTCAGAAAGCTTGGAATCCCATTTTTCTTCGCAACATCACACTCCATTCTTGAAGGGAAAGTATGATCAACACATTTTGAACTAAGATGATCATTCAATAAATTTCCTACATCATTGCATCCTTCAATTTCTATAGAAAAATTACTTTTTTTTTTTGCATTTTCAAAGGAGATAGAAGTAATTTTTAATGTTTCATTCACCTCATCATGTCTTTCATCATTATGGCTACAATTTTCATTTGAGTATATTTCTTTGGTAGGTTTTTCAAGGAGAACTTCCTCATTCGCTAATGATGCATCATTCTTGTCTTCTACCTTGTTTTCATTTGGAACCAAAGACATGTGATCATTTGCATTCACACAACTGCTAATTTCATTAGCATGTTTACCCATAATTGAGGACAACAAACCTTGCACATATTCATTTCTCATTTTCTCCATATTATCTAAAATAGTGTAATCTATTTGCATATTTGATATTCTAAAATCTTTTAACACTATAGTAGATCCCTCCTCAAAGGCTTCAAAGTACATATGAATGCAATCTGGAGTATTAGGTCTAAAATTTTTAGGGATTAGTGAAAGAGCAACAACAAACCTATGACTGAAATCAATGCTTGACTCTTCATTTTCTCTTTTAATCCCCCTCAATCTTGTGACAAGGTCAAAGGGATCTTTTGCAAATTCTTATCTATAAGCCTCCACTAATTTATTCTAGCATGCAAAGGACTTCTTAGGAAATCTTAAGTACCAATCACCGGCTCGTGCTTCAAGAGATCTGAAAAAAAATCTCATCCACATATCCTGATCTCTAAAAGAATTTTTCTCCATGAAGCTGGAAAACCTTTTGATATGTGCATCTCCTTCACATACATTGTATCCATCAAATCTAGGCATCTTCTTATAGACTTGATTTGGCATACTCTCAGTTTTGTAATCAACCCATGATAAGTCTAACTAGTTATACAATGGGTCAAAGGAATGGACAAAAGGTGTAGTAATTTGGCAAGTAGATACATTATTATTATCTTTTAACTAGGCTTGTGAAAATATTAGATGTCTTTCATCCATCTCTTTAATTTTTCTCTCAAACACAACTTTCCATTCTGGCCTGATCCTAGGCTTGTGCACTCTTGGTTTCAAGTACCTTGCAGTATCAACTGTTTAAGGATTATTATATTTTTGAATCTTCTTGACAAGCCCTATTAAGGTATCTAGTGGAATGGTTATTTAATCTTGGTGATCCATAGATATTTACAGATCAATGCTTAATTAATTGTGCATAATCACAATCATGACCAAATGAAGGGTCAATAGGAAAACTATTAACATGATGATAACCTTGGCGTAAAACACATGAAAATGTAAGGGATGGAAATCCTTCAGATATACAAATTCCTTCTAACCATCCACACTAGCAAATATTTGAACACTAGACAAACATCTTTCAGTGGAACTGCAATTACATTTAATATGATAGATCCAGTAAATGGGAGTGTGCTAACTCAATATTACTGTTATTTCCCTTTTTCAGTGCTAATTCACTCAATAGGGAACCAAATATTTTCCTAGGACATTCAAATATGGTTTTCACACATAATTTTTTTGAAAACCAAAGGTGAAGAATACCTAGAAATATCGCAGCTGTTGCAAATTGTCTTCCAAACTGGAAATATTGTAGATCTAGAACTTTTCTTCAAATATTCAACAGGTTCTTTTAATAGACTCGCCACCTCTCTTCATAGAGGACTGAAATTCAAGCAATATGAAGTTCTTTCACATGTAAATTTTCTTCCGAGTTCCTTTCACCAGTAGAGCACCACAGATCATGAAATCTTCAGTTTCACTAAAACAATTTTTCTCCAGGTTTGAAATCCTTCAACATATGAACTAAATTTAGAATGGAAAATGGTATGACTCTACGCAATGACTCTTAAGGATAGATTATGAAATCAGAATTTTCACAAATTCTCCCCAGTGGAGTCGCCATTCTCTTGGTGTTCCAAAACAATAGATCAAATGAATCCTAAAGACTAGCCAATTTCTTATGTTCATAATCAATGATGGATTTCGCCAACTGACAGGAAATGGGATTAGAATGCATTTCCCCTGCACTTCAGGCTCTATAAGACCTAGGGGGTAACCCTTTAGCAACATCTAAAAATCTAGACACACAATTAATAGGATATTTATTAACAGATAATGTCCTCACAGAGTTATGCTGAGAAACATAAAATATCACTCAACATTAGCAAGACATTGATTGAATTTCATTAACCAGCATGGATAACATGGATAACACATAACCGAGAATAGAGAATTAAAATGGTTTATGATTTAATAATTTGGGACCAAACTGAAAACATCAAAAACATAAATACTTGACCAGTGCCAATAAGAGGGCTACGGAGTCACATAACCAGCATCTCATCCTATAATGTTGAACATGTTTTGAAGATCTCTTGCAATTGTTATCACATTATGACAACAAGACCACTGAAGCTTTATCTGGTAATCATTCTTTACAAATCCACCTAAAACACAACACTCATGTGACATTTGTTGAAGCAATTACACTATCCCCTAAATAATAGGCAATAATAAATTCAACTGTCACTTATTAAAGCAATTAAATCATTCACAGAATAGAAGGCAACAACTATTGCAACTCATATGCAACAAATGTGCATGAAAAAACTCAGATAATTTTCATTATTGAATTCAAAAGAGCACTACAATGGAGACAATTATCAGATAAAATATAAACATGAAAGCATAATTCAGAACACACACTTCAGATTTAGTGACTCAATTACAATTCTCCCTAGCTTACAGTTCTACCTAGAGCTTATGCCTAACTTGTAGAGCTTTCAAAATTTTTTGGAACCCTTACAATGAGAGAAGAATGAGAATATAAAGAAGAATATAATTATCTAAAAGAATGATCTGTAGATTCCATCTGGAATTCTCTTTCTCATTGATCAACAAAATTGAAAATCCTCTCTCATCTCTCCTCCTGCAATAAACTGTTGCCTCCAATTCTACCTTTGACTCAAGTTGTGAAGCAACTGAAAATTTACACATGTGAGGAGTTTCAATCATTTTACCAGTTGTAGAAAATTCACTTTTGCTTGCCTGTGAAAACCTCTTTTATGTTATTTGTTTTCCTTTTATTTTTTGCATTAAAATTATTCTGAGTTATGTGCCCAGCACATAGCCTCTACTTATAAAGGGAGTAAATTCACTTTATCCATATTTTCCTTTGTTTCACATTAATCCTTTAATCCCCAACTTGTTTATAAACTAAATAAATTCAGTTTATAAAATATCCCATGCCTTAATTTTAAATTTTTCCCAGCAACACTTGAAATATTTGCATTTACATTGAGGCCCTTGACAATATTTTAAAATTCTACCTAGCTGCACAAAATATTCACCTTGCACTTTTCTGTAGAATGTAGCTCGATTTACATTGAGGCCCTTGACAATATTTTAAAATTCTACCTAGCTGCACAAAATATTCACCTTGCACTTTTCTGTAGAATGTAGCTCCCCTTTTTTGCATTTCATAGTTTCACTTCCAGCACATAAAATATTAAACATTATAATAGAGGCATTTAACTCTATATTCCACCGTGCTTTGCTATTTTCACCTTACTATGAAAAATCCACTATTTCACGACATTCCACCTTTTAATCTATATTTAAAATATTAGTCTCCATAAACTTAGGGAGCACCCACCTTTAATGTTCCTCTTTATGTTTAAAAGCCTTACTTTTTTAAAAAATAGTTAATTTTTTTCTTATTTTAAACATTAACCTTGCCTTTAACTTTTAAATGGGGCCCACCATAGGTGTACCCCGTGCACCTCGTGGGCCCTTGGTTGACATCACCCTTCCTCCCACGAGGTCAGCGAGATCCCTCTTTCCTAATCTTGTTCTCGTATATCTCTGCAACCTCTACTCATGGCGGTTGAGTCTCCCATTGTGAAATCTTTTTCTTCTCAATGTGTTTCCTCCATCATTTGTTTCAAAAACTCGAGCCCCTCATGGTGTTTGATGGCGTTTCATTTTTAGTGTAACCTCACAATGCAACCATCCCTTCTCTACAACACCACACCAACCCTCCTTCGTCTCTTCACATTCTAGCTTGAATTCCTCAGTTTTCACGCTTTGATGGACATCCAAAACTTGTTACTGAAGCTCCCAAGTATGCTATGCCAATTGCATTTTCCTATAAATCTCTAATTCCCTTTTACCAATGCATTTTGTGCATTGTGCAACGACGTGCCTTCACTGGACAGTGGAGCCTTCCATTTTATCCAGCACGGGCTAGATTATTTCCTTAGCCCAAAATTTTTTGAAGCCTATTCAACAAATCCAGTTGTGCATATCATGCAATCATAGCATTCCAAGATACCGTATTTCATCCAAGCATTTCATTAAATATTAGTTGTGCATCTGCCACTTGCCTGGTCCAAAAAAGGCTTATAAATTTGTTATTCCATGAACACTGATCCATGCTTACCTTTCTCTTCTTCAAATTAACACCCCTCTATTGTATTTGCTTGAATATTTCTATATCTTTCAACAAATTAGCTTTGTGTATATGTTGTGAATGGCATTCCATGTCACCGCATTCATTTGGGGTTCTTTAGACAACTTCACAGGCCTTGTCAACGCTACCACCTACCTTCTATCTAGCGCACTACACAATGATTGCAATCTTTGAATGATTAAAATCACCTATGCTCCCCAATCTGCATCCCACTCATGACTAGTGCTAGCATTTCATTATCAGTCAAGTTTATAGTATTTGACATACCAAATTTTTACAGTTCTTCAAACAGGGGAACATGCAACTAGAGAAGTTATTCCCCTATGAATTACCCTTTCATAGCTTCTCAATGAGAGTGACATCAGAGGTGCACTGCTATTTCCTAAATAGGACAAACCAAGATCATTGATATCATAATTGTTCAATTACAATGTTTTCAATTTTGTGAGGATTGAGGCAACCTTGAGGTTAATGGATCCATAACATTTTCCCATCCCAATGAGGATGATATGCTTCTCAAATAGGATCATATGAAGAGCATGACCTCCCTATGATATCAGTGGTGATATATTGGTCTGCATAAGAGATTTGCACTTTCAATTACCATGCAGTTGTTCAAACAACCAAGCCCAAGTGAATAGTGTTGAAAGATGTTGTGACTTTGTTCCATGGGAGCTTAGATGAAACACCACCTCTTCAGCACCATTATGTCAACCTCCCTTTCTACTTTCACATTTTTCCCTTTATATTGGCTTTATTTTATTCCTGTGAGCACTTTGAAATTCATGAACTATTGCCCTCTTGGTTAGAATTTGTTCTCAAATTATGTGGAACAAGTCAAGTCCCCTTGTGGGCCCGACTAAAAAAATTTCATTTTCAAACAAGTTTTACCCTTGAATTTGATCTGAGATAGCTTTTGAATGCTCCAAAAGTGAAAACATAAACTGGGTTATCACTAAAATCTGCTTTCAGGTACTTTTGCAAAATGGTCAAAATAAGGTGGGCTCTGGAATTGCCCCAGAAAACTAGTCAAACAACAACCTAGAGTCACAAAAAATTGCAAGCATGAGAATTTTGATCCAAGAATGGAGTGAAATATATGGATTACAGAAAAAAATCATGAGGTGAAAGTTATTCATTAACAAAGTTTCTTAGTTGGACTTTTCTACAACTGCACTCATTTAGAATCAATTAAAACTAACTAAATCGTCACTTTGCAAAAATACCAAATCAACTCCTAAGAGGTCGCCACTAGAAACATAAGCTCATTTGGGATCATTGAGAATGTTTACAAGAGGAATTTCCTTGAATAATTATCCATCAAAAGATATTGACGGTCGAAGTTGACCTCCCTGAAAGATTTCTTAAAATGCAAGTGCAAAACTGAAGAAATTGCAACTCGTTTTGATATGTTAAAAATAGCAAATCAACTCATGAAACTACGAAACCAAATATACAAGTAAATTTAGGTGGGGAGAATGCAGAGAAAAAATCATTTTTACTTGACAGTCATTCGGTTGAAAAATGCAAGCTCAAATGGGAGGCTACTTTGCAAAACTGAAAGTTTGCAAATAGCAGAAAAGTGCCAAAACCCTCTAGCTTCACTTTTCAAAACCTTGTCAAAAATTTTCATGGGAAGCTGAAAATTGACATGCCTTCTCACATAGAACACACGAGTGAGCTTGCAAATGCGTTTTGCATGAAAATCAATAGGCTCCAAAATATGACCTTCCAAAGTGGGTCACTTAGGTAGATTTGTCAGGTCCACTTCTGAAAGTGCAGAGCCGAAATTTTCAAATGGGCACTTCAAATTTTCAAAATTTGAGAGTTCCAACACCTTCCATCTTTGTTCATTTGATTTCCTTGCTTGAAATTCCTTTGTCTAGATCCGAAACTTTCTCCTTTCTCATATCCAAGACCTCACTTGTCTTTAGCATTCTTTTATCCTTGAGTCAGCTCATCAAGCTTAACAGAACAAATCTTAAACTTCTCCTTTTATTCATTTGCAGTAGTCAGTTCATTCCTGAGGACAACAATCTATTTTTCAAGTTCTTCATTGTTTCTGGATTGTAGCAGTTCACTCTCCAACTAAATGAATTCTCCATTTACTCTTTTACATTCATCAGATCTTTCTTTTAAGGATTGAACAAGATTCTCCTCATTCTTCTTCCTTTCTTCAATCTCCTTAGTCAGCTTCATCACCATAGATTTTATTTCATGATTTAGGGTAGCATTGTCTCTGGCAAGCTTTTCACATTCTTGATTTATTTCCTTCAAGGTTTGATCCAGGTGAGCATCATCCATGTTTTTTCTTTCTTTCTTCTTAATCTGATCATAGAGATCCTTCCTATTTTCCCTAGATTTAACAATCTGATCCTTCAATGACTGAATGAATTTCTCAGCATCCTTAAGATTTTCTTTCAATTCTTGGATGTTTTCTTTAGACTGATCAAGATCATCAAGTGTCACCAAAAGCTGCTGCTAAAGACTATCAGATTCCATCACATTCCAAGATCCACCTCAAGCTTCTAAACGTCTTTCGAGGAACTAAGCTCTGATACCAATTGTTGGACTCAAGGGAACACTGAGAGGGGGGGTGAATCAATGTTCTACAAATGTGAACTTTATTAATCTGATATTTTAACCATTTCAACATTAAACCAAAGGAAACATGCAAACACACAAAGTAATCATCCACAACACCATAACACAAGGATTTTTATGTGGAAACCCTGTTAGGGGAAAAACCATAGTGGAGGTCAATCCACAACTTGAGTACTCAAATATAAGTTTCACATAAGGGAATGCACTTGCATTCAGGCTCACTACCTAGAGCTCATTGCTCAAAATAGAAAGGCTCGCTACCTTACAAAGTATTTTGATTAAGACCATATGAAGGATTGAATTGAAGTAATAGCATCTACTTATGTCAGGTTATAGTTCCAATTAGGCTCATAGATCAGATTCTAGAGCTTTTGTATGATTCTTCTCTTCGCTCTGATCTGCTCTGCAATTCGCATCACAAATCCATGCACAAATGAATTCGCACCACTATCCTTCTGAATTTTTCACCACACACTAATATACTTCACATCACACACATTTTCCTCTACAAAATGATACAACCGATCTCTTATATATATCCGTTATTAAAGATTTGATCATCCATATGTCAACTTTTATAAGACATAAAATAATTTCCAATGGTCGGCTAAATCCATAGCTAATTATTTATGCACACCACCCATAGTCAGTTATATCATAGTGAGGACCCAAATAAACATGTTCGAACACAAACATTTAACCAATTACTCCTTAGACATCCACAACGACTATATTTGCCAAATCGAACTTCTAACACAGATAACCAGAAAATCAATGCACTAGATCTCCTAGATCATACACTAGTAAATGTGCACCTCGATACTTCTTGAATAAGATATTGTGAACATCAACATACCTTTCTCTGAGATCCACAACTCAAAACATTAGTCTGGTGAAGTACACAAATCAACATCTTTACCTTTAACTGCATACCCTATTCTACATTATGTCTACTGGTATGAACAAGTACTAAACTATAGACCGGATCAACAAAACTCAAGGACTTAGGTTTCCATCAATGACAACACTAGATGCATTATGCCAATAGACCTTAGGTCTTAGAAAATAATAACCCACTAGAATTTTGAAATACTTTTGGTTTTTAAGCCAAATGGGACTAAGTTGTTGATGTAGAGCATGGGTGGAGGTTGTCTAACCAAGCACAATTCAATCAACCTTGATCAAAATTTCCACTATAAGAACCCTAACTTGGTGTTTGTTCACAAATTCTTCGATCTCACTTGTAGCCCATCAAATAGTTAAATTTGATAATATATTTTAAAGAGGGATGCAAACCCATGAATTGGTTACCATTTAGAATACCCTTTATGGACTTCTTCAATGTATCAGTTTTTTGCTTAGGGTTGTTTCATAACATCACCTCAAAAATAGGACTATTGTGTTTCCATTAAGCCCAATTAGGCCTCTTTTACAAAGCAAGTATATGGTAAACCTTCTCCCAATCACCAATCTTCACTCCATAGTACTAAAAATGTCACATGGGGTCTACAACAATAGATTTTACCAATGGAAACAATCACCAATTCACTCAATATCAAAACCCTACCTCTACCTATCAAATCTAGCCTAATACATTGATATATTAGGCTAGGCCTTGCACAAACAAGGCCCTAACTCCATCCCCTACATCTACCATCCTACTAAACTTGAAAAAAAACCCTATCTAGTGCCATTCCACTAATTTGTAGCAATTTCCATAGGTGGAATGGTGATTTATTCCATTTCTTGCTCAAACCCTCTTACCTCAAGGTTTTCAGACCACTTTCAGAGTTTTGGCTCTAACTCACTCAAACTTCAATAAAAACCTCTCATACCAAAACCAAAAGAAGGCTAACACATCCCTCTAATAATACCAATGAATATTATTACATTTACAATCTGTACGGAATCGTACAAAGGCCTATAGCAACATATTTATAAAACAAATTGTAGAAAACAAAGCTCTTATTATTGCTTGCACTTCAAAATCAACTTTAGAACCTTGCCTCAAATTTTTTTGAGGCCTATTTAAACTTTTACAACTTCAAAACAATGGTTCATAACCACCATTGAACTGAATGACTATTCAACTTCCAAACAAGATAAAAATTACAAAGTTGCATAGCAACTTTTGCAACAAATACAAAAACTTGACAACATTTACTCAAACTGACCCCATTAGACTCAATTACATTGAAAATGGTATAAATAGACCTTATTACACCAAACGAGACTCAAAACACCCAAAAATCCAACATTTGACCATATTTGCAAAATTTGACTAGGTGCCCCTACACCATACACTCGGGGAGAAATGAATCTCAGGCTCCACTTGATATCAGCTCTTGAATAGTTGTTCCATGTATTTTAATTTCCTCCTATGTCATCCATGTTGCATCTTCATGAGGTATACCTTTCCATTTCACAAGATATTCATTATATACTTTGTGCCTTGTTCTCTTCACCTCCTTTGTGTCCAAAATGCTTTCAAGCTTCAAAGGCTAACTTGGTGGTAGGTCCTTGACCTAATATTCATCTTGAAATTATAAGGTACCTACTTCTTCACCTATAAACATAGATCCTTTGAAAGGATAAAGGTCAGAAACATTAAATATGGGAGAGATAGCAACTCCAAGAGGGAGTTCTATCTCATAGGCATTTTCACCAAATTTGTGGACCACCTTGCATGGACCAATTTTCTTCATCTATAAATTTGTGTAATTTCCTTCCTCAAATGTGCAAGTACTAAATCTCCCACCTTAAATTGAACATCTCTTCTCCTCAAATTTGCATGCTTCTTGTATTTTTCAACACTTTTTGGAAGGTTTCCCCTAGCCTAATGGTGTATTTCCCTCATGGCCTCTGTAAATTCTTCTCCCTTGACACTCCTCTTATCCATTCCACTCAAATCCATGAGCTCAAACACACCTCTAGGTTTCATTCCATACACCACCTCAAATGGGCTTCTCCCAATGCTTATATTGATAAAGTCATTATAGGCATACTCGGCTTGTGGAAGAACCAAGTTCCATTGTTGTCCATGTTCATTTGTGAGGCACCTGAGCAGATTTCCAAGTGACCTATTGACCACTTCATTATGCCCATCTGTTTGTGGATGATAGACAAAACTAAATGTCAAGTTGGTTCCCACTTTCTTCCAAAGAGTCCTCCAGAAGTGACCTACAAACTTGATATCTCTATTAGACACAATTGTCAATGGGAGACCATGAATTCTAACTATCTCTTTGAAAACTAACCCTGCAATATATGAAGCGTCACTTGTGCACTTGCCTAGAATAAAATGAGCCATTTTACTAAATCTATCAACAGCAACAAACACACTGTCATAACCCCTCTAAGTTTTTGGAAAACCTAACACAAAATCCATACTATGAGACTCCCATGGTCCATTAGGTACTAGTAAGGGTTGGCAAGGACCTGCATTTGAACTAGAACCCTTGGCTCTTTGGACAATTCCATAACTTTCCATAAATTTTCTGACATCCACTTGCATATTTGGCCAATAGTAAAAAATCCTTACCTATTCCAATGTTTTATCCACCCCAAAATGACCTCCTAAGCTACCACAATGTTTCTCTTTTATCAATTTAGTTCTCATGGAGCACTTTGGAATACATAACTAAGCACCCTTGAATAATAATCCATCTTGTAATAGAAAATTAGAATATTCATCATGAAAAGAACCCTTAAATTGATCACAAATAGAATTTACCTCTTTAAAGTCATCATCTCCTTCATACATACCTTTCAAGGCATCTATTCCCACACTTTGAAGTTAAATTTCTTGCACCAACATTGACCTTTTTCTCAAAGCATCTGCAACTTTGTTTGACTATCCTTTTTTGTGTTTTATGTTGAAAGTATAACTTTGTAGGTATTCCACCCACTTCACATGTTTGTGGCTCAACTTGTCCTGGCTGTTCAAGAAACTCAAAGCATGATTGTCAGTAAAAACCACAAATTCCTTTGGAAGGAGATAGTGTTTCCACTTTTTCAGTGCTTGAACCATTGCATACAATTCTAAATCATAAGAGTATTTTTTCTTGGCCTAATTAAGTTTATCACTGAAAAATGCTACAGGTCTGCCCTCTTGACTCAAAACTGCACCAATTGCATACCCACTTGCATCACATTCTATGGTGAAAACCTTGCTGAAATCAGGCAGTGCTAGGATGGGTTGTTGAAATATCTTTTTCTTGAGAATTTGGAAGCTCCTTTTTGCCTCATCAAACCACATAAACCTTTTCCTTTTATCTCCCTTGATTGTATCAATGATGGGTGAGTAGATATGACTAAAATTTATTATAAATTTTCTATATAAACTAGTAAGACTATGGAAGCTTCTTACCTCACCAACTAATTTTTGAGTAGGCCAGTTCAAAATGGCTTCTACATTTCAAGGGTCCATCTTCAAAGTTCCTTTGAGATGACAAAACCAAGGTAAACTAGTTCCTCTTGCATGAATTCACATTTTATTTATTTATCATCAACTTCTCTTCATTTAACTTTTGCAAAACCATGTCAAGATGTTGAAAGTGTTCTTCCTTGGTCTTACTAAACACAAGAATGTCATCCAAGTACACAACTACAAACTTTCCTATGAAAGGCTTCAAAAATTCATTCATTAACCTCATAAATGTGCTTGGTGCATTTGAAAGCCCAAATGGAATCACCATCCATTTATAAAACCCCTCATTGGTTTTAAAAGTAGTTTTCCACTCATCCCCCTCTCTTATCCTAATCTGATGATAACCACTTTTAAGGTCAATCTTTGAAAAATAGAAAGCTCCCCCTAAACAGTCCGTCAAATCCTCCATTCTAGGTATTGGAAACCTATACCTTATAATGATTTTGTTGATTGCCATTGAATCTGTGCACATTCTCCAATCTCCACCTTTTTCAGGTGCCAACACTATAAGAACATAACATGGACTTAAAATTTCCCTTATGAGACCCTTATCTAACAACTCTTGTATTTATTTCCTTATCTCTTCATTTTTTTGAGGAGTCATCTTGTATGTAGCCTTATTGGGAAATTTTGCACCTAGTATAAATTCTATATGGTGGCTCACATACCTTATAGGTGGAAAAGGACTAGGGAGCTAATCAAAAACTATGTCTTGGTACTTGTTCAACAAAGATTTCATTTCTTTAGGCACATCTTCAATTTTTTCTACTGTCATAACAGATTTGGGTCTGATTATGATTGCATACCCCTATCCACCTTCCTCTTTCATGGTTTTCAATAATTCTTTCTCCCCAACCAACATGACATTTGAATTATCTTGTGTATCTAATTTTTCATCTTGCAAAGGAGTGAGTGTATAGGAAACCCCATCTTTTTCAATCACATATGTATTTTTCTGCCCATCATGTTTTTCTTTTCTATCATACTGCCAGATTCTTCCTAACAGCAAGTGAAAATCATCCATGGGGACAATGTCACATAAAATATTGTCTTTATACCCCCCAATGTTAAACTCAACCCTTGTTTGTTCATTGACCAAGACTTGTTGACCCTTATTTAGCTAAGAAACCTTATAAGGTGTGGGGTATGGAATCCTTTTCATCTTTAGTTTTTCAACCATCTCCAAAGAAACTAAATTATCAGCTGAATCAAAATATACAACAACTTTGCATACCTTGACTTGTGATTTGCAAGTTGTTCTGAAAAAAGACTTTCTTTGTGGAGGCTCCTTCACCACAGGAACCTTGAGTAGAGTTCTTCTCATCATCAATTTTTCTCCAACCTCTGGAGCAACATGCTAAGAATGAGCATTAACACTCTCATAATCTTCCTCTTGCACCAACTATGTCCTCCTTTCACCACCATGTGATGTATAAGGTTTTTTCTCCAAGCACTTACATGATTGATGGCCAAATTGGTTACATTGATAGCATCTCCCTGAAAAGGCATTTGAACCTCTGCCTTGTCCTCCAAATCTGCCTCTACCATTAGGTCTTCTACCTTTGAATCCACCTCTTGATTTCAATCCTTTTTCTTGATTTCCACTTGACTCACCTTGTGACTTTTGTGTTTTTCCTCTTCCACCAAAGGATCCTCTTCCCATGAAATTATTTCCTCTACCTCTACTTTTTTTTCCTACCTTCTTTTCAATTACTCTTCTTCCCTAATAGCCAACTGGAAGCACTCTTCCATCGTTCTATGGGTGGTAAGACTCAATTCATCCTAGATTTTGAACCTTAGTCCATTCATAAATCTTGCTATCTTCTCAAATTCATCCTCAACATGACCTGCTCTAAGACTCGATTTGTGAAACTCCTTTGTGTAGGCCATAACATCCATCTCTTTTTTCCTTAGTTTTTGCAACTTCCTGAATGTTTGAATTGCATGACCACCAGACAAGAATTGGATCTTAACCTTAGACACCATCCTATCCCATGAGTTTATTTTTGATTTTCCATTTTTCACTCTCTCCTCATGTGCATAGTTCCACCAAGCTATGGCAGGGCCTTTTAATTTAGTTTTTGAAAACTTTACCTTTTTTTCTTCTACTACCTCCTTGTATTCAAAGTAATTGTCTAGTGCATCAATCTACTCCAATACTTCTTCACTATCCATCTGCCCACTATACATGGGAAATTCCATTTTCACTTCAATATCCTCTCCTCTGACATCCTTCATCATCTTAACCATCCTTCATTCATCAAGGTCCAACTCATCATCACCTTGGACTCCTCTCTTAGGTTCCACATTATCACCCTCTTCCTCTTCCTCTCAGTCACTTTCCTCTTCAGTGGCCTTACCTCTTCTTTGGTTTGTTTCTAATGCTAAAAGTCTGGCTAAAAGAGCTTCTTGAGACTCCTTCATCATCCTCATTTCCCTATAAATTATTGCACTACCTTTAGTAGGCATCTTGTCCTTTCAAATTACAACTTTTCCTTCTTCAAATTTCAACCTCTTTTCCTCAAAATATCAAAACCTATGCTCTGATACCAATTGATGTAGATTAGGGGTGGAGGTTGTCTAACCAAACATAATTCAATCAACCTTGATCAACTTTTCCACTATACTAACCATAACTTTGTGTTTGTTCATAAATTCTTCAATCTCGCTTGTAGCCCATCAAACAGTGAAATTTGAGCATATCTTTTAGAGAAGGCTAGACATTTTCACACTTATTTGGGTCTTTCTTATGGATGTTAGCCTAGTTTTTCCTATATTTAATGTTGTAATGTGGCCAACACATTCACATTAGGTCTTGAACTCTTGTAAATCAATAAAAAACTTTATGATGCCTTGTAAAAGTGTTGTGAAGTGTTGTAACACACCTTCACACTTTTCTAGGATCTCATTAATATATTTCACTTAAACAACCTCTTTTCTTCATTTACCAAGCCTTATTTCAAAGTTTTGTAAGGAGTTGTAACAAAATTTCACAGTTTTCTAGGCTTTTCATCAATAATTACACCTTTCTTATGCCTTAAATTCCCCCATTATGCACTTACAGGCCTTACTTAAAAGTGTTTTTGAGAATAAACTTGATAAACATCATTTAGTACATGTTAATTCTTGACACCCACTTAAAATGCATGGGTTTTCATGTGACATTTTTAGTACTATGGAGTGAATATTGGTGATTGGAGAAGGTTTACCATATACTTGCTTTGTAAACGAGGCCTAATTAGGCTTAAGGGCATCGTAGCAATCCTATTATGGATGTGATGTTCTGAAACAAACCTAAGCAAAAAAATGATACGTTGAAGTGGGTGTCAAGAATTAACATGTACTAAATGATTTTTATCAGGTTTATTCTCAAAAACACTTTTAAGTAAGGCCTGTAAGTGCATAATGGGGGCATTTAAGGCATAATAAAGGTGTAATTATTGATGAAAAGCCTAGAAAAGTGTGAAAGTTTGTTACAACTCCTTACAACACTTTGAAATAAGGCTTGGTAAATGAAGAAAAGAGGTTGTTTAAGTGAAATATATTAATGAGATCCTAGAAAAGTGTGAAGGTGTGTTACAACACTTCACAACACTTTTACAAGGCATCATAAAGTTTTTATTGATTTACAAGAGTTCAAGACCTAATGTGAATGTGTTGGCCACATTACAACATTAAATCTAGGCAAAACTAGGCCAACGTCCATAAGAAAGACCCAAATAAGCGTGAAAATGTCCAAAGATAAATTTTATTGCGACACAACATGTATCTACATAAAAGTAGAGAAGAGAGGAAATTATCATGGCATTAACTTGAGAAATAGCCAAAAAACTTAGCGAAATTTACAGATATGTTATTCTTCTTTTTACAAAAATTTGCAGACTATCATTATGGCATACCACTCCTCCATTATTGAAAGCCCAACTGAATTCTCACCCTAATTCTCTGAAGGTCGTGAGTCCACATGAACCAAAGGTATAATGGCTAGAACTATCATTGCACTAAGGTTATGATAGGTGGCATGATTTAACAAAAAATTTATTGCAAAATAATTCTTAAACTTTGCATCCATTTCAATGTAAATTTCATTTGTATTTTTTTGTAGAGCCTTGTACATGGTCATATCACATTTCCTCTTCAAAGCCAATTTCATGGAATCATAAATAAGAATAATAGACCTCCTTTATTTCAAGTATTTTCTAAGGAAAATTCCCCCAATAAATCACTTTTCTTTGAACAGGTCATACTCTTGAATGCTTTTAATTAATGCATTCTCTAACAAGAAATATCCCTTCACAATTTTGTTTACAATATGCTCGACTACTACAAAAGATTGTAAAAGATCTAGAATATTGGACAGAAATATTTACAATACTTGGGACAGAAATAGAATCTTTCTTGCCTACAGACTAATTACTTCAATGCCAAGAATTGTGTGAACAAATTCCTCTATGCTTGGACACTGAACATTGAAAACCACCTCTAGGCTCACATGTGATAGGTAACCAATGAAAGGGCACTCTCAATCATGAACTTTCACAGGAACCCTAAAATTCTATAGGTGATACTCCATTTTTGCTCGCTAGAACCTTAACTCTACACCTAAAAATTGAGACTCACAGTTCCACCACAATTTGATATGCACAAAGCTTAGTGAAGATACTCAGAAGACTCTAGAGATTATGCCTCATGTTTGAATTAGAACCTCTTTTTAATGAATTGCCATTCATTAGAGCGAATGACCATGTAGAGAGTGTTAACTAATTATTGCCTTTGTTGTATCAATTCATTTTTTGAAGATATGACACAATCCAACACCTTAGCACTTCCTAATTAATTAATTCACTTTAGCATTAATCTTTATGATTAATTAAATAAATCCTATTTATTTAATTATGTCTTAATCTTTATTCTATCCTGATTAATTAAATAAATCCTATTCATTTAATTATGTCATTGACTATCCTTATTCCTCTAAATTAATTAAATAATTATTATTAGTTATTTAATTAACATTCACCCACTTTCTAAATTAAATAATTACTTCAATTATTTAATTATCCCCTTTCTAAGTTAAATAATTACTTTAATTATTTAATTCTCCACATTCACACTTCCTAGATTAAATATAATTATTTAATTATCCTATATTCTCTCAACATTATCCTCTTATTAATGATAAATAAAGAATTTTATTTATTTATTTGATTCTCACTTGCACATTCCTCAAATAATTAATTCATATAATTAATTATTATCCCATGCATTTCTACCACATTCTTAATGAACACTTTCTTCCAATCAATTGGATAATCAATGTCAGTCCATTGATGAACCAAACCAGTTCACTCCCACTCAGTGAAAGTTAACGAAGCAATCAAATCCCTTAATTGATCAATCAATTATCCATACAAATAGCTAACTGAAATCCTATAGCCAGTTGCAGTTAGTTAACTCGTTCATCAATTCCTCTCAAGGATTCTTGACCCTTGATCTTGATCATCCACCTCTTAATCTTGATCGTCCATCCAAATCAATATTTTCTATAAAAGAAACCCTCATTGTTCTTTGAAGGCTAACCATGATTCTTCGATGTTTTGCATCCATTTATCTTATTCATTCTCATTAAGCTTTATGATACATAGTGCACACATAACTAAGAGAAAAGGTAAAACATAGAGGAGCAATGGAGGTAAATCAAGTTTGACACAAGGAAGGTAATTGTATTCTTTGTTATTTGATTTCATTGTGTTGATTGTACTTCATTGATTGAGTTGGATTGAGTTTGGTGTTGAATTACAGTTTAGTGGTTAAGTGTATTTAGTTCATTACTATTATGATTAAATCTCATTTTTTGGTTGATAAAATGGTGAACCTAACGTGAATTACTAACCTTCTTGATTGACATTTTTTTTTGCAAGTTTTTGGTGTTTTTTGTCTTGCAGGTTGCGGGTACTTTTAACAAATTTTGAAAATCACACTTTTAGGAGCTTTTTGAGGAAAAACAAACATCATGGTTGCATCCAAAAGGATAAAGGGATGAATTTTCAAATATTATACCCCCTATTTTGGCGCAAGATAATATTTTATACTTAAAAAACATGATTTTTTACATTTGCAAGATTTTGTGATGCTTAAATGCATGTTACCGTGTGACACTTTTGCATATTCTGTGACACTTTTACATATATTATAATGATTTTGTATATTTTACGATGTTTTTTCATATTCTATGACACTTTTGTTCACTAACTTTTGTATGTTATAGTGTGACGCTTTTGTATGTTACAGTGTGATGCTTTTGCATATTACAATGTGACATTTTTGCATATTCTATGATGCTTTTGTTCACTAACTTTTGCATGTTACAATGTGATGATTTTGCAAGAACTCAACACTTTTGAAACTAGTTACAATGATGCTTTTGTAGGGATTCGACGCTTATGATTGGTAATCAATGCTTTTGTTCTAATAGTTGTTATAAATCATTTTTTCAAATATTTCTAGTTTGATTAACCCTAACATTCACTTGTTCTCTTGAAATTTCTAACATTTGCAACCTATGGCAATCATTGAGCAGAGATTAAACCTTGAAATTACTAACAATATTTATTGTATCTTGTCAATTAAATAAAAATTATAAACATGCTAAATGAGTTGATGCAAGTTCAATTATCGAAGAATATCTACAAAAAATTTATTTATTTTTATTAGATTAAATAAATTTCATTTGGGATTAAAATAAGATGATTTTTTTTTGTGTTTGGTAAACTTGTAAGGTGTATGCTCTTCCCTCACACCTAGTGTGATCTTGTGAATTATAAATGTTACTTTTTTTGCAGTCTTGTAGTACTCTTGAGGAGTGGTGTTAACATATGCTCTCCCCTCGTGACTCCTAAGATTTATCTTGGGGATCAAAAGTTACACTATATCCATTTATTTCAGTAGGAGACCTTCTTTGGGGCTTCATCACCTCAGGGTTAGATCTCATCTACATGTTTAGGCATGCTATAGAAAAGAGGGGAGAATGAAATTTATACCCTAAGGTGTGGCCAGCATCCTTCAAGCCAAGCCCCATGACCCTCAGTCCACCAAGACAAAGAGGTGAAGAGTAGAGATGAGACCCCTCTCGACTCAAGCATATCAGATGGGCTCACTGTTCACTAATTTTTCTACTAAGAACCTTGTTATCTAGAATATTTTAAGACCTTTTATCATCAGCTTATATTGGTGCAACATACAAGTATCAATGTGTGAATTTACTCAATATGTGTCAACCCTTGTTGAGGTGACCATTATTCCTTGATTGGGATCTCTTCCATTCAAGGTGGGAGGTTTCAAGGTGGTACATGACCTTGGCATACTCTAGTCACACATTCATTGGAAGGTATTCTAGAGTGATCCTGATATAAGTTGATAAACTTGATCTACCACTAGATAGGATGTGTATCTATGATCAATTTTTATTGTCAAAATACTTGTGAAACCAGTTAGTGTGATATTGTGGAAGAAGACACATTAAATTTATTCTAAAAATCTTGAAATTCGAAGCCACAACTATTCTTATTGTGTTTTGCAAGTGTTTAGAGTCAAAAACTAAAAAATTCAAAGTCATAGAGTCACTTAGGAAACTATTTTTCAACAAAAATCCAGTACACTGCAACTGTTAACCTATGCACTGCGACCTTGTTTTTGTAATGCATAAACTGTGTGACACATTTGTTAATTTTTGTGACACATTTGTATTTGTATTACACCAAAACTATCTCTGTATTGCAACACAATTGTCTTAAACCTAAACCACATTTGTGTTCAAAATCTTAGCAGAGTAAAAAAACCACATTTGTCATAATTAGTATTGTATTTATTTTTGTATTGCAATTGTTGAGTTTTGTAACATAGTTTTTACAATTTTATGACACAATAATCTATTTTTGTACTGCATTTATCAATTCATGTACCACATATGTTTTAATCTCTACCACATCTATTTAAACAGATAAATTGACATTTCTTTTGGAACATATAGAGCTCTGAGCATTATTTTATGCTGAAACTAGTTTCAAAATAGAGTCTTTTTCCAGCTTTAATCTTGCATTTTCAACACCTTTCTAGTTTTACCTAGATTTAAACTTGCATCCATAGTATAAATCATCACCTCAAATCTTAGAAGTTTGTCTTAGTGTCTTGAAATTAGAAAACAAAATAAATTTGTTGATCAATCTAGATTCATCTCTTGAAAGTCTTGAAACCTCATATTTTCCAAATTTTTCTCACCAACAAAGTAGGGTTTTAACTCATAAATCTAGTTAAAACTCAACTTTTTATCAAAACACCATCACTTGTCCTTCTTGAGGTTTAGCAATTTCAGTAGATCGCGTTAGTCCTTAAAAAATTTGTCAAGTATTCTCCTTTTAAGGTCAAAATTTGAGATATCTAGGATCTTTGCATTTGCAAAAATCTTTCCAAAAAGTCTAAAAAACATATATTAACTTCATAGTAGTTTTTCATTCATCCAAAAACATAAAAAAAAAACCAAAAATATTTTAAAATCCAATAATCTAAAAACACCAAAAAACATCCCAAAATTCAAAAACATTTAAAATTCCAAAAATATTTGAAAAACCAAAAAATCCAATCCATTATCCACCAAATTATCCATTCAAACAATCTCATTATTCATCCTAATCCAAACTCATGAGCATGTCTTCATTTTACCTTGAGATTCTCTATAGTCAAACTAAAAACCTCACGCTCTGTCAATACCAACAAACCATAAGCCCTAGTAAACCATCCATAAATTCTCAATACCAACAAACCACAATCCTTAATCATCCATCTATGTCTCATGCATACCAACAAACCAAAACATTCCAACCTACTTACCAACAACCCATAAGCTCTAGTCATGCATTCATCTATCCTCAATATCAACAACTAGTTAACATAATCTATAACATTAATCCCCAATAAACATTCATTATTCATCCTTATCCTAACCTTGAAATTAATATCCATTTAACATCCATTAGTCATCCTTATCCTAACCCTGATGAGGGAAACCATCCTTTCATCCAAATCAATCCTCAGCACCAAACCATATTGTAAATTTGTATTTTCTATGCATATCATAAATTTTCATCCCCATCACCAAACCAAGAAATTATTATAGCCTCCACATCCTATTCTAATCCACAATCCACTAATCCGTTGCAATCCACTTCATCTCAATCTACAAGTCAATTCCATAAAAATGTGTTTAGAAATTATCTCCAAGGACTACTAGCAAAGGGTCTTAGGAAACTCTGATATGAAAACAAAGTTAGGTGATCCCATCACATTGCTCAACCTACACTATCCAACCATCTTCCACCATCATGCCCTCCATCACCCACCAATATTGAAAAATATCTTCTTATTGAAACTCCATTATTTCCATGCCAAAATCCTAAGTCCATCGAAGAAATCCTATAATTTTCCAAAATCACATTACATTATCTAAACCTATGGGTATATATCAAGATAACCTTCCTGAGCATGATCAAAACTAGTTACCTATGTCTAGCAATGACATAACATTTCCAACTCATTTGACTTCATGATAGGACGTCTTGAAGAAGTGTGCCCACAAGAAGCCTCTATCTCTCCTTCCATTCATTCATCATTAGAACATTTGCAATTGATATCAACCCATATCATCCCCATCAATCAAATCATGCACTAATAACATTTTCTAGTATTTCCCCCAAAGGCTATCCACAATAGGTAATCCATTGTTTGATAAAAATCCAATCCATAATCATTAAATTTTAGACCAAATACCATCATGTATCCCATCCATCCCATCACCCACTCTAGATATTCCTATTCAAATTCCATTACCACCATCCCAACATATTGAGACAACCCAAGAGTCATTTACTAATACCACATTATTAGAAATTGATCTATGTCTAGAATACTATCCAAAGCATCAAATAGAAATCCCTAAAATGAGTCAAGATAAATTTATTCAAATCCTACGATTTCATTCTATCCTTGATCAAGATCCCATCATGCATTTTCATGATTCCTTGAAATCAAAGTTAATCTTGTCCATATACCGATAACCTCCACTTCCACAGAGACAATTACTTCCACAGGACACATAGATGATCTCTCCCTTGTTTATCTAGAACAAGAATCTTTCTCTCTAAACATATTTGGAAAGAATGAAGTTATAGCTGAATTCATATAACTCAACGAAATTATCTCATAGAATGTCAAAGAAACAAGCATAAAGATGAAAAAAGCATAAATTTTTAATCAACTTAGATTACTCACATTTTTTAAATCAATCCTTCTTATTAAAGAGAAGATAAACACCATTAATGATTTTGAGCAGTACAAAGAAGAGTTAGCATCTTGTTATCAGAACAACAAATATCCTATTGCAAACAAGATCGGTCAAAGAATGTAGCATAAAGGAAAAGTATTAGGCCTACATGAATAGGGTATTCTAGAACTAGTACAATTTTTTGATAATCCTAAATATCAAGGACTTGGTCATTCATCAATTGAGAAATCTAAGAATGTTAGTGGTACCTCCATGATGTTTGGGGAAACTTTATCTAATACAAAATTTAAAATAGGTGTTATGAATAGTCCTTATCATAAGGTTGTTTTCAAAACTCCACCCATCCGCATAATAGACCATCATTCCCTAATTCTTCCATACACTAAAAGGGACCAACAAAAGAAAAATAATATTTACAAAGAAAAAGATCAAAGTCAAGCCATTGAATCTAATAAATCCAAAATTCAAAGTGGACACATAAAGTCAAAATAGATCTCAAAGAAAATTGGATTGTGTAAAGTATCCAATCAACATCCAAATCTAAATCCAAAATTAAATGAAACTATTGAGCCACATCAAAAAAGTCCTTCAAACTATCAAAAGTTTCCACCTCCTTCAAAGAAGACTTCAATACCGACACACAAAGTATCTAAAATTGTTGGTCCGAAACATACTCAAAATCTTACATCCACACTCCATCGTCCACCATCTCATGTTAGGAGAATAAAAGATTCATAATCCAAACTATTGAAAAATTCATTTCCATCTCATATCGTCCATCAAAATCCACCATCCAACTTAAAATTAAATATATCCAAATCCCACATTAAATGTGTCCTAGCAACAACACTTTATCATAGTGACTCTAATGGAACTTTATCATGATGTGCACATTTAGATAAGGTCAATTTTGGTATCAAAGAGGATCACAATAACATCCATCATTTGTATAATGTGTTACTATTTTGGAAAAGCAACTCCTCAAGGTAGGAAATTATTAGCACACTATGACAACAACATCTGTATCAACACCACAATGTGGTCCAACATGATCGACGATCATTCAAAAAGCAAAATAAAAAAAATTAAAAATAAAGAAAAAATATTATTTCCAATAGTGAAAAACCATTCTTATGGCGCTTTGGGCAAGTACCATGATAAAAACCTAGCAAAAAAGTGTCATGTGTAATAATCAAGCATCTACATGCACCATTCCAGTTGGAGTAGCTTATCTTATACATAATAAATCCAAAATCCTATCCATTTCATCCATAATAAATCTATAATCCATCCATTCCACTTGCATCTATCTTCCCTATTCATCTTGATCTTGATAAAGACTAGGGGGCATATACTTCAAAACATGCTTTTGGAAAAACCTTGACATGGTCATTTTCCTTTGACCATTTACTATCCCATGTCATACCCTCACCTGCATAGCACTATCCAAACTTTTTTCTTGGGTCAAACATTTTATCCTATTATCAAGTAGTCCTTGGAAGTAAAATCTCTTATCCTAGATCTATTTGCACAATTCTTATCTTTCACATATTCATTCCCATCATGCTAGTTTAGACATCCAATCATAGTGTCCCATACATTTCTAATACTAGGGGTAGGTACTTTCATCTTGCTTGGAAATAAATCTTGATCTATTTCTTCTAGCTCACATTGTGATCTAGGCATCATCTAAATAGTCCAAACAATCCATATAAGTTGCAACTTGTTGACACTTCAACATGGTATCAAAATATTCAACAAATTTTATTCCTAGCTTGGCTACAAATCTTGATCAATTCAATTAGATCAATCAATCATCATCTTGGTATGTATCATTCCAAATCCTCGTGTTGTTCCTATCTTAACAACATTATCCTTACATTGTTGTATATCCTCAACAATGTTATCACTATCGACAACCACTCAATCAGGTCAATCAATTTTAGAATGGCTATCAATAGGATCTCAAAATATTATTGATATCCCTACATACTGATATATATTTATCATTCGTCATCATCATCATCATCATCATCATCATCATCATCATCATCATCCATATAAGTCATTTAGAAAATCCCCAAAAAAAAAATACCTAGCAAAAATCCAAAAACATTCAAAAAATATTTAAAAATCTGAAAACATAGCATCATCTACCATATCCATAATAAATTGTCCTTTGTCAAGGACAACACTTTTATCAAACACAAACAAAACATTTTGCATAAACTGAGCTTAACAAATCATGGAACAATAGATGAAACTATCAAACTGGCCTTCAACTTGGCCGATCAATTACCTACATATCTATCAATGAAATCTACTTCTCTTTATCAACTATCAATTGTCTTGTATAGGTTATTGCATCCTCGAAACCAAACAAGGTTTCTTTTATGATGTGCCTCATTCTTGAAACCAAACACAATCCTATCAAAATGCACTCATCCTTGGCAAGAAGATCTAAATGTTTGTTGACTCGTTTGGTCTAGTTATTCTTATCCTTTTATTTGATTTATCTTATGTCATGGTCTTATGCTACTCGAGGATATCTACAAGTGATTAGAGGAGTGATGATGGATCATTATATATTTTTTGTTGATTTTTATTTGTAGTTTTTCATGATAATATGATTGGGGAAACTAAGTTTCTTGTGTGTTATTGGGTTCTATTTGGTATAATCAAAACATCCTATGCAAGTGAAAGGTCAGCTAACTCTTTCTTGCATCAGTATTAACATGCTATATGGCTACTTCCTCAAATATTCCAACAAGGTTTTATTGTTACTAGTATGAATCTGGTAAATCCTTGTCTATTGTGTCTAAATCTTGACAATGGACACCAACTTCACCAAGGTTTGTCTCAACTTGGTGTACATATACCCACTTGTCCATATATCAAAATCTTTAGGCAAGCAAAAACAAAATATGTCATCGCAATTCATGCTTTAGTCTACATACATCCTCTTGTCACATAATAAAATGATAAAATGTGCACTATTGAAAGGTCAAATACTATCAATCATACTTCAATTTTGATTTGGATGGATAGTACATCTAACCATTCTTCACTCCTTACTATTTTCTCTTGCTAAAATTTCTTTTGTTAGTCTTTGCATCTAAAACTATCAAATCAACTTGTCAAAAAATTTACTAAATTTCTTGAGGGGGCACCACACTATCCCGCCGTCACTGGGGCATACTAGGGAAACTCTTGAACATAAATTTTTTAATTTTCTTTGACACAATGCTATAAAAATTCATTGTATCAAAGAGGGGTAAAATGTAGATGCCTGAAATTGTCCTAGCCTACGAGTAATATTTTAACACTAATTATCATCCTTTTTGAATGATTAAATAATGTTCAATTATTTAATTATTGCCTAACAAATTTATGTTATTTAATTAATTGACTTTAGCATTAATATTTTTGATTAATTAAATAAATTGTATTTATTTAATTATGTCTTAATCTTTATTTTGTTTGTGTAGGTTTTTATTTTCCCCCAGTCCTAGGTTTTTCCTACACTTTTATTAAGCTTGCTTAGGATAATAAAGTGAGTTTATTACTAAGAGATAAGTGATGTGTTGTCCCCTTGCTTAAAGGGTGGAACACTTTCCATTTTTTGTGGGATCCTCCACTTTTTTTGGTTGATTCCTATTGGTTGGATTTGTGTCATGTCCCCTTTTTTCTTAAAAGAGTATTTACTAAAAATAGTAAGTTTCCATTATCCATAAATAGTAAGTCAGAGGTATCTAGACAACATTGGAATATAATATTACTTAATATTTATATTGTCTTGGGGTAATTTTTATCTAAAGGATAAATAAATATTAAATATCTAGTGGTGCCAACACATGTGGGTTGTGAGTTTTGAAAAATAGCACTTTGACCTCATGTGGGTGCCTTGAAAAATGCATTTTGAGTTGTCAAAAGATGCCTTGTAAGTTGTATAGTATGAAAGGCTAAATTTAGCAGTGTTATAATGCATTTTATGATTTTTGTAAGTGCCTAAAATTGGGGAAGAGTATTTTGACATGAATCCAATTTTTGGTAGAAGTTTCTAGATGATCAAGAATTTATAAATATTGGTCATTTTGCATACAAAAGGATATTTATGCATTTTACAAGCTTATGTTATTCTTCTTCAGAGGTTGAGAAACCATTGGAGGAGTGTGTTGTGCAGTTTTTGTACACAAGCCCCACTGAAGGTGGGGACCCTCTTTTGCCTGCCCTCTTGGTCCCTTTTGTGTCCTTGACCCTCTTATGTGCTTATCTTTGAAAATATTGGGGTTTTGGTCTTGGTGCTTGCCTTGCTTTTGGGTGCCCTTTCTGTTGGAGTTCCTTTTGGTCTTGGGGTCTCGTGGTTGTCCTCTTTGGGTGGTCTTCTTTTACCTTCTTTTTTCCCCTTTTTTGCTTTGTTTGGGTCCTAAGGGTTGGTTTCTCCCCTTAACTCTCCCTTGTATTCTTTGTTTTCTTTGTTCTGTCGAAGGCGGAACCGGAATGGAATAGAACTACAAACTTTTGGCAAGTTCTGGGTTCTATTTACATTCCCGTTCTAGCTTTGCTTCTCGCCTTCTCATTTTGTCATTGCCTTGCCTATTTTTTCGGCCTAAGGGTTTTTTCCCTCCCTTAGTCTTTTCTTCACCTGTCGGAGGCGAAACCGAGATGGAATCAGATTTAGAACTTTCCCAAAGTACACAATCTGGTTTCCATTATCGTTCTGGCTCTGCCTCTCGCCTTGTTGGTTTTGCTTTTGTTTGCTTCTGGCGGATTTGGGCATAGAATGGATCATGACTAGGAACTTTTCCAAAGCTCCCAGTCTTGATCCCATTCTGGTTCTGGGTCCACCCCTTCTGGTTTGGTCCTTTCTTCGACAGTCCATTTTTTCAGCCATTTGGCTCTGGCTTCCCCCCACATGCACTTTATGTTTCTCCATTTACTTCTGGCGTAGTCGGGCGTGGAATGAATCATAATTGGGAACTTTTTCAAAGTTCCTAGTTCTAAACCCATTCCGATTCTAGTTCTGCCTCCGCCGATGTGCTCCCCGTTCTTTCTGCTTCCCCATTGTCAGTTTCTGTCCTAGGTCTGCCTCCGCTAGTCTCTAGCTCCAGTTCTATCAGGCTTCTCTTTGGTTCCTGCTTTTGGTTCTTGCTCTGCTTTCACCGGGGTTGGTTTTCTCTCTGCCTCTGCCTATTTTTGGTTTCACTCCCGCCTGGACTGCTGCTTGGTTCTCTAACTTTGGAACTCTATGGAACTATTTTGTGTTTTGATGTGTATTGGGCATTGATGGTGGCTTGTTTTTTGTAGGTTGATGTGGCTATGGGCTGTGGTGGAGTGTGTGTGCTTCTTTCTTGGAGGGAGTTGCATGATTCGGGCATGTTGGAGTTTCATTCTGCTCCTGAAACCAGTCCCCTACTCTTATCGCACCCCCGCGCATCCTTTGGCTTTGACCTATGGTAGCGCAGTTATAGCGATACCACGACCTCATTCATGGGCTCTCATAGTAGCACAATGGCTACCACCACATCGTGGGCCTTTGTCTTGCTTGCAGCAATAGCACGGTTACCACAATACCATAGCCTTTAGGTTTCCTTGCTGCGGTACTATGATACCGCTTGCTATCTATTGCTTCACTGCGATATAGCGGTATGTTGTATTTTATGGTAGGCTCGTTCTTGTGTGTGGGGTTGTTGTGGTTGGTGTTCATTCATGACTGGTAGGTGGGATGTGATGGGTTCCTCTTGGTTGGGATCGATCTGGGTCACTCATTTGCATCTCAAACCCGATCAATAGCTGGTTTTCCTCCTAGTTTTGGTGCACACATTTTTGTTCGTGGGTGTTCATTCATGGTGGGTGTGCCTCGAGGATCTGTCCCTTGGTTGCGTGAGATCCTAGATTGATTTGGTCATGTTCGTTGCTGAATTCATGGCTAAATGGCAAGTTATTGCTGTCTGTCAGGCCCGATTTGGTTGGTGGCTGAGTTCTTGTAACCCTAGCTCTGTTTCACGTATGCAATTTTCTATAAGTGTGGCATTCTACCTCTTTTGTAAGGGTTGGGTAGTTGGGCTCTTTCCCACTAGTCGATCAAGTAGACTAAGTCAAAAGGCTTGTAATCAGTAGGTTAGTAGTAGAGTAGTAGGTTAGCAGATTAGAAGTAGCTTTCATATTTCAAGCAAGTGTTGTAACAGATCGAAATGTTGTCAATATGATGATTTAATACAAAGTACAGACATTGTGTTATGATTGGTGCCTCCTTTGCATTAAGTAATCTTGCATGTTTCTTATTCAATCTTTCAAACTACTTGGAAATGCTTGAATGTAAATCAAATTTAGTTTGTAGTGGTTGATGATCTAATATCTGAAGTGTTGTAGCAATCCCTAGTTCATATCTTGGGCATTTTCTTGATTATGGGAATGTTTTACAAGGTCAACTTGTACCTTATATTCATGTCCTTAGTTCAACTATATGTATTCATTCAGCCCCATTGAATGAGTACCTTCAGTCTAAAAATCTTTAACACCTTAGAAGATTGCACTATTTTTTGCAAGATTGCAGGTATAGCCTGGGTCCACCAAAAATTAGTTTAAGGGATTGGTCCATTCCAGGTCTTTCATCATTTGCATGATTAGTGTTAGAAGTAGTGTTAACAATTAGAACTTTTGAAACCCTTATCTTTTGTCGTTTCTTTTATTAAATGGTTAGGAATCAAAGTTAAGGCATCACTATATCTTAAAATCTAATGAGTTTAGAGCTTCCAGCATTTGTGTGTATGATCCCTTGTGATTACCAACATATTCACATTTATCACTGAGTTTGTTCTACTACATTGTCATGACCTGACACCCGAGAGACCTTGGGGTTATCTCTTTGTCCATAGAGATCAACCTTTCAAGAGAGATAGGATAAATTTTATTCTGTCTGAGTTGTTGATTTGCAGAAACACCAAACAATGGGATTGGCACTAGAAGGAGGGCCCCCAAACAAGCAAGCTAGAGCATTTTCTAAATGCCATTTCTCTTGGGAGGCTTAGAAGGAGAACTAGATCTGTAACAAGAGAAAAAGAATAGTTCCAAGAATTGCCACCTCTAACTAGGTCAAGAAGGACCAAAAGAAGGGAGGAATCATCATCCATTCCATCATTTCCACCACCTTCACCTCTACCCACTCCATCTTCATCCGATTCTGAAACTAGTTCTGTTCCACAACCCCAACCAGTCATTCATCAACCATTACCACCTCCACCGATGGCTTTCTTGGCAAATAACCCATCACCCTTGACATTCAACAACTACAATGTTATGCCCAAGAACCCTGAGCACTTCTGATCCAAGTTTCATATGAATGACCTAAATAAGACAGCAGAGGAACACATCAGGATTTTTCAGACTTGTGTGAGAGATAGAGGGATCAACCATGAGGATGTTGCATGCAAGCTCATCCCTTACTCTTTAGGAGAAGAAGACTTTTATTGGTACAACCACTTACCCACTGCTTCATAACTGGGTTGAGCTTGAGGTTGCTTTCTTTCTAAAATTCAAGATTCCCATTAGTGCTAATGAGCTATATATGTAGTTTACTGGGGTAGAGAGAAATCAATGAGTCTATAGGATCATTCAGCAATACGTTTCACCGAGCATACACCAGACTGCAAGCACCTTATGCTGGAAATGAGGCCACCGCCCTAGAGGTCTATTTTGAAGCCCTTGATAGTCTCACCTCCACCTTCCTCAAGTGGAGAACTAATCTGCCAACTACCTTGCTCGCTGCATACACAGAGGTTGTTAAGGTCAGTACCGACCTAAGACAACACTTGTTAGGACCCTTGCCATCCTTGGGACCAGCTACTCACCCAAGCCAAGTCCAATCTCTCAACCAGGCTCTGACTAATCACACGCCTATCATAAATCTGGCTCCACAATTGCCTTTGGTCCCTCACCTAAGTCATCCAATAAACCAAGTTCAACCAATGTCTTGTTATCCCTAGCAAACTACTAACCATCCCCTCCACTCTCAGCCTCAAGATAATTTCCCCACATATTTGCATAACTCAGAAGTTTTGAATTAGTCTATTGGTTCTAGAGGAGTGTTAGGGTATTTCCCAAACACCATGAATCCAATCCCTTACAAAAATCCAAATAAAGACAGGTTAGATGAGCTGACCAAACAAGTAAAGAAGCTGAACAGGGAGGTAACCTACTTGAGGAACCAAAACAATCAACTCCAAGCTAATCAGAAGAGCATGCAATCAAATTATAACAGAGGGCAACACTATGACAGAAATCAGAACTTTGAAAGAGGACAAGGTTCTCGTCAGAACTTTGATAGAAATAAACAAGGTGGACAAGGATTCGAAAGAAGACAACCCCCTAGACAAAATAGGCCATGGAATACTAGGCCTAACAATGGAAAAGTTCCCACTCCACTGGATCAGCCTTCCAATCAAGAAAAATCTCCAGGTGGTGTATATCTGGAGGAAGTTGCTTTGTCTGGATGGTGCAGACTTCACGAGACAAATCAACACTCTGAGCTTGACTGCCCTCAACTTCAAACCGTCTCTTCCATCTTTCAATGTGAAGATGGAAATTACTCCACCGGCAAGAATTGGTGCCCTCAAATCCTTATGATTCACCAGTTTTAGTGTTGAATTATGCTTCATTCCCTAAGGATGAGGAGAATGAACTAGAGGAGGGATCAAGCAGCCAGAATGGAGAGGCTGAACAAGTACTCAATGAAAATGAAATCTATCAGCTATTTGATGAAGAAACTAAGAATGGCAATGGCCCATTGGATGGAGAAGAGGCCAATGTTGAGGAAGTGTACATGTTTCAACAACCAGCAAGAAAATATGATCTAAGGAGCAAGCCCCACAGGGATCCACAAGCTAGAGGACCGTTTAATACATCTTCCCCTCCACACAATTTTACTACTCCACCAGATCCACATGCCAATAATAATCTATCCTACCCTCAGGTGCCAACACAATACCTCACAAAGGAAGGACAACTAGATGTTTCCAAAGGAAGCAATGTTGATGCACCAAGGGATAAGAAGTCTGGTCATTCTAAGGGGCTCCACATCGACCTAAATGTGGAATGACTATGAGAATATGTCACCGAGGAACTCAGAAAAGTAAAGGTGATTCTTTTTGCTTTCAAATTATTAAGAGTTCTTGAAATCAGAAATGTGGTCCTTGGGTCCTTTAATTCAAGTGTAGCAACACTAGGAGTAGCTGCCAATGAGGCGAATGAAAGGCCTCCTATCTCACAAACACCCAAAGTTCCTAGTCCATCACAACCTAGGGATAGGGGTAAAGAAAAGGATAAGAGTCAGGTTGCCCAAGCTAACTCATAGTTGAGTTTATTCTAGGGCAAGATGGAATCCCCTCCTTTCCTGATTTCCATTCGTATATTCGGTAAAAATCTGCACAATTGCCTTCGAGATTCAAGGGCGTCCATGAATGTTATGTCATTTGTTGTTTACAAGGCTCTTGGTATTACCCTTGTAGCTTCTCAAAAGAAAGTCACCCAATTAGACAAAACTGAGGTGAACATTGTAGGAGAACTAAATATGATTCCCATGCAAGTGGCCTCAGACCCTAGAGTACAACAGGTGCTCAATATCTAGGTAGCCAACATCCCTGACACCTATGGTCTGATCTTAGGAAGGGATTTCACTAAGGAACTCAATGGGTACACATCCACAGATCACTCCCATATGTGACTCCCCTAGAAAGGAGTCCCAAATCAAATCAGAATTGAGAGAGAACCTAGAATGAAGTATGTCATCACCGAATATCAAAATACTTCAAATGAAATATTGGTAATAGAAGTTAATATGGGAAACTATGTCCTGGCTTCCCTTGCTTCCGACACCAAAGAACTCTTAATTTTGCATACCTCTTTGGGTGATTCCACATTAGAAAACATTAGTTCTGAGGCACCATGTAACCAAACAATAGGATCGACGATGGGCAAGGATCCTAGTGATCAGGAAGAAAGACAACTCGATTTGTTGGATAGCTTCCAAGAGTTTATTTGGAAATCTGTGGAATATCAGATTCAACTTGGTAGAAATATGAACTTTGAGGAGTTGCTCCTTCCTAATTGGTTTCGAATTCATGATGCTCCTCATTCTGAATTAGAATGTTGCTTGTGTCAAATTGCAGTGGAGCGGGTACAAAGGCATGTCAACACAACCCCAACTTTGGGTCAAGCGTAAAGATCATTCAAAATAGTCAGAAGGGGAAGGATCCAAAACCTCTGGATGAACCTCCAGGTGACAATAAGGATAGAGAAATCCCAAGAAGGGCAAGAGTTGATGGCTGTTGGACATTGAGGTTTGATGGATCCAAATCCAAGCAAGGTGCTGGAGCAGGACTTGAGTTGATTAGTCCTAAGGGTAAAACCTACTTTGCTTCTCACAAAATACAATTCTAATGCACCAACAATGTAGCTTAGTATGAAGCCCTAGTCCATGGGCTACTAATAGAATTGAGGAAGAAAGTTAAAATTTTGCAAGTATTTGGAGACTCTGAGCTCGTGGTCAGGCAAGTAAGAAAGCAATACTCATGTCATGATCAGAGGATGGCCAATTACAAACACAAAGTCTGGGACCTTATTGAAGGATTTGATGCCTTCAACATTCAGCTGATTCCTCATAGTAAGAACCATATTGTTGATTATCTGGCACAAGTAGCAAATACATTGCAGCTGTTATCACTTTCGGGCCTAAAGAATTTCATTGTGGAACTTGTTCCAGTACCCTCGGTGCCTGACAATGTCACCAACTTTCAGGTATTTGAAGATGATAAGCACATTCTTGATTTTATTACTAGTTGTGATGTATTTGCTTCCCAAGTAATTGACGAGGTTGAGCCTCAAGAGGCCGAAATTGACCTAGAAGGAGTGCTCAATTTTAAGACTATTACTATCCCAAGAGGCATGGTATAATTAGAGAGGATCTTTGATCTGGATAAGATCAGAGATTAGGAGCAGAAAATGAAAATGGAATCCCTCGAGTGTCAGTGTGAAACATACAACATGGGAACCCAAGATAACACCAACAATGTCTTTATTAGCAAGGTGTGCACTCCAAAAGAGCGTGAATGAATTATTGATGCCTTGCACACATATCAGGATGTGATACCCTGGAGCTACGATGACTTGAGGACATATGACACTTCGGTCATTACACATAATATTCCCCTCAAGTCAAATGTCAATCCATTCAAAACCAATCAATTCTTTGTTGGAGCCCATTATTTAGAAGGAATTCCAGAAGTTACTTTCAGCACGAATCATATTCCTAGTAAGACATTCAACATGGGTTGCAAACTTGGTCCCAATTAGGAAGAAAAATGGGGAAATCAGGCTATGTGTCAATTTCAAAAACTTGAATAGAGCATCAAAGAAGGATAATTATCCAGTCCCTTCACTGGATGAGGTGCTTCAGGTTGTCAATGGATCCCAAATGATTTCCTTCTTGGATGGATACTCTGGATACAATCAAGTCATGGTTCAATATGAGGACAGACACAAAACTGCCTTTACTACAAAATGGGGAACCTTCGCTTATCAGAGAATGCCCTTTGGATTAATCAATGCTCGAGCTACATTCCAGAGAGCAATGGATATTGCCTTTAAATATATCATCAGAAAGTGCATAATCATCTACATGGATGATTTGACAGTCTTTTCCAAGAAGAGAAGTGATCATGTTGCAGATTTATGCAAAGTATTCCACAAATGTAGAGAGTTTGGTATTTCACTTAATCCAAAGAATTGCATTTTTGGAGTCACTGAGGGAAAGTTGTTAGGACACATTATTTCCGAACAAGGTATTTCCATTGATCCTGAGCAAGTGGAGGCAATTCTAAAAATTCCCCCCCCGCCTACAAGAAAAAAGAAAATGAAGTCCTTCTTGGCAAGGTCAATTTTGTCAAAAAAATTATCACTGGATTTGTAGAAATAGTCAAGCCACTGAATGCCATGATGAAGCAAGAAGCAAACATTGAATGGAGTATAGAGGCTAAGGAGGCATTTGCAGAAATCAAAAGAGCTATTATTGAAGCCCCTATTCTGGTAAGTCCTTATTATACCAAGCCATTCTACATCTATTTGTTTGCTTTTGATCACTCTTGTGCGGGCTTGTTGACACAAAGGTCTGATCAAGGTAATGAAAATCCCATAGCATTTAGAGTACACCTTTGAAGGATGCCGAGTTGAGGTACCCTAGTGTTGAAAAGAAGGCTTATGCCTTGATCTAAACTATGAAGAAGTTTAGGCACTACATATTGAGAAACAAAGTCTTTGCTATAGTCCCTAATCCTACAGTCAAGCTATTGTTGATGCAAAGTGAGTTGGGTGAACGTAGAGCCAAGTGGGCGAAAATGTTACAAGAATATGACATTCAAATTCAACCCATGAAGCTGGTAAGAGGCCAGGGACTGACCCAAACAATGGCATAAATGGGTCCTAACCTTGTTGCTCAGCATTATAATCTTGAGGATGTCTCTCCTGGGAGCTGGTATGATGACATTATATACTACTTGTTGAAATAAAAATGCCCCAAACACCTTAATTCAGTATGAAGGAGAGCTCTACATTTGAAGAGTGGCAGTTTTATGATGAAAGGAGTTGTCTTATATAGGAGGAATCTTGAAGGTGTCTACCTAAGATGCCTAGGGAAAGAAGAGGCAGGGAAAGTGATGGCTGAGTTTCATGATAAATATGGCACAGGCCATGGTTCAATGCCTTCCACTACAATTCAGATTCTGAGGGCACGCTATTATTAGCCTACTTTGTTTAAGGACATACATCACCACGTAAGGACTTTCCATTTGTGTCAAACTACAGCAAGCAGGGAGAGGTGTGCCGCTCTTCCACTTCGGCTTGTCATAGAGGTAAAACCATTTGCACAATGGGGAATGAACTTCATTGGTCCAATCAACCCACCTTCATCTGCAGGCCATAGGTATATCCTTACCATAACTGATTATTTTACTAGGTGGACTAAAGCTCTTGCATGCAAATAATGTACTTCTAAAGTAGTAACCAATTTCATGGAATCAGGTATCATTAAACTCTTTGGTTGTCCATTGGCTATAGTTTGTGCCAATTGTTCTACATTTGCATCTTTAAAGTTTTCTAACTAGGCTTATGACCATGGGATTACCATCAAATTTGCATCTAACTACTATCCACGAGGGAATGGTTTTGCTAAGTCTTCCAATGAGAACCTTTTGACAGTCATCCAAAAACTATTAGATAAAAACCCTAAGGACTGGCATACCCAGCTCTGATTTTCTCTTTGGGCAGACCGCACTAGATAGAAAACATCCATAGGAACCTCTCCTTATCACTTAGTGTATGGTTGGGAGCCTGTCTTTCCCATTCAGCTGAAGATCCCTACCCTCCAATTCATCAATGAATATTTTGATGGAGAAGATAAACATGAAGCCCGCTTGGCTGAATTGCTACACCTTGAAGAGAAAAGAGATGAAGCCTTCGAAAACTTTGTCAAACATCAGGGTATTGTGAAATGGTGGTTTGATAGGAGAGCCAAGGCGAAATCCTTTAGAATCTCTAACTTGGTTCTCTATTGGGATAAAGCCCGTGACAAGAAAGGGGAGCATGGAAAATTTGACAGACTTTGGCTCGGTCCTCATCAAATTGCAGAGATTCTGGGAGATAATGCCTTCCGTTTGAAAACCCTCATTGGAGAAGATATCCCATTGCCTATCAATGGGCAGCATTTGAAGCATTATTTTCAGTCTTGAACTGTTTGCAGTTTTTTCCTTTTACATTATTAGATTAGGTTTCCTTTCGGTTGTTCTGTTTTGTTTCGGTTAGAGTGGGGTGTCTTTTGGGCTTGCTCTACTTGCCTGTTGTTTTGGTCTTTTGGTTTGCCTTGTGCTATTGGGGTTGGTTTTCCCTACTGCTCTGTTGTTTCCTTGGGGTCACCCTACTTTATTTTGGGCTTGTTCCATCTGCACAACTGGTTGCTTGTCTTGGGGGGCTGCTCTAGGATTTATTTTACAAACTCTTATCATCCTTTCAGAGTCATTCAAACTGGTATATTTCCTTCATCTGATGTTGCATGGGCTAAGAATTGGAGTCACTTGACTAAGTTAAATTCTGGAATATATTTGGGTCTTATATCTTCACACAAATCTTAAGAATTCTAAGGTTTCATGTGGTCTTTAGGAGGTATGACTGGGTGAAAAATCTTAAATTCTACTCCAGTGCCATTGTGGTTCTCATCCTTGAGTGTTGGCTTCATTTCCTACGAGGTGAAAAGTAAAGCTATAAAAGAAAATCTCAAAAAAAGATATCAAAAGAAAAGAAAAGAAAATATTGAAAATCAGAAAGGTTCACCTTTTCAAGGGTATCCTAGTATCTCTACCAGGGCTATGGATGCCTAGCTAGCAGTAGAGATATGCTAGGGAGGGTCATAGTGATAACCTCATTGGGGATATGGACGCTTGACTAGCAGTGAGGCTCTATCCAAGTTGCTTTTGGAGTTAGAATCCTTACGTAGCCCTGTTAGACTGAATTTCGTCCTTACTGCAACTTAGGAAAGGAAAATGAATGCAAATGCACACACTTTGACACTGGTATAGGAAAGGTTTGCTTGCTTGTGATGTTTCAAACCTTGCCTAGGTGTAACCTGATGCTTGGAAAGAAACCAGAGATTCTGAGTTCATGATGATAGTTTGTCATCGAAATGCTCTGGAGCATTTCCCTAGTGGAGTCGCCATTTGTTGTGTAGTTTTTTCTCACATGCCCCACTGAAGGTGGGGACCCTCTTTTTCCTGCCCTCTTGGTCCCTTTTGTTTCCTTGACCCTCTTATGTGCTTATCTTTGAAAATCTTGGGGTTTTGGTCTTGGTGCTTGCCTTGCTTTTGGGTGCCCTTTCTGTTGGAGTTCCTTTTGGTCTTGGGGTCTCATGGTTATCCTCTTTGGGTGGTCTTCTTTTGCCTTATGTTTTCCCCTTTGTTGGTTTGTTTGGGTCCTAAGGGTTGGTTTCTCCCCTTAGCTCTCCCTTTTCTTCTTTGTTTTCTTTGTTCTGTCGGAGGCAGAACCGGAATGGAATAGAACTTCAAACTTTTGCCAAGTTCTGGGTTCTATTTTTGTTCCCATTCCGGCTTCGCTTCCCGCCTTCTCATTTTGTCATTGTCTTTCCCATTTTTTTGGCCTAAGGATTGTTTCCCTCCCTTAGTCTTTTCTTCACTTTGTTTTTTTTCCTTCATCTTTCGGAGGAGGAACCGAGATGGAATCAGATTTAGAACTTTCCCAAAGTACACAATCCAGTTTCCATTATCATTCTGGCTCCGCCTCCTGCCTTGTTGGTTTTTCTTTTATTTGCTTATGGTAGAGTTGGGCACAGAATGGATCATGATTGGGAACTTTTCCAAAGCTCCAAATCCTGATCCCATTTCGGTTTTGGGTCCACCCCCGCTGGTTTGGTCCTTTCTTCGGTGGTCCATTTTTTCGGTTGTTTGGCTCTGGCTTCCCCCCCACGTGCGCTTTGTGTTTCTTCATTTTCTTTTGGCAGAGTTGGTGTGGAATGGATCATAATTGGGAACTTTTCCAAAGCTCCCAGTTTTGATCCCATTCTGATTCTGGTTTTGCCTCCGTCGATGTGCTCCCCATTCGTTCTACCTCCCCGTTGTCAATTTTTGTCTCGATTCTGCCTCCGTCGATCTCCAGCTCCGGTTCCACCAAGCTTCTCTTTGGTTCCTACTTCGGTTCTCGCTCTACTTCCACTGGGGTTGGTTTTCTCTCTGCCTCCGCCTGTTTCTGGTTCTGCTCCCGCCTGGACTGCTGCTTGGTTCTCTAACTTTGGAACTCTGTGGAACTGTTTTGTGTTTTGATGTGTATTGGGAATTGATGGTGGCTTGTTGTTTGAAGGTTGATGTGGCCATGGGCTATGTTGGAGTGTGTTTTCTTCTTTCTTGGAGGGAGTTGCGTGATCCGAGCATGTTGGAGTTTCATTTCTCTCCCAAAACCAGTCCCTTGCTCTTACCACGCCCCCGCACATCCTTTGACTTTGACCCGCGATACCATGGTTACCGCGATACCACGACCTCATTCATGAGCTCTCGTGGTAGCACAGTGTCTACCTCCGCACCACGAGCCTCTTTCTTGCTTGTAGCAATAGCATGGTTACCATGATAGCGCAGCCTCTTGGATTCCTTTCCGCGGTACTATGGTGCTAGCGTGATACCGCTTGTTGTCTATTGCATCACCTCGAAATAGTGGTATGTTGTATTTTATGGTGAGGCCCATTCTAGTGTGTGCGGTTATTGTGGTTGGTGTTCATTCATGACTAGTAGGTGGGACGTGATGGGTTCCTCCTAGTTGGGATCGATTTGGGTCACTCATTTGCATCTCAAACCTGATCAATGGCTGGTTTTCCTCCTAATTTTGGTGCGTGCATTTCTATTTGTGGGTGTTCATTCATGGTGGGTGTGGCTTGAGGATCTGTCCCTTGGTTGTGTGTGATCCTGGATTGATCTGGTGGCATCCTTTTCTACATTCATGGTTGAACCGTGAGTTATTATTGTCTGTCGGGCTCAATTTGGTTGGTGGTTGAGTTCTTGTAACCCTAGCTCTATTTCACGCAGGCATTTTTATATAAGTGTGGCATTCTGCCTCTTTTGTAAGGGTTGGGTAGTTGGGATCTTTCCCACTAGTTGATCAAGTAGACTAAGTTAGAAGGCTTGTAATCAGTAGGTTAGTAGTAGAGTAGCAAGTTAGCAGATTAGAATTAGCTTTCATATTTCAAGCAAGTGTTGTAACAGATCAAAATATTGTGAATATGATGATTTAATACAAAGTGCAGACATTATGTTATGATTGGTGCCTCCTTTGCATTAAGTAATCTTGCATGTTTCTTGTTCAATCTTTCAAACTACTTGGAAATGCTTGAATGTAAATCAAATTTAGTTCGTTGTGGTTGATGATCTAATATCTAAAGTGTTGTAGCGATCCTTGGTTCATATCTTGGGAAGTTTCTTGATTATGGGAATGTTGTACAAGGTCAATCTATACCTTATATTCATGTGCTTAGTTCAACTATATGTATTCATTCAGTCCCATTGAATGAGTGCCTTAAGTCTGAAAACTTTAACACCTTAGAAGATTGCATTGTTTTCTACAATATTGCAGGTATAGCCTGGGTCGACCAGAAATTATTTTAAGATTGGTCCATTCCAGGTCTTTCATCATTTACGTGATTAGTGTTAGAAGTAGTGTTAGCAATTAGAACTTTTGAAACCCTTATCTTTTGTTGTTTCTTTTATTAAATGGTTAGGAATCAAAGTTAAGGCATCACTATATCTTAAAATCTAATGAGTTTAGAGCTTAAAGCATTTGTGTAAGACCCCTTGTGATTACCATCATATTCATATTTATCATTGAGTTTGTTCTACTACATTTTCATGACCTGACACCCGAGAGACCTTGGGGTTATCTCTTTGTTCATAGAGATCAACCTTTCAAGAGAGATAGGATAACTTTTATTCTGTCTGAGTTGTTGATGTGCAGAAACACCAAACAACAGAGTGATCTTTCAGACTGATAAACCAGGGAGATAGAGACTTACAGGTAGTGTGTTTATAGCTCTCCAGAGGCAATCTCATCTAGAGGTTATATCAGAGCTAATGGAATTTGGAGATTTTGATAGTTTCAGTATTTGTGTGTAGGAGTGGATTTTGGTGGTCTCGGAGAAATTACGTTGTTATAGGTGATTGCATGTTAGTGAAGTTAATGTATTTTATCCATTTTAGTGGTTTGGATCAGCTTTGACCAGCTAGGTATTGTTGGTTTGATCTCAGGAGTGTTGCATGTCTAGTCTTTATGTGTTTATAGGGTTCGTTCAAGTATTTTGGAGTGTTTTAGGTGTTGATTTTTGGTGTTTTTTGAGTTTTTTGTTGTGGTGTGGGGTTTTTCTTGCTGTGTATATTTTTTTACTTCATCATATATAATACCTTGTTATAGCTATTCCAAGTTTGGATACCATTCTAGGGGTTTAAAGGCTTTGGGGTGAAATATGCATGTGTATTTCAACATATAGTGTTACTATGTGTAGTATAAGTGTGGAATCATTGTAATGTTTTTCTACGATGGTATTTTTCTCTATCAGACCTATGCACATGTGATTTATGTCGTAAAAATGAAATAGAATAATTTAGAGTGCTTATTTACATTTTGGGTGTAATTTATATGCAACTATTAGCTAGTTTTGGATGTTTTGATGTATATTAGTGTTGTGTTTGTTAAATGAATTTTTAGATTTGGATTTAATAATAAAATATAGATTGGGGACATTACAATTTTCCACCTCCATCCTCTCCTTATTTCTATACAAACTCACTACCTAGCTTGTATTTACATTGATTCATTGATCTTTTGCATTGATCATTCAGCTTGGAAGCTCTTAAAGCAATTATGTCATATTGACATTGCATAATCTCTTGGAGTCTCGGTTTTCATTCTTTACATTTTTTCTAGTTAATATAACTTTTATTTTCTCTTAAAAATTTTCTTGGGTTATTCAATCTATTTCAGATTTCTAACATGGTATTAGAGCTTTTGTAAATTAAGAAATCTAAGTTCATAGATTCCTAATTGAGAGATTAATTTTTCATGTAAAGATCTTATAAATTTCTATATGCTCTTCTCATGTGTTTTGAACACTCTGGAGAATTAGAAAGGGTTTGCAAAGATCTAATAACTTCTTCATATCACATATGTGTTTTGTGAGATCCTAGTGATTGTAACATTTTTGGTTATACTGACAGCATTTTTAACTATACCAACACATCTAGAAGGCATGAGAAATTCAAGATTGGATTTCATTTCATCCAAATTGGATATCATTTGACAAAGTTGCAAATAGGGATTTGAAGGTCAAATCTAGTGAGTAGGTTTCTCTAGGAGCATTTTTGGCCCAAACGGACCTTGCCATTGTGTTTAGGAGGCTGAGAAGACGAATTTTAATATAAAATTTGCCTATATTTGACAAAAGTTGTTTTTGGGGCATTTTTTTACTTGGAAGGTCGTACGGCCCCCCAGGTTGCGTCTGCATAGGTTTGTACAATGTTTTTATTAAAAAAAATTGTAATTTTTTCAAATCCGACAATATTTTTAAAAAATTCAAAAATAATAATAATAATATTTAAGTGCTTTTAAATCACTACACTAAGGTGTCACTATTGGCATGGTGTGATGGTTTAAAGGTGCTATTGTTGTTCTTGCCACCAAGGTTCAAACCCCATTGGAGTGGTATTGTTGAGTGGTTATATTGGGGATGAGGTCCCCCATTTGTGACTTTGCCTATTCATAGCTCCAAGTGTTTACCCCTTAAGTAAAAAAAACACTATGATAAGGCTTAAAGCCTAGCACTAAGAGCATAGCATAGGAGCCAAAGCCCTCGTGACATTAAAAGTTCGCTAGAAAAAATTTGAAGCCACCACGACTTATAAATCTGCCAACGGTTAGAGATAGATGACACAATTATAATAACCATGGTTTCTTCTATAAACAACCAGTGCTAAACACTTAATTGCTAGTGATCACCTGTAAATTGCCCCTGAATTCCGCCCAAGCACCACTCGAGTGGCCAAAACCACCAATGTGTCGCCTGAACACCATGAGTGGGCCACTAGGGATCCCCCAATAGACCAAATTGGGCCTTTTTAAAATTTTCATAACGTTTGCTCTTGTTGTCTATTTTTTTAAAACAAGATATCACCGAAAAGTTGGAGATGAGTACTTTCCATCCACAAAGGTATTGAAAATATTTTTTCCATATTTTTGCAGATATTTTAGGTTGAAGTTGTTTGTTGCCAATTTCTTCAACATGCCATAACTTTCACCCTGATGCTTTGATTTCCGAAAATAAATAAGCATTAGAAAGGTATTAAAGAGAATTATACAGCTATAAGGTTAAATTTTCTAGATTTTGTCTCAAGTTAATATTATATTAAAATTTTAATTTTGGCTATTTTGAGCTTATTGAGCTTTGTATCTTGGAAAAGGCTGTGTAATCGTACTGAATTATAAAGTGATAACCTTCTAATATTTGTGGGGGGATTCTTCTTCTTTAGGGGGGAATTTTCTATGTACATGCGTACCTAACATGGCTTCATTTGTTGAGACCCATCATATTTTACATCATCCTAAGCTACACTTAAGGGGGTGTTGAGGAGTTCACCATAAACTCCTACATATTCTATCCTGGTTAATTAAATAAATCCTATTTATTTAATTACTTCATTAACTATCCGTATTCCTCTAAATTAATTAAATAATTATTACTAGTTATTTAATTAACATTCACCCACTTTCTAAATTCAATAAGTACTTCAGTTATTTAACTATCCCCTTTCTAAGTTAAATAATTACTTTAATTATTTAATTCTCCACATTCACACTTCCTAAATTAAATATAATTATTTAATTATCCTATATTCTCTCAACATTATCCTCTCATTAATGATAAATAAAACAATTAATCTATTTATCTCATTCCCACTTGCACATTACTCAAATTATTTATTATTATCTCATTCATTTCCACCTCATTCTTAACAAACACTCTCTTCTAGGCGATTGGATAATCAATATTAGTCCATTGATCAATCAAATCAGTTCACTCCCACTCAGTGAGAGCTAATGAATCAATCAAATCCCTTAACTAATCAATCAATTCTCCATGCAAATAGCTAATTGAAATCCTATAGCTAGTTGCAATCATTTAACTCGTTCGTCAATTCCCCTCAAGGATTCTCAAACCTTGATCTTGATCATCCACCTCTTAATCTTGATCATCCATCTCTTTAAAGGCTAACCATGATTCTTCGACATTTTTCATCCATTTATCTTATTCATTCTCATTGAGTTGTATGATACATAGTGCACACATAGTTACTAAGAGAAAAGGAAAAACAAAGGATCAATAGAGGTAAATCAAGGTTGACACAAGGAAGGTAATTGCATCGTTTGTTAGTTGATTTTATTATGTTGATTGTACTTCATTGATTGGATTAGATTGAGTTTGGTATTGAATTATAGTTCAATGGTTACCGTATTTAGTTCATTACTATTATGATTAAATCTTGTTTTCTAGTTGACACTTATTATTTTCAATTTGTATAGGGCTTTAGGGATAATTTAATTTTGCACGTGTCGATGCTTTTACCTTGGGGAAATGTCATCCAATGTGCTAGGTGTTGAAAATGATTTTTTAATCACCCTTTCCTTAGATATGTGTTGCTACATAAAATGTCTTGCATTGGAAATATTTCAAACCTTAAACATTCCAACAAACATCTTCAAGAACATATTTTTGGAGCTATCAACATCCTTTTTTTCTCTCTTATCTACTATTTTGCTTAAACTATATTAGTAGTAAATTAGAAAAGTTTTCTATTAGAGCTATCGGTGTCCTTTTCTCTCTCTCTCATGTATGATGTTTTGTTTAGACTATATTAAAATACTCATTTTAATTCACTTTAAATAATGGGGAGTTACAAACTAATACTTCATCATTATATTGAAACCAACAGAATTCATGAATGCTCCCAAATTTATTGAAATTGTATTGCTATATTATAGTGATAAATTATATCAAGTGCATGGAGTTAATAGAAAACCGAGCACAAGTTTTTTCTTTGAATTCTCTTACAAATTCATATCCTCCACTATTAAATATGATGTTTTCCATAATATATAACTCTATTGCTTTCATTTCATGGTTTTTTATTAGTTAATTAAAATAAATTTCTATTTGTTACAATATTATGTAGATAAATATAACAATCATTTTTAAAATAAAATAATACAAGGGAAAGGTTCATCCTTAGAGAATGGACATGGTTATATATCAAGTGACAAGAGTGGGTAAGATCTTTTTTCTCCCAAGATTTACCAAAATCAAGAGGGTGTTTCCTAGACAAGATAAAGAAGAATGTAAACTAACTTAGGTCCACACAACCACACCCCATGTTGTCACAAAATACCTATCAGACCTCATATAAAGTAGATTATGACAATTTTGCATGTCTTTAATTATTTGTAATATTTTTTTATTATATTATTGTGAACATGAAAGATTAATCAAACCAATTAGGTTGGGAATCAACTAAGAAACAAAGCAATTGATCTAAGTCATATTCCAATCAATTTTTTACAAATATAAATCAAAATTAAAGAAAACATGAAATATCAAAGCTAATCTAATTAAAATCATAATTAAGAAATGAAAACCTCAATCCCATTGGGGATTAGTGTTGGATTTGATGTCGAGTGCTTAGTCCCAAGCCTAATTCATGTTGAAAGATGCAAAGCTTCAAAGGATTGATGAATGGATAGCAATGGTGATTCAAAAATGGTAGTTGATCTCAAAGGTGAATATGAAATTTAGTATAGTGTAGTTGGTGAAATACTTATGAATGCCAATTCATGTAAAATGAATACTATTTATAGACTTTTTGAAAATTCAGTGGCTATGATCAAATTGGCTAATCAAAGGATAGAATTGAATGAGAGGAAATGACATGGATCAATGATCAAATCAAAGGATGAGATTACTCAATGACATGGATCAATGATATTAATCAAGAGCTTAAATTGATTGAAACAAATACAATCCCATGATTTTAGGAGCAATTAGAAGATATTTCCATGTGGAGGAAAATATTTGAATTCAAATTGGAGGAATATTACATGAGAATATTTTTTCAATGATTGGAGGAAATTAGAAGAAATTAGTCAATTAAATAATTAAGAAATTATTTAATTGTACAATTGGAGGGAAAGTGGGATTTAATTAAACAATTAGAAATCATTTAATCAAAGTGGGAATTTAGAACCTTTAATTAAATAATTTGTGTTATTTAATCAAATGAGAAGATTATGAGAGTAGTGGTTGTGTTGATCAGAGGATAAAAGATACTTCTTAAAAAGCTTAGATGTTTGATGTAGATAAATTTTATGATGGATATAAACTCATCGGCTATGAGTAGCCTCATGTATGTTTTGATGTATATCACACAGATTTGATACTTAGATAGAAATGTTAGCATGGACAGAGACAGAATGAGATGGAATAAGATGGATATTGATTATCATTGTATTGAGATTGATTCCAGATTCCAATAAACCTATGATAATTTGAGATTTTATTAGATATGTGATGAGATAGGATAGTCTATGATATTGCTTTGCTTCTTAAATTATTCTTAATTTCATCATAGCATTTGTTATTTTTGATATAGCAAATAGACACGATGCACCAAGGTATTGAAAACTAGGATGGCATTGTCTCTAATGTATGGACTTTGACTCTATAAATAGATAGGAGTATCCTTGTTCATACCTAACATACAAAAACCTTATTTGATCGTATAAAAGAATGAAGCCATCAAAGTAAGGAGACTAATACACAAAATCTCTATAAAGAACCTGCTTTGTGCTAGCCATCATTTCACTTGAGACTATCCCTGCACAAGCAAGGAAAGTGTTCACAAAGGTCATATTACAAGAATATACAACAACCACAATAAATGAAAACAACGATCAATGCTCCATTCCTTTCACTCTAAATCATTTTGTACACATCATCGAGAGATCGTCAAAACATGCCAATAAGATAAATCATAAGAAAAGATCAAATGAATCCAAGAGTCAATGTTATTCATATCTCTTGCCAAAGGATGTGCTTAGGGTGATTTCTAATGATGATTCCCATTTTAGGAAAGATGTATCCATAGGACATGTTATTGGATGTTGATTAATTGATTAATAATAACTATTTGATAGGCCATTAATATAAATGTTAACTGACATGTTTGACCATGATCAAAACTCAAGACTTTTGCATTTAAAGTTTTGTGTTTCATTGATTGGTGTACATGTTTCCCCTTGTGTTGCCAAATATGGAAGGTGACGATCACTTTTATTGTGAGTGACAATTTACTGTGGGTGAAAGAGAGATGGGGTGGGTGGTTTTTTTTTTTCAAATATTTCAATATTTTTATTTTTTTTTAAATGTTTTGAGGCTATTTTAGATATTTGAGATTATTTGAATGTTTTTCGTTTTTGAAAATGATTTGGATGTTTTTTATTTTTTTAAATGATACCTAGATCACAATGTTGATGTCACGTTCTGAGATATTGGACATGGATCAAGAGTTATTCAAAAGAAATATCAAGTACTTGCCCCCATGTCTAAAAATTTATTGAATGATATGGGTGGGTGCATGGATGGGGATAGTGGATGGATGGATCGATATGAAAAGGATGCCAATGATTATCTTGTAATAGGATAATATGTTCAAATAGAAGACAATGTTTTCGATAATTCTTCATGGATTAGATAAAACTAGATTGCATAGGATAGGATTAATGATAATAACCCATGTCAAGATGTTACCCAAAAAACAAGGTTGAAGTATACATGTAACCTTTGTCAAGATCACCTGATAAATTGAAAGATGGATGAAAATGGGTTGGATGGATGGAATGAGATGCTTCCACCTAAAATGGAACATGTAGATGCTTGATTCTACTTACAATACCTATTTTCCAGGTTTTCATCATGATACTTACCCAAAGCGCCACCGAAGTGGTTTTTTCTAGAGGATGATTTTTCTCTTGACTATTTTCTTGATTTTTATTTTTTGAAGGTTTATGCTCGTGTTGAACCACCTCATGGTGTCGATTTAGATTTTGTTGTCATGATGTTCCAATGATATCTTTCTTGGACAAGTTTCTTTGCTAAGATATGAGTGCATGAATGTAACCCTTGAATGTTCTTATCTTCTTTGTCGATACCGAAGTTAACCTCATCTAGATACACACATTATGATAGAGTACCCTTAGAGTCCTTATGATAAAGTGATGCTTCCAAGACATGATCAATATGAGAATTGGATATCATGGATGTCAATGTAGATGGTAGAGTGTAACGAGGAATATGAGATGTATAGGGATTAGTTGACAATTTAGAATCTTTAATTCTCCAAACTTAAGTTGATGAGAAAGGAAGGGTCAATATGGAGATTTGATTAGGACCAACTTCTCGATATACTTTGTATGTCACTCTTGAATCTTTCTTTTGCACCAGTGGACATCTTTGATGGATGAAATTCCCTATTTTATTTTTCCCCATAGTTTCTTTGACTAATGGAGTTTGACTAGGATGATTTTCTTGATTTTTCTTTGGAATCCATTTGTATTTTTCTTTTCTATTTTTCTTTGTCAATTATTTTTATTTGATGACTTGCTCTTTTCTTTGATATAGATTTTCCTCTTTTTGTTGGTCCCAATTAGTGGGTAGAAAGATGTGGGGATGATGATTCATGATATGGATGGTTTTAGTGTTGGTAGTGGTTTTATCATAGGGACTCCTCATGTTCCCCATGTTGATGTTTGTAGTAGGTAAATTTTCCCCTAGTATTATTGAGGTATCAATGATTTCCTTGGTTGCTGAATAATCAAGACCTTGTTGCTCAGGATTGTTGACTATCTATACTAATTCCAAGATATCATACTCCTATAAGCCTAATCCTTTTCCCTGATTGTATTTTATTCTCTATTGTGAATCCTCAAATGTTTTAGTATAAATGGAATTTGATTGTTCTTCATTGTAGGATTCTTCCTTATTATCCATGCTTTAAGGTCACATTGAATCTTTGTGAATTATTCCATTGCTTGATCATTTGTGATGTTGTCAAGAATATGAGACTCTTGTTTTGGATGAAGATCATCTACATGTCCATCAAAAGGGAACATCTCATGGGTAGTGTTTGATATATGAGTATGGTCATCATCTTTGAATACTTGGATGGATTGGAAGATGTTCACTAATTCCTTGTAGTATTTTAGTGATATGGATTCTTGATCTTGGTTGATTTTTGAGTTATCTTCGGTATGATTTGGATCACGTTCTTGACATAGATCAATTTCAAAGAATGGGTTTCTTTCAAAGGGCTCTTGAGTTTCTTCAAAATGTGGACATGTGGGTGATAGCTATTGGTTAGATCTTCTCCATTAGGCATGGGTATCAGTTTAAGTGCTTCTTTATCCTCAAGTGGGTTTGAATCAAATGGTGTGTTGGAATATTCTTAATATTTGCAACCATGAGGTCAAATGATGTTAATATATATTTGAATGGACCATTTCTAGACATTGGTGGAAGATGTTGATCACATTTTGGAAAATATTCTTAATGTATGTCAGTATTCTCACTAGGTGAAGTAGAGACAATGTTAATGTGATCATGGGTGGATGAGTCTTGAATTTTTTCCTCAACAATTGTTTTTCCTCAATCAATGAGTTAATGTATGAGGTTGTTGATTATAATACAATTTGATGCTTCATGACGTTTTGTACTATGGTATTCATAATAATCCTTGTCATCATACCATGAAAAATTGATGATAGGTTCATAACCACCTAATGATTCTAGAAGAGTGATAAGTTTCGCATGGACCAACTTGTTTAACACCAACTGAATTGGCTCCCCTAAAGGAGTGTATTTACATTTGGTGGTGGCATGAGATGGTGAAGATTATTTTAATTGTGATGATTGTTGATGATATTGTTGTTGTTGCTGTAAGGATGGAGTTTTTTTTTTATGTTGTAGTTGTTGATATGCCATGTTTTGATGTTGAGGATGGTGTCGGTGATGGGAGTCAATGTTTTGATGATGTTCAATATGTTAATGATATGAACATTAAGGTGTTTGTTGAATAATGTTGTGTTGGGGTGTAAATGGATCTATCCCATAGTTCACCGTGTGAATTTGACATGTTCAAATTTGATAGGTTTGTCTTTGGTATGTTCATGTTTGACATGTTTGTGTTTGAGATGTATTGGTTTGGTGAAATAATATTATTTTGATTTAAAGGATCGTGTCTTTATTTATTTTTTGATAGATTGGTACATTTTGACATTGATTGACATCTATCATTTCACAAGGTATTCCTAAGTTTTGACTATGTATTCCCACATTTGTTTTTGATAATATAAGTTGTATTTATAGGGTGCAGTAATCTTAATATGAGGAGCCCAAAGAAACAAATTTTAGATAAAAAAATAAAAACTAGCAACAACATAGTATCCAAAATAGAGACAGTAGATTAATATTAAAAATACAACCCAGCCGACAGCAAACCACACACCCCCCATCACCTAGATATTGTTGGAAAAACAAGGATAGACAACTGAGAGGGGGGGTGAATCAGTTGTTACAAAATTTAAAGCTATTTAACCTTTATCAACCTTTAATCTTAGATCTAATAATTAATAATGAAAGCATGAATCAACAACACATGAGAAACACACAACACCAAGATTTTTTCTATGGAAAACCTGTTAGAGGAAAAACCATGGTGGAGGTTAATCCACAATTTATACCTTGTTAAAAGTATAAAAGAAATGAATAAGGAATGCACATGCATTCAAGCACAATGCCTAGAGATCACTACTCAAAAGTGAAGGTTTGCTACCTTACATAAAAAAATCATATTAAATCCATCTGATGAGGTTGAACTGAGAAATTAGCTTTTACAAAAGCTTGATGGTAGTTTTGGTTAGGAATAGAAACACTTCTTCACACTCTGCTCTAAAATTGAATGATCTAATCTCTATTCGCAAATTTCACATACACACTTCATGCTCATGTGTCACAAATGAAGAGAACAATCTCTCTTATATATCTTCTACATGGAATTACATCAACAACTTTTTCGGCCAAAGATAAAGAATAAATGAATATGAAATGTCGGCCCAATTCATGAAAAAATCTCAATGCGTACCAATCTAACTCGGTCAAAACATAATGAATACCTAAATCAACATCCTCAAATGTTCCAAGCATTCAAAAATTAATCCACAAAGATCTGCAACATGCTACAGCCACCATGTCGGCCAAGAACATGAAAACTTGAACACACAAAGGAAAAATATTTAATCATGAGCATACCGATCAACGCGGACGTACAAAAATGATAGAGAATGATCTAGAACCATCAATGGACATCATAGGAGCATACACAACAACTTAATTTACCACAATTGCATTCTCTTCTTCTAGAAACACCTACTACAATAACAAAATAACTATAGGAACTCAAAAACTCATAACTCGCAAAAATCTTGATGCACACCTTTGAAACTTCTAGAGAACATACTAGATAGGCTCAAAAACAAACCCTTTAATGCATAACTTCTGAATACTAACTTACAAAACTTTCCACCATTCTGATCTTCACAGCTTCACAGACTACCTACAACATATTTATTATAATTTTCTCAATATCCTCAACATATACAACCTTTAGAATCATCAATTCTAATAGTGTTGACATCAATGACAACCACATATCAGCAACACAACCACAACATCCAAAAATCTCCCCCATTGGTATTGATGGTAACACATGATGTTAAAAATACCATCAACACAACTAACTCTTTACACACTATTCTTCTCCTCGTTACTTTAGACTCTTCCAGCTTCTCCCTCTTATTAATTATTGCACTTCTCCCCTTTTTTTCTACAAAGTTTTTTCAAATTACTCTTCTCCCCTTTGACATCAATGGAAAAGGTACACAAGCTCTGAACCACATATCCGAATCATCTGACTACTCCCCCTGAGTAGCATCCACCATAACATCAATTTGAAACAAGATATGATTATGAGTGCACAGATTGATGCAAAGACTTGCATCTTAGTTCAAATTAGGAGGGGCCACCCCTAACTTTTCTCTGAGATACTCAAAATTATCTTTAGGCAATGGTTTAGTGAATGTATCTACAATTTGTTCCTTAGTAGGCACATACTCCAGTCTAACTTCTTTATCACTCACTTTGTCTCTCAAAAAGTGGTACTTGATAGATATATGTTTTGTCTTTGAATGTAATACTAGATTCTTGGAAATGTTTATTGAACTTGAGTTATCATAAAATATAGCAATAGGCTCATCATACTCAATTCTGATATCTATCAACATTTGTTTCATCCATATTACTTGAGTGCAATTTTTTGCAGCAGCAATATATTCTACCTCAGTAGTAGATAAGGAAATGGAATTCTACTTTTTACTTAGCCAAGACACCAACTTCTTCCCTAAGAAGAATTCACCACCACTTGTACTTTTCCTGTCATCCACATCTCCTGCCCAATCTGCATCTGTAAAGGCATTCAAAGTAAGATAATCATCCTTAGGATACCAAAGACCAAAGTCAATTGTCCCTTTCAAATATCTAAAAATTCCCTTCACAGTAGTTACATGTGATTCCTTTGGATCAGATTGATATCTAGCAACCATATATAAAACATTCATAATATCTGGTCTGATCTGAGTCAAATAGAGTAATCCACCGATCATTGACCTATACCTTGTTTTATTAGCCTTAGGTGAATCATCATTTTGTGTTAACTTGCATCCAGTTACCATGGGTGTACCTATAGGCTTTGAGTCTTCCATGCCAAAAAAATTCAGTAACTCTCTTACATATTTGGATTGAGATATAAAGATTCCATCATCTAACTGAGTAATTTGAAATCCTAAAAATGATTTCAGCTCTCCAATCATTGAAATCTCAAACTCACTTTTCATTTCATCAGCAAACTTCATACATAATTCATCATCACCTTCAAAAATAATGTCATCAACAAAGACTTCAATAATCAACTGTTTATCCTTACCCAACTTGAAATACAGATTGTTGTCAGCAGTACCTTTATTGAATCCAAGCTTCAATAAGTATTTATCTAGTCTAGCATACCAGGCTCTAGGGGCTTGTTTGAGTCCATAAAATGCTTTCTTCAATCGAAAAACCATGTCTTTTTCATCAGTCAGTTGAAATCCATTTGGTTTCTCAACATAAACTTCTTCTTCTAATTCTGCATTCAAAAATGTTGACTTCACATCCATTTGATACACTTTGTAGTTCTTAAAAGTAGCATAAGAAATAAATAATCTTAAAGCTTCAATTATTGCAACAAGGGCAAAGGTTTCTTCAAAATAAATACCTTCCATCTATGAGTACCCTTTACATACCAATCTTGCTTTATTTCTGACCACTTCACCTTGTTCATTCAACTTATTCCGAAAGACCCATTTGGTTCCAATCACATTTTTATCCTAAGGTCTGGGAAAAAGAATCAATGTATCATTTTTCTTTATCTGCATCAATTCTTCCCTCATTTCTTCCATCCAATATTCATCTTTACATGCTTCATTGACATTGCTAGGCTTAATTTTGGAAATCAAACAATACTCTTCTGTAATTCTTCTTCTAGTCTGCACACCTTTGTTCTTGTCTCCTATAATCTGATTTTTAGAGTGATTTAGATTTACATACCTTGGGACTTTAGGATTCTCTCTAACTTCTGGTTCTTTTGTTCTCTCTTCTGCACTTCCACTAGATTCTCCTTCATGATTCTCTTGATTCACCAAAACAATTTGAACTTGATTTTGTGTCTGAGTAGTCTTTCCATTATCAGTACTATCATGCTGGTCATCTGAATCATATCCACAATATCTAGATGACCTGTCAGTATCCTCATCAACTCTGACATTTGCACTTTCAACCATTTTCTTTAGTCTTCTATTACAGCACCAGTAGGATTTGCTCTTAGTAGAGTAACCCAAAAAGATTCCTTCATCATTTCTAGCATCAAATTTTCCAATATCTTCATCTCTCTTGATATAACATCTACTTCCAAATATTTTGAAATATTTAACAGTAGGCTTATACCCAAACCATAGCTCAAAAGGAGTCTTACCAGAATTACCATTAACATTTACTCGGTTGATAGTATATACAATAGTGCTTATAACTTCTCTCCAGTAGATATGAGAAACATTACCTTCCAACATCATATTTCTAGTAGTATCTAGAATTGTTATGTTCTTTCTCTCAACAACTTTGTTCTGTTGAGGGGCCTAGGGAGCAGATAACTACCTTTTGGTTCCATGCTCTTTACAAAATGAATTGAACTCCCAGGAAGTGAACTCACCACCTCTGTCTGATCTTAACCATTTGACCTTCAAACCTATCTCATTTTCTGCCATAGCTTTGAAACATTTGAACTTTTCTAGTGCATGTTTTTCTCTCAAGAAAGCAATCGATATCATCCTAGAGTAATCATCAATAAGTAACACAAAGTACCTTTCTCCTTGTAGACTTTTTATTTTGGATGGACCGCATAGATTAGTATGTACCAGCTCAAGTACTCCATTAGAATGATGTTGTTTTCTCGAAAAATAAATCCTTGTCTTCTTTCCCATCTAACATTCCTTGCATATAGTGTTAGTAGGCTTCACTAACTTAGGTAGATCTCTGACTTCTTGTGTGGAGCTCACTTTGATAATGTTATCAGAATTCACATGATACAACCTCCTATGTCATAACCAGCTTACATCAACTTGAGCAATTAAACAATTTTCACTAGCAGCACTTAGGAGAAAAATATAACCTCTTGTCTTTGTACTTGAAGCAATTAAATTTCCAGAGCTTCCCAATATCCTGCATTTCCCATCTTTGAACTGAAGATTGTATCCCTTGTCTACCATTTTTCCAACACTCAATAAATTATGCTTCAATCCTTCAACATATAGAAAATCATTAGTATTATATTTACCACCAAGAGAAATAGTGCCTCTGCCAGAAATCATACTAGCATTGTTATCTCCAAATCTTACAACACCACCGTCATACTTCTCCAAGCTTAGAAACTTTCTCTTGTCACCATTCATATGATGTGAGCATCCACTCTCAATCACCCACTCATCCTTTTCATCAATTCTAGCTGCAAGAGCTTTATTAATATTCTCATTACTAGCAGATTCAAAGGAAGTGAACTCACCACCTCTGTCTGATCTTAAGCATTTTACCTTCAAACCTGTCTCATTTTTTGCCATATCTTTGAAACATTTGAACTTTTCTAGGGCTTCATATTTTTCTCTCAAGAAAGGAACCCATATCATCCTAGAGTAATCATCAATAAGCAAGATAAAGTACATTTCTCCTTGTAGACTTCTAATTCTGGATGGACCACATATATCAGTATGTACCAGCTCCAGTACTCCATTAGAATGATGTTATTTGCTCCCAAAATAAATCCTTGTCTACTTTCCCATCTGACATTCCTTGCATATAGTGTTATTAGGCTTCACTAACTTAGGTAGATCTCTCACTTCTTGTGTGGAGCTTACTTTGATAATATTATCAAAATTCACATGACACAACATCCTATGCCATAAACAACTTACATCAAATTGAGCAATTAAACAACTTTCACTAGCAACACTTAGGAGAAAAATGTTACCTCTTGTCTTTGTACTTGAAGCAATTACATTTCCATAGATTCCTAATATCCTGCATTTTCCATCTTTGAACTGAACATTTTATCCCTTGTCTACCATCTGTCCAACACTCAACAAATTATGCTTCAATCCTTCAACATATAGAACATCATCAATATTATATTTGCCACCAAGAGAAATAGTGTCTGCCACAAATCACACTAGCATTGTTATCTCCAAATATTACAATACCACTACCATACTTCTCCAAGCTTAGAAACTTTATTTTGTCACCAGTCATATGATGTGAGCATCTTCTTTCAATCACCCACTCATCCTTTTCATCAATTTTGGATGCAAGAGCTTTCACAATATTCTATTACTAGCCGATTCAGTGGCAGTGAACTCACCACCTCTATATAATCTTAAGCATTTGCACTTCAAACCTATCTCATTTTCTGCCATAGCTTTGAAACATTTGAACTTTTCCAGTGCTTCATGTTTTTCTCTCAAGAAAGCAACCCATATCATCCTAGAGTAATCATCAATAAGAAATATAAAGTACATTTCTCCTTGTAGACTTTTGATTCTGGATGGACAACATACATCAATATGTACCAGCTCCAGTAATCCATTAGAATGATGTTGTTTGCTCCAAAAATAAATCCTTTTCTATTTTCCCATCTAACATTCCTTGCATATAGTGTTAGCATGATTCACTAACTTAGGTAGATATTTGACTTCTTATGTGGAGCTTACTTTGATAATGTTATCAAAATTTACATGACATAGCCTCCTATGCCATAACCAGCTTACATCAACTTGATCAATTAAACAACTTTCACTAGCAGCACTTAGGAGAAAAATGTTACCTCTTGTCTTTGTACTTGAAGAAATTACATTTCCAGAGCTTCCCAATATCCTGCATTTTCCATCTTTGAACTGAAGATTGTATCCCTTGTCTACCATTTATCCAACACTCAAAAAATTATGTTTCAATCCTTCAACATATAGAACATCATCAGTATTATATTTACCACCAAGAGAAATAGTGCCTCTACCACAAATCACACCAGCATTGTTATCTCCAAATCTTACAACACCACCATCATACTTCTCCAAGCTTAGAAACTTGCTTTTCTCACCAGTCATATGATGTGAGCATCCACTGTCAATCATCCACTCATCCTTTTCATCAATTCTGGTTGCAAGAGATTTCACAATATTCTGATTACTAGCAGATTTAGTGGACACCGTACCATTTTCCTTGATAGAAATGAATACCCATCCATCTTCATTTCCATTTTCTTTATCAGATTCATCATTAGTAACACTTCTTCAACATAATAACATTTCTTTTGAAATCTAGACTTGTCAGGTTTGTACTTAGAAACTCTTTCAAGACACCTTGATGCAAAATGACATATCTTACTGCAAGAGAAACATTTAATAGGTAGCTTTCCTTTATGCTTACCTTGTCCTCTGGCTTCTCTTTTCATAATCAATGCTTCCATCTCTTCTAGCTCTCTTTCTTCATCTTCAATTTTTTCATATCATCTTCATACTTGAATGTCTTTCTGGAACTTTCTCTCGGATCATATCTTTATTGGGTTTTTTTCAGATACAGTAGCTTTAAATGGAGAATCTGTTTTAGGAGTAGATTCACCAAATTCACTCAACTCAAAGGCAGCTAGTTTTCCAATCAGCATATCTCTTGTCACATTTTTTACTATCTTGAGCTCTTCAATAGCATGATCTTTCATTTTGTAAGTAGGCATTGATCTAAGCACTTTAGCCACAATCTCATCTTCTTCCAAAATTCCACTTGCACATCTAATACCCATCACTAGTTCATTTATTTTCTGCATGAAAGCAACAATGTTTTCATCTTCGCTCATCTTCATGTTTTCCCATTTTCCTTTTAGACTTTGTTGCTTAGCAACTTTCACTTGTGAATATCCTTCATACAATGTTTCCAACTTCTTCCATATCTCATGTGCTATTTTCAAACCTATCACAATTGTCATCTTTGAATCTATCAAAGCACTCAGTAATGCTTCTATAGCCCTAATATTCGTTTCAGCTTGTTTGATCTCATCAGGAGTAGAGAGACCATTCTGAGGAATAGTATATGTGTTCTTTGTAATCTTACAGAAGGGTTAACCAATGCACTTCAAATGACACTCCATTCTAACCTTCCACAAAGAGTAATTTGTACCATCGAATCTAGGATTGTCCTTCTTGTATGATGCCATCTCGGATCACCTCAATCTATTAGACTTCTTCAGAGGATCTTTCTCTAATACCAATTGTTTTCAAAACAAGGATAGGCAACTGAGAGGGGGGGTGAATCAGTTATTACAGAATTTAAACTTATTTAACCTTTATCAACCTTTAATCTCAGATCTGATAATTAACAATGAAAGCATGAATCAACAACACATCAAAAACACACAACACCAAGATTTTTTGCATGGAAACCCTATTAGGGGAAAAACCACGGTGGAGGTTAATCCATAATTTATACCCTGTTAAAAGTATAAAAGAAATGAATAAGGAATGCACATGCATTCAAGCACACTACCTAGAGCTCACTAATCAAAAGGGAAGGCCCATTGCCTTACATAAAAAAATCAGATTAAATCCATCTGATGAAGTTGAACTAAGAAATTAGCTTCTACAAAAGCCCGATGACAGTTCTGATTAGGCACAAAAACATTTCTTCACACTTCGCTCAATCTTCTTCACATTTTTCTTTGAAATCAAATGATCTGATCTTTATTCTCACATTTTGCATACACACTTCATGCTCATGTGTCACAAATGAAGAGAACAATCTCTCTTATATATCTGCTAGAATTACATCAACAACTCTATCGGGCAAAGATAAAGAATAAATGAATATGAACTGTTGGCCAAATTCATGAAACAATCTCAATGTGTACCAACCTAAGTTAGTCATAACATAATGAAGACCTAAATCAAAATCCTCGAACATGCCAAGTATTCAAAAATTGATCCACAAGGATCTGCAACATGCTACAACCACCATGTTGGCCAAGAACATGAAAACTTGAACACACAAAGGAAAGATCTTTGATCACGAGCACACCGATCAACGCGGGCGTACAAAAATGATAGAGAATGAACTAGAACCATTGGTGAACATCACGGGAGCATACACAACAACTTAATTTACAAAATTGCATTCTCTTCTTCCAAAAACACCTACTATAGTAATAGAATAATTTTAGGAACTCATAAACTCATAAATCGCACAAAACTTGATACGCACCTTTGAAACTTCCAAAGAACATACTAGATAGGCTTAGAAAAAAACCCTTTAATGCACAACTTTTAAATACCAACTTACAAAACTTTCCACCATTCTGATCTTCACAGCTTCACAGACTGTCTGCAACATATTTATTATAATTTTCTCAATATCCTCGACATATACAGCCTTCAGAATCATCAATGCTAATAGTGTTGACATCAATGACAACCACATATCAGCAACAAAACCATAGCATCCAACAAATATACCCTCTCACTCCTCCATGAGGAGTTTTAGCACATCATCCCCAACCAAATTGTTGTTGGATTCAACCTCAACAACCTTCTTATCAACCTCCTCTTTCAACACCACTTCCAGAGTGATAATAGAGTAGTGGATGATTTTGATCATGAACCGAGTCATTCTTATAAAATTTATTTCCAGTTTAGCAACATGAGCAACTAGGTTGTTGGGATCTTCATCTTTGGAAATTTCCACCTTGTTAGTCTCCTCCACTTGAGTCTGATGATTGGAGGAATGTGTAGATTCCTCCTAAATCATCTTATTTAACTCAGGGAAGAGACTTGGTCCTTCCACATGCTCTTTAGTCTCCTCAACCATGTCTTTCTTGCTCTCCTCCTAGCCATCATCCTACTCCAAACTGTTGCAAATCTCATCAACCTAAACCTCCTTTTTGTTTTGTGCCAATCTATTGGACCTACAAACATTTGTGTGATCATCCCTTGTGTCAATACTTGTAACCACTATTGTATCCCCTCGAGAATATATGTCATTAGATTCTTCATCTCCATCATCCATGGAAGGTTCCTCCACATGGAAAGTAGTGTCCTTCTTTCCCTTCTTTAGTTTAGGATTGGCTTTTGTGGTAAATTTACCATCCTTCTTAGTGGGTGTATTTCTAGCTCACAGATCCCTTTAGCGGCTTTGGATTTAGCTAGCCCCATGCCACCTTTCTTCTTTTTGGCATGGGGCTTAAGTTTGGAATCCTCGTATTGGCTAGTCACAAGAGGGATATTTCTTCTAGGGCCAACTAAAACAATCGATGAGGGTTTGGCAGGGGACTGACCAGCTATCTCAAGTTCCTTAATTCAAACAACAGAGATGGGATTTAGTGGGAAAGGGGCTAGGTGGAAGTGGTAGAGTCAAAGAATGAGACCTTGATGCAGGGGTAATGAGAAAGGTTTGTCAGGATTCCTAGCCACAATTTTTTTATTTTCCCTAATCGAACTTTCTAGAGATGAAAGTAAGAAGAAGGGGAAGCTAATGAGGATTTTGTGGAAAATGTGGTTTAGCAGTGAAAAGTGATAGAAGTAGAAAACCTTAAACCTTCCTTCAAGATTAATGTACTTCATTAAAACAAGACACACTTGGTCCTATGGAATCGAAAGCTTTCTCCACTCAAACCCCACATTCAGCTTGGTCAGCTTTTCATTTTCACAAAAGAAGGTCTGTAGGCTCTCCATATCCTACACCTTCATATGTTTTTTGAGTTTTTAACCCAAAAATGGCAGCCTCGTAGCTTTGACAATGACCTCCTCATTGATTTTAAATGAAATTCCACCCACTATAACTCTCCTGTCACACCATGAGCTCGTTAACTATGTAGAAATATTCTCATCATACACTTTGAGGAACTCCATTAAAGGAGAAATACCTCCTTCAACATGTATATGCTAGACCAGAGGGTCTCAATGGAATTCTTCACATGATCCTGATTTTGTTCTAACCCGATCTCCTCCCATTTTCACACTCAAATAGTATCCATTCACTAGAGAAAAAAAAGTAGGAATTTTTTCAAAATGCAAATTACTAGTGTACACAAAAAATTTATCACCTCCGTCATAAAAAATCTAAAAAATCTTGCCTAATTAAGGCATTCAAATTTTCACACGTACCAACAGGCATTTATGATATGCATAGGGTTGCAAGGCCATTGTAAATATTGATTAAGTACATTGAGGCATAAATAAATGTCATCATTAAATTTATCAACTCATTATTAATTAAAGGTTTGATAGAGATTTTGGCCATTGGCACATTCCTTATAATGAGATTCAAATCAAGAGCTTCATACCAATGATAAGATAACACATGAAGCTTGTGGGAAAATCGACTAGGTAACACATTAAACCCGAACCATAACCCAAACAACTGCCCACACCCATCCGCATCATCACAATTTTTCCACATCATTATGAGACCAGTGGTGAGAAGACAAGTGTACCATTCCATGATGGATATTTTAGACCTCATCATCAATAGTATTTTTCTTTTTATCTTCAAGGATTATACCTTGGATATTCATGGGGAGAGCTACCATACTTCTCCAACATTTGGAAACAACCCAAGAAGAGCCTAGGTTGGCCAAAGATTCAGCCACTTTGTTGCCCTCACAGAAGGTGTGGGTTAATTTATTATTTTTCAGCTGTTGGGTAGGAATTTTATGTCTAATAAGATGTCCCTAATACTCCACCCTTGGTATTACTTGTGATTAATGGATTCAATCACAACTTTAGAGTCTCCTTCAACATGTAGGTTTTTACTCCAAGACTAACAACAATTTTAACTCCACTGAGGAGTTCTCTTGCCTCAGCTGTCATAGAGGATTATATCCTGATGCCACCAGAAAAATCAACCACAAAATTGAAATTTTAATCTCTGATAATGCCTGCTATGCTAGCCAAACCAAGATTACCTTTCATCACCCCATCAAAGTTAAGTTTGTGCCAACCATTATCAAGGGGTTTCCAAATATTTTTAAGCCTAGCTAGAGCTTTAGAGTTATCAAATAAGTTGAGATCCAAGTTCATGTTCCAGGATTTAGCCATATTGATATCCCTTATAGAGGGATGTTCATATGGATGTTTCCAAACATACAAGGATACACTCTCAGTGATAAGTCTAAGACCAATACTAAACACCTTCTTAGGGATTTTTTCCACATTTCTTAAGATTTGATAATTCCTTTATTTCCACAAACACCAACATAGAATAGGATGAACCTGTCTCCAATTTTTTTTAGGAAGAGGATGGTGATAGGGACTGATCTAGCTATCAACAAAGATATTGAGGTCACCATTCATTGTCCAATAAATACTCAATCTTTCAAAGGCAGACTCCTAGACTTCAATAGAAAATGAGCAATGGAGTAATAGATGAGGGATAGTTTATTTATCATTCTTACATAGAATACATCTACTAGGGATTTGAAATCCACTTTCCCTTAGATTTTCCTAAGTGAGTATCCTATTATGACTCGCCTCCACCAAATAATTTTTTTTGGTGTAAGTTGTATGTTCCAAACCTATTTTCAAATACTATTCTAAGTTCCTTGCAGTGACAACAAACTGTAGGTAGACTTTATTGAGAGATTACCATTATTTTTCTTAGTCCAATAGAGTTCATCCTCCATAGTAGAAATGGGTATTCTAGTCAAGGAGAGGATGGCCTATAGAGTCTTATCCTGATGCATTAACTCTAGGGGATGAGGGTAGCAATTCTCTAGCATTTTTCCATTTGATAGAGCCATGCAGCCGACATAAGTAGTCTCTCACATTCTTACCAAGAAACACCTCAGCAGGTAACATCAAAATCCTGAAGTCGGATTGAGAGGGGGATTTCAAGTAGCTAGGGATCCTCCCAAAATCTAATTTTTCTATGATTACCCAGTTTCCATATCAACCCAAAGTGCAACAGCTTTTTAACACTATAGATATTATTCTAAATCAACGAACCACTATGATGGTCATTTGAGAGGCACCTAATCAAGGGAATTTTGTTGAGATATTTTGCATTTGCAAACTTGAACCTTTCCTTCTTGTTCCTCAGTTGTTCCCATCCAACCTTCACAAGTAGGGCTTTATTAGTAGGTTGAATTTTTCTTATACCAAGGCCACCACCAGATTTAGGGAGATAGATTGTATCCCAACTTATCATAGCCAATTTTTTTTTTCCTTCTTACCAGGCCAAAGAAAAGTCCTTTGAGTTCGTTCAAATTTCACAGCAATATATCTAGGGATTTTGAAGATGGACAAAAAATAGACAGGTATCCCTTGGAGAGAAGCAACCAAAAGTTGCAACTTACCAGCATGGCTAAGAGTAGTGTCTTTCCATCCAGCCAATTTTCTTTGTATTCTTTCAAGGACCAAGTTCCAAAAGTCAAGTGTTACTTTTGTAATCTTGAGAGGGAGTCCAAGGTACACAAGAGGAAGGGAAGCACTCTTATAGCCCAAAACAACAATCACCCTATCCTAAAGGGCTTGTGAGTTTTTAAAGAAGTAGATCATGCTCTTATTGTAGTTTATACATAGGCCTGAACTAGAGGCATTATTGTTTAGACACTTCTTTCATTTTCTAGCTTCTACCACAAAAGCTTTCCCAAAGAGGATGGTATCATCCACAAATTTTTGTAAGCTGAAGGTTCAAGGGAAGTAGTTGCTTTGATCCCCATAGTAGAACCATCAACTAGCATCCTTGAAAAAATATTTCTTATGACATCAACGATCATAATAAAGAGGTATGGTGAAACGGGATCTCCATGATGTATCCCTCTACCAGCATTGAAGAAGCCATGTGGAACCCCATTAACCATAACAAAGTACTTGACGGAAGATATGCATTCAGAAATGAGGTTCACCACAATCTAATTGAAGCCCAACCTAGTTAACACTTTAAGGAGAAAACTCCATGGAACTTTGTTATATGCTTTGGAAATGTTTAGTTTAAAAGCCATACTAGCACAATTAGTTTTTTCCATTGAGTGCATGATTTCATGTGTGGAAATTGTAGCATCCAAAATGTAGCAACCAAGGAAAAAATATTTTTGGAAAGGGCTAATCATTTTATCAAGAAAAGGTTTCAAGTGGTTAACCATAATTTTAGAAATGATCTTGTAGATTGTATTACATGGACTGATAGGTCTAAAATCAGCCATGGTCTGGGGGTCATCATTTTTAGGAATTAGGGCTAGAAAGGAATGGTTTAGTTGTTTTAGAAGTTTGCTCGACCTGAAAAAGTCCTTAGTAGCAAGGAATAGGTCCTCTCCCAAAATTTCCTAGTAATCTTGAAAGAAAGCCAAAGGAAATCCATCTGATTCAGGGGTCTTGAAGTCACCCATGCTAAAAACTACTAGTCTGACTTCTTTAAGAGTGGCACCTCTGAGAATAGCAGCATTATCTAAATTAGTTAGAGAAGCAAGGATGGAGTCCAGTAACATTACATCAACAATAGAGTTAGGGGCCTTAGTTGGATTAGATAAGGCATGTTGAAAATATCCAGAGGCCATTTTTCCAATCTAAGCCGGATTTGTGGCTTCTACTCCCAAATCATCTTTCACTTTTTTAATTTGGTTCCTTTTTCTATGCTTGAGAAATGAGATGTGGAAGAAGGAAGTGTTGTAGTCTCCTTCTTTTAGAAATTGAATTCTATATTTTTGTTTCCAAAATACTTCTTCTTTTTTTGACACTTTGTCCCATTCTATGTAATAATATTTCTCCTATTGACAAGTCTACTCACAAATATCCCCCTTCTTTATCCTTGTTTGGGTCTCCTTAAGTTCATCAAAAAGCTCATGTTTCTATTGGAAAGCATCCCCAAACACCCACTTATTCTATCCTTTTACCATATTTTTGATATGCGTAAGTTTTTTAAAGACTAAACATGGGGGAGCCATGGATAGGTATATTCCACCAATCAGCAATTTTATTCCTAAAGTCCAAGTGAGCTCCACATTATCTCAAACCGAAAGTGAAAGAGACCAACATCAGAATACTCATTTAGGATAAGGAGTAGAGGATTATGGTCAGATACAGTCTTGGGAAGCACCAACAAGTTAGAGCTAAGTAAAACACCCCAGTTAGTGGAGAACAAAAATATGTCAAGTCTTACCTAGATTAGGTTATCTCCCATTCTCCTATCAGTCCATGTGTAATTTTCACCTTGTAAGTCTATATCCAAAAGTCCTATAGCACTTAATAGATCATCCAAGTTTTTCATACTATCAAAATTTTCCACAAAGCCCCCACACTTTTGAGGCTTGTAGGATATGTTGAACCTGTAACGTAGATAAAATGGATTTTTGTACAGAAAGATGGTTAAATCTAATCTAACAAGCATAAATCTAAATCAAACAACTAAGAATGAATTAAATGAACTAAAACAATAAAAATGATAAGATGAAACAATGTCACTGAATATCAGTCCACCTCTTCGAATTGTCTTGATTGTCCTTCTCCATTTTGTTGTATCGGTATTCTTTCCCTCAAATTTTATGTATGTATGCAAGCATAGCCTGGATGCATTGTCTAAGAAAAATATCAAAGATTATAAGTTCTTCTCAAAGTATATAGATTTCGGGAGGAGGAATAATGTCAATGACAGGTCAATTTATAGAAATTGGGTTTTTGAACGATCGGCTCAGAATTGAAAGAGAGATCAATTATCGAGATTGATGAATGCCATGCGATGTGATTTTTGTGTCAATTAGAACGTGAGTTGGGAAATTCTGTAGCATAAAGCTTAAATTAGAATAATAATTTAATCTGGTCTTAAGACTATTCAAAAATAGAAAGAACAAGAGTTCAAGATTAAATAAATGATTTAATCTTTAGTTGAAAGTCTTCGAAAATAGAAGAATTAGACTTTGAATGAAAATGATAAAGTTAGAACTTGAAGAATAATATGTTCGAATGCGCACATGAATTAATTAATTAAATAAAGATATTTAATTAATAAATATGTTTATGCATATGAGTTAGAACTAGTTAACTGACTGGTTGTGACAGAGAGTCCTTTCGCATAGACGATCAAATATCGAATCTGGAGATAACAGACGGATTTAAATAGATCTCGAGTCAGATGGTGAGTGAATAATTAGATAAATGAATGATAGAAGAATGTGATAGAAACAATTAATTATGAATTAAATGTTAATTTAATTCAACATTAAAAATTGAAAGATTTAATTAAATAAATAATAATAATTTATTTAATTGATTGTTGAAAAGGTTAATTGAATAATTAAATAATGAATATTTAATTATAATTGAAATATAACAAAGGGGCTAATTAAATAATAAATTATTTAATTAAGAAAGAGAAATAATTAGTTAGCGACATAATTAAATAAATATGATTTATTTAATTAATCAGAGTTGAATAAAGGTCATAATGAATTAATCAAATAATTAAAAGGTTATTTAATTAATATCTAGGAAAGATGTGTTTAGGAAAGTAATTAAATAATAAACATTATTTAATCATGACCATGGACATTAGAAAATTATTTCAAAAGTGGTATTCGTAGGCCTATACCAATTTTCAGTGTCTATAGTTTTCCCCTCTTTGATACAATGTTGTTTATCGCATTGTGTCAAAGAAATTGAAAAAATGATATGCCCTAGTGAAAGGGAGAATGATGAGGAGGTATTGGTATGCCCCCTCGAGAGGATAGGTGGGTGCAAAGAACATGAGTGTGCTCACAAAATCAATGAGAGGATTGGAATATTCAGGACAAGAGACTAGGGGAAAATAGATAAGGATAATGAAGATGTTGAAAAGAAGAAATGTTAGTTCGGATAATTCAAAAAGTTAGTATTGAAAAAGAATGGTTATTTGAAAGATATATGATCTTTGATATTTTTCCATATATATACTAAGCTTTGAATTTTATCATCATTGGGCGGGACATGACACAAATGAATAGTACACACCATGATATGAGATAGACCAAAGTGTACAAAGTCATCCACCTGCGAAAAATAGGCAGTCGCAGACAGGGAGTGTCTTAACTCATACTAAGGACAAAATTGCCCCAGTCGTTTTGTCTAGACAAACCACAGACATCAAAAAAATAAAAGATGGGTCATGAGATGTCATTGCTCCTCTAAATCCTGGATAGAACATCCTTGAGGAAACTAGTAACATGACTCAAAATCCAAAGTTTAAAAAGACAGTTGACATACAACAGTTAAAAAAAAAGAGTCATGAGACATCCTTGCTTCTCTAAATCCTTCAAGGGACATCCTTTTGAAAGCTAGTAATTAGACTTATGCACAAATCGATAAAAAGATAAAGACAAAATAAGATATAAAGTCAAAAAGCCAAATAAAATTATTTGCTAAAACTTTATCTTGTGTAATTGTTTGATGACATAGCTGGATGTAAGGGATGACACATACCACATAAGACGTTGAGTCTAGTTTCAACTAGGTGACTATCTGTGTAAGGCATGACAAAGCCTGATTTCAAAAAGACATGTGTCATATAAGACATTGGAGCTTGATGATGTTGAGTGACAAGCTACATGAGGCCATGACAATTTGATTATTTTCATTCACAAGAAAGACATATCTTGCTTAAGACATAAGTTGATCACTCTGATAGTGTGTTTGATTTTGACTTGACGACAGTTTTGAGATGTTTTCCTTGTTGATGGATGACTTGTTTTGATTCCTTGAATTTTATAAGTCTGTGTTTGTTTTAACAGTGTATGACTTGAGATGATATACCCTAAAGGACTGACCTAATGTGGCCTCAGGGGCTCATCGATTGATTAGCCTTGCCTACGCTATACACGCAGAGACCTTGTAGTTCAACCAAACTTTAACTGACATAACTGACTGAAAATATGTACTTAAGTTGATGATATGCAACATGTGTGATAGTGAATGTGATAAACCCTATTGGACTGACCTAGTGCGGTCTTGGGGGCTCATCGATTGATTAGCCTTGCCTACGTTTTACACATAGAGACCTCGTAGTTTGACACAACCAATAACTTTGAATGTACAAAGAGTCATGATTTTAATGAGTGTGAGACATGAGAAACCTAGACAGACTGACCTAATCCCTCAGGGGCACATCGACTAATGACCTTGCCTACATCCAGATGGAGAGGCAATATAGTTCGACTATGTCTATGACTAACTTAACATAACTGACTTTGACTCTGTTTTTGGGATTTTTTGAAATGTTTTTGATTTTTTTTCTTTTTGAAGTTTTGTAATGTTTTTGAATTTTTTTAGGACATTTTTTGATGGTGTAATTCTATGTACAAGGTCCATATGACATAGAACGATGATTTTCCCCCAGTCACGAATAAGACATATAGGATGGAGTGGGGAGACGGAGTAGACTTGATATCAATTGTTCCAAGTAATGGATAAGACAACCATTTATTATGAGGGATGGTGAAAAAATCTGATTGGAATGATGGTAGATGAAGGACCAAAGTTGACTACACATGGCGCCTATTTGCCAAGTTTTCACCATGGCACTTATCCATAGCACCACCGAAGTGGTTTTCACTATTGGACGAATTATTTCTCTTTACTATTTTGCTGATTTTCCAACTTTTTTGGTGTTACAAAGATGCATGTTTTCCATGTTTTCATCAAGGTAACCATTTTTTTGTTTTTTCCATTTTTTTATATTTTTTTTTATTAAGACAAAGACTCTCAAAAGCTATGCATAGAACCTCTTCAAATGAAGGCTATTGATTGTTGAGAAAAGTGGTTCTCCTTAAGGGGTAGAGAGTTGATCCACTCCTGATCGAGAAGCATTTTTGATAATATAGGGCCCTAACCAGTTAGGTTCAAACTTACCTAGCTTTTCTCATTCAGCTTGATTCTTGGGGTTCTCCATTAAGACCAGGTCACCAATGTCAAACTGTCGATTGAGAACTTTCCTATTATAGCTATGATGAAGATGATTTTGATATGCTTGCAAATGGTCTAGTGCTTTCTATCTTAGTTCATCCAGTAATTCTAACTCTTGCAATCTAGATACACGGTATTCTTCATCATCAATATGACCTTTCAAGGATACCCTTAGGGAAGGAATTTGAACCTCAATAGGTAAGATAGCTTCAGATCCGAATACTAGGGAGTATGGAGTGGCACAAGTGGGAGTATGAATGCTTGTGCGGTAAGCCCATAAGGCAGGATTAAGCTGTAGATGCCAGTCATGACCAATGTCATTGACAGTATTTTTTAGGATTCTAACAATGGTTTTCTTAGATGCCTCGGCTTGGCCATTACCTTGTGGGTAATATGCAGTGGAAAAATGATGTTTGATATGGAATTCTTCACATAGATGGTGGACTTCTTGGTTTTTGAATGGATGGCCATTGTCTGTGATAATGGATTGGGGTACACCATACCGACAAATGATATAGTTTAGGATAAACTTGGATATCTGTGTCTCAGTTATGTAAGTCATGGGAATAGCTTCAATCTATTTGGTGAAGTATTCAATGACGGTTATGATGAATTTACAGAAATTGGATAATGGAGGGTGTATCTTACCTATGAGGTCAATTCCACATTGGGAAAATGGCCATGGTGAAGTAATCGGACGAATCTCGTATGCTAGTCCTCGTATCAAATCTTTGTGTATCTCACACTGTTGAAATTTATTTACAAAGATATGAGTCATTTTCCATTGTAGGCCAATAATAACCTAATCTCATAATCTTGTGGGCTAAAGTAGGACCGCTAGAATGGGATCCATATATACCCTCATGTACTGCTCACAAGGTTTCTTGTGCTTCTTAAGCATCGAGACATCTCATTAGGGTGTTATCTAAGGTTTGTCTGTACAGGGTATCTCTGATGATGGTGTATTTAGCTGACTTACAGATAAAGGTTCTACATTGGTTGTTTGATAGGTCTAATGGTAAGGTTTGGTCATTTAGATAGTTGAATATGTCTTTGTACCAAGGGGAAGTAGGACCAACAATTGTACACACCATCGCAAAATCGGGGACATCATAGGCAGGGACCAACAACTGTTTGATCGAAAACTCAAATTTAGGCACGTTGCTCAGAATATCCAATAAGGAACCCACGGTTTCCATAGCATTTGTTGCTTTGTTCTGAATAAGTGGTATTTGTTGAAAGGTAATGTCATCAAAGTACTATTTGAAACTATCAACCATGCACTTGTAGGGGGAAAGTTTCTCATCTTTATTTTCATAATCATCATTTACTTGCCAAACTACTAGTTGAGAATCCCCATAAACATGTAGACTCTTAATCTTCCATTGGGCTTCCATTCTTAGTCTTGTCACTAAGGCTTCATACTCTACTATGTTGTTGGTGCAAGGGAAAGAAATTCTGAATGATTTGGGAAGAGTATCACCTTCAGGTGTAACAAATAGTATGCCTACTCCTAAACCATGATTAGTATGTGACCCGTCAAAGTATAATTTCCACTTGGTTCTAGGTCAACTTTGAAGATAAATTCATTAGGAAAATCTGCCACTAAAGGATGATCTACCTTCATGGGTGCATCTGCTAACTGATCTGCAATTACTTGTCCTTTTATAGATTTCCTCTCCATATATTGGATGTCATATTCACTAAGTATCATAACCCATTTAGCCAATCGGCTTGTTAATGTTGCTTTACTTAGGAGATATTTGAGGGGATCAATCTTTGTGACCAACATGGTTTGGTGGTTTAGCATATAGTGCTGAAGTTTTTGAGTAGCAAATACTATTGCAAGATAGGCACATACTATGTTACTGTAGTTTAATTCATATCCCACCAAGGTACGATTGATGTAGTTCATGGCTCTTGCATGACCTTGATCATCATTTTGTGCAAGAAGGGCTCCTAATGCCGACTGAGTTGCTTAAATGTATATTATCAATGGTTTTCCATCTGTAGGTGGCATTAAGACAAGTGGGGTGAGTAGATAATCCTTGATTTTGTTGGAAATCTTCTTGACATTTAGGCATCCACACAAATGGTACTCCTTTCTTGAGAAAATGTTGAAATGAATGTATTTTTTCTGCTAGTTGTACAATGAAGTGCCTGATAGACTGTAATCTCCCCTATAGTGTTCTTAGTTGACCAATACTGACTGGAGAAGGCATTTCTAAAATATCTTTTACCTTCTCTGGATCTACTTCAATGCCTCTTCTAGAAATGATATATCCTAGAAGTTTCCCTGATTTCACTCCAAAGACATATTTCTTTGGATTTAGTCTGACGTTGTATTTCTATAGCCTTTGGAATATATTTTCTAGAACCTTCAAATGATCTGCCCTTGTTACTCATTTAGCTATAATATCATTGACATAATCTTCCATGACAGTATGTACAAATTCATGGAAAATAGTCGTCATTGCACATTGATAAGTATCTCCTACATTCTTAAGCCCAAAAGGCATAACATTCCAATAGTATGCTCCCCATTGGCATGTGAAAGTTGTCTTGTGTTGGTCTTCAGCCATGATTTTGATTTGGTTATACCCATAGAAACCATCCATGAGGGATAGCATCTTGTATCCTATTGTAAGGTCCACTATCATGTCAATGTTTGGCAAGGGGAAGTCATCCTTAGGACATGCCTTGTTGACATCTCTAAATTCTATACAAATGAGGATTTCCCCAGTTGGTTTGGTCACTGGCACAAAATCTGAAATCTAGTCTGCATAGTCTATGGATCTTATGAATCTGACATCCCAAAGTTTCTTAAGTTCTGCTTTGACCAGTAGAGAAATTTGTGGATGCATTTTCCTTAACTTCTATTTGACAGGCTTAATACCCAGCTGTAATGGTAGATGATGCAATATAAGGTCTGGATCTAGCCTAGGCATGTCAGCATATGACCATGCAAAGTTTATCTGTCTCTTTGTGAAGAAGTTCTAAAACTCTTTTCTCTCTCTCTCTGTTAAAGAGGCTACCAAGTATATTACCTAAGGGTTTTCTTCTGTGTTTATGTTGACTTCAACAAACTCCTCTACTAACATCGGTGAATTTTTTTGAGCAACGAGGAGAATATTCAAACCTCCATCCTTGGGTGCCTCAGAGAGGTTTTTGACCTCGGATACATCCTTTATTTTTACTATTTCTTCATCCAAAGGCGCCTTTCGGTTTTCACCTAGGGACTTGTCATTTTGCTCATTTTCATTGTTTTTCTTTTTATTTTCATTTTTGTGACTAGAGGTGTAAATAGACTCCCCCAAATATGCTTTGTTGTCCAATTCTATGATAAAACCAGCTTTATGATCCCCCTCTTGGTATGCCTTCTTGAAGTCCCATGAACTCAGCTATTGCTTTGTTGTTCTCAAACATGTCTAAGATGGGTGTACCTTGTTGATCCCATTCGATAAGTTGGGGATATATGAGGGGCATGTCATCATCAGAGTTATCAAAGGTGGAAGCTAACAAGGTGAATATAGAGTGGTTGACATGGTCAAAGAATTTTTGGACTAACTCCTTGTTCTTTTTCCTATGGGTAGGTAAACTCTGATGTGGGATGACTGTAAGGGCTAAGTCGTCAGAAGATGGTTCGTCAGGTGCCCAAGATGTAGGATCAAGGGTTTCCCAATAATAATGCTTGAGCCATTCTTCTTTGGAAAAGGGCTTCTTATTACGGGGGCTAGATGGATTTGGTACGGGTTTTATCATTTGGTCGAGTTCTCCAAATAGATTATTTAGGTTCATGGTGCTGGTAGAGGAAAGATAATCCCATTCATAGTCGCTTGAGTCAAGGGATTCATCGTAAACTGGGGGAAGTGGTTTGTGATATATCTCGATGCCTTCATAAGAAATTTCTTCCTCTTGAAATGCTAATGAAGTATGAGGAAAAAAAATTCTAAGCGGTTGAAACCCTAGCCCTAGGCCTTTCGGTCATGGTGAGACAATGATTGGTTCAGTCCTTCCATTTTGATGTAGTCCTAACCCACTATGTATGTCATTTCCTTTGCTTTGCATTGTCTTAAATCCTTTTCCATATTGATTCTTAGCTATCTGAATAGATGGTGAGGGGTATTCCTTGTCTTCCTGGTACAACCAAGAGGTAATATCACCTTGGTCCACAATTTCTTCACTTAACTCTCCCCATTTGGTCAATGTCATTGTAGGGGGAACATGAAATGTGACTATTGACTGTCTTCTATCTACCATGGGTAAGCCATATGCCTTAGGTGGAACCAGCTGACTAACATAATAGGATGCCTTCATGTGATATTGTCCACAACCCTTGTCTTGGATCTTGACCTTAGGAGTGGATGATGGTGGTTTGAATGAAATTGACTTGGTAAGATGTGATGGATCAACCTATAAGGATAAAGTGGATGATGAAGCTTCTTGATTAACTGGTACTTATTGTTGTGGAATTTCCCTTAGGCTTGTACAATATTGTAAAGGATATGGATCACCATCAATCATGATCTTGGTGCCATCATATAGGAATTTAAGACACTGGTGATATGTGGAAGGTATGGATTTCATTGCATGTATCCAAGGTCTACCTAACAATAGGTTGTATGGAAGGGTGAGATCCAAGACTTAGAAGCTAGTGTTCATAACTGTCAGGCCAATTCTGATAGGGAGTGTGAAAACTCCTTTGGATGATCTTTCCTTATCATCGTAAGCCTTGATGACTATACTCTTAGAGGTGTATACGCATGCTTCTGAGAATCCTAATGCCTTAACCAATTTTAAGGTACACAGGTTCAAACCTACTCCTCCATCTACCAAGACTCGTCTGAATTTGGTTTGATGGACTAGGACTTCAAGATGTAATGGGTCATTATGATCGATATTTTCTGTTGAATAATCTTGTTGAGAAAATGTGGCATGATGGGAGTTGGTTAAGTATCCTACCATTTCTTCGAAATGATTGACATCTAAGTTAGTAGGGACAGTCATGCTCTATAAGGCTTTGTCAAGAATGGCTCGATGATCATGTGATAAAGTCAATAGTTCCAAAATGGATATCTGTGCTAGGGTCTTGCTCAGCTGATCAAGCAGATTGTACTTAGACTTGGAAGACTATGTAGGTGGATCAAAAGAAGGACCTAGAAGAGTTATCTTAGTTCTGCGTGTATTTGCAACACATTCAGGGTGCTTCTTGATGGTGATGGTATGGACATTTTCATTTGCAGAGGTGATTTATGATCGTTCCTTTTCCATAGTCATACTTGGTATTTGCATAATTGGTCGATGCAGTATTCTTAGTTCTTGAACTAGAGGCTTTTCCTTTTGCGTGATCATGTAATGGGTCCGTGAAGACCTTATGATCACTATTCTTGGTATGTTTCTGCCCATTGACCTCTATGGTTCCGTCTTCAACAAATTATTGTATGATATTCTTCAATTGTCAACATTGTTGTAGGTTATGTCCTTTTGTTTGATGGTATTCACAATAGGTGTTATTATCCCACCATGAGGTTTTAAACTATCCAGGATCATACTACCTTGGTTCCAATGGTTTTAGGAGATCATGTTTGATCAGTTCTTTGAAAATTGTCTCGATTGGTTGCCCCAAAGGGGTAAATTCATGTTTAGGAAATCTCCTTTGTGGTCATTGTTGTTGTGAATTTTGGACAGAATTTTTTGTTTGATCTGGATTCATCATGTCTTGATTGGGGTTGTAACCTCTAAGTGTGATGACCAGTCCCGCATGTATGGTCTTAGCATCAACAATACCGTCATTGGTAACATTTTTGTTTCTAGACCAGAACTTGTTTCTATTGTTCAGAGCGTTTTGATGTTGAACAACTGGGTTTCTGTCTGGTACTTTAATTTCTCCTTTGTCAATAAGGCCTTTTTCAAGGATAATTCCCTTTTGTACCAAGTCTAGGAATGAAGTAAAAAAATGTACCCTTAAGCCACTTCTCAGTTTTGGATTAATATATTCAAGGAATATCATGACTTTTTGTTTTTCTAGTATTTCAACTGGACATCTACTAGCTAAAATTCTCCATCTTTGGAAGAAAGTGGTGAAAGTTTCAACTTCTTCTTGTGTTGTGTGACACAAGGTAGCTATTGTTATTTCATTTTCTATGTTAAAGGAAATTTTTTTGACAAACTTCTCAACTAATTCACCCCAGGATCGTATGCCATATGGTAATTTAGAGAACCATTCTAGTGCTATCCCAACAAGGATTCGCGGAAATAGTCTCATCAAGTATGTGGGGTCATATGATATGTCCATGCATGTTGTATAGAATTCTCTAATGTGTTCTAAAGGATTCATCCTCCCATTATACTTAGGAAAATTCGGTATAATGTATCCATGTGGGAATGGTGTCATGTATAGTGATTTTTCAAAAGGATAGGGACATAAATCTTATGCTAAGATAGTTCATTTTCCTAACATAGACATGTTTTCCATTTGTTGTTGAGGCATTTGCATTTGATTTTGGAGAACATCTACTTGTGTCAAGGACATGTTTCTTGTGTTGTTAGGATCAATGTAGGTATTCTAAAATGCTATGTTCTATGATGGATTGTGATTTGGTGAGGGTATATATCCTATTTGAATGTTTTGATTATGTATAGGAATATTTCCTATCTGAATGTTCTGATTTGGTATAGGAATATTTCATGTCTGAATGTTTTGATTTGGTATAGGAATATTCATACCTACTTTGAATCTCTTACTAGTAGTGTTTGTGCCAAAGGGGTTTGATGAAGTTGCTCCTGTAGTAAATTGTAAACCTTGTGTTATGTTGAAAGTGATTGTGCTTACAATTGATGATGTTTGAGTAGGTATGCCAGTTGGTATTGCTGTGGTAATTTGCGGAATAGACACACCTGACGTCATGGTTTGCGTTGGTTGAGTAGATGGTGTTTTCAAAGTGTGAATATCAAATACTAGTGGTAGTGTGGCACCTTCTACTAGTAAATTTTCTAGATATCGTTGGGGATCATTTTCCAAACACTCATCCATAAAGGATGCAAACTCAGGATCTTGTATGGCAGTGTCTATGTCTTCAACATAAATTTTCCCATGTGTGTCTCTAGTGATGTGTTTTTCAAGCAAATTTTTGTGGTCTCTCTTTCCCTAATGGTTGGTTTTCGAAAGGATTGAAAAATTCATTAGGGTTCAACATTGCTTTATGTCTCTTCTTAGACCTTGTTTCAACCATGAAAAGTTGCTCAAAATGGGGTAATGCAAACTATGTCTAAAAAAAACTGATATGTCATATTTCTATGTTTTTTGGATTTTATGAATATAAAGGATGTTGCTAAAGATTTCTAAAATGGCGTATACTAAGATGACATATGCTAGGATGAACAATATGAAAAATTTCAAGTAGACTATGATGCTAAATGATTCTAAGATGGGTAAACCTACCACCTATGGAATAGATCCAAGAAATGATCTAACCTTACCAAGGAACCTGATTGTAGGAAAAAGACAACTGACAAGGTGAATTTCCCAAACTAGACTATTGAGCTGGAAAGATTCACTAATAGGATAATAGTGACTAGGTTCAATGATAATGACAAATTAGAGTATTAACGTATCCAATGACACAAAAAGTTATTCTATTCTATGATATGCAACTTCCTATGGGGTGTCTTAATTTTTGCAACTTAGGATGGCTATGACTAGGACGTATATGACACCTAATAATGCAAGGTTTTTGAGCAATTATTTTCCAGTTTATGTCCAAGGTTGATCGTAAGAAACAAAAGTGAAAAAGACAATTTTCTTTAGGACTGAGTTTGCAGTTTTTGAATTTCTTTGTTGATAGTCAATTGCGGTTCACTTTTCTGATGCATTGCTATTTTTGACAGATGTGTTTCACATTTCAAATACAGTTAACTGACCAAACTAGGTTTTGAATGTTGACAGGCAATTGTGACTTTCGAACAAATGCAGTTTACTTTATGCAAATGCGACTCACAAATCAGATGCGACTGGGAAATAAGAACTCTGTGAAACTAAACCTATTGAAAAACACTTTCAGTTTTTAGTTTTTATAGTTGCAGCTTGCAGATACACATGTGACTTGAAATAAGACAATTGCGGCTTAGAAACTAGACTATGTGAAACTAAATTTGTTGACAGACACATGCAGTGTTTAGTTGAACAATTGCGACTCTCTAAGATACATGTAGTTTGAAATATGACAATTGTGACTCTGTTTGACAGTTGTGGTTTTCTGAAGATAATATTATGACTGACTCAGTTTAATGATCAAGTTTTTGATGAATATGACAAAAAAGAATCACAGAATACAAAGTGTTTTCAGTTTTATGTATTGAAATCTATTAAAACCAAAAGACAATTACAACCTAGGTTGTGTTGGATAGTATTTACTGAGTTCTTACTTGGATAAATCTAGCTACGCATATTCAAGGCAGATGACTAGTAGCTTGACCCCACTGTCTCCCCTCCACGACACTCACTTATACGGGGCAGCCAAGTGAGTGTACCCATGAAACTCCCATGGCATACATCTCATCTCAAGACATGAACCATAAGAATGTAAGATGGCTTCATAGGTCCGAACCTGCTGCACCAACAAATAGATAGGATTTTGGAAAAAACTACAACATGGTTTTTAGTAAGGGAATTCTATTCATGGGGCACCATCCAATATGGCGAGAGACCATTTCTCCCCTTCTCATCGAAATAGTGAGTGTGATTTCTGTGGTTTCCCCCAAAAATCCACTTTTATATACTGAGTGGAAGTCATTGGCTAAAGAGTGTTACCGGTCTAAGTCGTCTTGGGGTGAGTACTTTTTCTCACCAAGACAAGCCCAATTTCTAGAGTCAATAATTGTTTCTCTTACACCTAGGATCACATGAATGCACAAGGGGAGAGGATAATTCAATATACCGAATCGTTAAGGGTTACAAAATGTGCTTTCGCACCAAACAAAGAAAACATTGGTTAATTTCAATCCAAATGACAATTATTTAATCTACCAAACACAAAAGTTAATTTAAAAAAAAAACAAATTAAATGTCTTCCACAAAAGGTCCTGCATGCAACTAATTAGTAGTTTATTTATGTCTTCGACTTTCATCCTATAGAAAAGAAGATGTTTTGGTTTTTTAAAGTCTTCTACGCTTTGTCTTGCAAAAAAAATGTTATCCTCCTAAACATAGCTACAAATAAAACATTAGCGAAAAACAACAACAAAATGAAAAAAAGAAAAATAAAAAATGCGAAAAAAATAAAAAATGAAAAGTTTCACCAAGCAGATGCGTCATTTCAACTCATAGATGCATCACGATGTTGACAGTCGGATGCATTGTGGAATGTCACAGATGTGGCTCATGTTGTCAGATGCGTCATCGGATTTGTCATATGCAGTTTGTGAACTCTACTGTGTCATTTCTTCAATCAGATATGGTTTTCCATACAATATCTACAAAATAAAAAATGGAAAAACAGAAAGGAGTTGCAAAGTTTGAAGTGTGCTTCACATCGAGTTCACCAAATGTAACGTAGATAAAATGGATTTCTACACAAAAATATGGTTAAATCTAATCTAACAAGCATAAATCTAAATCAAACAACTAAGAATGAATTAAATGAACTAAAACAATAAAAATGATAATATTAAACAATTATCTTCATTTTCCTTCTCAATTTTTCTGTATCAGTATTCTTGCCCTCAGATTTTCTATATGTATGCAAGCATAGCTTGGATGTATTGTCTAAGCAAAATATCGAATATTATTAGTTCTTCTCAAAAGTATATAGATTTCGGGAGGAGGAATAATGACAATGATAGGTCAATTTATAGAAATTAAGTTTTTGAACAATCGGCTCAGATTCGAAAGAGAGATCAACGATTGAGATTGATGAATTCCATGCGATGTGAGTTTTGTGTCAATTAGAACGTGTGTTGGGAAATTCTGTAGGATAAAGATTAAATTAGAATAATAATTTAATCTGGTGTTAAGACTGTTCAAAAATAGAAAGAACATGAGTTCAAGATTAAATAAATGATTTAATCTTCAGTTGAAAGTCTTTGAAAATAGAAGAATTAGACTTTGAATGAAAATGATAAAGTTAGAGCTCGAAGAATAATTTGTTCGAATGCACACATGAATTAATTAATTAAATAAAAATAGTTAATTAATAAATATGTTCATGCATATGAGTAAGAACTAGTTAACTGACTAGCTGTGACAGAGAGTCCTTTTGCAGAGACGATCAGATATCAAATCCAGAGATAACAGGCAGATTTAAATAGCTCTCGAGTCAGATGGTGAGTGAATAATTAGATAACTGAACGATAGAAGAATGTGACAGAAAAATTTAATTATGAGTTAAATGTTAATTTAATTCAACATTCGAAATTGAAAGATTTATTTAAATAAATAATAATAATTTATTTAATTGACTGTTGAAAAGGTTAATTGAATAATTAAATAATGAATATTTAATTATAATTGAAATATAACAAAGGGGTTAATTAAATAATAAATTATTTAATTAAGAAAGAGAATTAATTAGTTAGCAACATAATTAAATAAATATGATTTATTTAATTAATCAGAGTTGAATAAAGGTCATAATGAATTAATCAAATAATTAAAAGGTTATTTAATTAATAGAGGAAAGATGTGTTTAGGAAATTAATTAAATAATAAACATTATTTAATCATGACAATGGACATTAGAAAATTATGTCAAAATGTGTATTCGTAGGCCTATACCAATTTTTAGTGTCTACAGAACCTATGTAAGAATTATATGGATCTGAGTTTGAATAGTTGATTGGCATTGTCATGTTTTCAAGATTGAATCTTCAAGATTAGACTTTTCAAGGACTCTAAATGATCTAGGATAAATGTTTGATTAATGATGGAATATGTTAATCCTAGGAGATGTTAAATGAAAATTTCCTTGTTGAAATGTCTTTGGCTCCCTCAAAATAATAACACTTTGATAGGTTTTAGGATCAATGTTGGAAGTTTCTATGAATGGATGTGTGATGTTAAACTCTCAATTTTAATAAGATTCTAGACTCAAATTTTTTAGATGTATTTGATGTTGATGATGAACTTGTAAACCTTGGGAGTAGATTTGTGACTCCAAGGTGAGTTTGTCCAAAAGATGTTTACTAATTCAATTAAATGCTTAGAAATATATTATTTCCAAACATGAAGCTAAACTAGTTGATATGGTGAAAAATATAAGTCTAAAAGATTTGTGTCAAAATTTCAAGTTATCATGTGAAGTGAGATGTTTTGATAGTTTTATGTTTTAATCCTAATTGAAAAACTAGAAGATATTTTGACAATACTAAGATAGTAAAGGACACAAACGTTTTTTGCTATTTTGAGTGCTATAAGTGAGCCAAGATTGGTTTTGTTTCAGTTTGAACCAGTTTAATGTTTGTGAACCAAAATAAAAAATCATATTGTTTGTTTGAAAGCTCCAGTTTTCCAATTTAGGAAAAAGTGTCACTCTATTCAGGCAAACATGTCAGACTATTTTGCTAAAAAAGCATTGGTATTTGCAAAGGCGTCATTGTTTGGTAGAGGCCTTATACTATCCAAATAGAGGTGTCACTATATTTTAGTTATCCTTAACAAACATGTTGAGATGTGCAAATGTGTTGATGTGCAAACAAAAGTGCCATTTTGACAAAAATGGAAGCGTCAGTTTGTGTAAAGGTGTCACACTTTTTGGAAAAAGTGTCGATCTCCTCAAGGAATCTTTAAAATACAAGTTGAACTTGTAAATTAGGGTAAAATTATCAAGGTTAGGCAATAAGTATTTAAATCAAACCCTAAAAAGCAATGAAGTACAAATAAGCATAAAGACACAAACATAAAGCAATATCACCATAGAGTCTTCATGCCACCATTGATTCACCTCCATTGCCCTTCTCCATCTTGCTTGATGTGAATAATTGCCCTCAGATTTGAGTGTAAAATAATAAGCCTATGAAAATGACTAGAAAAATATTAAAGATTGTTGTCTCACATTAACGGCATGTACTTGCATATGAACTAGGTATAGATTAGATGTAGGTAAGATGTAGATGACAAAATGACAAGGACAAGGGTCTTTTATAGAAAAGAAAATTTTGAATAAAGGCTGAGATTGGATGTCAATAAGATGTATTAATCAATGGTCAAGAATGAAATTTTTAGTATGGAATAGGGTTAGGGAAAAATTAGGGCAAATGATAAGGATGAACGACTAGGATTGAATTATAAGATAATTCAACCAAGGGTTGAAATTAAATGAGATATCAAGAGATAAGGTTTGATGTGGAAGATAAGACTCGCACGGATAAAGAGGTTGTAGGAGAAATTCAAATGAATAATTAAATAATAAAAGGTATTATTTAATTATAGAGGCCATGTGACAAGCTAATTTTTAAATTAAATAATAATTTAATTCAAAAATAGGAGGAAGATGACAAATTAATAAGTAATTAAATAAATAAAATTTATTTAATTCAATGATAGAAAAGGCTAATGAATAGTTAAATAATTAAAATAATTATTTAATTATACTTGAAAGTGGAAATAATTAAATAAATAAAATTCATTTAATTATAGAAGAAAAGAACATTAGTGACGTAATTAAATAATTAGAATTTATTTAATTAATCAAAAGAGAAAATACAAAGGTAGGAATGAATTAATTAAATAATTAAAATTATTTAATTAATAGAAGACTTATGACCTTAGGAAATAATTAAATAATTAAGATTATTTAATTATCAAGGATGAAACAAGGAAATGATGGAGAATTAGAGTTCACGGGCCTAGGATAATTTTTAGTGTCTACATTTCACCCCTCTTTGATATAATGTAGTTTATCTCATTGTGTCAAAAAATTAGTCAAAACATGCCCCAATGCAAACAGGGTGGATCTATGCCCCCTCGGATTTTTTTTGCAAATTTTCCAAAAATTTCAGAAAAACAATTGAAAATTATTTTGAAAAGTCAAATTGATAGCTAGAAAGGGGTTGGGGCCCTAGCTCGGTTGGCTAAATCTTTCTTATTGCAAGAGGTTGGTCACGAGGTCTAGTCTCCCCCACCCCCGTGGTACCATAGGTCATGTCGTGTCAGCACCGTTGGTCACATTAAAAATTTTACCAAGCGCACTGTAGTTTATAGGGGGTCGTGACCAAATTCCTGCAGTCTAATAAAAAAAATAAAAATAAAAAAATTGATAGCTAGAAAGGTCATGGTGATGAAAGATTTAAGTTTCAAGACCTTCAGGGTAGCCGAAATAAGGTTTCAGACCTCTCATAGAGTGCAACTAACACAAACCCTAGTCAACCCTAATTTTGAGGAGGTATAAATGGAAAACTGAGGGGTCAAATGGCTCATTTGTGCATTTTAACTTTGAAAAATGAGGAGCACTAAGAGAATCTACAAAGATGTCACATGTTCCACACACCGAGCATCGAGGATACCATTTCTAAACCCTCAAACAATTGGAGGGCACAGGAGAGCTAGTAAGTGCCTATTTTCCCACTTTGTCAATTTTTAATTTCACGCAGTTCTAGGACCTAGAAAAATTTAGCAAGCAATTGCATCATTTTTACTTCATTGCAAATGCCATCACTTTCGACATAATTGTCTACACTTTGATGCAACCAATTAGAACATGTCTAGATTAGGTTTAATGTGACACAACTACTATGGAATGATGCATGTGTGGTCTACACTAATGCAACTGCTAATGCACGACATGATAGACTAGGTAAATGATGCAAATGCATTTAGAAGCTACAATTGATTTGTGTTTTGATGCAATCGATACCTACGATGCAAGTACTTTGTGGAAACGCATATAAAGATTGTGTGACACAATTGTTTAATTGTGCAATGCAATTGATTATTGAAAAAAATTGCTCCAATTTAATATGGAATTTCTTTTCAACTTAAGTCTGATAGGTTTGACTAGATGTTTTGATTGATGCAATGCTTTTACTTGTGATGACAAGTTTCACTTGACCCTATTTATATGTGGGAGTCTCGACTTGTGACTTACCAACTATGGGATCAATTGACCAACATTGAGAGGCACCGACTATGGCATCTCAAGTTGTATCATGTGACTTTCATGCTCGTTATTAGGGAAAATAGAGCTATGTTGACTACACTCACAAAGAGATGGCATTCAAAGACATGCTCCTTCCACCTACCAATAAGAGAGGTGACCATTACTTTAGAGGACATCTATCAGATACTACAACTACCTATTCGAGGGGAGTGATTCAGATATGACCCGAGGCATGGATATTAGGCGATCTTGGTTTATTATGTATACAAGGATGTCAAATATTTGGGTGTACAGTGACATGATATTAGATGGGTGTCTAGAAAAGAGGTATGAGAGGTTCATTTGCATCGTATGCATGTTGATTGTCAGGGTCGTTATTCCAGACCATCAAGGACATGGATTCCCAACTAGATGGGGTGAGATGCTGGTGGAGATGGTTTCCAGAGATACGGTTTATGCATGGGGGCCTTGCTTATTAGTGATACTCTATTTTCAGTTGCATGACATAGCATATTGAGATGGACAATCAATGATTTGTGGGGTGACTCTCCTAATGGTATGGGCCTAGGAGCACATCGTTGTGTTTCATCCTCCTTTGAGTTGGTAGATGGGGATGAACACACCATATGTGTACATGTTTCGAGTACATCAAAGGCACTAAGTAGTGATACATCTCACAACAAACTCTCTCACATTAGGTCACAGATCAGTGGTGAGGTATTAGGGTCATCACAGTCACATCCATACGAGAGGCCACCATCAGAGCATAGGTCCTTAGACTCACCACGACGATCACCTGGACGAGATGACGGGAGTTCTGGATAGAGCCTATTTTGACATATGTATTAGGACACTTATTTTTTTACCATCGAACCTACAAGCTCCTTTTTTGTATATATGATACATCTTGACATTGTACTATGACACATTTTGAGTGATATATATGATATAATTTTTAGCAGCAATTTATGATATGTAGTTTATTGTTATAAATTTTATGCCATGGATGATTTGCTTTATTATGTCTATGCAATTTATATGATGATTCCATGAATGTATATGTTGATGCCTTATATTTGATTTCTAGATGGTACATGTATGCATTTAATTTTATGATGTTATAGATGTCATGGATGATGATTATGAGATTTCATGTTATGATATGTTTATATGGTAAAAATGCAAATATATATGCAATATGATGGATGGTTATGGATTATGATTATGAATGTAAATGTGAAATGTTGTAATATTTTATTCCAAATGATGAGCTATGATAATAGATGTTTTTATTGATGCTTATATGCCTACATGCCATGGATATTTTTTTATTTTCTAATGCAATATGAATGGTTTAATGTGTATGTATGATAATTCCTTTATCATTCTTCTAACATGAATATATATGCAGGATTTTTGTGTGTCACAGGATTCCATCAAAATACAAATGGAAGAAATGTTAGTGTGGAAGACATGGATGTAAGTATGGAGACAACTTTAAAGATGTATATTTTGCTAGGAAAGGCTTTGCACTAAATCATCATTGGGTGGTGAATTGTGACAAATGAATGAAAAACACCATGGTATGACATAAACTAGGGTGTACAATGTCATCCATTGCAAGAAATAGACAGTTGTATATGAGGAATATCCTAACTCATACTAAGGAAAAGTTTCCCCAGTCTTTTTACCAAGACAATCCACAAACAACAATCAAATAAAAGAGTCATCAGACATCCTCAACCCTCTAAATCCTTCATGGGACATCCTTCAGAGAGATAGTAACATGAATCAAAGACAAATTAAAAATATATATAAGATAAATTAGCCCAAAAATTCAACAACCATTCAAAGTATTTTCCAAATATGTTTGTCAATGTTTGACTGGCTAGGTGTTTAATGGGTCAATTGTTTGACAAGGCCTGGTTTCAAAAGAAGAAACATGTTGTATAAGACATCAAGCCTAGTTTCAATCATGTGACCACCTATATAAGGCAAATGACAAAGTTTGATAGTGACAATTTTTTATTTCAAGAAGGACACACCCTATATGAGGCATAATTGGACTAATTGTTTTGATGTTTGACTGTTTTGACAATTTGACTAAGTTGACTCGATGATTTGTTGACTAGTTTTCCTTGTTGATTCATGACCTTTTTGAATTTTTTTATGATTTTTTATGTCCAAGTTGACAATGCCCAATTTATTATGAATGACACAACAAACCCTAAAGGACCGACCTAGGTGGCCTTGGGGGCTCATAGATAGATGGCCTTGCTTATGTAACAATGTGCAGAGACCTCGTAGATCAACATGACTTGAATTTATTTTATTGACAAAGGATTGAGTCATGATTTTTATTGGACCAACCTGAAAGGACTAACCTAATTCCTCAAGGGTGCATCGATGTATGGCCTTGCCTATGTTAAGTCACAAAGGCAATGTAGTTTGACTTGGACTAACAGAACTAACTTTCACTCTATTTTTGGGTTTTTTGGGAAGTTATTTGGATTTTTTTATTTTTTTATTTCTTTTAATTTTTTTAAATTTTTTTATCTTTTAGGAAATATTTGATTTTTTTGTCTTTTTGATATAATGACCTCCAACAACAAGTGTAGGATCCAATGAAGCCATAGGTCAAGTATTTTCCCCCAGTCAAGTATAAGACCAATTTATTAGGGATGAAATGGAAGGGGATATAAAAGGTGAAAGGACACATGATGTCCATCCTTACAGATTATGAAAAGACAACTAGGCATTATTATGAGTGTGAAAGAGGTATGGACGAATGATGAGAAAAAGTCAGGCTGGAATGATGGTAGACAATGGAGAAAAATCAACTACACATGGCACATGTTTTCTAGGTTTTCACCATGGTACTTATCCAAAGTGCCACCAAAGTGGTTTTTACTATTGGACGGATTATTTCTCTTTACTATTTTCTTGATTTTTTCTTTATTTTTTGGTGTTACCAAGACGCTTGTTTGCCAGGTTTTCATCAAGGTAACTTTTTTTTTTTTGTATTTTTATGATTATGAAAAGACTTTTCTAAAGCTAAGTGTAGAACTAATACATGTCAGATCAGTAGCCTGCCATGACAATGCATTGACCGTGTTGGATGAAAGGAATTGATTTGGATGAGGAGTGAAAGTGGTAAATATGAAGGATGATATTTATGGTGGGTGAAAGGCTATGGTATGATTCCTAATGTACACACTACATGGGCCATGAGGCTTCAGATGAAAAGGAGCTTGGGATACCAATGAGCTAGAGTACGTGAAGGGGTTGTTGTCAAATGTACATTGAAAGACATCGCCAATGGAGGTGGAATGGTATGACGGATGCGTGAATATGGATGAATTGAACGAGATGTATGGAATGAGTGAAAGTGATGAAGATCTTGGATCAACAATCTCTTTGTTCAATTTTTTTCCTTGATAGATACCCCTAGTTATTTTTGTGGAGAGGCATACTTGGAGATCGACTTTTGCTCATTTTTTACTTGTACTTTTGATTTTCCCAATAGATTTTTATTATGGCTAGAGGACTTGTCTTGACCTTCCTTTATTTTCATTATGTCTTTTGATTCTTGAGCTTTGCCCTTGTTCTTTTCTTGAGATATGACTATTTGATACATATCTATGATGTGGATGGATGTAAGTGAGATGGATGAAGTGGTTGGAATGAGAGGAATGTTTGGTGGATGAAAAAAAGTGGTGATGCAATCAATGGAGTCTTTAGGACTATCCTTTTCGAAACTGCTAACATCAAAGGTTGTCCAGATGACTTAGTAGAGGCAATAGTAGGAGATGCATATCCTAGCCCAAGATAGGTGAGATGGAAGGATGATGGTTGGATATCCTCAGTGGGGTCATAATTAAAAATTGGATTATCATGGATTTCTTGTTCAAACATGGGGATATCATGGATATGAAAAGTTTAAACAAAAGCGGACAGGGTAAAGGAAAATGTATCGTCAAGATCCCAAAAGGTTTCAATCAAAGCACGACCATCTATTTGTGTACCTTCTGAATTTTTCTTGACATCATTGTTAGAAATCTAAACACCTTTAGCCTTATTATCATGGTTTCATTTAGGTAGATTGTCCATATGATACTCACCACATCTAATATCATGAACTTGGACCTTGGGGTTTGATTGTGCAGAAAATAAAGTGGATGCCTTAGGCAATGAAGATTGATCAATGTATTATGATGAGGTGTAGGGTGAAGCTTCCTTATTGACAAGTACTTGGAATTGAGTGGTCTCTCTCAGATTGCTATAATATTGAAAGGGATCAGGATCACCCACTATCATTATTTTAGTGCCCTCTAAGGAAAATTGAGACATTAATGGTATGTAGATGGTACGGTTTTCATGGCTTGAATCCATGGTCAGCCTAGAAGAAGGTTATATGGGAGGTCAAGGTCTAAGACTTGGCAAGTAGTGTCCATAACTGCGGGTTCAAATCTAATAGGTAGTGTGATAACTCCTTTAGAAGAGCATCCCTCGTCATCATATGCCTTGATAAAAATGACTTTTGTTTTGTCTACACATGCTTTCAAAAAACCTAATATCTTAACCAATTTAAGGGTACAAATGCTTTACCCTGCTCCACTGTCTACAAAGACCCATTTGACTTTGTGTTTATGGACGAGGACTTCCAAATGCAAAGGGTCATTACGGTTTATCTTTTGAGTTGAATAGTCTTGGTCAAAAAAAGTGGCATGGTGAGAATTATCCAAGTAACCTACCATCTCCTATAAGTGAATAAGTCTAATTGAATTGGGTCTGGGCATGGAACCATTGACTATTTTCTAAATTGTTATTTATGTTATCATTACCTTTGCCATTGACAACTTGACTAGTGCTATAAACCTAATGGGGGCATTGTATTAGGCTATTGATCAATAAGGTATATTAGATGAGGTTATGCCCTTGCTCCTTCTACTACTATCTTTGCTTACTTTGTTGTTGGAAATGGCTATGCATCTTGATTCATTATTGGGGTTGGTAAGAACCAATTGGTTCCAAACATTACTTGCATTTCAAATATGTGACTCTACTATGAAGGTTTGAGTGCATGGTGAAATTTTGGTCATTAAGAAATAAAATATTATATACAATTAATTTTAAAAGATTGAATAGTACTGTCATCACTCACCACTACATGTTAACATGATATCAATTGTATGTTGGCTATTCTTGACACTATTAAATTTTTTATGATACAATATTATTGGTTAGTTGGAATGGTAGTGTCTTGTAAGGCCTTTTCAATGATGGCTCAATGGTCAAGTGATATATGCAATAACTCCAGGATAGAGATTTATGTGGGAGTCTTTCCCAAATAGTCAAGTAAATTGTTGTAAACACTGAAAAATATCCTAAATGATATCATACACTTGAATCAGGTATACTAACATCATTTCTTCTTGGAACCCATCCTATTTTCCCTTAATTAATTAAATTAGCCTAGTTATTTAATTAATTGCATCATTTTCATCTATTTAACCTAATTCATCAAAATGGGTTAATTCACCCCCTTTCATGCAAATATTTCATCTCATTAAATTAAATAAATCAAAAGTATTTAATTTAATTCCTTAAGTCCTCTCATTTAATTAAATAACCCTAAGTTATTTAATTAAATATCATTTCACCTTTCCCCATTTAATTTAATGAATATCACTTTAATTATTCTAATCCCCTAATTGTATGATTAAACCTTTTTTAATTAACAATTATCTAATTAATCTAATTCCTCCCACTTGCAAAGGAATATTCTAAAAGAATATTCCCCCTTTTCACAATTTAATTTAGTTTTAATTAACTAGATAACCTTTTTTCTGGCCCATATGAATATTAGAAAGAATATTCTTTCTCCTCCAATCACTTCAAAAAGGGAATATTCTCACTTGGCTCCTTGAGCAAGCTAAACTTGAAACCTCTTGAACAAGTTAAATTTTGACCTTTTAAACAAGTCAAAAGTGTGTTTGTTTGAAAAGAATGATAACCCTTGATTAAGTCTCATCTTACATTCTCACTGATTGATGAGAATCCATGATCCATGCCTCCCATTCCCTTCATTCTTGACCATTGATTATATTTTTCAATCTCAACCCTCCATTTCTCATTTGCTTTCCTCTAAATAGAACACTATTTGGAGACAATGGATCCATCTTTCAATTGCAAACTTATGTTATTGAAATCACTCACACTCACACTCATACCTTCCTCACATTTAGCATATTTTAGTTCATTTTTAGTTGCATAATAGCTTTAAGCTTCCATTAATGGCTTCCATGCATCCGGGTTTGAATATTTTAGCTTAGAATTAGCTTATCAATTACATATTTAGATCAATTTTAGCATAAAATTATGTTAATTTAGCTCACATCATGTTCAATTCAGCATAAATCATGTTTTCATCGATTCTCTTCCATTGAAACGATTGAAACAAGATCATTGATCATGGAATTGAGAAAGGGTCATTTTTCCACATCAACATGACACCAATTCCAAAATGGGATAAGTTTCAAATGGGGTAGAATAGACATTTCAATATTTTTATATTAAAATTCTTCATTTCAATAAATGTTTAGTTTATCTTTCATTTGAGTGATCTTGTTTGAAGATTGAGTATTGGTGGCTACGTTATGCTTTGATTCATCATGGATCAAGAGTGATCAGCCCATACTAATATCCTTGATCAAAATTCGGGCGCTAGAAGGAGGGAAAACTGATCTTATTTTATCAATTTCTAGCTTGAATTTCATTCATTTTTCTTTTTGCAGGAAACAACGATGCCCAAATCAATTACATCGACACACTTTTCTAAGCGTCACCATATAGTGACGCTATCATCATTTCAAACTACGACGTTAATTAAATGCACCGATGTTGATTAAATAAATGGTGACACTAATACTTTATCAAGGTATCAAAGATTTTCAAATGGTGATGCTCGACCAAATAGTGACGCTATCATGCTCTCTATTTTTTTTGTAGATTGATTCCCTTATTCACCATAGTGATGCCCTTATTCACTAGAGCGACACCTTTATTCACCAGAGCGACACTATCATGTGCAGCAATGCCCAAACTTGGTAAGAAGTTTAACAGTCATTTTTCAACATGTGCTTTAATTTTTTCTGATTTATCAGAATACTAACATGCTTCTAACGTTGTTCTAGATGTTAGACTAATAAGGTTTTTAGGTTGGATGATACACAACTGAAGTAAAGAAAGCAATCTCTTCTTAATATCTTACGATTGTAACAAGTGTTTGATGCTTTGAGGTAATTATAACCTAATTTTTTATGTTTTTTACTTTCTTCTCTAGGACCTCACTAAATTTCAATTTGGGTTTAAAATGAACGCTCAAATGGGACTAAAATTGAACCCTCATCTCGTCATTGTCTTTTGGGTTTAAAATTGAACAAGGAAACTTAACATTACATTTGATGCTTAAAACAAACTCATCACTACTTTGAGGTGTTAAAATTTATGAGTATTTATTTTGTTTTGATTTACAAAATTTTTATTGGAGGTGTATGCAATTCTCTTTCACCACTCAAAGATCTTGAGAAACAAAAACATTCCTTAACACTTTGTAAAATCACCTACATATTTCATTTCAGATTAAAAAGAACCCCTTGTGAGTGTAGGGAAAGGGCATGGTTTTTGTTCTCTCCTTGTTTCATGTAAACTTGGATGATCGAACTAAGAACATACTTCCTTTCTATTGTTTATATTTATAAGGGCTTGCCTCCCTGCTTTGAAATGAAGGAACGACCCAAGTGATAATGGAATAAATCCAAGCTCTTTCGAACTGCTATATAAATATGTGGTTGTGATGAAAATTACCATCAATGAGAAGTGGTACGTGATAGCTCTCCCCTAGTATATTTATGATGTGAAAATCCCTTGTTTTAAGTGTTGGGAGACCTCTTGAGGGATTTTATCATAATATTCCCTGAACCGGAAGCCCTTATTATAACCATTGTTTAGAATCCAAAATCCTTAATACTTGTTGGTGCAAGAATAGTCATTTTGAAGCTGCCCCACATTTGTACTATTCATTTTTGAAATAGAAGAATCCTTAGGATCTTAGAATCTATAGGATTTTGAGATTTGGTGGTCCCGAGAAGTGTGTTGTGGAGGGGAGCTAGTGTCGCCAAATCTCTAATTGTTCATAATGTCTTAGTGTTTAGAGAAATCCAAGTGGGGACTCAACAAGTATGTCCATTTGAAACCTAGGATTGTAAATGATTATGAGTCAGTTGAATACATTGGTTGGTTCCAAAACATTACAAAAAAACACATTCACTATCTTCCTCAAAATTTCAAACACTTTGGCTCAAATATGGATACCTATTGAATTAGCCTTGATATTACTGCTTGTCCTAAGGATTTCTATCCTTATAGATTTCTAAATATCTTGAATTATACCTCAATCCATATTTTCCAAAGACAACATAGGTAATTATGGCTTCAACCTCATGATTCTCACAAAATGGACATTGTGAAAGTTATGATGTTTTGGAAATAAACATTCTAGTTTGAAAACATAATCAAGACAAGTGTTTGTGGTAAAATACATTCACTTAAGCAAGATAAATTGACAATTTGAACCCCACATGACCATTTGGAGACCGATTGTTCTCATTCAACAACCCAACCTTACAAGTGCTATCATTCAACCAAAATTTGAATTCATTGAGGGAGAACAAACAAATATCATTAATAGTTTGAGAAGCTTCACTTTTGAAAACAAGGAAACATCCAATCAATGGAGAATTGTTGCAACCATCTTAGATAAAGTAGAACGAAGAGCTGATATTTTGACCAAAAGGCCTATATTACCACCCATGTGTGGCAATAAATATCTTCTTCTTCTCTAAATGATCTCACATCAAATCAAATTCCCCAAGATCAAGTCTACCAATCATCATTGCAAACTTAGGCATATTAGTTCAAAAGCAATCAAAAACCACACTTCAGTACTATATCAAAATAGAAACAAATTGTTGGTAAACTTCTACAAACATGTTTCAAGGAACAATCCAGAATTGTATATGTTCTTTTTTGGTAAAAATCTAGGTCTTTTTCATGATAATCAACCTATCTAAAATATTGGTCCCTTTTATGGTCTTGAACTTCTCTAAATGATCTATCACACAATCACAATTTGTAGGGGAAGATATACATCTCACCATTATAGACATAGGCATAATAATTCAAAGTTTGGTAGGAAGTGGTATGCAATAATTTATCGCAATTGTAACCTCTTATTAAGAAACTATTATGTTCAATCTAGGAGGAATGAACCAAATTTACATACTCGCATCTATCTTCTCATTTATGTCAACATTGGGTCTTTAAGATTTGAAATCTTTAGAGGTCTACCATCGTTATCACTACCTTGGCCTTGGAAAATAAAGGTTCATTCGAAATCAACATTGGGTCAAACATTTCATCCACCCCTTCATCAAATTTTATCCTTCACTTCACAAAACTTTTCAAAAATTTCGAATACACCAACACTTTTTGACTTCAACATCTATCAAACCAACCCCTAACTTGGATACTTTGTATGTGAAATGTATCATTTTCCATGCACCTAGCTAAGTTAGTTATCATCTTTGGACTACTTTATCTTGAAGGTCATGAGTCTACCCTAAAGATTCTCAAGTTCATAAACATCCTTTATCCTAACATCAAAACATCAAACTCAAGTCAAAAGTCTTGTCCCAAAACATTTGCAAAGATCACTTTCCATATCACCCATCTTCTCATCCCCCATTATCATAATTGCTCCAAAAAGACTTAGAGTGTCCCTTTTACCTAGATTTGAGTCAACTAGAGAGTTCAAACATTACAAATCCCAACATAGCTCTCCCATAAGTGACCCAAAATTTATGGTAAAGACAAGATCACAATACAAGAGAATCATGGAGAAAACAAAAGTCACATTTACCTCAAGTGATCAAAAGCGTCTAGAATTTGATCTAAGAAGTCAAGTCACCCCATCACAACAACCATCATCTCTATCAGGACCATATGAGATAGAAGACATCACCAACAATCCCTTTGAGATTACTAGGGAGGAAATCATGGACCATAAAGCCTTTGAAAGCATAGCTCCAATGTCCCCATCATTTGTTGCACAAAATTTGGCACAAGGTTTCAAAACTCCACCATCAGGGATAAGTCAAAGATCTACTCCTAGTTTTGCAATTGGCCTTGCCAAGGACTTTGGTCTAACTCTTCCATTAGAAAGAAGTACACTTATGGGTACCCTTGATACTAATCCTCCACCTCCAACAACCACTTGGACACCTACCTTTGGTGCTCCTCCTATTGGTGTTTTAATTTTCCCACTAAGGCTTCGTAATTCTCTAAGAGGTTCCCAACCTCTATATTCAAGAATTCAAGAATTTAGTGGCCAACTGACAAGATTCAGTCAAAGACTGAGATCTCCCACACTTTTGGCTCTGTGAAACCAAGGAGGGTTTTCCTATATGTTTTCATAAAAATGCTTCATGCCTCAAGAACACTTCTATACATAGATACATTCCTATCAATGCAACTAGATAGCATCTACCCAGGTTTTGGCAAACCAAAGAATAAGAACAACTATCTAAAGCTAGGAAAGCAGATTTAATATGAGATTTGCATCTCAAGAGAGGTAGAATTTTATTTTTTTAAATGTTCAGAATATGAACCTTCACATTTAGGGCTACCGTTATGTACTTTTAAAAGGATCTTGAATGAACTAACCAGTGCCTCATTCAACTGGGTGGGAGTCACATAAAACATAACCCTGATATCACTGAACTATCATTATAATGCCTTATATTATAAGATTTTACAGTATTCAAAATAGTACTCCTTAGCAAATCCTAAGCACATTACCACAGACCTGTAATACCTTTTCAAGCATTTGATTAACTCATTAAGTTAAAGCAATAAAATGAATCACACATTCAAATATATCATTGAATATGAATGAAGCAACCATTGATAAATCCATTCACAATCTGTCATACGTACACAAGAGAGAAATTGTCTTAAATTTTTAGATTTGTTTCGATATCAGTAATTACAAAAAAGAATAGTATGCTTATCTATGCACATATCCATCCTAGAATGACTTCCTCGCTACAACCTTCTAGATACTATAATATATTCCTAATTGTACACCGTCTAAACTTTAAGACTCAAAAATCTGACCTCAATAATGAGCCTTGAAATCTCCTTTATAGATCAGGAGAGCAACAAGCATCAGGCTCAATTGTTGATTTTAAAATGAATTTCATCCCAACCAAATTAAATCCAGATTACATTTCAAAATTCCTCATCATTAAATGTAACCATATTACAAATAGAGGAATCAAAATGGTTACACCCTTGTAACCAGCCGAATAGAACAAAAACCAACACATCACCCACACGCACGTCCACATCTGACCCGAACCATAGAAACAACATCAAAAACAAAAGGTAGGACCCCAACAACCACATCATCATCTTGCACCATGAGAAACCACACGGCCCCAATATAGGTGACCACTCCTGGTCCTCGCTTCAGTATGAAGCGAGACCATTACCTTACCTTTGTTTGCACCAACACCAGACCCAACAATAGCACACGGTGCCACCGCAGCAATTGGGGAAACTATGAGGACCTCCTCATCCACTCCCATGAGCTCAGTCAAGGCCACGAGGTAACTAAGGTAGTCCAAATCAATTTTGGACCCTTCACCACCAAAGCTTGTAGAAAGCTCAATAGGTGACCTGCAATGTCCAGACCTCTTGTTAACCCTTTCAGAAACTATCCAAGAAGCACCAAGAACAATACTTTGTTCAATTTTTTTCTCCTCCTGATACAAATTATTTGTGCCCATCCTGGTGCTTCGTCGTACCAAGGAAGTAGGAACCACTAACTTATCCATCCAATTCACAAGTTCAAATTTAACAAGAAAAATCAAACACCTGCAAATAAACATAAACTCAAAAATGCAATGATGCTAATGAGCAATTAGCAAGTATTTATAGAGCAAGCCGGTGCAGGGAACAATAATTATTCCAATTGTAGTATGAGCAAGCGAGCGATTAGTGGTTGAAATTACCACCACAGAATATTTCTAGGCTCATGGAAAATGGTGCACAACCCATCATGATCATCAAGTGAATACCGCTCGCACGCATGGAAATCAGGATGAGATCCACCAGAAAGACCTGCGCCATTAATGAATATAGCTTGCAGAGCACAAATAGTCCTCACATGGGTGGATTAGAAATTTTGAATTTACACCATAGATGTGATAAAGACCTGGCATGTCGGACGACTCAGATCTAGTCAAAGATCATTGAAGAACCCACATCACTACTTGGAAAACCCGACAACCAATCACACTCCTCGTAGTCAGAGACACACAAACTAGCAGTAGGCCCTGTCCAGCCACTTTGTATCAACAACCAGGCAACATGTCACCAGCTCGCACACCTCGCAACACTTTCAAAAACATTAATCTGATCATGTGAGGCCTGCGAGGGATGGTCATCATTAATCCCCATCATTAAACATTCATCATTGAAAATACATCCACTTGTCACTGCTGGTGCACCAGAATAGGCCCCACCCCACTGTACTCGACAAATGGTGGCATCTCGCATACCTCGCACCACTTTAGTGACGTCAGCAAGAAACCTTATGAGGTCTACGAGGAACGGTCCAGATCTGAACCCCTTGATCTGATGACCCACCAACCTGCACATGGAAAAGTTATTTATAACAATGGGGCCGACTAGGAGAATGGGAAAAGACTCACGGAGGCATGAATTTTAAGGCCAAAGTCTAAATATTCAAAAAATCCACCTATTTTAGGAAAAATAATATTAAAACCAGAACATGGAGAAAGAACCGATAGGTCAGGTGAAGGGTCCGGTAACAACACGATAGACAAGCCTCAGTCGAATGACTTGAAAGACCGGTAACCCCCAATAATAGGTCAATACAAAATTATAACGTAAGGGTTTTGTATACATCTAAAAATGGTCATTGCAAAACCTGTTAATTAATTAAATATGGATTATTTAATTAATATTCTAAAAGTAATCTACATATAAATAAATTTAATCGTTCATTTTTCTAATTCTTCTACTTTAATTAAATAAATAAGTTTATTTAATTATTATTATTTTCTTCTTAATTAAATTAAATAAATTTCATAATTTATTTATACTAATTATCATATTATTCTAAATTTGAATTTTTATATTCAAATAATGGAATATTCCTCCAAACACTTTCTTCATCTCACATTTAAATTAAATATTGTAAATATTTGATTTAACACCTTTTTCACCTCTCAGATGATTTAATACTGTAAATATTTAATTACACATATTTTTCATCCCTCACATAATTAAATATTAATTATTTAATTATGGAAGCTTCTAAAATCCATGTCACATGTAATTAAATAAATTTATTTATTTAATTAGGAATTTATCCTCAACTTTCAACCAACTTTCATAAATGAAATGACAAATGGAAATTTGTCTCCATTTTTGAATGAGGATGGTTTTGTGGGTTGAAAACATTCTTCCATTATTCTCTCAACCTTCCACCTTTCTCTCAACCTCCATAATCTCTCATCGTTCATCTTGATAGGTTCGAATTAGACCGTTGATCTTTTCCAAATAGATTCTTGCCTCCAAAAATCTATAAATATAGCCCGTTGGTGATTTGAATTCATCCTAGATTTTGTGAATTTAGCGCAGTTATTATAATTGCACTTGAATCAGAATTTGGGGATAGCATTTCAAGTTCATAGTATTTTAGTTTCATATCATAGCTTAAATCATTTAGCAATGAACTGTACATGTTGCATAAACTCATTCTCTAAGTTGTCATTCTGCCAAAGCTATTGCATACACCAACTGAGAGCCATCAACTTACAACAGATCCTTGAAGATAGAGGACAATGGAATTGTTTTGAAGGAGTTGTTGTTTAGAGTTTGTTTTACTTTTAATTAGTTTCCTTTGATTTGATGTTTCATTGGTGTGTTAGTTTAATTTATTAGTTGTTCCACATATTCTCACACACATTTTTGGCACCCATTTTAGGGCCTTGCCTCGTTTTTAATCTTTTTATTGCAGATTTTTTATAGGTGACGGACTGGAGATGTGGTTTAGTGCATACAAGGATTGTTTTAGCGCTTCAACGAACTATTTTAGTGCATTTTCTAGTTCCTTTAGCTCATTTACTAACTATTTTAGCACATCCCTATTTGTTCCTTTAACACATTTGTTAACTATTTTAGTACATTTACTAGTTCTTTTAGCGCATACAAGGAGTGTAAACATAAATCCTGATTTTGACGCCATCCATGGAAAGAGATTTTTTTCTTTTTCTTCCTTAAGTAAAAAAGAAGCAATCCTAGGATAGGCATTTAAATCTGGAATTAATCAATCCTAGGATAGTCACCAAACATTATTTTATCTTGGTTAAAATGAATCCAATGCTTGTTGTGAAGCAACATCTTCACTTAGCGTAGAAAATTGTCATTTGGATTTAAAACTGAACCATTTATTTGTTGTGATTGTTGGGTAATAGGTTTATGCTCTCCCGTTTACTGGGTGACCAAAACACCAGACTTACCTTTTTCATTTCTTGCATTTCATGTTTTATTAAATCCTTTAGAAGGTCTATCGTAGTGGGAAAAAGTACTCACCCTAAGGGAACGACCTAAGTGGGAACAACCAAAGCCAGGTTTTCCAACCCACTCTAATCAAATGTGAATTTTGGGGAAACCCATATTCAACGGAAGTGAGCAAGATAACCATCCCCAAAATATTTTTTCTAAAGATTGGGAGGTCTTCTAAGGGATTTTATCTATTGTCGTGCCAAACGGATACCTTTACTACAAACCATAGTGTAGAAAGACAACTGTGTCAGTATCCAAACATCATAATAATCACAGTGCAAGGGGAGGGAAGAATCTTCCCCCAAGATACTCACCATATAATTGCCACAGATTGTTTGCTCAAAGGATCGAGAAATCTAACCTTGGGTACACACCTGGAAAAGACAAAAACATGGGTGCCCTTTAGGGGGTGACATGGTTGTGTGAGTCGATGCAATTTTAAGATGTGGGTTGTGGTTGCTATGATGACCTTTATGAAAAATAAGAGTGAGTTTGTTTGGAGTACTTATTTTTTTCAATACCCATGAAAATCTCAAGAACATACACTCTTTGTTTAGATTTTTAAGATTTACAAAGTAACTGTTTTCTACTATATGTCATGTTCTTCCAAATTTATATCAGATAAAGATCATCCAAAAACATCAAACTGTCAAAACATGTCTATCTTAGTGCAATAATTGGATAGTTTAGCGCATCCCTGGTCTATTTTAGTGCATATGTGCTCTTTTTCGGCACATTTATGCTCTATTTTAGCACATTTGTGCTCTATTTCAGCACATTCATGCTCTGTTTTAGCGCATATGTACTCTATTTCAGCGCATTCATGCTTTATTTTAGTGCATTTGTGCTATGTTTTAGAGTATACCTGCAACATTCCAGTGCATATATTGGATATTTTAGTGCATCTACATAAAAATCTTAGCGTATCTGTGTTCTGAAACTGGGTAATTTTTTGATACCCGAAAAATTTGCCATTTAGTCTAGTCTTTTTCTATGCTAGTCTTTTTCTATGCTCAGGGTCTAGAAGTCTGCAACTTTTGCTAAGAAGTCCCTAGAGAAGAAGATTAGGAAGCCAAAGAATTCTCTCAGTTATAAGAAGCTATTGAAAAGGAGAAATTTTTTATACCAAAGTCGAAAAGTTTCACTTGAACACAGAACTTTTATTCATCGATATCATGAGTTTGTTAGAGGTTTCACTGACGATTTTTCCTTAGAACCATTATATTCATGAGATTTCTTTCAAAGAAGAGCTCTTTCTCAAAGGCATAATCACAGTCAGCCTATTTGTTCCTCTTTTATTCCCCAATCGATAATTTTGTACTCTAATCATCCCAATCAAGTTCTACAATAGAGAGCTTAGGAGCATTAGGCATTTACCAAAAATCCTTATTTTTACAAAACTACTATCAAACCTCACAAAGTGCAACATCATCTTTATTTTTTATTTTTGGTTTAATTACCACAATAGGATCATCATCCTTTCAACTAGGGAATCACAAGCTAAAGATTGGAAATTTCATGTCATATCAATAGAATCTTCATTCTATTCCGACTTGGATATCCATTAAAATTGCATTATTTCATCTTTTGATCAAGGTTAGTTGAAATTGGGAAAAAGCTTATGCCTTTTGTCACAAGATCTCGAAAGCACATAGAAGAAGATGAAAAGGAAAGTACATTAAGAAACATGGGTGATAAAAGTAATAGTGGTGATAAAGAAGAAAATCCTTTTCACAGACTTCACACTGGGAATAATCTGAATAATGATGAGATAATAGAAGAAATGATTCAAGAGGTAGAATAGGATCCTCAATTCCATACTCTCATGGATAGAGTTTTGGAACGAAATAAAGAAAGATATTTCCTTTCATTGGCCAATCAAGGAGCTAAGTTACCTATTGATTTTGACATGGAAGGGATTAGAGAGGATCTTAAGGCCCCCCTTAATGATTTTAGTGCTCTTACTCAATAGATAAGATCATTACAAGGGAAAATAAAGGAAATACAAGGGGGTACAACAAAGAAATATTTTTTGGAAGATATCTGCCCATATCCATTTGATAGGAGTCTTAGCATGATTCCTTTTCCAAAACATTGCGAGATCCCAAAGTTTGATAGGCATAATGGGAAAACGGATCTCATTGATCATATGAGGGATTTCCAAAATATGAGCTTAGAATTTTCTCATGAAGATACCTACCTAATGTGATTGTTTCCATGAAGTCTGGGTGGACAATCCATGGTTTGGCTTTCCAAGATCACTCCCCCCATTAGAACATTTGAGGAGTTAATAAAAAAGTTCATATTGTAGTATTCCTATAATATACACCAGATAACCATGCTTGATTTATGTAAATTAAAATAAAAGATTGGGGAACCCTTCACCACATTCTTACAAAGGTGGAGAAGGTTGTTTGCAAGATATTCTCATCCTATTCCTAAAAAGTAAAAGATGGAAATATTTATCAACTGTCTAAATCAAGAGATGAGTTATAGGCTAAATCTCCATTGTCCTTAATTGTTTGAAAAATTGATTGAAAATTCAATTACCATTGAAGGTGCCTTGGTCAAGCGTGGATTTTTAAAGCTTGACAAAGAAAGTCCAAATTCGTACAAAAAAAACAACAATAGCAACAATAATGACAAGTCACGATTTTGGACATGAAATAAAAATGTTGTGAATGATGGGGTGGTAGATGCTAACAACATGAATGTGAAGCCTACCATTCTTAATGTATCAGGTGTCCAACGCACCAATAATGTTGTAAATTCTAGTAACCGAAGCAATAATTCCAACCAAGGAAATGTGACCAATAATCAGGGTAATAATCTTGGCAATATTCAAAATTCAAATGCACCCAAATCTTAATTTTTTTCAAATCAACAGAGTTTTACTCCCTTGGGCTAGTCTTTGGAATCAATTCTTAAAGAACTGTTGAATCAAAATGCTATCACATTTCCACCACAAAGAGATTATGAGCCTCAATTTAAACCACCATCATGGAATGACTCATACTATTGCGATTATCATAGATGCAAAGGTCATAAGACAAGTAATTTCCAAGGGTTAAGGAATCTCGTTCAGGATTTGATTGATAACCGTACCATAATGGTTGAGGGACATAATGCCAATGATGATCATCAGGCTTTCAAGGATCCTCTCCCCAATTATCAAAAAGGGGAATCTTTGGCTAACAAAGGAAAGAATGTGAATCATTTCTATGACACCATCATCAATCATATTTACACCGACGATCAGCAAGTCAATGCTATCAAGATCAAAGGAAAACAATAATATCGAGAGGTTAATGCTACAACAAGGGGATAGACCAAAATCATTGTAAAATTAATTTCATCTAAGTCGACGATTCCCCCTCCAATTCAGTACAATTTGGTTGATCAACTGCGAAAAACATCGACCCAAATTCTATCTTGGAGCTGCTCAAAATATCACCAGCACATAAGGACATTCTAGAAAAGGCACTCGTTGACACAACTATGTCTCCTGATCTGGATATCAATAAATTTCAAGCCATGGTGGGACACTTGTCCTCACCCACATGTTTATCCTTTGCTAAAAAGGATGACTCCTCCATGACCCATCCCCATAATTCATCACTTTGTCTAGAGGTCATGGTTCATAAAGCCCGAATCAGACATGTTTTAATAGATGGGGGAGCCGGTTTAAACATTTGTACATTAAAATTGGTCCTTGCTTTGGGATATTCAGAGGAATCTATAGATCCACAAAGGAAAATTACAATCAAAGCATACAATGATGAGGAAAGAGATTCCAAAGGCCCTCATCATGCTACCAATCAAAGTGGGACCTATTGTGAAGAATGCCTTTTTCTAGGTTCTAGATCAAGATTTATCCTATAACATACTCTTGGGTCACCCATGGATCCATGAGATGCAAGAAGTTTAGTCTACTTATCATCAATGTCTAAATTTTCCATATGACGGACAAGAAGTAACAATACTAGCGGACCATATTAGTAGTCAGACTTGTTCTAACCTTAGAGAAACTCAGGACACATTTGTCCCACATAATAGAGAGGCTTTGGATATTTCTACTTCTAAATAGAGTGAACAAGCAGGGGAAATGATAAAAATTTTGGCACCAAGCTAAAATTAAAAGATAATGGGGTGGGAGAATATTCTTTATGTCTCTCTAATCTACCTGTGTCCCCAACATCCCATGGTCAATCATCAACATCCATACAACAGGCTACAATAGCTTCGGCATCAGGCACACAAGCTTCGGTTCCCATCACCAAGTTTGATGGAAGATTTACCAAGGCTAATACTCAAGAAAGTGAAACAGAAGATAGGGCTATCCTTGATTCACTCTATAAATATGAAGATGAATCAGTCCAACATGTCAAGTTACCCACTGAGCAATATGGAAAGGGTTATACAATAATGTAGAAAATGGGTTATGAAGGAAATGGCCCTATAGGAAAGAGAAAAGAAGGTATTTTTGAACCTATCCAACTAAAAACAATGCACCCTAGAGATAAAACTGGGTTAGGATATGGTGAGGATGTAAAGGAAGGAACAGTACAAAGAAAATCCAATGAGGAGTTAGCTGAAATAGTTCTTAGAATACAAGGAAACAATTCTCACACTAACTCCAATGAATATGAATGGGACACCATTTTTGATGATAAATTTTGGAGGGACAAACAGGAGGATGTTGTACAAAAATATACACCCACGCTCACACAAGGGGAAAGCTCAAGGCCTCCACTTGATTACGTCCTACAAAGCAACCATGACTCAAGTTATGATGATTCAATTCAAAATTATACAAATAATTGACAGGAGGATACCATCATAGATCTTCCCCATAGCGAAAATGATAATAGTATCATGACCTTAACCATTAGTGACCTTACCCAACCTGATGATCCATTTACCTTACTACATCCCAAACTCATTGATTGGGATAAAATTGCACCAATTGATATCCCAACTTTTCTCGATGATGAAACCATTGTAAACTTTCTTTGTTCATCCAACTTGGAAAAAAGTTCCACCAGTGAAGCACAAGATCAAAGTTTCAGACAGGAAAGTTCTAAGTTTCTCAGCTAAAAAATTAACAATATAAAATAAAGATCTAATGGTGAAAACCTAACAAAGGCAGTATTAGATCATGAAAAGAGAAAAATAAAGAGCTTATCTGATAATGAAAACCTTTCAAAGGCACTATAGTATGGGAAACTTGAGACTCTTCCTGAGCACTATCAGGAAAGGTCTTCTATTTTGATAGAACCAACAAAGGCACTCAATATAGGTACTATGGAACAGCCCAAAGTCTTGCAGCTTGTTGCATCCCTGACAGAAGAGGAAATCCCAAGATTCACAAACTTCCTTGAGAATAATCAAATCAATTTTGCATGGTCATACATAGATATTCGTAGATTAGATCCAAATCTCATCATGCATCATTTATCCATCAGGCTAGGGGAAAAACATGTGAAGCAGAAACTCAGAAAAATGCACCCACATGTTGCATTACTGGTCAAAGAGGAGTTAAATAAACTGTTAGATGCAGGATTCATTTGGTCTATAGACTATGTGGAATAGATCTCCAATATTGTACCTGTGTCAAAGTAGGATGGAAGAATCAGAATTTGTACAGATTTCACGGATTTAAATAAAGCATGCCCAAAAGACTATTTCCCTCTACCAAACATAGATATGATTGTATATTTGACTACTAAACATGCTATGTATTCACTAATGGATGGATTTTGTGGATATAACCAAATAAATATTATGCCTGAAGATCAAGATAAAACAGCGTTCACATGTCCTTGGGGTACATATTGTTGGAACGTAATGTCGTTTGGACTAAAAAATGCAGCAGCTACATACCAACAGGAAATTACCACAATTTTTCATGACATGATGCACACTTTCATGGACGATTACGTAGATAATCTCTTAGCCAAATCAAACACAAGGGAAGGACATTTAGCTATCTTATCTAAAACAATTGTCAGAATAGAAAGATTTAAAGTCGGACTTAATCCTAAGAAATGAGTCTTTGGGGTGAAATCTAGAAAGATTCTAGGTAATATTGTGTCAGAAAATTGAATAGAGGTGGATCCGAGTAAGGTAAAATCAATCCTCGATATGCCACTTCCAAGGAACATCAGTTAACTACGCTCATTACAAGGGCGTTCGCAATCCATCGGGAGATTCATTGCACAACTGGCAGATAAGAGTTTACCATTCACTCATCTCTTACATAAGAATGTTCCATTTAAATGGGAAGATAGGTGTGAAGTGATATTTGATCAAATAAAGCATTATCTAATGAGTCCACTAGTGTTGATTCCACCAGTACAAGGTGAACCACTCATATTGTATATTTTTGCCACAGAAGTGTCCTTGGGAGCATTATCTACACATGAAGAGAAAACAGGAAAGGAGCGAGAAATATATTACATTAGCAGAACATTAATAAGCCATGAGCTAAATTAAACTTTCATTGAAAAAGCTTGTTTGGCAGTAGTGCTTACTTCTCAAAAGTTACAACACTATATGCTAGCTCATACAATAAAACTTGTGGCTAAGATTGATCCTTTAAAATATCTTCTAAGTAAGGAAACCCTAACTGGTAGATTGGCTAAATGGGTCATGATCCTAAGTGAGTTTGAAATTCATTATGTGGATCGAAAGGCCATCAAAGGATAGGTCATCACAGATCAGTTGGCAAAGGTACCAATGTAGGCAGAACATCCAATACACATTGATTTTCTTGATGCTGATGTTTTCACAGCAACCACTAAACAGTCATGCACTTTATTTTGATGGCTCCTACACTCAACATGGCTCGAGGGCTGGTATTCTTTTCATCACACCTCAAGGACATACAATTCCAAAATCTTATTGGCTGATGTTTCCTTGTACAAATAACATAGCTAAGTATGAAGCACTGTTAATTGGAATGAGAATCGCATTAGACTGGAAAATCACATAATTGCAAGTTTTTGGCGATTCACAACTTTTCATAAATCAGATAAATGATGAATATCAAACTAAAGATGACAAGTCAATTCTTTACAAAAACATGGTGGATGATTTCAAGAAATACTTTGTTGATATCAAGTTCACAAAAATTCCACATACTGACAATAAGGTTGTGGATGCCATGGCTACAATTACATCACTGCTCCAATTGTCAGAGAACCAAGTACATTATGATTTCTTGGTGGAACAAATTTTTTCTCCTACTTATGATAATCGAAAAACCCAAATCATTTGTCACCTTACTGGTTCTGATTCTCCTTGTATGGCCAAATCTATGCTTATCTAAAAGATACCATTTTTCCCCTAGATTTTTCTAGGAATCAGAAAAGGAATTTCATATGCCAATCTTCTTGTTACACCCTAATTGCTGACATCTTGTACTGACGTGGTCTTGATGGTACCCTCCTTTGATGTCTCGAACGCGATGAATCAAAAAAGGCCTTACAAGAGGTTCATGGTGGTATTTGTGGAGCTCATTCAAGTGGACTAACCTTGGCTAAGAAACTTGTTAGAATGGGTCACTATTGGCCAACCATGGAAAAAAAATCATTCATCTTTGTAAAAAAATGTCTGAAATGTCAGATTCATGGGAATCTCATTCACGCTTCTACTCAGGAATTGCAACCCTTCACCACAACATGGCCTTTTTCTTAGTGGGGATTGGATCTGGTTGGCAAGATACACCCATCATCATCAAATGGACACAAGTTCATTATCATGGCCATTGAGTACTTTACTAAGTGGATTGAGGTTCTTCCTTTGACAACTATTACCGGCAAACAAATTCCATCCTTCATTTTGAACTATATCATATGTCGGTATGGCATTCCCAACTCTATTATCACAAATAATGGAAGACCTTTTAAAAATCAAGATATTGATGAACTCTGTGAAAGATTTCACATCCAACATAGGTTCTCTATGCCTTATTATCCATAGGGAACTGGCCAAGCAGAGGCTTCAAACAAAAGAATTCTGAAGATTCTGAAGAAAATAGTAAATGATGCCAACCATGATTGGCATGTCTAATTAAACCCAACTTTGTGGGCATACAGAACCAGCATTTGCATGCCAACAGCTGCTACCCCATATGCTTTGGTTTATGGGGCAGAAGCCATTTTTCCATTGGAGGTTAAGAATCCCTCACTTTGGGTATCATTGAAGGGGCTCATAAACGATGAGGATTATAAAGTATCAAGATTGCAAGAGTTGGACTACTTGACGAATAGCGAAAAAGTGTAGTTAATCATTTAAAGGGGTATCAACAAATTATGCCTTGCAGTTACAATCACAGAATCAAACCATGAGCTTTTCAAGTGGGTGACTTAGTTCTCAAAGAAAACCCTCGTAATCAGCAAGATCAGGAAAAGAAAGGAAAGTTTGAGCCCAATTGGTTGGGTACATTCGTCATCATTGCAGTATATGGATCAGGGGAATATTAGTCATCAATGCCAAAAGCGGGCCTACTTGAAGATCCAACCAACAACATCCACCTGAAGAAGTTTTATGCTTGAAAAATATCAAAAACAGTATAAAGAGTCTTGGAAAAATATCAAAAACAGTATAAAAAAGTCATGAAGAAAACTGTCATTAGGGTGAAAACCTAGAAAATAGGCATCCTTTTGACATACAAAAAAAAAAAAGTTCGTTGCCTTGATGAAAACCTAGCAAACATGTGTCTTGGTAACAACAAAAAAATCTGAAAATCTGAAAAAGTGCAATAAAAACAAATGGTGAAAACCTGGCAAACAGGCACTATTTGTGATTTGGTTGGCTCTCCCATCTATTAAGATACATTCTGGATTATTCATATATATTTTTCATCGACATCACAGGCATGCCTGGCCATCATATTTGCATCATGCACCCAACATTTCCTTGAAATGACAAGGATTTCATCATGGCTTGATGATTAGTGTTATCCTTAGCATTAGGTTATGTCTTATCCAGAGTCAGAGTGCGAGGTCATTGGGGGTAGTCAGCTCTTGAACCTTTTTGGTAGGAAAATGGAAACATGTGTCAAGTATCGGAATATCAGAACAACAAACAAAATGTCCAATTAGATTGGGTCAAAATAGCTATTAGACAAGAGATTGAACAAATTGGATGATCTTAATCTGAATTAAAATGAATGACAAACTTAAAGCATAAGTTGAATTGTTGTTTTTACATTTGATGACATCATATCTCTAGAGTGGTTCAATGATGTATTGAACTAGAATCACAAGGAAGGAATATGATTTTTCTTTTATTGTTGTTTGTAAGCTAATCACTAGTATTGTGCAAGTTTGTCACAAAACATAGTGACATTTCAGGATTTGCATAAGAAACTGGTTAACTTTTGTCTATTTATGCAAACAATACTCAAGTCATCTTGGTTCAATTATACCTTGATGTTTGTATTAACTTGCTATATCAAAAATCATGAAAGTTGTACTCAGGTCATCACCAGTGCTAACATCCTTGTTGATGCTTGTACTAAAATTTCAACATATCAAAAGGGCTCAATGATGAAAATTAATTGCAAAGTTGTTTTATAGAATGACAATAGTGAAATGGTTCATTTAGGCATTTTAGGATTGCATGATTCATTTAGATTGCATTCATTTTTGTTTTTATGGCTATATGAAAGATTTTTGGAGGTTCGAAATAATACATATCTCTTTTTAAGACATCGATTGAGTACACTTGGACATTTATTATATCTCATTTCATTATCATTTTCATATTTCATCATATCATTCACATTTTATATATCATCATTTAGGTTATCATGATCATTTTCACATCAATTACATCATACATTTCCATTTATTAACTTTCATATCATTTTCATTATCATTATCAACATTATCATTATTAGTTACCATTCATTTTCATTATCATAATCATTATTCATATCACATTTGCATCATTTCATCATATTATTCTTTCATATCATTTTCACCATCATTTATTATTTCATATCATTATCATTTATTATTATTTTAAATCATTCATCTCATCATTGTTATGTCAAATTTTTACCTCATTTTCATATCATTTCATGTATCATCTTCATTATAAATTTACATCAAACATCATTTGCATAATCATACATTGAGAAAAAGAAAAGTGCATCCATTGCATTCATTACATACATACTCCATACATCATGTAGAACCGTCAAATCATTTACATTGCATCATCATATTAAACTCTAGAAAATCATTTCATTTGTAGGATCATCCAACCATAAATCATCATCATAATTCATATCATATGCATCCATTAACATATAATCATCCATAAACATGCATAATCATAAATAGCATAACCTATAGAAATAAAAATGCATACATAACCATTCATCATAAAATCATCAAGGACACATGCATATCAAAAATCACCACTACATATATCATAATCTCATCAAAAATAAATGTCCATGGGTACAAGGATATCAAATGTCTGAACAAGATATATAAGTATAATAAAACGGGTGTATACATAATCATCACTGAGGGGTATCTAGATGGGGATCATGACTATTGTTGCCTTTGTAGGTGGTAGGTCTCTATGGATCTCTGCTGCCTAAAGCACCTATCTCTCATCTGATAGGCTATGGAACACTCCTAGTGGCACTCCTGGTATGAATGCGTGAGTGGGTACGTGATCGAGTGCCTGACTGTGTATAGGCTATCCTCTGCTCAGGGGGTACCACCTCAAAGTATCTTATCCTATAATACTCCGCCTGGCAAGTAGTCTCTAGTCCCTCTGCAACAACCTCTCCAATAGAGGTACTCTCAACTGATCTGAGGAGTCTCTTTGCTACCCCCTCTGCCTATACACACCGCTCTCTAAAACTGTCCCGCTCTATAGTAAGTTGGGATATCTATGGATCAAGAGGTGGTGGTTGTGCTATCTATATCTATAGCTCGCTAATGGTGGTATGTGCCTATGCTAGCTAGCTCTAAAGAGCCTAGACCTATGCCTGAAGTGTGTCAATCTGTCCTTGTGATGGAGCCTTGATAGTAATGTGTGGTGCTGAAGTACTCGGCTGCTCCACCACTCTGGCTGTACAAGGCCTAGTTCTAAAGGGTACATCGAAGAACACTCTCCCTCCACCACCTCCATCATCATCATCATCATCATCATCAAAGCTATCACCATCCTCCTCCTCATCAACATCCATGGCAACCCCACATATATCCTCCTCTCCTCCATGTGGTTGCTCTACTTGTGCCCTCGCCTCTGCCTATGCCTATGGCTTTTGTCGTGCCCACCATAAAATTGGTCCACCTAATAGTTAGGTAGGCTCATCTAGGTTGGTCAATCTGGGGAATGGATGAGTATAAAACTATGCAGCATAATCATTAGTCATATGTGCATCTATCACCTCTAGATGGATAGCCCAAAAATCTTGTTGTAGCTCAGTGTACTCCACTCTAGATGCCTCAAATGTGATGAATGGAGCCCACTCTACAACATCCTCTCGACGTCTGGCATAGTGAGCCACACCTTGCAGCATCATCTGAACTCGTCCATACTGTATGAGTAGCTGCATAACCAAAAATCGCTCAATGATAAAGGGGGTACGACCAATCAAGTATCTAGATATGCCACAATAGGGTAGCTCTATGTCATCCTCATCCCATGCCTCACAGTCAACATATGGTCTCCAGATGACTGTATCCATGTCATTTAGCACATGCCACTAGTACTCTAACTTTCCTAGCATAGGCTGGACAAGGGGACCTGTATATGCATACACATATGGATGGTTGAGTAGATGATCTCTCTGTATAATAGGGTGAGTAATGGTGATGTGCTCCCATGCCCAAATCTGTAGCAGTGTAACTCCAAAAGATATACTCTTCCCATCTGTATATACCACCTGATGAAGATCATGGTATAGATGGGAAAGCGTGCAAGATACCCATGCATATCTCATCTGATGAAGGATCATGTCCTCCAATATTCGACCCCAACCTACTAATAGTCCCTTTGACCTGTGATCAGGACAAAGGAAGCCACCAATGAAACCTGTCAATACTGACGAAAGTGGGGAAAAACTCTCTATCATATCTCTCCAAGCAATCTCATAACCACCAGGATGTGGATCCTGGAAGACTCGTCACAAGGCATCTGTACCTCTGATCTCCTTGTGATCATAAATCACAAGTGCGCCAAACACAAGGATGCCTAGAATCCTGTACACATCCTCTAGTGTAACAGTGATCTCTCAAGTCGGCAAGTGAAAAGTATTATGCTCACTATGCTATATCTCGGCTAACACAGTCAACAATGCCCTGTTGACCCTATACTAAGGGATCCTAAGGAGGGAACCAAACCCACATCTAACAATGACCCAAATCTCTAGTTGGGTCAATCTGGGAATCATCTCCCATGTACTAGGGAACCTCTCTCTAATCTGGAGGATTTTAAAATCCTCCTATAACATCAATTTAGAAATCAAATCAAATCATTAGCAAGGAACATCAATCAACTAGGAAATAATATAATCATATCAAGCAGGCAAATCTATCATTACTATTTTTTTTCATCAAGCATGGAAACAAATTTAGCAGCCAATCGACTCAAAATCAACATCTCTACTATTTGTTTTTCAATTCAGAAAGCAAATTTACCAGAATCAACATCAACATCTTACTATTTCTTTTCAAGCACGAAGAAAAATCTATCAAATCATCATCAAAATCAAGTTAATCTATCCTTGGTGTTATTCAAAATCATCAAATCAGTTGTCTAATAAAGCAACAAATATCAAAAAATCAGCAAATCAGTCTCAAATTTTCAAATTCAGCGAAAATTCATGGATGCACTAAAACAGTCTTTCAATGCGTTAAATCAGTCAATATGCTACTTTATCCATGGATGCACTAAAAAAGAGAACCAAAGCGCTAAACTGTCAATGCACTATTCTATCAAGTGTGTGTGCTAAATTATCTAGCCTATGCGCTAATCGAGAATCACATGCGCGCGGTCTTCACCTATGCACTAATCTATCTATCCTATGCGTTATTCTAGTCAGTGCGCTAAATTTCTCATCTATGCGCTAGTTTGTTTCATCGATGTGCTAATTTTAATGTGATAATCTACCTGATCTATGTGCCAATTTATGGATCGCATGCACTAAATCAAAATCCTATGCACTAAAATAGAATTTCCAAAAATCAAAATATTGAAAAATTCGTGCAAAATTCAAAAAAAAAAAAAGAAGAAATCAAAGGAGGATCATGCAATCTTACCAGAGGTCCCTAAGCTATTGGTCTCTGATGATAGCAGCCTCGCTCGAATCGGTGGCGCTCATAGTGGATCGACATCTTGAAATTCTCTCTCAGAGCTCTAAAAATCACAAAAGGCTATTGTTCAAATGACAATGACTTTTTACCTTTTCCACCTTTTAAGGGGGTAAATAAGGTAAGGTTATTTTTATTTTTACCCTACGGAGTGCTATTTTGAGAGATAAATCAACAAATCTCCTTTGAAATTATTTTAAATCTTTGAATCATCATCAGTATCATTCATCAACACAATTTATCTCTCAAGGGGCATATAGCATCATCAGTGAATTTTTCAAAGTTAGGGGCAAATTTTTGAAATCTGAATTTTTCTTTGAAGCAATGTGTAAAACACATCACTTCAAAGAGGGGAAAAATGTATACATCTAAAAATGGTCATTGCAAAACCTGTTAATTAATTAAATATGGATTATTTAATTAATATTCTAAAAGTCATCTACATATAAATAAATTTAATCGTTCATTTTTCTAATTCTTCTACTTTAATTAAATAAATAAGTTTATTTAATTATTATTATTTTTTTCTTAATTAAATTAAATAAATTTCATAATTTATTTATACTAATTATCATATTATTCTAAATTTGAATTTTTATATTCAAATAATGGAATATTCCTCCAAACACTTTCTTCATCTCACATTTAAATTAAATATTGTAAATATTTGATTTAACACCTTTTTCACCTCTCACATGATTAAATATTGTAAATATTTAATTACACACCTTTTTCATCCCTCACATAATTAAATATTAATTATTTAATTATGGAAGCTTCTAAAATCCATGTCACGTGTATTTATTTAATTAGGAATTTATCAACTTTCAACCAACTTTCATAAATGAAATGACAAATGGAAATGTGTCTCCATTTTTGAATGAGGATGGTTTTGTGGGTTGAAAACATTCTTCTATTATTCTCTCAACCTCCAAAATCTCTCACCATTCATCTTGACAGGTTCGAATTTGACCATTGATCTTTTCCAACTAGATTCTTGCCTCCAAAAATCTATAAATATAGCCCTTTGGTGAGTTGAATTCATCCTAGATTTTGTGAATTTAGTGCAGTTATTATAGTTGCATTTGAATCAACATTTTAGCATAACATTTCAAGTTCATAGCATTTTAGTTTCATATCATAGCTTAAATCATTTAGCAATGGACATGCATGTTACATAAACTTGATCTGTGAGTTGTCATTCTACCAAAGTTGTTGCATACACCAACTGAGAGCCAACAACTTACAATAGATCCTTGGAGATAGAGGACAATGGAATGCTTTTGAGGGAGTTTTTGTTTAGTTGTTTTATTTTTATTTAGTTTCCTTCGATTTAATGTTTCATTGGTGTGTTACTTTAACTTATTAGTCATTCTACATATTCTCACACACAGGTTTAAATGGTAAAAAAATTTTTAACATGGGTAACAAAAACCCTAAACCCTAAACATTAGACCCCCAGTTACAAAAGATAAACATACATGCCCAAAACCAGGCAAAATTTTGACAAAATTTTAAAATTTCCATCACCTCCCATTCCCGAAAATCCTAAACATCCATATAAACCCCTTGAACTTCATCAATCCACTACAACCTCCACATATTGAGGATGCCCCTCTTCATCCATACCCATGAGTACCACAAGTGTGCCCACCACCATGCAAAGTGGTATAGACCAAGTGTCTCAAGATAGTACACAAGGGCGTGTCAATATTGTATCACAGTCTCAACCTTCAATGCAAATAGGGACATCTTTGCCCAATCCTCTCATTGGTTCATCTATACCATTGGTGTCACAAAACACATCCATCCCATCCATCATCAACCCATCTCAAAGCAATCCTTTGCTAATGAACCCCATCAACACAAGTAAATCCTCATGACATTGGACAAGGGAACCTTTTCAATCAATGGACTCAAAGTCCTAATATGTCATTACCATTGAAAAATATAATGACACCATCCTCATCTGTCCCCACGGTCCCCTTCACTATGCAAAATCAAATGGGACCTCAAGCTTACATTCCTCCACCTCAATCCACCATCTTATAACGAATTTTAAACCAAGGGACCTCCCAACCTCTCATCACTAGCTCACAACCCATCCAAAACAGCAACGCCCACAATCCATCGCAAGTGTCCCAACAACCAAATGGTTCTACATTGTAAACTGGTGCCTTAGCCTTACAGCAAGCACAACAAGCTTATCAACAAGTCATCCAACAATAGCAACAACAGTAAGTAGCCTTAGCCGTACAACAACAATAGCAACAAGAGCAAGCAACCTTAGCCACAAAACAACAATAGCAACAATAGAAAGCAACCTTATCCACATAACAACAATAGCAACAACAACAATAACAAGAAGAAGCCTTATCAGCACAACAACAATAGTAACAATAGCAAGCTTATCAAGCATCATTCAAAGCACAACAACAAGCCTATCAAGAATCCTTAGTCACATAGTAACAAAATCAAGCCCAACAACAAGACCTCATGATGTAGCAACAACATCAAGCCCAACAACAAGCCCTAGTGGTGTAACAACAATAGAAAACCCAACAACAAGCACTTATCGCGCAACAATAACACCAAGCCTTACTAGCTCAGTAGTATGCCCAACATCAGCAACAACAACAAAAACAACAACAAAGTTCCTACTATAATCCTTAAAACAACATCGTCAATAAAAATATGTTAGGAACATATACATCAACACCTCAATCCCCTTAACATAACCTCATGGCACCATACACCCCATAAAACACATCATCATATCAAAATCTTGCGTACAACCCATCCATCATCCCACCATATGTTCCTCCACCAAACCCACAAGATGTTCTAGCATCACAATTTAAGGCACTATCCCAAGAAATACAAGACCTTCGAATGGGCAAGACCAAGAAGCCCCATACACAGAATTTATGTCCTTATCCATTTGATAGAAACATCGCAATAGTGTCATTCCCTCTTGGATTTGAAATCCCCAAATTTGATAAATAAAAAGGGAGAGGAATTCCCATGGACCATTTCAAAGAATTCAATGTCATGTGCATGGAGGTGGCCTACAATGATTCTTATTTAATGTGCCTCTTCCCTCAAAGTTTAACAGGTCCTGCCATGGATTAGTTTTCTCATCTACCTCCCGGTATCAAAACTTTTCAAGAAATCACTAATAAATTCATCAATCACTTCTCCTTCAACCTTGACATGTAAATTAGTCTAGAAGAGTTGTACACTCTCAAAAAAATAAAAGGATAATCCTTCACCAATTTCTTGCAATGATGAAGACAAAAAGCTATTAAAAGCAAGTGGACCCTTCCTATTAAAGAACATGTGGGAATCATCATAGAAAATATTGATCTAGATCTATCTTTCCACTTGAAAATGCAATGCATCACATCTTATGATGAGCTTGTCCCTAGAGCCCTTAACATCGAACAAGCTCTAATCTCATAGGGAAATACTCAAGATTACAACCACCCATCAACCAGTTCAAATGATAAGCCTCGTGTCTGGGCCAAGAAAAAAAATGTGACAAATGATGGTGTGGTAGATGCTAGGGTAGTCCTAAGTGCTCCTAGACAAAACAACAATAATTTTTCTAACATTCAATCGATGGTGCAACAAACAACACCTCCTCAAACTAAATTTATCAATAACACCAACATGCAACAAAGGTGAACCACCAACAAGAACATCTATCCCAAATTCAAGTACACATAGTTATTTGAACCTATTGAAACCATCATGAAGAAGTTGGTAGAGTCAAATCTGATAACACTTCCCAACTTTAAAAACTACCAAGAACCACAAGAAAAACCATCTTGGTACAATGAGAACACTCTTTGTGACTTTCACAAAATCAAAGGGCACAAAATAGCAAACTGTATGAGACTCAAGAATATCATCCAAGACCTCATAGAGAATGACACCATATCTATTGAAGTACCAACTAGGAATTAGGATCTTAAGATATACAAGAACCCTATGTTGAATCATAACAAAGGGAACAACAATGGAAAATCTAAGGATTACACAAATGTGTAGCATACCTATTCCAATGCCATTGCTCCTTGTTATAGTATCATCATTGTCATCACTATCAAAGGATCTAGTTTGGAGCATGGAGTCACCACACAACATGGAAAAATTACCATCCAAGGAGTCCCATCTCAATCTATGACACAACCTACTTTTCCAACATCAAATCCTAGCAAGTATAATCTCCTAGATCAGCTTAAGAAGACCCTCACATAAATATCAATCTTAGAGTTATTAAGGCTATCCCCTAGACATAGTGAAATATTGGAGAAAGCTTTGTCTGAGTCATCCATCCCTAAGGATATTGGCACCGATCAATTTCAAGCTTTGGTGGGGCATATCACTAATCATCTTCTCACCTTCTTCAAACAAGACCTCCCATTGCAACTATCTCATAACCATTCTTTACACCTTGAGACTATTATTCATAAAAACAAGGTCAAAAGAGTCTTAGTAGATGGAGGTGTTGGTTTGAACATTTTTACCCTGTAGTTAATCAAGAATCTTGGCTATTCAAATGATACAATGGAGAAAGTAAAGAGTACCATCATCAGACCATACGACGACCAAGAATGAGTATCACAAGGCATCATTGTGCTTCCTATCGAAGTAGGACCTCTCATTGTAGAAACTACATGCCAAGTGTTAGACCTTGATCTTCCCTATAACATCTTACTTGTTTGAACATGGATCCATTCCTTAAAAGTTGTAGCCTCAACCTATCATCAATGTGTGAAGTTTCCTTTCAAGGGAAGAGAAATTACCATCCATGGAGATCCTTGGCCTTTTTACTACTACAAGAATCTTGAGGCTAAGTTTTATAAGATACCCCAAATACCCAAGAATGATGAAGGGCCTACACCATCTACCTCAACAACGAAAAAACCTATTGTGTAGAATATTTCTGACATTAAAGCAGTAATTCAGGATGATGGTTGTGAGAACTATAAGCTAATGAAGGATACCTTCATCTTAGGAGAGTTATCTCTTGTTCCTCAATCCCATAGAAAACCCACATCTAGTACCAAATAACCCAAAACAATCAAGATGGCAGCTACTACCTTCACCAAGTGGGGGGATCTAAATCAAGAATATATCAACAAGGAGGATGTCTCTAAAATCCTCTATCAAGATGAATGACCTTTCCCTATTCTTCCCATGGAAGATGACAATAAAGGCTTGCAGCTAATGAAGGGATCGAGTTATAACAAGAATGAGAAGCTAGGACAGAATGACAACGTCTTGCAAGAACCTATCGTTCCTAAGAAATGATTAAATAATCTTGGCCTAGGTTGTACTACTAGCAAGGTAGCCCTTATTGGCAAAGGTAATTTTGCTAAATGAGTTGAGGCTTCCTCTTGGTTACCTCCATCATGTGATATGACCTTAGATGACTTCCCCCTTGATGTTGTTGACCTATTTAAGAATAACTCGCTCTTCATGATATCCATTACATCTATTGCTCCAAGCAATCAACCAACTGAAATACACCTAGTATACCCACAACTCATTGACATAGACCAACAAGGACCACCAGTTTTGGATTTATTTAAAAACAATGAAGCGATCTCAAAATTCATGGGACTCCATGACCACCTATCATGGGTATCTCATAAAGTAGGTTTTGACATAGATCTAGACATAGGGGCATACTATGGGGAGATGATTGAATCCTTCAGTCAGAAAATTGATGAAATTCAACTAACATGTAGATCTTTGAGTGAAAACCACACTATAGCACTCTTTGATCCTAAAATAGTAAAAAAAAAGGATGCCTCTGATGGTGAAAACCTCTTTGAGGCACCCAAGGATGAGGGATTCAATCTCCCCCTTACTGCAATGCATTCAAAGAAGTTAGTAGTGCTAGCAGAAAAGGCCACTCTAGCTAACGTGGGAATAGAAGAAGCGCCTAAGATCACTTTCTATGTCAAATCCCTGTTAGATGAAGAATAGAAAAACTTAGCAAAATTCTTGAAAGAGCGAAGAGATAACTTTGCTTGGTCATACATAGATATGCTAGGGCTTTATCAAAAGGTAGTTGTGCATCACTTAGTAGTCTATCATAAATCCAAGCTAGTCAAGAAAAAATTAAGGATGATGCACCCTTATATAGCACTCTTGGTGAATCTAGAGTCACAAAAGCTTCTTCACATTAGATTCATTTGATCTATAGATTATCTTGAGTGGGTTTCAAACCTGTACCAATCTCAAAACCCACTAGGGGCATTAGAATCTAAACTGATTTTAGAGACTAAGTAAGGCATGTCCAAAGGATGATTTATGTCTTCCTAACATCAACCTTATTATGGACTTAATAGTTTGGCATGAAATTCTATCACTCATGGATGGTTTTTCAGGCTATAATCAGATCAAGATCGCCAAGAAGGATCAACACAAAACTACATTCACTTGTTCATGGGGAACATATTGTTCGAACGTAATGCCATCTGGGTTAAAGAATGTGGGAGCAACCTATCAAAGAGAAATGACCGTAATCTTTAATGACATGATCCATGAAATAGTGAAAGATTATGTAGATGATATTTTGGAAAAATCAAAGAAAATAAGTGAGAACATACAAGTCTTAGGACCCATCTTTGACAGGCTTGAAGAATACAAGGTACGGCTAAATCCAAAAAAGTGTCTTTGGGGTTACATTAGGGAAACTTCTTAGCTTCATCGTTTCACAAAGTGGGATAGAAATTGATCTGGCAAAGGTAAAATCCATCGTCAACATGGAACCACTACAAACACTAAAGAAAATGAGAGGATTAGAAGGAAGATTGTAGTGTACCAGAAGATTCATAGTGCAACTATCAAATAAAATCCACCCCTTTTTGCATCTTCTCCACAAAGGAATAACTTGCAAATGGGATGATAAATGTGATAAAGTTTTCCAATAGATCAAGGACTACTTATTCACACCTCTAGTGTTAATGCCACCAATACCAAACAAACCATTGATCCTATATATCTCAGCAACATCAATAGCACTAGGAGCTCTTCTAGAACAACATGATGAAAATGAAAAGGAAAGAGTTGTCTATTACATCAGTAGGCCACTAGTGGGCTATGAAATGAACTATTCACTCATTGAAAAAGAATGCCTAGTAGTAGTTTTTTCTTCAAAAAAATTTAGACACTACATGTTGTCACATCAAATCAAACTTATTGCAAAGATTGACCTATTGAAATACTTGTTATCTAAAGCAACTCTCACTGGGCAAATGGCCAAATGGGTGATGATCTTAACTGAATTTGGCATAGAGTATGTGGAGCACAAGGAAATCAAAGGACAAGTGATCACATACTAGCTAGCAGATGCACCTATCTATGCAAAAAACCCTTTGATATCTAAGTTCCCTGACGAATCAGTATTCATGCTCAATGTCACAGATCAATGGAAGATGTACTTTGATGGATCATTCACCCAACATGAATCAAGAGTGGGTATTCTTTTCATCACCCCTCAAGGTTGTTAAATAAATCAGATAGTGAGAGGGGGGGTGAATCAGTATCCAAACAAACTCATTGAATAAATACTTAAAACTTTATTGCAGCACATAATAAATTAAAGTAATAGTCTAGCATTAAGTTCCACAACACATGAACACCATATTTTACATGGAAAACCCAATGAGGGAAAACCCACGATGAGGGTTAACTCACAGTATATAAAGTTATATCAATATCAATAATAATAGGCTCACTGCCACATACAGAAGCTCACTTCTTACAAGGACTTATTGTCCAAAATGGAGGATCACTACCTACAAAAAAAGTAAGCATAGAATGGCTAACCACCAAAGTTGAACTGAGGAGTTACACCACATGTGTAGGTTCAATTCCTTTGATGCTCAGTGTATTCACTCATCTTCAATCATTGTTTGGACACTTCATTCATACATACACTTCTTCTTCCCTTCCAATTCACATTCACTTCTCTTCATCACTTCCTCGCTTCATCACATTCTCATCTTCTAACCATCTTATATATATACCTAATGTAATCGATGCAAAAAATATTTTCAAGATGATGACTTGTCAGTATTCATATCAAAATTATTTCACCTGTGTTATTTAACATCATGTTGGCTAGTATTAGCTTAATGTCAAAATGCAATCTCAAGAACCGATGCCAATGCATCACCCGATCATATGAATATTTGAAAAATACATACATACACTCTTCCAACCTTTATAAGCCTTTTTCCAAAAAATCACATCATACGGATTACCAGAGAAGATATTTGAACCAACATACCAAAGATACCAGATCAAAATACCAGATGAGATGAGTGTGATCTGCATAGATCCTTACATCGGTACAAGGTGTTGGTCTCCTACAATTATTTAACAACTAAGCCCTTACAGTTGTGATTTAGACATTGGACATCTAACCTGAATAGCTATTTCAATCATCATAAAGGTGCATTTAACTTGTCCACCCAAGGACGTAAACTTGGAATGGGTCAGCATAGTATGTGCACTAGGAATCCAAAGTAGCCATATTCTTCCTACATCTAAGAAATACACAATGCTGAAAGTAAATTGCTTGGAAGGAAATAACATAAGTGTTGAGAATCAACCAAAAACTAAACTAAGCTTAAATGCATGAAAAAAATGAAAATCTGAGTGAACAAACAAGAAAATACTCTATCTTCTTTAGTTGTAGGAACAATCATGGAATGGAATTCTAGTGGCTATAGGAACAGACAATGCCAGATTCACAACTAATTACTGAACAGAAAATAGCTAACTAACTAAGGGACAAAATACTCACCAAATGGGCCCCCTTGGATGAGTATCCTCTAAAACAAATGTAAACTCAGATGCATGAAATTATAACTTCATTTCATTCATTGGAAAACATGAGTACAATCAACATGACTATATTATTGAAAAGAACTAAGAGTGTGAGTACATCATCAGATTAAGAAACCCCTTAAGAAGGAGCATCTAAGTCTTATTTATAGAAGCTACTAACTAAGCACCTAGCAAGGTGGTCAACTTTGATAGATCAGGAGGATGCCACTTTAGGGAAAGCATAAAAAGTTGAGAGGTAGTTATGCATGCACAGAATCTGGTCAGGCATGTTTGCCTCAATGCAGATCTAGCATAACATTAATGCCTATATTCATTGAATAGATAATTAAGATCATTTATAAGGAGGTTACAACTCTAATTTGAATGAGGAATTGTTGATGGTGTTTTCTGCACAGCAACAACTCAGACAAAATATGATATCCTATCTCTCTTGAAAGGTAAATCTTTATGAACAAAGAGATAATCCCAAGGTCTCTAATGTTAGGTCTTGACAATGCAAATAAAACAAATCAGAGATAATGTGAAAATGTTGGTAATCACAAAGGAACCTTACTACAAGAAAATATTGGACTCAAATTTATCAGATCTAGCAATATGTTGATACTTCCAAACCTAAATCTAACCCAGATAATAAAAGAAATAACAAAATATAAGGGTTTCAAAGAGATTTCTAAGACTAGTTTTAATTCTAAGATTAACAATACAAAAGATGAAATGCTCGAAATGGACCAATCCCTCATAAACTGACTCCTATTCAACCGAGATAAATCTGCAATCTTACAGAAATGGTCCAATCTTCTAAGGTGTTAAAGATTTTTAGACTATGAATATTCATTCAATACAACCATATTGTAATTGAAATTTACAAGCATTCATAATTGAAATAAGCACGGTTTTAATTCTAGGCTAACTTTGCAAAGTAGCTAACAATTAGCTAATTGCAAAAATTATGGACTAGAGATTGTTGCAAACACTTCAAGCATAAAACCCTGAACATCATCAAATCATCTAACATCAAATAAACTTAAGAAGTTTCAAAGATAGAATATCAAGAACCATGCTAGATAAAACTCAACACAAGAAAGGCACCAAATCAGAATGTCTTTACTTGTATTAAATCATCCAAAGTGGAAACAATTCTAGTCTTTTGTTACAACACTTGCTTGAAAAGATAAACTAAATTTTAACTCTAATTCTTGTTCTTATCAGAATTCGCTCCAATGTAAAATTGTCTAACTAACCCCCTACAAATGAGGAATAATTCCAAACTTATAGAAACCCCCCAAGATATGTCAGCCCAATTAGGGTTTACAACAATAAACAACCACACAACGAGTCGGCCAAGAGAAATTTGAAATAACATGAAATGTGCAATATGCACCAATTTCATCCAAGCCAGCCTGGGGTCTCCAACAAAGCTCAATCCAATGCATGTGAAGGAAGAGGAGAAATAATGGGGAAGCACAAATTCCAATGTAGCATTGCATTAACTTCTTCCCCCCTTTGTCCTTGGCACACTCCACCTTATCCTACACCATCAAAAATACCTTGTCCAAGTCGGCAATAGGTGGCATAGGTAAAACCCTAGCTCTCCTCTCAAGGGACTTGATATCATCCCTTGACTGCTTCACCACCTTATCCCAATCTACCTTACTTATTTGATATCTTTCAATAACTGTAATGTAAGTTGTTGCATCATCCAACTGATGTTCAGTGATAGGGCCCTCATTAATCGGAGAATACACATCTCGCCACTATTCTCTCAACTGCTCTAGGCTAAGATGCTTTGGTGCAAATTTATTTCTCCCTATCATCACTTCAAAAAAGGAAATACACTTATTGTAGATTTCAGTCAAGGTGTCTTCAATTTTCCTTCCTTGTTTATATATCTTCTTCAAAGCCTTTTGCCTTATTTGCAAAATTTCAAACCATTCCCAAGGCTCTTTGATTCTTGAGGAAGGAAGAATTCCATCATTTATCAATTTATCTTTAGTGTATTCCATGATGGTCTTTTTCTTTTGCAACAGGAGATCTACATATTCCTTATCCTGAGCTAGCACATTCCTTAGCCAATCTAAGGACCTCATTGCATCTCCTCCAGTCGAAAGGATGTCTTTCATAGCATCATCTCCCTTGGTTTTCACCCCTTGTAACCAGCCGGTTGTAGCATGTGTGGTGTTTTTCATTCTTTCCAACTATGATATTGTTTCTTGAGGTAGGAAGCCTGCAACAGATGAGGAAGAATTGATGGATTGCAAGGGTTTCATCAACTCTTGCAAATATCTCTTAAGTTTGTCATTTTCTTTCTCCAACTCTGACCTAGTTTGTACCTCCTTCCTCAATCTTCCAAGGATTACAACACTGGAGCCTTCATATTCTTCAATTTCTTTCTCCATGGAAGTATTCCCTAGGTTGATATTCTACACACTATAATCTTTCCAGTCACCTCATCCTTATCCTTGTCAAGAGAAGGAGTAGCAATGTGGACTACCCTATTGTTCACTTCATCTCCCTCAATCCTAGAAATGATTCTAGCTTTCTTATTCATCTTCCCCTTTCCAATGTTTTCTATTAGTTCATCCCAATTAGGAGGAGTATCATCCACCACAATATGTTTACTCTTCAATTCTTTATCCAACCAGCCTAGAATAGTTGATTCTGATTGTACTTTATTCTTTCCATCTTCTTCCTGTTGAACATTCGGCACACTTTCCTCCATACTTGGCTCCTCATGGATCTCCCCAACTGAATCCTCTTTTTCCTTACTATGATCCTCCCTCTCATGCACTGGTGAAGGAGTCTTAGCTGGTATATCCTCCCTAAGAAGAGGTCTATCCTCTTCACCTCATGTAGGAGAATCCTCACAAGCCACCAGAGGAGACTACAGAACCTTATCTATTTCCGCCTCAGCATTGTAGATATCCCCCTCTTGGAATTCCTCCTCTCCATGTTCTTGGGGATCTTCAGCATCTTTTGGTTCATCTGGCACATTTCCAGTCTCATGAAGAGGAGGGATGTCTTCATGCTCAGTGATAGGATCAGTCATGGGAACATTTCCTTTTGATGTAGCATCCTTGGGAGAAGGAGTCCTTGATCTCCTGGTATATACTTTTGTCTTCTCCCCCGAGCTCTCTACCTCTACCACAGGTGTGTCACCTTCTTCATTTTCCTTAGAAGTTCCCTTATCCTTTTGTGACAACATCACAATCCTCCTCCTTTTAGGTAAGGGAACACTAGCCTCTTCCTTTTCTCCTTTAGCTCTTTCATCCTTCTTTCTCCTCGAGACATGCTTCATTTTCTTGGCTATAGGATTTATTTGTTTCTCTGCTTCTCCTACCTCCTCCATTTGAACATCTTTAAGTTTGATCTTGAAAGGAGAGCCCACCTTGGTTTTTCCTTTGGGGTCCTGTTCAGGTGATTCCTCAGAAGCAGAGTGAGACTCCAAGTCTCCCAGAAGATCATAGGTGCATTGCACACCCTCACTCTCCAACTCCAACATCTTGTGTTTGATCCATAGCTTGGTATACTTGATTACTAGAGTCATGACCTGTTCCAGCTCTGTCTTCTCTTCCTCCATCCAATCAGCCTCTCCAACTGGCTTATCCTTCACAGCCTCAAAGTTATGACCTTGAATCAAATTCCCATCCTCCTCAACCTGATTAGGAACAGCCCTTATGTTGTATAGCTGTACCAAGCTAACTGGTAACCTGGAAAACTTCTTCTTTTTGACTTCAAACTCATCACTGATGTTGGCCCAGTAGTCCTCTATGTCATCCTTGTGATTTATTCTCTACTAGCCTTCATCTATGCTTCACCCATTATATCAAACCTAGACTTCTTGGAGTAGAAAGGAAGACCTGGGGTACTCATCTCCTCCTCATAAGCATGCGCCAAGTTAATAGAAGGGCAAGCTTCATCACTACCTATTCTCAAAGGAAATTCACCACCAAACCCAGTCTTGTGCGTTTCCCTCTTCATAGTTACATCAAAGTCACATATCTCTCTTGTGACCTCTAGGAGTACAACATGATCCGTAGGGTACCTAGGGATTCTGTATGGATCCCTCTGATAGCCATCAATTCTTATGTATGAAAAGGTGGGGAATAGGATAAACCAAGCTCCACACCTCTTAATTAACTCCTTGGAATTGTCTGAGATCCAGACATGCTCTGCACCCTGCAGAAGTTTGGTTATGTACATGGTGAATGCATCATTCACCCTTCTATAGCTCGAGTTACCAATGTGTAGCTATGGGTAAACTTCATAAATTGCATTTTGTGCAAACACACCTTTTGTGCTCAATCCCTCATATGGGTGGAACCTAGCTAAAGCATAGAATAGGTAAGAAGTCATTGTGAAACTCTTAGTATATAGGATATTACACATCTGTTCATGAATCATGGCACTTATTATGCCTACCCAGTGGTAGTCTATACCCTATTCCATCCTAGCAACAACATGGAACATCCAATTTTTGAACATTATTGCACTCTTCAACCCTACCACCCTATTGAGAAGGGTGATAACATCATAGTATTCCCTCCTAAATTTAAGTTTGACCAACTGCTTGGGCAACTTGGAGAAGTGGGACTTAGGTTTTTCCAACTAGGAATTAATGACCTATTGGGATTTGATGGTATCTTCCCCATAGAACTTATTTTCCACATCCATGTCAAAAGCCACCACATGAGACCTGTCAGGCATGTCAAAGGTCTAGGCTATAGACACAGGATTTAAATTTTCCACAATTCTCCCTTGGGGACCAACTATCCTTTGTGTACCTTTGTCATAGTGTCATGCACATTCAAGCACCAGTTCATAACACTACACTGTAGGAGGAAATCTAGCTACATGCACCAATCCTGATTCCAATGTCCTTTTGGCTAGCAGAGGAAGGTCATGTGCTTCCATCCTTGTCTTGAACTCTTCATAATCCCATAATCCAACATTTTTATCAGTGACCCCCGACCAGATGGAGGACAACTTTCCCTCTAGAATTTTTCTTTTGAAATCCATCTTGATTCTTTCTCCCTCAGAAATGGAAGACCCCTCCACACCTGGATCCATCACTCTACCCTTGGTTCCACTTGTCATTGCCTTACCTAACTCAGCCTACATTCGACAAAGAAACCATAATAAAGACCACATGGAACACGAGTTAATTAATCACAAATGAAAAATTCAACCTCAATACAAGTCCCATGATAAGCAACATGCTTGCGGGAAAATCCCGAAGGCATGGATTCTAGCGAAGCTAATGTAATTTTCACAATTTAAGCCCATTTTTGGGAAAATGACAAGGCAACGAACAAACCGGGGAAATCTGAAGGTGGAGGAAATCGACAGGGCAGGCAAAAATCTAGATCACTTCATGTTTCGGGAAAACAAAGAGAAAATGAAAATTCGAGGAATTTCGGTAGATAAGAAATTTTGCGAAGACTTTGAAAACCCGAATATCCACATTTTCTCTCGACCTCACTCAAATTGATCGAACGATCAAAAATTTGAGGATCTGGAGCCAAAAACCAACTCGATTTAAACCTCCCACAGATCATCGTTGAATTTGAAACTCACCCTAAGGTAAATCGAGAGGGACTGGTGATGCCCTAGGCATGAAACCCAAAAAAAATTCCATGAGCACGCAGGATAAGCTTGGACTCAACTTGTTTGTTTGCAAAGGTTACATAAGGTTTGCTATGGCCCATACCAGCAAGCTACCTCATGATGAAATCAAAAAACAAGCTCAAAAACTCACTTAGGATTGGCACTCTAACAGAATGGAACAACCCTAGCTTCAAGATTCAATGCCCAAACACACAGGAACTCAAACCCCAAGCACACCCAAACACCAAAGAAGCACGCACATTCAACAATCAAAAGCAAGGCAACGCGAACCACATGAAGGGGCACCAAACGAAAAGTAGAAATCCTAGCACCAATCGCCAAACCCTATCATATCAATACTCTGACTCACAACACATACACACAAATCATGAATTAATTCAATTCATTCATTAAAAGAGAGAAAGCATCATGTACATACCATGAGGATAGATAAAATTGAAACAACAGAAGCTGGAAAGAAACTCCAAAGTCTGAGCAGAGTGCAAATGGCTTCCAGAAAACCCAACCGCAACAATTGAGCAACAAGACTCAGGATCAAGCACTCTAGTTCAATAGAAATCAAGTGATAAAATTTTAGTAGCACAAAACTCCCAAAAATCAATTTAATACCCACCATAGAAATCATACAATCGAGCATTAAAGCAGTCAACAAGACAGGTCAAACCAAAACTCGGGAATCTGACAAGGCAACGGATCCGCAGAGAAATCCAGTCACGATGGAATTTCACAAAGGACGAAAATTTCCAGATCACAGTGAAAGGCAGTCATCACCAGGTTTTCAAGGGAACTAAGGAATTATGCCAGGAGTGGATTTTCCCATGAGTAGTGAAAAATATGGAATGAGTCCAAAACTTAAGGTTTTCAATATATACCATAGAGGGACCATCCCCGCAAGAAAGATAAACATCCAAGCACATGCCCAAGCAATCAAATCCTCAAAAACCAAATGGCCAAAAGACCAAGAACGAAAGCAAAAAAAAGCAAGAAAGAGGGTCCCTACTTTCAATGGGGTGTGTGTGCAAAAAGTAAACAACAGGAATCTCGCATTTTTGAGAGCATTTCTTCATTGAATGACCACCTTGTTGACTGGTATGGTGGATGACCAACTGGTAGAATCTTCCTTAATTGCAGGCCTCTAATTTTATTTGCATGAAAATATAAGTGCGCACGACAACTGCATATACGTAACTATCTTAAAGTGACATTCATCAATCCACATGTAAAATTAACATAGATAATTCATATAGCATGTCAATGTCATTTAAAGGTTATGAAAATAAGTTCATGTCCAAAGTCTATGGTTTTAAGGAAATATCATAAAAAGGTCAACATCCAAGCATCAAAGTCTATGACAACTACATAAAATGGATAACAAACTCTAGCAAAATTAAACCATAAACTGGACTCATCACTCCCCCCAACCTAGGGTTTTGTTGGTCCTCTAGAAGAGGAAGAGTTGCTATTTTGCTTGGTGAATGCACTAAAATTTGCAACTACTAGTTGTTCTACATCAGTTTCTGATGTGTGTGAATTAGGATCCCAATAGAACCCTTGTTTTCTGTCCAACTTGCTCCATCTCTATCTTTCTGTAGCTATGTCATATCGGTAGTACCTAAAATTTGGTGCAGGCCATAGTAGGATAGGTGGCTGAAAAGTGAGTGGAAGCCAGAATTGTCCCTTTGTCCTTCCAATCTATATATCTATCATCTCTCTTGAGTGTTGCAACATAGTTCTACATAGAATGAGGCTCAGCTTGTTTCAATTCATCAATTAGGTTTTTCCACCTTTGTGATAGGTATCCCATTATAGATTCCCCAGTGGTTTTTGCTACCTCCTCATATTCTTTATAAACTGCTTCTCTCTCAGGAAGGGTCCTATTGCCATAGCTTGGTCAATAAATAATTTTGTGCCAATCCCTAAAAATGTCTCCTAGATTTCTAGATTCAACCCTGATGGGTAGGGGAGTGTTGGATTCAATTTTCCTATAATTCTTGAACTGCTTTCCCCAACTAACTTTGTTTTGTATCCAAGACATAAATGCCCTTAATTGGACATCTCCAACATACAACAGTGGATTCCAATCATGGTCTTGGGTCACAACATAATTATGCAAATAGAATTCACACAACATTTTTTTCATTTCAAGAGGAGCAATCCAATAAGCATTGAAAAAATCAAGAGGGGTCTCAATGGAAGGATTCAAACCTGATACAATCCTTGCTATTTTAAAAGAAAGATGTTTCTCCTTCAAATAAAAAGAATAGACCCTTGGAGGAGTCTTGCACTCTAAGATCTGAGGTACTAAGGCTGCCATATTATCCACCTTTTTCTTTAAAGCAGCAATTTCTTCATTCTTATCTTCAATCTCTTCATCTCTCTTTTGAATTTCCCTCTTGAACTTGCATTTATTCGCTTTCCATTCTTATTCCCTCCTTTGCACTTATTTCCATAATTTCATGGCTACCATGTGCATTGAAGAATCAGAGGGCCTATGTATTCCTACGAAAAAAAATTCCTGGCACTTTTTCTTGCTCTTCATAAAGTACCAGTTGCAAGGTTTCTGTTTGCTCAGCCAATTCTAACTGCAGGGGTGCTGACTGTTCTCCCAATTCTAACTACAGGGCCTCAAGTTCTTGTTCTTTCTCTTGTTGTAGGAACTCTTTCTTCTTCTCTTGTTGTAGGAGCTCCTAATTTTCCTCATGCACTTGGCTTTCAACTTTTTCTATAATGTTAGCAAGATCTGTCAGTGTTATGCTTGCTACTTCCTCAAATATACCCTTTTCCTCAAAATTCACCTACCCCATTCAAGCTTTTGTATCCTCCCATGATGTTTCTCTAGGTCTAGGGATTTCCTCAAGAGATACACTAAAGGCTGGCCCAGCTGGTCTTGATTTTCTAGCAGGGATTTCATGTTTTGCTTTTGTTGCAGGAAGAACAATGTCAGCCTTTCATTTCTTAGAGCTTGGCACTTATTTTTTTGTCGTTTTCTTTTTAGCTTTTCCCTTTCTTATTTTTTCCTTCTTCTTTTGTGCCCTAATTCTCATTAGGATGTTGAGAGGAACGTCATCATCAGAATCTAGAGAGGAACGTCATCATCGGAATCTAGAGAGGAACTTTCTTTGCCTAAAAGTTTAGTCTAAGAAGAACTAATCTTTATGGTTTGCTTGGCTGTAGGAGGGTTTACACTAGAGCTCATGCCAAAATTTGAGGCTCCAGGAGTGGTTCAAACATTACTCACTCTCCTACTAACCCTATGAGGTTGAGGAAAAACTCTAGGCCACAAATTATCTGGTCTAATTTGATCAATATTCAAGAATTCTTCCCAATTTATATCAGACACATCATACAAAGACTTCTCAACTAATAATTTGATTAGACAATGGTGGGAAATGAAATTTTTCCTACCATTCTGGGTCTCAGTCACCATTATTGAAAGAAGGTGGTAAAGCATGTTTGGCACATTCATTCTTCTACCGTGCCTCATTTGGTTCAGGAGTTTGAAATGCATAGAATGTAGATTCAATTGACGACCTTCATAGGTAATATACTTCACAACATAAAAAACTACTTGCTTCCATGGCTCAGGTAGAGAAATTCTCTCTGCACCTTGTTTGTCCACACTCAATGGAGGGTCACTAGGTTCTATAAATTTAGCCCTAGTTGACCTAGCATCTCTGGTAGCATGGTAATGTTCACCTTCAGCAGGCAACCCTGTAGCTTCTACAATCCTCACTTCAATGGTTATTACCTCCAACCCTTTTACCATGACCTTTCCTTCAAATAATGTCTGGGAAAATTCTAATGCAAAGTCTTCATCAAAACCATTCAGCTTCAAGAAATAATCTAACCATCCATAGTTTCTAAACTCAGCCAGGCAAGGTGCATCTTGTAGTAATACATCATGAACCATGGGTTCATTTTGAATTAACCCACCTCCCATTGTTTAGTTGTTTGCAATCAAACAATCACTTTGCAATTTTTTCCTTCCTGCAATCTTCATATGAAAGCCAAACTTCTCCTTCCTACAACGCTACCAAATTTCTAACGCCGGTATTGTCTGAATTTTACATGTTTTGTCTTAAGATTATGATAGGATCAATAAAGGTAGTAAAGGAGTAATAAATTAAAGCTATGATTAAGGAAAATGGTGATGGTTATTTTCATTTCACACATGCAAGCCGTCATCTCACTCATAATTCAAATTAGCTCAATAACTTAAACTTTGCTGACATGAACCAATACGGATAGACACATGGACATGATATTCTCACTTTTCCCCCCAACCTAAATTTGCACATGTGTCCTCACATGTGAGGTGGTAATGATGATTTGATAGGGGCAGGGAATAATTACATGCTAAGGTTAACGTCCATATTAATGTACAATAATTAAATGAATGCACTAAAAGACAATTAAAATATAAAAAATTGATACGTACATACCTGAATTTGTGGAAGATTCGTTGCAAAGATTATGGAGAAAGTACCAGTCACTTTTCAAGAAGTCAGTTGAGAAATTAATGAAAGTGGAGTGGAATGAGGTGGAATGGAATGAAGTGAAATGATGGCGGTGTGATGGAAGAGACAGAAAGGTGGAATGGATGGGTGGATGGGTGAAGAAGTGGAACCCCACAAAAGTGGAAGTCTTTATTATGACAAGTTACATACCTTAGTCAGAAGGAGGGACACTAGGTCTGCTTCTTTTAGCTGTAGGAAGTTTGAGTGTTGCATGCTAAGTGAAATACTATAGGAACTCCTCCTTGGAAGTTGTCTTGTGATACAACTTGAGGCGATGACCATTGACAAGTAGCTTAAATTTGACAAGGTCAATGGTAGTGAGTTGAACAGCTCCATTGGAAAAAAAATTAGCAGCCTTGTATGGTCCTATCCACCTTGTCTACAATTTTCCTACATTTTCTTGATACCTTGAGTCATAGAGCAATGCTTAGTCACCTAGCTAGAATTTCTTATCCTTGATGAATTTTTCATGCCACAGTACTCTTTTATTTTGCACTACCTCTGTGTGATGCAAGGTTTTCTTCCTCATCTCGTCCAAAGCATTCAATTGTATGATTTTGTCCCTTTGTGCCTCAAAGATATCCATCCCTATTTTTGTTGCAGTCCTAAGAGTCTTATTATTAAATTCAATAGGAATTATAGTTGTCTTTCCATACAGCAACTCAAATGGAGTGAATCATGTAGTTCTTTTCCAGGTAGTTCTATAAGCCCAAATAGCTTCTGGTAGTCTTCTTGCCCAATATTTTCTATGGATAGCCATTGTTTTGATCAGAATGGCTTCAATTTCTCTATTGCTCACTTCAACTTGGCCATTGGCCTGAGGATGATAAGGAGTAGACTTCATATGCCTACCAGTGTTGTAACAAGGGTTGAAGTGAATTGATCCCCTTGATCAATCACAATCTCTCTTGGAACCCCATACCGTGTGAAAATTTTCTCATAAAGAAATTTTGCAACCTTATTATCTCTCGCATGCTTCATGCCTTAACTTCTATCCACTTGGTTACATAATCAATGCATACCAAGATATAGGATTTACCATTTGATGGAGGATCAATGGGTCCTACAAAATCCAATCCCCACTTATCAAATGGGTTGATTACTACCTGGGGTTAAAGTGGCATCTCATCATATTTGGTTGTTCAGCCCATCCTCTGGCATCTGTCACACTTCCTTGTATATCTCCCTACATCCTTGTGGAGTGTGGGCCAGTAATATCATGTGTTCAATATCTTCATTGTTGTTCTCTTGGTTGCAAAATTCTCTCCATAGGGTTCATTATGAAATGCATGAAAAATATCATATGTCTCATCTTCCCTCACACATCTCCTCATGACATGGTCTGGTCCAGTGTAGAACAAACATCCAACAATCCATGAGAAAGGAAAAGATTTTTCAATGAGCACCATCTTCTCTTTTGGAGAGAAGTGAGGAGGAACTCTCCCTATGACTAGATAAATAGATATGTCAGTATACCAGGGTGTCTGCACACTGATGGAAAATAGATTCTCATTAGGGAAAGGGTCATCTACAACTTGATTTTCTTATGATGTAGTCAGCCTTGAAAGGAAGTCTGCAACAACATTGGCCTTCCCTGGTTTATCCACAATGTTTATGTCAAACTCTTGCATCAGCAATAACCATCTTGCTAGCCTACTTGAGATCAGGGATTTATTCATGAGGTATCTAATGGTTGCATGATCGGTGTGCACAAAGATCTGGTAGCCTGTTATGTAGTGCCTGAATTTTTTTAGGGCATAGATCACTGCTAACATTTCTTTTTCTATCACTGTATAGTTGAATTCAACTCCCTGCAGATTTTTGTTGACAAAATAAATAGCATTTTCAATAGTTTCTTATTTCTACCCTAAGACAACTCCTATAGCATAGTCTGATGCATCTCTATGGATGTGAAAAGGAAGCTCCCAATTAGGACCCTTGAGTATAGGAGCATTATTTAAAGCTACTTTCAAATCAGAAAATGCCTTGTCACAGTCTTTTGTTGGTTGGAATTCAACATCTTTAGTTAGGATATTATATAATGGTGTTTCCATTTTGCTGAAGTATTTGATGAACCTCCTATAATAACCTGCATTTCCTAAGAAACTCCTAACATATTTTTGTTTTGCAGGGATAGGCAGATTGGTGATCACCTCAATCTTTGCAAGATCTACTTGAATTCCTTTGTGAGAGATGTAGTGGCCAAAAACTACACCTTCTTGCATCATCATGAAGCACTTTTCACTATTTAAGGATAGATTATGGTCTTTACATCTCTGTAGGACTCTCCTGAGATATTCCAATGCTTCATTGAAATCAGCACCATAAGTAGTGAAGTCATCCATATAGATTTCCATGCAATCAAGAGAGATATCTAAAAATATGCTAATGACTGCCCTCTGAAAAGCTGTAGGTGTATTGCATAAGCCAAAGGGAAGTACTAAGTAGGAATAGGTCCCCTATGGATAGGTAAAGGTGGTATTCTCCTAGTCCTCTGGTGTAATTTGGATCTAGTTATAGCCACTGAATCCATCTAGGAAATAAAAGTATTGCTTTCCTGCAAGTGAGTCCAAAACTTGATCTATGAAAGGTGAGGGAAAATGGTCCTTTTTGGTGGTAGCATTAAGTTCCTTGTAGTCAACAAAAAATAACCACTTCCCTCCTTTTTAGGCACAATCACCAATGGGGATTCCCATTGGCTATCTAAAATGGGGTAGATGAATCCTGCATCTAGCAATTTCTGTAGTTCCCCTTTTACAATTGCTCTCAATGTAGGGTTAATTCTTCTTTGAGGCTGTCTAACTAGTGTACAATAATTTCTTATCTATATCCTATGAGTGCAAAGGTTAGGGTCCAATCCCTTCATATTATGATAATCCCATGCAAATGCACAATGGTGGGCCCTCAGCAAGTTTGTCAATGACAACTATTTTTCTTTACTCAATTTGTTGTTAATACTTAGATATTTTCCTTTTGACACCTGTACTTGTGTACTTAACTCGACCATAGTTGCTTCACTAATTCTTGGTACCTTGATTTCATGTGGAATTAATGTATGAGACATACCTATTGCTATAGGAAATTTGGTTGCAGGAAGAGCAGCTATAAGAAGAGCGGTTACAAGAAGAGCAGTTGTAGGAAGAGCAGAAAGAATGTATTCACTGTATCAATAGAATCATATTCATGAGAGGATGATGCTTCCTCTACCTCATAATGGTTTTGAATTATGTTAGACAATACTTCATCTTCATCTTGAAGCTGCATGAAAGGATTTATGCTTAACATCATAAGTTGTACCACAGAATTAAGTTCCTTGGCCTCTTCACCAACATGTGGCCATACAAGATCATTATTATCATGGGATGGCTGAGCAGTAGGGTAGAGAACAAGATTTTTGGTCCTCTTTCCATAAAAAATAGTCATGTCTCATATGTGGCATCCAATATAGGTGTTTGTTGTTGCTAACAGTTGATAGGTTGTCATTAGGTCCTACTACTTTAGAATAATTGAGTGTCAATTAGTCGATCGGGCAGTGTCCAAGGTAGTTTGCAGAAGGAGAGTATTTGGATAACCCATTTTATATTTTTCTATTTTTCTCCTAAACTACAAAAATCAATTCTAATCTAGGGCCATTACTTTTTAACTAGAAAATAATCTTACTCTAAGAAAATCCAGAATACTAAATTAAAAATCATAAGACAACTAATTTAGAAAGCATTATGACTAAACTAGAAAGCATGGAAACAAGCAAACTAAACAACTGATGTACTATAGAAATAGAAAAGTAAGGAAATAGACAATGAAACATCTTTTTAAACAGTAAAGGACTTTATCATCTACAGAAAATAACTTATACAAATTAAAATAATAGTGCTTCGGAACTATAGACTTGACTCTTCACGATTTGTTACTTCCTACTGAACAACAACTTACTTAAATAAAGAAAATAACTTAACAATAAAGTACTTATCTATCTAGGCTAACTCCCATCGAGTGGCCAACTCGTGGGCTAATATGTTGTCCTTAAAATCACATAAGCTACAGGTTCTCAAATCCTTTCATTACAAACAGTCATCATCATTTGAAATTCAACAGTTACTAGTAGACAAAAATCTTATACCTCATTTTAACAGTGCTTCAAAAAACCATATGAACAGCATAACGATACTTCATCTGTCTTATTCATCACTTGTGAAATTACATTTTTATAGATAACTTTTTAACTAATATCCTAAATTTAAGATGTTGTGGATAGCCATTGAAAAAGTCTTCCAAAACTTAAAACTAACTTGATTTCTTTAAAGCTCATAAACATAAGGCTCAAGAAGAGCGATAAAGATTTTAACAACAGAAATTTAAAGAGCAGAAACTAAATCTTCGGTGCATCATCTAGGTATCTAGGAATAGGCTTGCAGCATTACTCTTGAGGCACGTGTTGGATAAACTTTTGTAATAGCCGCATGATGACCTATTATTTCCTAGAAAAACGCTCAAGTCAACCCATTAAACCTGCTTTGGTAAATTTCCTCAATTGATCGAAAGAAAGAAAGAAAGCATAATTTTTCTTTAAAATAAGCAATTACTTCTCCTAAAGTTTAATAAATTGCCACAGGCTTAGGATTGAGTTAACAAAGGTAAGCTTTCCAGGTTTAATTATAATGAGGTTATTTTTACCTCATCATTTCCTCCCCTACCTAATTTCTAGCAGGTCCTCCTACTCCATGGTTAAATCCCTGAGTTCTATTCCATTCCTTATAAAGAGTACTAAGATAATGTGTCTCCCTAGATGATGCATTGAAAGTCTTAGGGTTATGAATGAACCCTCTATCGAACATCACACTCTCCCTCCATTCATTAAAAAGTCTATCATTCTGATCTGTGGAGATATTGAAGGCCATGGGTGGATTGTAACTAGGGCATCTGCCCTTCTGAATGACCGCCTGATATTGAGAGGGGAAATAACCTCTCTTTTCTTTAAGTAAGTTGGTAGAGGGGTGAACGTTTCTTTGCAAGCATGCCATGATTTTCCTATCAACTTGTATCCACTTGCCATGAAATTATCATAACACAGCTTGAGGCTGTTGTCATACTTTTCCTTCAACTTATCATTAACTAGGAGAGACAAAAATTTAGCTTTAAACCCATCAGGCCTTGAATTTGGGGACCTTATTTGGAGACCTATTGTTCTCTCTGCTTGTGCAAATTCTTTTGTCATGTCCTGCCAATGAATTTGATTTCTCATGGTGGACAGAAATGCTATTAGTTCTACCTCTCCAACAAATAAGTTAATAAAGAAATTTGTATGATTTTCTAATAACAAGTCATGTAAAAATAATTCACAAATTAAATCCTGGTCTTCAGAAGTTGATTCTAGAAATATTTTCACTCTTTATCATTAGGCTCATAGGGCTGATCATTATAAATCCTGAACAATTTCCATCTTAGCCACTACTCATTCAAAAACATAGAATAGACTCTTGATGGTCTTCTACAATTCAACAAACAATCCACTAGTTGACAAGAATCCTGTTTCGCTCTATAGGCCTTATGAAATGACTCCTTCAGGAGCACCAGTTCTTTCTTTAGCCTAAAATTTTTAGTTTGGACATTTCTGAGGAAGTAACAATTTTCCATCCATTTCATTAGAAAAGGTGGAATGCGGACCTAGAACCAATTAGTTACAACTCACTCAGTCTGAACTTCTTTGGACTCTATTTGAGGTTTTACATTGAACTCTTTTAAGTCCTGCTCTAGTTCAACTACCCTACTAATGGAAGCGTTTAACTCCTCATTTTTTATTTTCTTGTCTTCCTCGAAATTTTTAAGCATGAGCACACAATTTTTCTTTATTCTTTCCATCTTTGCATCTTTGTCAACACTATACATTTTATGTTTTTGATTCTATTCTTGTAGCCTATGGATTATTGAGTCTTTCTCTTGCAATTGAAGCCTCAAGCCCTTTATTTCTTGATCTCTTTTACTTTTTATTGCAATTTGCACGACCGATTCTTCTTTCTGCAATTCTATACATTCATTACTTTTAGACAATTTTTTTTGTAAATCAACAATTTCTACTTTACATTTTTCCAATTCAACAATGGCACAACTGGTCTCAACTATTTCAACAATTTTATTCACAATGGGTGCAATTTTTCTAACACACCGCCATCCCCTTTAGGTTCCCTCCCCTGAATTTCATCATTGAATATTTCCTCCACATGTGCAGAGTGGAAAGGAAACTCTTCTCCTGAATCTTGTTTATTTAGGGGTACTTCCTCTTCACTGGCAAGCTCTGCAATTTCTATGGGCTCAAATGGCCGCTTAGGCTTTTTCTTTTGGGAACTTCCCTCCTTACCCTGTATTGGGGTTTCGGAGAATTCAGAAGCTAACCTCTTGCTTCTTCTGAGTGGACGCAATTCTTGGAAAATGACGAGTGTTCTCTTTTTCCCCCTTTTCTTTTTTCTAGGTTTGCTTGTGCTAGCATAAATGATATCAACCTGTTCCTAGCAGGTCAGGGGTTTTGAATTCATCCCCAAAGAAGGTTGGAAAATCCTCACTAGGAGTGGTGGGATTAAGAGCTTCCTGAGCTGGAGAGCCCTTAGGGGAAATTGCTTTGGATGGAGAAATAGCTTGGTGGGATGGTTCCCCTAATTCTATGGTTCTTGCAATTGCAGGTGTCTCCATTTTCTTTAAAAACTTCTCCCATTTTCCCTCTGGTTTCTTATGGAAGTGGTACTTGCCGATTAGCTGAATTAACTCATGATGTTTCAAGGGCTCAGTCCTAGTTTTATACCTTTCTATGAAAGTGTTCAAGGAATCATACAAAAATTTCGGCATGTTAACCCTAAGAGCTAGGTCCTCCCTCCCGTGACGTAAATGGGTCAACATACGAAAGGCAGGTCCTACAACTATAGCTAGCTGACCCTCACAAGTAAAATACTTTATAATCCATGCAGCTGTAGTGCCCCAAGGTTCTAATATGGAGGTTCTTTGGAACCCTTTATTTTGTTCCCTAGTACTTACTACTAGCATTGGGTGTGGGTCTCCTTCTCTAACGAATAATTCAGACAACTTTTGATACGTAATTTGAGAGGTTTCCTTTATTTTAATGCATGTATTCTCTAAACTAGACAAGCAGGAAATTATTTTGGAACTCACCTTGAAATGCTTCCCCTGAAGTACCACCTCTCCATTAGTGTAGTTCTCTACAAAAGAGTTGACCAGCTTTTCATTATAGCCCTCAAATTTTTTGATGAAATTTAACCATCCTGCTTCTTCGAACAACCTGGATATATTGCTCAATCCCAATAATTTTTCTTCTGAATCAAGATCTACCTTTCTTTTACCACCCCCCATTTCCTTATTTCACACTTTGCAAAATATTTTTAAGTCTAGCACAAAGCTTTCACATTGGTTTTTAAAAATATTGCCTTTAAAATCTTTTATTTGTCTTATTTGCAACTTACTCTTCAATAATTTCCAATCTGCATGGAGGCATGCGAAAGGATTTGTCGTACAAGTAGTTGATTGCCGAGTGGCACAAATTGCTAAATTGGGAGTGAAGTTCATGCCAATTAATTATTCTTTATTAGAAAATAACTACCTACTTAAAGCGAAAATTAATACTTACTTGCGTTCTGCAATTGTTCAAAGATCTTATACCTTACAGATTTGACAAGATGACGTGAAGGTATTGGTTGAGGTGACAACAAAGTTATTATGATATGGTGCGGAATTCTATGGAGGATGGAGCTATCAATGAGGAGTACAGAAATGGGTGGCTTACTTACAACTAAAGAAAAAATAGAAAGACAGATGTATGAGATATTTTGGCGAAAGAATTGCGAAAATTTAAAATTTTGAAAATGGTGGCGAAAAGCAAGCGAACAAGTTCCAGAGCACGTAATTTAGTCAATGCACTCAGAATGAGTGTGTAAGTTATAGAGCATTGGGGTGTGGTGCAACCAAAACAAAGAATGAGATGGAGGTTCTAGAGCATCGTTGAAAGATGCAACTGGAGCAGAAATGGAATGAAAGGTTCCAGAGCATCGCTGAAAGATGCAGCCGGAGCAGCAACGGAATGAAAGGTTCTGGAGCATCACTGAAAGATGTAGCCGAAGCAGCAATGGAATGAAAGTGGAGTGACATGGAAAATAATTTTTGAACTTCATTTTCTTTGAACCTTAGTGCAGAACACCTCTTCAACATGATGAGGTTTTCACAAGTTATGGAGCATCGGACTTGAGAATGTCAAGTTCCGGAGCATCGGGCTTGAAATCGTCAAGTTCTGGAGCATCGATACCGGCATCATAATGTTCCAGAGCATCTTTGGAGGGTGCTTTGGAAGTTATTTTCCGCTTTTTGAGAAGTCCTGCAAAAATAAAGAAAATATTTAGCTAAGTCCAATAATGAAGAAAGATTTAACGAAAGAAAATATCTCAACATACATGTCTGTTTGTTGCACATTTTTTATTTATATATTTATTTATTTTTAATTTTTTTTAATAGCATAGCATTATTACTAGATAGACTCTGTCGTGGCAGAGTCAACACATTGGACCTCACCTTGCATTTCCACCATCTTTGTAAAGTCTTCCCTATTGACTAGCTTATGGTAGACACGTAAGTGATGACCATTCACCAACAGTGTTCGTGTGTCACCATCGATTGGTTTCAACTGAATAGTTCCATTCGAAAATACTTCATCAACTTTAGAAGGTCCTAACTAGTGATTCTTGAGCTTCCCCTTGTGATCCTTGTATCTCAAATCAAATAACAGGGCCCAGTCCCCATTGTGAAACTCTTTTTCCTTAATATGTTTGTCGTGCTACACTTTCTATTGATGTTGAATTAGTTTACTTTGATGGACGGCGTCTAAACGAAGCCCATCCAGTTCACTTAGCTACATAACTCATTCAACTTGGGCACGTTTTAAATCTAGACCTAGCTCCATAGTCGTTCATAGAGTCTGTAGTTCAAACTCAATGGGAAGAAGAGGCTTCTTCCCAAAAACGAGCTCATAGGGGCTGAACCCCATCATAGATTTCCAAGTTGTGTTGTATGCCCATATGGCTTTAGGGAGTTTTCTGGCCCAGTCTTTTCTTCTAGAAGAAACTATTTTTGTTAGAATATTTTCTAGTTCTCTATTAGTTACTTTCACCTAGCCATTCGCTTGAGGGTGTTAAGGGGATGACTTCCTATGGCTTACCTGAAAATGATTGGTAAATGCCAAGAGCACTCGGGACATGAATTGGGGTCCCTGATGAGTTACAATGGTTCAAGGGGCTTCGTATTTAAGGAAGATTTTATTATAAAGGAAGTTTGCAACCTGCTCTTCCCTAGCTATTCTTAAGGCTTGAACTTCAGCCCATTTTTTTAGGTAGTCAATGCAAACCAATATATACTCTTTCCCTTGAGAGGAAGGATCTATGGGTTTGATAAAATCTAAACCCCCTTTTTTGATTGGTTCAAGGACTACCTGTGGCAACAACAGCATTTCCGAAGAGGCAGTTGGTCTTCCTACCCTCTGACATTCATCACAATGATGAACATAGTTCTTAATTTCTTTATGCATTGAGGGCCAATAGTATTTGGTGCCTAGGACTTTGTGGGAAGTTCTCTTTGTAGAGTAATTTCCTCCCGAAGGGTCATCGTGACAGACCCTTAGAATGTTGTAGGTTTCATCCACTCCTACACATCTTCTCAAAATCATGTCACGACCACATCAAAATAACATTTCGTGGATCCACTTGAATGGGGCACTTTCCTTGATTAGATGCTTCTTTTTCTTAGACGTGAATCCAGGAGGTACTTCTAAAGTAGCTAAATACTTAGCAATATCTGCAAACCAAGGTGATTTTATAGAAATGGCAAATAGATTTTCATCTAGGAAATCATTTTGTATAGGGGTGTTGTCACCTTCTTCAAGTTTGATTCCTAATAGAAAATTGGCTACCACATTATATTTCCTTGGTTTATCAAGAATCGTGGCATTAAACTCCTGAAGTAGCAGTAGCCATCGTATAATTTGACCATTAATTACAGGTTTGTTCATTAGGTACTTCACAGCTAAGTGGTATGTGTAAACTGTGACCTTATACCCCATGATATAATGATGGAATTTCTTAATAGCGTGAACAACTTCCAAGAATTCCTTTTCTGTTGTTGTGTAATTCCTTTTTGTGGGAGTAATATTTTTACTGATGAAATATGTAGCATACTTTCCCCCGTTCTCATCTTCTTGTCCCAAAACTGCTTCGATAGCATCATCAAAAGCATCAGCATAGATATGAAAGGGGATACTCCAATTTGGTCCTCACAAGATAGAAGCAGAGACGAGATTTTCTTTGATTGCTTCAAAAGATTGCTGACACTCAGATGTCCAGACAAGCTCCACTTCTTTCTGTAAAAGAGAGAACATCGGAGCTACAGTTTTACTAAAGCCTTCTATGAACCTTCTGTAATAACCAACATGTCCAAGTAAACTTCTTACATCTGTCTGAGTTTGAGGAATTGTCAACTGTTGGATGACTTCAAATTTCTTAGGTTCGACCTTTATTCCCTCTGAGGAAATATGATGACCCAAGACTATTCCTTGTTCCACCATTATTAAGCATTTCTCATGGCTAAGGGATAGTCTATTTTCCTCACAAACCTATAGAACTCGATCTAGGTTTTGAAGAGATTCGTCATATGTTGATCCGTAGACTATAAAATCATCCATATAGACCTTGACACAGTCATTGACGAGAGCGGAAAATATGGCAAGAACAGCTTTTTGAAAGGTCGCTAGAGCATTGCATAGTCCAAAAGGAAGCACTATGTATGCAAATGTGCCCCAAGGGCAGGTAAACATGGTTTTGTCCTAGTCTTCTAGAGCAACTTGTATCTGATTATAACCACTAAATCCATCGAGAAAGGAGAAATATTTCCTCCTGACCAAGTTGTCTAGGACCTGATCAATGAATTGTAAGGGAAAATAATCTCTATAAGTTGCTTTATTAAGTTCTCGATAATCTACATAGATTCCACTTCCCATTTTTCTTTGCGACTACCACCATAGGTGATACCCATTTATTTTCAGAGATTGGATAAATATATCCAACACAAAGGAGTTTCTTAATCTCTATTTTGACCAAATCCTTTAATGCAGGATTGAGTCTCCTTTACGACTGGCGAATAGGCCTTACACTAATGTCAGTGTAAATGTGATGAGTACAAAAACTTGGCTAAATTCCCCTTATGTCTGTATAATCCCAAGAAAAGGCTTTAGACCTTTGTACCAACCCATTAAACAGCTTATCCTCCTGAGTTTCTATCAACCAGCTATTGATATTCAAAGATTTTCCTGGTAATAGCATTATCAATTTTGTTCCTGGATGAACCGAGGTTACAGTATACACAGGTTGTAACAACATATTAAGAGGACAACTATGGGGTACCTGTTGGTAAAACCTTGTGATATCCTCATAGAAATGACTTGTTTTGGGAATCATGTTTGCTAAGGGACAAGGCATTCCCATTGTAGCATAGTTGTGCTCCATCCCATTTATATCAATTGGTTGCGCAAAGATTCTAGGGCATCCATCACTTCTTCCTCATTCGGGGTTGTAGCAAGGCATGTTATTCCGTTTACTAACTCTTCCTTTAGTTCTTCCCTATGTTGTTTAATTACCACCATGGCTAGGGAAGCTAAACTATTTGATTCTTCAGGTTCATCAACCTAGACCTTTTTGTGCCTAGTAGGTTTAGCAGGGGGATATAAGAATAAACGTTTACTATCTTGACCATGTGAAATGGTCATTCCCCCTTCCCTACAATCAATCTTATCAACACTTGTGGCTAGCCAAGGTCTTCCAAGAATTATAGGATAGCTATCCTTAGGTCTAAGCGACTGAATTACCTAGAAGTTGACTGGGTAATCCCATCCATCAAGTTTGACAAGAACGTTTTTAATGATGCCCTTCGGGATGGCTATAGACTAATTTTCCATTTGTAAGACTGTAGTTGTAGGACGTAAATCAGTTAAACCTAATTTTTCCATTACATCCACAATCATCACGTTAATAGCTGCTCCTAGATCCACTAGTGCATTTGGTAATGCTACCTCGTTGATTGTAATGGTTATAAGTGGACTCCCAGGATCATCGTATTTCAGAGCAATAGTCTTTCTAGACACAAAATCAGCTAAATAACCATCAATATGAATGGTATTTATCTTTTTTGGCTTCCTCCCTGGTGTTTTGATACACAGCTGTTTGATTAACTAGTTGAATTCAGGAATTTCCTTTATTGCTTGCAATAAAGGATCTTCAATTTTCAACTGTTAATCTCCTGAATTAATGCAGTTTCTATAGCCAAAGATACTTCCAGAGTAACTTCCAGAGTTATGGACTTTAAACATTTTCAGTATGGTGCCATCTTCTTCTCCCTTGGAACAAGATCCTCCTTATGTTGACTTAAGGACTAACCTTCCTCCCCTTGAGACAAGTCAGTAGCTCCTACCACTGAAAAATTCTCTTTGTCTTTGGGAGTGGTATCCTGATTAGACGACATGTCTTTTAATGGACTTTTAGGCTCAATTTCCTCCACTATTTATTCACTAGTCGGAGGTTGAAGAGTTCGACCAAAATGCAATTGCACATTTCCAAAATGTATCGCATTAAGCCCTGTAACATTTTCATGTTTGGTAGAATAGACTGGTGTATTTTGGTGATTACTCTTGGGATTGGGTAGCGGTTGTGCTGGAAGCTGAGGTTGATTTACCTGCTCGTTTTGAGGAAGGTTTTGAGCTGGAGGTAATAGATTTTGTTGTTGATTCCTCCTAGGTTCAGTATAAAACTAATTTTGTGCCCAATTCCATTGGGGGCAGCATGTTGTTGGGGTTGATTTGACCACTACTGATTTCCCCAAGTATGGTTTGTCCACTCAGGGGATCCCCTATAAGGATTTCCCCAGTTAGGTTGAGGTGGAGGCAACTGATTTCAAGATGGAGTCCATTGATTATGAGCCTAGTTATTTTGTGGTCTCCATGCAGGGTTAGAATTATGTCCATAAGGAAAATTACCTCCTTGACATTGGTTTAAGGCATTTATCTCTTCTTCAACCTGAATGATTTTTTTCTTAGTATTCTTGATATCCATCAAAAGTTCACACTGATTTGTAGGATGGTTTTGCTCACACAGTTGACAAACATTGACTTTATCTAAAGGACACTCATGCAATAGGTGTTTATTCCAACACCTTGGACAATAAATTGACAAGGTCTCAGGATTGTGAGTTTTAGCTTGTATACCATCTAATGTGGTATTCAACTATACCAGTATGTTCATTTTCAGATTTGCTATTTCTTCACGGAGCTTACCTATCTCGTTAGACCCTTTAAAAATATTAGTTTTGTGGATTCCTCCCTGAGTACGAGAGAAATTCTGACATAACTCACATATTTCTTCAAGGTTTAATTGAGATACGTCACCTTTTCCCATTAAATCAAGATTTCTTTGAGCATCATCATCAAGACCTTTAAGAAATATTGTTTTCAGAATCTCTACACTAATGGTTGTTTCTCCACATCTTTTGGAGAGGAAGAGGAACCTATCAAGATAATCTTCTAAACTTTCATCCTTGTTTTTTCTTAGTTTAAATAGCTCCTCCTTACAATCGCTTACCCTACAATAACTCTAGTATTTTTGCAAGAAGACAGTCTCCATTTCCTCCCAAGATGTTATAGTACTAGAACCCAATCCCATAAACCAGCGCATTGTTGAATCCTTCAAAGTTGACGGAAAGAGCTTCAACTTTTGGTTGCCGTTCTTATAATCGTAAGTTTGACACAAGACTTTGAATTCAAAGAGGAATTGGTCAGGGTCCTCCGAGGACAAACCACGAAAGGTTGGAAGGAAAGCTAGAGAAATGTTCTTCATGACAGTACCATCATCAGCATCTAGTGTAATAGGATAGGTAAATGTTCTAGGAGGCTAAGGTTCATTATGGTTAGGTTCAGCTCTACAATCTCCCATGATGTTCAGAAGATTATGTTCCTCAGAAACAATTTCTTCTATAATTGGTTGTTCTGCCAATTGCTCGACAGGTAAATAATGGAAAGCCTTGGGTGGAGTAGGCTCAAATAATTCTTCAGTAGTGTAGTCGTCTCAGCCTTGGGATTTCCTATGTATGATTGGTACATATTTTGGGGTGGTCTTTGGTATAAAACGTCTGTGAGGGCCTCTTTTTCGGACCATGCAGAAAAGGAAACCAACGAGAAATTTTTGGCATAAAAATTTGTATTCAAACCATCTCCTAATAACACTTAAGCACAAAGTCTTTTGAGGGTCCCCGGCAATGGCGCCAAAAAGTGATAGGCTTTCATTAGGTCCTACTACTTTAGAATAATTGAGTGTCAATTAGTCGACCGGGCAGTTTCCAAGGCGGTTTGTAGAAGGAGAGAATTTGGATAACCCATTTTATATTTTTTTGTTTTTCTCCTAAACTATGGAAATTAGTTCTAATCTAGAGCCATTACTTTTTAAATAGAAAATAATCTTACTCTAAGAAAATCTAGAATACTAAATTAAAAAGAATAAGACAAATAATTTAGAAAGCATTACGACTAAACTAGAAAGCATGGAAACAAGCAAACTAAACAACTGATGTACTACAAAAATAGAAAAGTAAGGAAATAGACAATGAAACATCTTTTTAAACAATAAAGGACTTTATCATCTATAGAAAATAACTTATACAAATTAAAATAATGGTGCTCTGGAACTACAGACTTGACTCTTCACGACTTGTTACTTCCTACTGAACAACAACTTACGTTAACAAAGAAAATAACTTAATAGTAAATTACTTATCTATCTAGGCTAACTCCCCTCAAGTGGCCAGCTCACGGGCTAATACGTTGTCCTTAAAATCACATAAGCTACAGGTTCTCAAATCCTTTCATTACAAACATTCATCATCATTCAAAATTCAACAATTACTTCTAGACAAAAATCTTATAACTCATTTTAACAGTGCTTCGAAAAACCATATGAACAGCATAACGATACTTCATTTATCTTATTCATCACTTGTGAAATTACATTTTTATAAATAACTTTTTAACTGATATCCTAAATTTAAGATGGCGTGGATAGCCATTGAAAAATTCTTCCTCAACTTAAAACTAACTTGATGTCTTTAAAGCTCATAAACATAGGGAAGGCTCAAGAAGATCCATAAAGTTTTCAACAATAGAAATTTAAAGAGTAGAAACTAAATCTTCGGTGCATCATCCAGGCATCTAGGAATAGGCTTGCAGCATTACTCTTGAGGCACGTGTTAAAAAAACTTTTGTAACAGCCGCATGATGACCTGTTATTTCCTACAAAAATGCTCAAGTCAACCCATTAAACCTACTTTGGTAAATTTCCTCAATTGATCAAAAGAAAGAAAGAAATCATAATTTTCCTTTAAAATAAGAAATTACTTCTCCTAAAGTTTAATAAATTGGCACAGGCTTAGGATTGAGTTAACAAAGGTAAGCTTTCCAGATTTAATTATAATGAGGTTATTTTTACCTCATCAACCATGGCCTTCCAAAAATAATGGGGTACCCACCTATTGTGGCCTTAAGATAAAGAATCATAATTTTTTTTGGGTACTCCCAAGAGTCTAGAGTTACCACAAGATATTCTACTATCCCATCCGGCTTAACAGTAGAACTATCAGCAAGCTACATGACGATAGGAGTACATCTCATGTTTGCAACATTTAGTTGTTGTAGGATGTCCTTAGTCATTAAATTTATTGCTGCTCCCAAATCAATCAAAGAATTCTTTATCTATATCCCATTTATAACAACTCCTACCATAGGACTCCCTAGGTGATTATACTTGGGAACAGTCACTTTCCCAAGCATGGTGTCAGCCAACTGTCCACCGCATGAGCCGTAGTGGGGTCTTTCTTCTTTCCACCTGGCTTCTTAAGGCATGCTTCCTTGATTGCTTTTCCATATATGGGAACATCTTTTATGGTCTGAAATAGAGGTATTTGGACACATATATACTTCAAATGATCTAAAATTTCAAAATTTGTGTCATGCTTCTCTTCCTTTTGTTTCACAGTTTCTAACCTCTAAGGAAATGGTGGTTCTAGTTTAGACTGCTTGACTAGGACTGGTTCAAGATTTTTAGGTGCACTTGGCTGAATGGGGACATTCATAGGCTCATCCTCTTCCATAGGAAGTTTAATGATAATGGGTGTGGAAGGAGCTAGCAAATTAGTTCTTGAAAGCAAGCAGATGTTACTTACACTTAGAGCATATGCATGGAATTGATTTGGATCAGTGGAGTATACCAGCTATTGTTGTGGTTTATTATTTGGGTTAGGTGTGAGCTAAGCTAGTAGCTGAGTAGTTTTAGGTGAATTTGAACTTGAACTAGCAAGAGGAGGCATTATAGTAGGTTGTCGGGGTTGAGAAGGTGGTTGCATGTAATTGGTTGTCTAGTTTGGCCATTGTTGTCCTCCCCTCCATTGAGATGTTTGTTCCCAGTTTCCTGAAGGTGGCTACCAATTTCCCTGAAACTGATGCCAATTCCCCTGAGGTTGCTGCCACTGGGGTGGAGATGTTTTGTGGTTGGGTCAGGCATTTAGAGGGTTATTCTAGGGTTGTGGTGGATATCCTCCATAATTGGATTCATATGGGGTTTTTCATTGGTTACCAGATGAAAAAGAATTGAAATATGGCCCAGCAAAAGATAGTGGATCTGGTGGCATGCCTTGTCTTGGAGCCCATGGCCTCCTTGTGCAACATAGTAGACTTGATCTTCTTTGACCTAGATTTTCTTGAACTTGGGTTCCATCTACTTGCTATCAATATTAAATATCATTTTGCATTTGTAGTCCTTCTTTTGTCTATAATGAGGGCAATATTCTACCAACATTACCTCTACCTTCTCTTGTTTCTTCTTGGTTTGAAGTGTATCCAATTGAGTAGCTATATTTTTTATGATGTCTTGTTTGAATTCTTTCAGTAAGTGATTAATCTCCATTCTTGAAACTCCATTGGTAGATGACTTACCCATGGAGGATTGGTAAGCTCTCCCTTTCTTTGAAGATACCCTAGAATAGTTCTGGCATATCTTCTTGATGTCCTCCTAAGGAACTTGGGTGATATCTCCTCCTTCCATCAAGTCTAAGGAATCTATGCAATTTTCATTATTTCCTCTCAAGAAAATCAGCTTTTGTGATTCTTAATTGAGTGTATGGTGTGGAGATTTCTATAGGAAAAAGAAAAACCTTGAAATATAGTCTTCCATGCTCTCATCTTCCTTTTGTTTCATCCTAAAAATGTCATCTCCTCTCATGTCACTGCCCCTACAATAATCCTTGTATTTCTCAAGGAAATTTGTCTTCATGTCTTCCCCGGTCTCCACAATATCTCTTCCTAGGCTCATGAACCATCTTAATGCAACTTCTTTCAAGGTGGTAGGGAATAGCTTAAGCCTATGGGCATCAGTGGTATAGTCTTAACTCCTACAGAGTATATCAAACTCGAACAAGAATGTATTGGGATCTTCTATGACAAATCCATAGAACTTAGGAAGGACTGAAGCAGGGATATTTTTGAGGTTTTCTACTTCATTTTGATGAGCAACGGGCAAAGGAAAAGTTGGTTGGTTAAGTCTATTTTTATTTTCATCACCCATGCCTTCCTGATGAATTTCCAAAGCAAGGGGGTTCTCAATCAAATTTTGATCTTCAAAGGAAACTTCAAAACTGGTCAGATCCGGAAATGTATCAGCAAAGAGGTGTGGTTTTGCTTATTGTTCATCTCCTGGCAGGTTTTGATACTCAATTATCTAGAATAGATCAGGATTTTTAGGAAGGAATCTCCCACGAGAATCTCTCCTCCTTTCTCTATGCATACGGTATCAACTCACACAAATAATTGGAAAAATAATAGGGGGACATTAGTTTCCTAAATGAGGGGTATACTAAGAGCAACTTCTATAAATAATACAGCAAGAAAAACTATTAATGATTCCAAAGAACACTCTAGTTTGACACCATCCCTGACAACAGCACCAAAAATGTTGGCCTCCTACAATGATTTAAAAACTAATCCCTTACAGTTGTGATTCATAAATTGGACATCTAGCCTAAATAGCTATTTCAATCATCATGAAGGTGCATTTAACTTGTCAACCCAGGGATGTAAACTTGAAAGGGTCATCACAGTATGTGCACTAGGAATCCAAAGTAGCCATATTCATCCTACAGCTAAGAAAGACACAATGCTAAAAGTAAATTTATTGGAAGGAAATAACATAAGTGTTGATCATCAACCAATAACTAAACTAAGCTGAAATGTATGACAAAAATGAAAATCTGAGCAAACAAATAGGAAACTACTCTATTTGTTTTGGCTACAGGAATAGTCATAGAATGGAATTCTAGTGGCTGCAAGAATAAACAGTGTCAGATTCTTAACTAATTACTGAATAGAAAATAACTAACAAACTAAGGCATGGAATACTCACTAAATGGCCCCCCTCGGATGATAATCCTCTAAAACAAATATAAACTTAGATGCACGAACTTATAACTTCATTTCATTCATTGGAAAACATGAGTATAATCAAGCAACATGACTTTATTACTGAAAAAAACTTAAGAGTGTGAGTACATCATTAGATTAAGCAACCCCTTGTGAAGGAGCATCCAAGTCTTATTTATAGAAGCTAATAACTAAGCACCTAACTAGATGGTCAACTCTGATAGATCAGGAGGATGGCACTTTGTGGAAATCTTAAAAAGTGGAGAGGTGATTACGCATACGCAAAATCTAGTTAGCTATGTTTGCCTCAATGCAGATCTAGCACAATAGTAACACCTATATTCGCTCAATAGAAAATTAATATCATTTATAAGGTGGTTACAACTCCGATTTGAATGAGGAATCTCCCACCATTGAGATCCTTTCTTCATTGAATGACCACCTTGTTGATTGGTATGGTGGATGACCAACTGGAAAAATATTCCTTAATTGCAGGCCTCTAATTATATCTGCATGACAATATTAGTGTGCACAAAAATTGCATATATGTAACTATCTTAAAGTGACATTCATCAATCCACATGTAAAATTAACATAGATAGTTCATATAGCATGTCAATGTCATTTAAAGGCTATGAAAATAAGTTCATGTCCAAAGTCTATGGTTTTAAGGAAATATCATAAAAATGTCAACATCCAAGCATCAAATTCTATGACAACTGTAGCAAATGGATAATAAACTCTATCAAAATTAAACCATAAACTGGACTCATCACAGGGTACCAGACCAACATGGTGACATCAATTACAATATATGACAAACTTCCAACAATCTCCCCCTTTGTCCTTGATGGCAACATTTACAAAAAAGTTTGATTCAAAAATTGTACAAGTCTTCTCCTCCAAATCTCTCCAAATCTCTCCCCATTTGACACCAATGGAAAAGGGCACCAAAAAAAAAGATAAAAAAACACTGTGACATCCAACATTTGAAGATTTTAATTCAAAATTTCAAAACTTTAAAAAATTTCAAATATCTTATTTCTCAAACTAAAAAGATTGTTTTCCCTTGGAACACCTTTTTGTACCTCTCTTTGATCACAGGAAGCAATTTCTTCCATTCCAGTACTATTGAATCCATTCTTGCACACACACTATCCAATATAGCCAATAGTGTGAAGGAGGATGACCAATTTGTGGATGAACATTGTTTCTCATAGTCTTTTGCATCAAAGAGTATTCCAGAAAGATGGTCTAATCGAACCTCAACCAATTCCTTAAGAAGCCAGAAATTATTTAATACGTCATCCCTTTTCTGTTGCACAGTGATCATTTCAGCCTGAAGTTCACCAATTATCAGCCTTTTCTTCCCTTCTTTTTCCTCAAAAATATCAAATTTCTTTCCAATTTTGTTCACTTCAGCTTCTATTGCTTCAATTTCACTTCAAAAGTTATCAACTGCAATAGGCCACCGGAGACAATACTTGTATATGTCTGTCATTTATTTCATGCATTTCTTTGTCTCTACAATCAGTTCAGATAACCTCTATTTTTCTTTTGAACACTTCTTTTCAAGCTTCCAACTTACATCCTCCTAGACCTTCCAGCAACATTCTCTCTTCAACTATTTCAACTAAATTTTTAGGTAAGAATTCGGAAACAACAGATACATCAATACCTTAACGAAGTAGATATTCAACTAAAGCATCATAAATTTGAGTCTGTCAATAGGTGAGGCCGTACTCCATACATCACCAACTTTCTTTATTTTTCCTTTTATTAACATGGACCAAATGCCTTATGGATCAGAATATTTTGATCCAACCAAAGATTCTTCTTCTTCTTTCTTTTCTTCAGAGATAGCAATGACATTTTCAGAAACAGATTTTCTTTTCTTCAATTCTGGAGGGGAATCACTAGTGACTACTTCTAATTCCTTCATCCCAGAGGAAGAACCTTCCTCAAATCAACTCACTATGATTTCATTGGAGCTCATCAAATTTTGCAATGATAAGAAAAAAAATTGCATGCACTTGATTTATCTTCCAAACTTTCCAAGTGTCTGAATATTTGTTTTGCAATTAGAATCCTGGATTCCCACTCAACATATTTCTTTCCCAATAGATATTTCAAAAAATAAATCACCAAACATGTAAGCAAGGACCCAAAATGGAATGGGTATCCTTCTCCCAGTGTCATTTGTATATTCTCGGTAAGATTTTCAAGAATTAGCTTACATAGATCAAATTGTACACTCTTTTACCATTTTATGCACCAGATAAACTGCAATGGTTGAAGTAGAGCCTTCACAATTTCTAAAAAATATTTTATATGAAATTTTGTATGTAACATACCTAACTGAGGCATCACCAACAGTGTCGATCAACATTTCCTGGAGATCTTTTCCAACTCCTGTCATTTCCTCCACTTCCTTGTATTTTATTGTTTTTTGTCTAGGAAGTTCTTCGACACCACACAGTCCGGTAACTGCTTCGATTGCTTCTTTCGAAATGAGACAGGGTTTGTCCAATATAATGTTTCCATCCTTGAATTTTCTTAGAAGGAACAAGATGAACTCATTTTCAACAGACCAAGGGAACTCTCCCCATATATCCAAACCTAGGGTTTGTATGTTTCGTAAATCATTCGGTTCCAACCCTAATTCATATTTCTTTATTTTCTAATGATTGAACTCATCCATATCAACTCATTTCAACTTAAGAGGGGTATTCCTTTTAGATATTTCCATCATAGCTCTCAAAATTTAACAAGAAAAATTCTTCATTCACCTTCCCTTTGCTACCACGAGATATGGAAATTTTTGTTTCCTATATTGAATATCCACAATGATTTCTTCGAGGGTCTTCAAATCGCTTCAGAGATGCTTTAAGAAGGTTCCAAGTGCTCTACAGATCCTTTGAATTCTTTTGATGATCAAAATGATTTGTGATATTTCCTTTATACTTCATCATTTTTCCCTAATTCGCATTAATTGCAAAAAGATGACAAACTTCTCTTCCTTTAAAACTAAGAAACACTAATTTACTCCGCAAAAGAACATGATTGCATCTTTTCTTCCAATTTATTTTGCATCACTTATGTTATGTCATTCTTCACAATATATCCATATGTTAGCACCTAACACACTATATTTCAAGGGTTTAAATGATTTTCTGATAAAGCTCCCCCTAAGACCAAGCTAGGTCTAATTCCTGGAGGATTCATCTACAATGGATGAGGGTACAGATGCATTAGTAGTCTTTGACTCTTCTTTCTTTTTCCATACTTTACTCATTTCCTGCTTAACTTCTTCCTTATCAACCTTTTCAACCAGTTTATCATCTTCCATCGGAGAAAATTGCTCCCCTTTTCTATTTCTACACACCTTTGAGATATGTCCTAGTTTCTTGCAATAGTAGCAAACTACATTCCTTTGTCTTGTTTGATTTCCATTCATCCCTTTTCTGCATTGATTCATTTTATGTCCAAACATGTTACAGGTATAGCAATAACCATTGAATGATTGATTCATCCTTTTTCCATTGAACCTATTCATCATCACTTTTACTGAAGATCTGCACTCAATAGCTTTATGTACTATCTTCTTGCATGTATAACATTTTCCAGAGAAGCGACCAGAAAACTGATTTAGCCTACTCCTACATTCAGTTTCCTTATGACCAAACTTTTTAAATGAAAAAAAAATGCCATTGAATGATGAGTACCTTTGTGCATTTGGTTTTCTGACAGATGGTTTCCTTCTAGAATATCTTTTCTACTTCCCTTTGTCTACTGTATTTGAATTCTGCATTTTTTCATCAACTTCATTTCCTAAGCCACTTTTTTCTTTAGAAGGTTTTAGTCCTCCTATCAATTCATCAAAGCTTGGTGGAGCTTGTCTTCAAATCCTCTTCACAGTGTTTTTCTTTCTCAAGTTCTACCTTAAGATTCATCACTTCTTGTTCAAGCCTATGGCACACATCAACTTTTCTTTGTATCATTATTTTTAGACATTCCTCAAATTTCTTATTTTCATCTATCTTCAGTTTTAGTCCACTATTCTCATCATTTTCTTGCTTCAAATCCTCACTCACTTCTTTGTATCTTTCCTTGAATCTCTTTAACTACTCTGGATACAATCATTTGTTTCATCAATATTTTCCTTCAGGTCTATTTTCAATTTCAACCTTGTCAATATCTTCAAGGTCAATCTGGAGCTCTTCTTTATCCATTTGTTCAATCTGTAGGATCTCCCTCAAGTTATTAAAATTCTCTAGAGGAACCAAAGCTCTCATACCAATTTTTGAATAAACCAGATATTGAGAGGGGGGAATGAATCAGTATCCACACAAACTCATTGAACAAATACTTAATTTCAGCATAGAACGGATTAAAGTAATAGTCTATCATTAAGTTCCACAACACATGAATACCATATTTTACATGGGAAACCCAATGAGGGAAAAACCATGGTGAGGAGTAACTCACAGTATATAAAGTTATATCAATACTGATAATAAGAGTCTCACTGCCACATACAGAAGATCATAGCTTACAAGGACTTACTATCCAAAATGGAGGATCACTGCCTACAAAAAAGGTAAACATAGAATGGCTAACTGCTAGAGTTGAATTGAGGAGTTACACCATATGTGCAGGTTCAGTTCCTTTGATGCTCAATGTATTCATTGATTTTCAATCACTATTCAACCACTTCATTGATACATACACTTATTCTCCCCTTCTCATTCGCATTCACTTCTCTTCATCACTTCCTTGCTTTGTTGCATTCTCATCTTCTAACCATCTTGTATATATACCCAATGTAACCGCATGCATTGATTAGGTTAGCCTAATCGATGCAAAACATATTTTCAAGATGATGACTTTTCAGTCTTCATATCAAAAGTATTTCACTTGTGTTATGCAACATCATGTCGGCCAGGATTAGCTTCGAAATGCAATCTCAAGAACCGATGCCAATGCATTACCCAATCATTAGAATATCCAAAAAATACATACATATGCTCTTCCAACCATTATAAGCCTTTTTCCAAAACCTCGGATCATACGGATTACTAGAGAAGATATCTAGACCAACATACCAGAGATACTAGATCAAAATACTAGATGAGATGAGTTTGATCTACACAGATCCTTACACTGGTACAAGGTACCAGACCAACATGGTGACATTAATGACAATATATGGCAAACTTCCAATAAAGGTGATTACCTTCCAAAGTCATACAGGCTATCATTCCCATGTACCAACAATATTGTTGAGTATGAATCCCTAATCATAGGTCTAAGGATAGTAGTTCAGTGGCATATACAAGAGATGAAAGTCTATGGGGACTCACAGTTGGTTATCAATCAAGTCAATGACGACTATCAAAATAAGGATGACAAGCTCACTCCTTATAAGAAGATAGTAGAGAATCTCAAGGACCTTTTCATATATATAACTTTTGAGCAGATTGCTCGCATGAATAACTGAGCAGTTGATGCTATGGAAATAATTGGATCATTGTTAGGCATGTCGAACAACGTCCTCCAATTTGAATTCTTGGTAGAAAAAATTCTCGTATAGACTTTCAAAATCCTTGAATCTGAATTTGTGTGTGTCATTGTTGGTCCTAGATCCCCATGGTATCATGACATATTTATCTACCTTAGCAGAGGAAACCTCTCATCCAATATCACCACAAACTTCAAAAAGACCTTTGTCAAAAAGAAATCCTGATTCATGATCATAGGTGATACCCTTTACCGCCAAAGCATTGAAGGAACATTACTATGATGTCTTAACCAAGAGGAAGCCTTAACCACTTTAATAGAAGTACACAATGGCATATGTGGTTCCCATTCTAGCGGTATGACTTTAACTAAGAAACTGTTAAGGACAGGGTACTATTGGCCAACTATGGGAAGATAAGCTCATTAGTATGTCTATAAATGTGTCCATTTCCAATAGAATGGAGATCTTATTCATGCTCCAGCTTAGAAATTACAACCAATGATTACAACCTGTCCTTTTTCACAATGGGGACTTGACCTCATAGGAAAAATCACTCCAACCTCATCTAATGGCCACAAGTTTATCATAACAGCCACTGAGTACTTTACCAAGTGGGTCGAAGCCATCCCTATGACCTACATAATGCGAAAGAAAAATTACAAGTTTATCTTGAATTACCTAATATGTCATTATGGTGTTCCACCACAAACACTTATCTCAGATAATGGAACACCCTTCAAAAATTAGGATGTGAAAGAGCTATGTCAAAGATTCAACATCCAACAAAAAATCTCTACCCCATATTATCCCTATGGAAACTATCAAGCTAAGGCTACAAACAAGACCATCCTTAAAATCCTAAAGAAAATGGCCAATGAAGCTGGTTGTGATTGGCATATGTAGTTAAATCTCACTCTCTGGGCCTATCAAACTAGTATCTACACACCCACAGGTGCAAACCCTTTCTCCTTGGTCTATGGATCATAAGCCATTTTTCCTATTGAGGTTGAACTCCCATCACTACGAGTGTCACTCCAGAAACTGATCACCAATGAAGAATATAGAGTCTCTCGACTGAATGAGCTAGAATTCCTAGATGAGCATCATCTTGACACCCTCAATCACTTGAAAGTATATCAAAATCGATTGAAATGAAGCTATAACAACAAGATCAAATGTCAATCTTTCTAGGTAGGGGATCTTCTACTAAAGCAGAATCAAAAGAATCTACTAGATCAGGATAGTAAAGGAAAGTTTGAGCCTAACTAATTGGGTCCCTTTGTCGTCACAACAAGCTATGGATCAAGAGCATATCAATTATCAATTCCTGAAGGTGAACCCTTGTAAGAGCCAACTAACAGCTTGCATCTTAAGAAAATTTATTCCTAGTCTTGAAGGGTATAATTCTGAAAATACAAAAAAATTAAAAAATGATCAAAATCCAAAAAAATGAGAAAAAGTATTAAAAAAGTAAATAATCATCCTCTAGTGAAAACCGTTGTTGGTGTTTTTTTATGGTAACCAATCTAATCTTCAGAATTGTCTATGGACATTTCCATTTTCAATAATTAGCAATCTAAAGGGATTGGCCAATGAACTAGTAAAAGTTGCAAAAATTTCACTCCTACACTTCGGGCTCTGTGAAACCTGGGAGGGTAATCCCACAATGTATATTCAAGAATTAATATTACCAATATTTAAATACATTGCCAACATAGATACTTCTCATATAACCACACAACAACGTAATATATTGAAAAGGTAGGCAAGCCTTTTAACAATATACTACACTTGGAGCATGAGAACAATGAAACTCAACATAACTACAATAGTAATTCATTTGGATGATTTGTGAATAAAGAGTGATTTTCTGATGAATTGACATAGAAATTGTATTGAAGACTTTACTTGAACTAGTACCTTATCCTAAACACGGAGTCAACAACAATATATGCAGCCTTACAACAATCCTTTATATAGCAACACACAAGCTTCAAGAAACATTGCATTATAGTATTACCATATTACATTCGCAACCACCACTTCTTCAAACATCCTAGCATATAATTTTTATGAATCAATAACTTCTTTCAAGTGTTTATACTAGTTCATTGAACTAAATAGCAAGAAGGAAATCACACAACCACTAAAAAAAATGGAGATGAATAACATGATCCTTGATTATATTATTCATGATTCATAAAGTGTATACACACGAGAGAAAATGGCTATGAAATTAGAACTACTTTGCTTCATATTTTATATCTTGTTATCAACATCACATATACTATTATTGACTCAGAACCTAAGACAAAAATAAAACATTCACAATATTTTGTGTATTCCTCACACAATTCACTACTTCAATTGCAATGCAACAAACCCAACTTTTTGGTCTTGAATTCCTTCTTATAGAAATGAAGGAGAAAAACAAGCCTCGGTCCAGAAAGCACACACATCATTCTTCTATTGGACCATTGTAACAAATATTCGCTTTTCAATTACACTCAAGGACTCAAGTGGTGGGAATAAACATGAAGCAAAATTATTCTTCATTTGTCGCTAGAGATCCGGTCCTAACATCAAAAGGCATATTTTATTGTTATGACAGCCACAAAATATCCCCCACGTGCTCAAAAAGGCTTCCACAAGCACACCTAGTCAGCAAAAGTTGAAAAATTCAAAAAAATTGTAAAATAAAGAACTGATTTATCCACATCAGCACCAATGCCACCACCACCTTACAAACAAAGGAGAAAACATATTTTGCAATACTTCATCAAAAGCCTAATTTGTATTGTTTTCAGGCTATGCATTATTGTTCTCGTATTCATCATCATCCCCTTACAAACTTACTCAGTATATTTATTTAACCATGTGATGTACACTTCCTCATCTTTCCATTTTATTTCCAAAATCTTCTGCACATATGTATTATATTAGGTATATTTTTCATCCATTAAGGCTTTGGCCTCTTTGAAAAAATCATCCATCCTTGTTTCAATTTCTGCCATTATATCAATGTGTGGATTCAGCATGGAGTAATCACTTGCAGTTAGTGTCATTTTTGCTAAAGTGATCATCTCTCCCAAATCACACTTCCCTTCATCAAAGGACTTCAATTCATCCTTTTGATTCAATATCTTAGGCATTTGACACTTCTCCATTTCTCTGAATGCATTCAATTTTCTCAGGAGTTGCAACCCCAACTTCCCATGAAAAGTTATTATCTCATTTACCAAATCAATCATACACAATATTTCAATGATGTTTGTAGGTGCATCAAGATCTTCCTCCATCTTAGGTATCATCTCTTTTAAAGCACCCACCCTAGTGCTCCACTTTCTCCAATCATTCATGAAAACCCCTTGAACTTGCAAGTACTTAATGTTAGCTTCATGAATGCTCTTATAACTAGCCCATACATCATCTTCCCTATTGACCAGCTTGGCCACTCTATATCTTAAAAAATCTTCAGAGATATCATTGGCCATCTTAATAATTTCCAATTTGGCCTTTTTGACATTTTCCTTTTCTGCTTTTAAAAGCTTATTCAAATTATCAATTCTTAAAGTTAATGTCTCACAATCTTGTATGGACATATCAAAAGAAGAAGAAGAATATGTAGGCACATAGATCTTTTTACTAACTGATTATCTTGGAGAGTGGCTCTCATTCTATTCATTTCATCAAGGGACTTTTTATATTCCTTAACCAAGGAATCATACTTTTTCTGATTCATTTGTGCAGTATCAACACTGAGCATTATAGCATGGGTAGTTAATTTAGTAGCCTGGATAGGCATTATATTTGTGGCCCTTTTCACCACTAAATAACCCATGACCTCTTCAATAGGTCAAGCCACCTCATGATTTCCAATATTAGGTGCCATAGACCAAACTGCAAGTGTGTGGAACTTCAGACTATATCCAGATTAAAATACCTTATCCTCCATTTGTTCCTCGCATATTGAAGCCTAAGGATCTCTTCTTATAGCATCAAGTGCAATAGCTGAAGTGATAGTGCATCTTGGTAACAACATTAGTCCACTATCTACAACAATTTTCCTATCTTCAGCAAGGGTGATAGCTGCAATTTCAACCTTAATCTTCTCCTCCTCTACCTTCTCAGCCTCTTACTGGTGACAAGCTTTAGCACTAGCCCTAGCTTGCTCAATCCTTTCTTTTATCTCTTTACTTCTTTGTTGAATCATGAATTCATAAAATTCCTTAGATTGTACAAAATTATCATCTACAAGGAATTCATTACAATCCTTAATTATGGGATCATCATCATTTGTCTCATCATAATTCCACTGAATCATTTTGTATTGGGGAACCTCAAAATCAATAGTATCTTCAATACTAGGGGGAGGGAACTTCTTCTCCACCTCCCCATCATCAGACACATGTTCAGCCATTTGATTTACCTCTATTTCTTGGGCATCCTCCTTTTGTACATTTGTAGGATGCTCTAGGATATCCATAGCTTGGGACTATTGTGCCAAGAGAGATTGTGCTCTTTCAACAACCTCTTTCACCTTTTCTTTGAAGTCACCACTTTGATAGTCTCTTAATTTTGTAAAATCCTTTCCAAAAGGATCCACAATTTCATCATAAGGACTTATATAGAAGGCATTCTTCCTTTTAATTCTCTCTTTAATATCCATGATGAATTTCCATTCCCTCTTCCTGGCTATAACAACCTCATCACTTGTCAAATTCCTCAATATATCATCTAAATACAAGAACTGATGACCAATCCTTGATAAACTTTTCTCTCTTCTTCTTGCAGAAATAAAACCCTTTGGGTCAAAATTCCTAACCTCATCAATAGGTAGCCTGGGGTTATTTACCATGATTCCAAACTTCTCATACCCCTCCTAGGCAGTAACTATGAAATAAGCAAAAGAACACTAAGGGTTTACAATACTACCCTTTATGGGTATCCTGAACATTTCATAGTCCATAAAATTAAGTTGCCACATCAACTCCATGAAGGCCAATTGGTCAGAAACATACAGAGGAAAGTGGTGTGGTGCCACCTTAGAAACATAAGCTCTTATCAGAGTATACTCTGAGTGCAGAAACCAGTCTGCCCAATTATGTCACTTTTCTAGCTCTGTCACCTCTCTTGGACGCATAACCTACATGATTGTCAAGGAAAGCCTATGAATAGGTGTCACACCTAAACTTTCAAGAATACCATATGTGATAATATTTTCAAACATTAGGTAATTGGAATTGGGACAATCTTGGTCCCAAATATATGTCCGCATTTGAATAGGTAGAAGATTATTTTCATTGTCCCTCATTCTCAATTTCAATTTATTTTTCCAATTATAGTCACCTTCAAACAACAGCATATGCATCAACAGGGAATAGTGTGGAAAATGTAAAGGAACGACCTCCTTCTACAAATTTATAAAATCCTAATGCATCTGATCCAAAACAAAAGAAGAATAATCAAAACTAGTGTTCTGATTATGTCCCTAAATATCAGCAGTCATCACTAACATGTTTGGGGCTATCCTTGCCTCAAAAATTTGAGCTAAAACTTTATTCAGGCAATAATATGTATTTTTGAAATAATCCTCAAACTCCTCGCATTCAAAGGGCTCAATATCCTTGGGGAGAAATTGATCCTTGATTCTTTTGTACTAAACCAGCAATCTGTACATGAATGCTCACCTATTTTTTTCATATTCATCATATAACTTAACTCGTTTGATTTCCATAGTGCAATTGGGATTCAGCCCAAATACTTGTATCATTTTATCCCTTGTTACTTCAAGGACTACACTTCCATCTTCACTTTTTATTTTATGTCTAAACGGTCATAATGCTTGGCTAATTCCATCATAAGATCCACCTCTACAAATACATTGGGCACTACCAACATTCCAAGGTTGAGTCCCCATAGGTAACATGCCAGTTTTCTAGAATATCTCCTAATAAAGGCATATGTGAATAATTGCCACCCACTTTGGGGCTAAGCCAAATCTTTAATTTCACCAGCAGTTTTGATCAATCGGCTAGTTATAGCAACATTGCCTATGGATCTCCTACCAATTCATTATCCACCCATTTTTACCTCTCTAGCAGCACTCTCCATAAATTTCTCCTGAGTATTTTTTGCACCTCTTGACACTGTAGATATAGTAGGGGTACCTGGTGTAGGGTTTTGTTGTGCAGTTTTTGCACACATGCCCCACTGAAAGTGGGGACCCTCTTTCTTTTCACTTTTTGGTGTCTTGGCCCTTCTTTCTTGGGAGTTTTGCTTGCTTTTGTATCATGCTTTGATGTTCATCTTGCCAGTTGAAGTGGCACATTTGTGAATTTTATTGAAAATCTTAAGTCCTGAATGCATTTTGGAGTTTTCACTACTCTCGGGAAAATCTGACCTGGCCGGATTTTCCAAGTTTTCTTTCAGAGTCTGGAAGTGATCACCTTTCAACCTAGATCTGGGGAAATCCATCGTATCTGGATTTCTCCGAAGTTCGTTTCCCTGTCGAATCTTTGGGTTTTGGTCTTGGTTGTCTTGTCGATCGCATTAATGGCGATTGTGCGAATTTTGGGGTAATGATATATTGAATCTTGCGAAAGTAATTGGCCATTTGAGTTTTTTTATTTGCTTGTCATTTGAGTTTGAGTCTTGGAGCTTGTGGCATGTTTCTGGATCGTTCTTTTCGACTGTTGCATTTGAGTTTGCATGTGTGGCTCGTATCTTGTTAGTGTTTGGGAGTTTTTTTTCGGCATCACCAATTCCATTTCTTTACTTTCATGGTATGTAGATAATCTCTCTTCCTCTACTAGCTCAATTACTTTGCTTTTTTTTCCTTATAGTCTTTCATTGCTTCATTATTTCCTTGGGTGTGCACATCATGTTCGGGCATTTTGGGGTTTCCATTATTCTACCAGTCCACCAGGTTGATCATTGAATATTTATTTTTGGTCTAGTATTTCTATTCTTTTGGGAACTTGCATGAATTGGTTTTAAACTTTCATCTTTTGTTCATAAGAAAGTTGTTCCTAGTTCTCCATGCTTTCATGGTGGATATTTTAGGGTTTTTAACCTAGGGCATAGCCAATCCTTCTCGAATTGTTGTGAGGAGTGTTTTAAATTTGTATTTGATCCATTGGAGGTCTAGGTTAAGTTGTTGTCGAGGTCTAGGCCTTAGGTCTATGGTCATTTGAATCATTTTGGTAAAGGTGAGAAAAATGTGGAAGGGTTTGGGTTTTCGGCATCCTTGCGAAATTTTGTTTCCCCCAGATTTCCCAGGCTTTTCCTGTTCTTTCTCTTTCGCCACTTTTTCCCAGATTTTGTTTGCCTCGCTAAAATCCGCTTCCTCCATATTTTCCCAGTGTTCATGGTCAAGTTGTTCTTCTGGATTTAGGCTTTAACGATAATTTATCTAGTTCCCACTAAAATCTGCATCCTTTGGATTTTCCCAGATGTTTCGTGCCTTCTTCATTTCTCGGATTGACTGAAACTATTGTTGTTCTCGGGAAAATCCATCTCTGGCGGATTCTTCTAGGGTTCTTGTGAAAATGTTGAATATGAGGATTAGGAGGAATTTGTTTATTGATGTTGTATTTGATGGATTAAATGAACTTATGCTAAGTATTCCTAGGGTTATTATTTTATTGAATTGATGGATTAAATTGATATTATGAGGGTTTGTATGCATGGTTCACTGGAATCCGTCGAGTCCGGATTTTCCTGGAAATCCTCTCCAATGTGGAATCCATGAAGGGGGATAAAACTCAAACTTTGAGATATTGACTACTTGCACTTGTTGTTTCTTTTGGATCTGATTGTGGTCATCTTTATTTGTTTGCAGGCAGGATCAGGATAGGATGTTGTTGGTCGAGGCAAAGGGAAGGCAATGGATCCAAGTGCAAAGAATTCTGCCATCTCTGATGTAGAAAAGGTAAAATTGGACATAAAGAGCAGGATTCCTGAGAGTAAGCTCACTTCTATCTAGTCAGGAATCACCAATACCAATGTGGGCATGTGGGATTATGAAGAGTTTAAGGTTGAGATGTCAGCACAAAGCCCTCCTTTGTTGTCCATAAGAATTGTGGACTCCGGATTGGCACATGTGGCAGGCTTTCCCTCCATAGTACAATGTTATGAATTCGTACTTGAATGTGCCAGGAACTATGATAGAGGGACACAAAGGATAATTGGTCCCCAGGGAAGGATTCTGGTAGGCTTTAGCCCTATATCCATTGTTGCAACTTTTGAAATACCTAATAGGTCCCATGTGGTGGCCTTTGATATGGATGGTGCCAGGAAACACTATGAGGAAAATCTAGTTAAGTCCTAGTAGGTGATTAAGTCTTGGTTGGAGAAGCCTAAGTCCCATTTCTCCAAGTTGCCAAAGCAACTATTTAGGCTCAAGTTTAAAAGGCAATACTACAATGTCATCACTCTTCTCAGCAGGCTGGTAGGGTTGAAGAGTGCAGGTGTGTTCGAGACTTGGATGGAGCAAGGAATAGATTATCACTGGGTAGGTACCATAACTGCAGTGATCCACAAGCAGTTATGAAATGTCTTGCAAACCAATATTTTCACCATTACCTCCTACCTAGTGTATTCATTGGCAAGACTTCACCCATACAAGGGGTTAAGCACTAGGGGTACCTTTGGACAAGATGTAATATATGAAGTATATCCATAGCTGCACCTAACTGGAGGAAGCTATAGAAGATCAAACGATGCTTTCACAATGTACATCACCAGATTCCTCCAAGGTGCAAAGCATGTGAGAATTTTTGATAGAGCTAAGGAGTTGATAAACAGATATGGGGGATGATTCATCCAGTTTCCCACTTTTTCTTACATTTGGATTGATGGTTATCAGAGGGCTCCCTATAGGCTCCTAGGGTACCCAACTAATCACATTGTATTGTTGGAAGTAACTAGGCAGATTTGTGACTTTGACATTATCGTAAAGGGAGACAAGAACAAAACGGGTTTTGGGAATGATTTTCCCTTAAAAATAGGAATGAATGAGGTCTGCCCCTCTATCCAGTTTGCTCATGCTTCTAAAGAGGAGATGAGTACTTTTTTTCTATCCTTCCATTCCAAGAGAACAAGGTTTGACATCATTGGTGGAGCACAAAAGAAGGCCAGCAGGGGATATAGCCATAAGGCTAATATTGAGGCTTACTAGTTTAACCTCAGTGATGAATTTGAGGTAAGGAAGAAGAAATTCTCCAGGTTTCTAGTGGACTTGGTAATTTTATACAATGTGAAGGCCATCCCTGACTAGGTGGAAGAGGATGGAAACTTAATCCAGGGTCATGTCTATGAGGCAATGAAAGACAAGCCAGTTGGAGATGTTCATTGGCTAGAGGAAGAAAAGACAGAGTTGGATCAAATTATGACCCCAGTGATCAAGTACACCAAAATGTGGTTGAAGCACAACATGGTAGAATTGGAGAGTGAGGCTATCCCATGTACTTATGATCTGATGGGAAACTTAGAGTATCACTCTGCTTCTAAGGAATCACTTGAACCAGATCCTAAGGTCAAGGAAAAGGTGGATTCCCCTTTGAAAATCCAGCTTAGGGATGTTCAAGCTGAGAAAGTGGAAGAAGTGAGTAAACAGAAGAAACTTGTCACCAAGAAGAGGAGACATGCCTCGAGGAGAGAAGCTGAAAAAGAAAAAGAAGAGGAAGATGAGGTAGAAGTTACTCCTCCATTGACAAAAAGGACAAGGCTTGTGAAGCTATCACAGAAATAGGAGGAGGCTCCCAAAGTTGATAAGGAGATTGAGCCATGGGTGGTAGAGGTAGAGAGTTCAGGGGAGAGGACACAAGTATATATGAGGAGGTCAAGGACTCCTTCCCCAAAGGATGCTGCAATGAAGGAGGATGTTCTAGTGACTTCTCCCACTGCTGAATAGGAAAGTGTCTCCATTCCTCAGGACACTGGTAGTGTACAAGAAGAACCAAAGAAGGATGAAGATCCTAAGGATTTGGGCGAGGAAGAATTTCAGGAAGGAGACCTCTATAGTGCAAACGCAGAAATTGACAAGGTGATTCAGTCTCCTTTGGTAGCGTATGTGCATTCACCTGCAGAGGAACAATTGAACAAATCTTCTCAATAGGAGGAGATACCAGCTAAGATCCCTTCACCAGCATAGATTGTTGTAGAGGAGCAGGTGTAGGAGAAGGAGGATCCAATCATAGAAATCCCTAATGTGCCGAGTTTGTGTCCTGGATTGAGAGAGATGGGTCAGGCAATAGAGTGGCCCACATTGCTACCCCTGCTCCAAATAAAGATAGAGACAATGTGACTACCAAGGACTATCATGTGCAAACTATTGACCTAGGGCATGCTTCTGTGGAACAAGATATTAAGGAAAATGAAGGTTCTAGTGCTATAATTGTGGGTAGATTGAAGAAGGTTGTGCAAACCAGGCATGAGTTGGAGAGAGAGAATAAGAAAATGAAGAAGTAATTGCAAGAGTTGATGAAACCCTTGCAGGCTATTAGCTCTTCCTCCTTTGTTGCAGGTTTCTTGCCTCAGGAAACAATCTCCGAGCTTGAAAGGATGAAAGGCACCACCCATGCCACAGTTGCTTGGTTGCAAGGTGTTCAAACTAAAGGATATGTTTCCATTAAATATATCTTGTCGACTGCAAGGGATGCCATTAGATCGGTGGACTGGTTGAAGACTATATTGGCTCAAGACAAGGAGGATACTGATCTCCTACTATAGAAAACCACAACAATTATGGAGTTCACCAAGGATAAGCTAGTAAAGACTGGGATTCTCCCTTTTTCAAGGGTGTCTAAACCTTGAGAATGGTTTGAAATCCTACAAATGAGGTAGAAGGCCTTGAAGAAAATTCATAAATAGGCAAGGCAGATTGAGGGCACTTTCACCGGTATCCATGATAAGTGTATCTCATTCTTTGAGGTCATGATAGGAAGGAAGAAGTTTGCTCTGAAAAAATTTAATCTGGAGCAACTTAGGAAATGGTGGAGAGATGTTTATTTTCCAATCAGTGAAGGTCCAGTCACTGAGCATCAGCTAGATGATGCTACAACATATATTGCAGTTATTGATAGATACTTGGCTAATAGGGCTGATTGGGATGGTACAGTTAAGTAGGCAAGAGATGACATCAAGTCTCTTAAAAGAAGAGTTAGAGTTTTGCCTATACCATTTGTTGCTAAGCTGGATAGAGTTTTGCTGGTTGTGCATGGTGAAGAATATTGAGCTAAAGACAAGGATGGGAAATAACTATATAGGACTACATTGAGATTTGTGCTTCCCATTATTCACATGCATTGGGCCAACCCTTTTGATACCTTGGTCAACTTGGATGAAATTGGTGCAAATTGCACATTTCATATTATGTTCCAATATCTTTTGAGGCCGACCTCTTGTATGGCATGATTTGATTGTAAATTCTTATTTTGGGCCAACCTATCTTAGGGATTGTCTATAAAATAGGCATGTTTCCTCATTTGAGAAGATAGATAGGGAGATAGATAGATAAGTGATACTTGAACTAAAATAGAGATTTGATATTAGAGTGAATGAGGGTTTATTTTCAAGCAAGTGTTGTAATAGAAAACTGGAGTTGTTGCTATTTTGGATGACTTAATATAAGAGAGATATTGTGATTTGGTATCTATCTTATGGAATTTCATCTGGTATGGTTCTTGTTGTTCTATCTTTCAAATTGCTTATAATTTTATAGTTAAATTGTTTGGTGATACTTAGGGTTTTATGTTTGGAATGTTTGCAGCAATCTCTACTCCATACTTTTTGTAGTTAGCTGACTGTTAGCTACTTTGCAAAGTTAGCCTGGACTCAAAATTGTGCTTAGTTTGGTTATAAGGATTTTTTCATCTCAATTGCAATAGGATTGGTTGAATGAATGTTTGTAAGTTGAAAATATTTAAATACCTTAGAAGATTGCACTATTTCTATGAAATTGCAGATTCATCTGGGTTAAACAGGAAGTAGTTTATGAGAGATCGGTCCATTTTGAACATTTTATCCTTTGGCATTTTCAATCTTAGAGTTATAAGTAGTCTTAGAATCATCTATGAAAACTTTATCTTTTTTTGTTTCTTTATTATCAGGGTTCAATTCAAGATTCCAAGTATCGATTCATTGTTTAGATTTGATAAATTCAAAATTCAGTATTTGCTTGTAGTAAGGTCCCTTTGTGATTATGAGAATTTTCACATTTATCTCTAAGTTGTTTTATTGCATTGTCAAGACCTGACATTAGAGACCTTGGGGTTATCTCTTATCCCATAGAGATTTACCTTTCAAGAGAGATAGGATATCATATTCTATCTAAGTTGTTGCTGTGTAGAAAACACCATCAATATATCGGCGCTAGAAGGAGGACCTCGAATAAGCAAACTGGAGCGTTTCCTAAACGCCATCTCTCCTGAGAGGCTTAGAAGAAGAACTAGATCTACTCCAAGAGGAGAATAATTTCAAGAATTGCAATTCCCTACTAGGTCAACAAGGACCAGAGGAGGGGAAGAATCATCATCTGCTCACCCACTTCCATCATCTCCATCATCTTCATTTTCATCTGACTCTGAGGGAATTCCTATTCCTCAGCCACAACCAGTCATATATCAGCCATTACCACCTCCACCCCCACCAATGGCTTTTCTTGCTAATAATCCATCCCCATTGATCTTTAATAATTACAATGTCATGCCCAAGAACTCTGAGCATTTCTGCTCTAAGTTTCACACTCATAATCCCAACAGAACAGGAGAAGAGCATATTAGGATTTTCCAGACTTGTTTGAGGGATAGAGGAATTAATCATGAGGATTTTGCATGCAGGCTTTTCCCTTATTCCCTAGGGGAAGAGGCCTTATATTGGTATAATCACTTACCTGTTGCTTCCATCCATAATTGGACTAAATTAGAAACCGCATTTCTGCAAAAGTTCAAGATTCCCATTAGTGCTAATGAGTTGTACTTGCAGTTTACTGGTGTGAAAAGAGAAATCAATGAGCCCATAGGATCATTCAATGATAGGTTCCATCGAGCATATACTAGACTCCGGGCACCTTATGTTGGAAATGAAAATACTGCTTTAGAACTTTACCTTGAGGCCTTGGATAGCCTTGCAGCCACCTTCCTTAAACAAAGGACTAATCCTCTGAATACTTTACTGACTACGTATGCGGAGGCTGTGAAGGTTAGCACAGACTTGAGGCAGCACTTATCAGGACCTTTGCCTTCCTTGGGACCTGCAGCTCACCCTGGACAAATCCAAGCCCTTAATCAAGCTTTGACCAATCATGCTCCCATAATGAATCCAATACCTTCATTACCTTTGGTCCCTCATCTAGGTCCACCTTTAAATCAATTTCAACCTATGACCTCTTATCCCCAGCAAAGAGCTAATCAACCCCTTCATCACCAACAAGCCGGTTTTCCTACATATTTGCAGAATTCAGAAGTCCTGAATTAGGCTGCTGGCTTTGGAGGCACGCCTAGATACCCTTATGGTAGTGTCAGCATGGCATAGCCTAACAGTCTAGATAAGGAAAGACTGGATGAGTTGTCTAAACAAGTGAAGAGGTTGAATACAGAGGTAACTTATTTGAGAAATCAGAATAGCCAGCTTCAGGCTGCTCAAAAGAATATGCAATCTAACTATGGCAGGGACAACAGGAACTTTGAAAGAGGTCATTACTTTGACAAAAATCAAAATTATGACAGAGGGCAAGGCTCTAGTCAGATTTTTGATAGAAGACAAGGCTCCGGTCAGAATTTTGATAGAAATCAACAAGGTGGACAAGGATTTGACAGAGGGAAACCACCTAGGTAAAATAGGTCATGGAATACTGGCCCTAATAATGGGGGGATTCCTACTCCCTTGGATCAGCCTTCTACTCAAGAGAAGCCTCCAAATGGTGTATACTTGGTAGAAGTGGCTTTGTCTAGTTGGTGTAGACTCCATAAGACAATTCAACACTCCGAACTAGATTGTACTGAATTTCAGATTGCAGCTTCTATCTTTCAGTATGAAGTGGAGAACAATTCCAGTGGTCAGGAAAGTATGCCCTCAAATCCTTATGATTATCTAGTATTGGTACTTAATCATGCCCCATTCCCCAAAGGCGAGGAAAATGAACCAGAAGAAGTATCTGTTACAGAGGATGAAGCAGAGCAGGTCTTAAATGAAGATGATATTTTCCAGTTGTTTAATGAGGAAAATGAGAACGATCATGAGTCTTTGGATGAGGAAGAAGTTAGTGTTGAAGAAGTTCAGATGTTTCAACAACCAGCAAAGAAATATGATTTAAGAAATAGACCTAACAGGGGTCCACAAGCTGGAGGTGCTTTCACTAATTCTATCCCTCCTAACAATTTTAATACTCCACCAAATCTACAAGCTAGTAATAATCCACATTATCCTCATGTACCATCACAGTACTTGTCGAAGGGAAGTTATGTTGAAGTATCCAAAGATAAGCAGGCTAGTGGCTACAAGGAAGCCCATGCTAACCTGAATGTGGAGCATTTGGGTGAATATGTGACTGAGGAATTCAAGAAAGTAAAGGTAAGTCTTTCTGCTTTTGAGTTATTAAGGGTTCCTGCTATTAGGAATGTAGTTTTTGGATCATTTAGTTCAAATACAACACCACACAAGGGGTAGCTACCAATAAGGCTGCTACTAGGTCTTCCAACTCCTAAACACCTAGAAGTTAGGTCCCACCTGTAGAAAAAAGGGGAGATAAGGATAAGGGTCAAGTTGTACAAGCTGATACTCATTTGAATTTATTTCAAGGCAAGATGGAAACTCCTCCTTTCTTAATATATTTTTGTATTTTTGGAAATAATTTGCATAATTGTCTCCTAGACTCAGGAGCCTCTACAAACATTATGCCCTTTGTTGTTTGCAAAGCATTAGGTATTACCCCTATAAACTCTCAAAATAAGGTTACTCGATTGGACAAAATAGAGGTAAGTGTAGTTGGAGAATTGAACATGATCCCTACACAGCTCGCATCAGATCCTAGGGTGCAGCAAGTGATCAATATCTAGGTTGTTGAAATTCCTGATACTTATGGTTTGATCCTAGGTAGAGATTTCACTAAGGTATTAAATGGATATACATCTACAGACCATTCTCATATGTGGTTACCATGGAAAGGAGTCCCAAATCAAATCAAAATTGAAAAAGAACCCCGAATGATGTAATCACTGAATATCATAATGTTTCAAATGAGGTGTTGGTGTCTGAGGTTAGCATGGGGAACTATGTGTTGGCTACATCAGTTACAAAAGATGAAGAGGTTTTCATGCTATAGGATTCTTTAGATGAACACATTCTAGAGAGCAGTAGTTTTGGAACACTGATTGAGCAGATAGATGAAACAAGTGATCAAGAGGACAGGCAGTTTAGTTTGTTGGATAATTTTCAAGAATTTATCTAGAAATGTATGGAGGATTAGATGCAACAAAAAGGAGGTACGACATTTGAAGAACTATTACTTCCCAATTGTTGCAAAGTCAATGATGCCCCTCATTCTGAGTTGGAATGTGACTTGTGTCAGACTGTTGTCCGACAGATATAGAAATCCATCAATCCAGTTCCACCTACTAGACTTAATATGCAAGAAGAATTAAACAATGATAAAGGTAAGAGCCCAATGCTTCTTGAAGAACCCCCCATCCTCAGCAAAGAGCAAGGTAAATTGAAACCAAAGGAACTTGATGGTTGTTGGACATTAAGATTCGATGGATTTAAATCTAAGTAGGGTACTAGAGCAGGATTTGAATTGATCAGTCCTAAAGGTAAGAATTATTTTGCTGCTCATAGACTCCAGTTCTAATGCACTAATAATGTTGTTGAATATGAAGCTTTGATCCATGGCTTATTAATGGCATCAAGAAAGAAAGTTAAGATATTACAAGTGTTCAGAGATTCAGAGTTAGTAATTAAACAAGTAAGAAAATAGTATTCATGTCGTGATAGAAGAATGACCAATTATAGGAATAGAGTGTGGGATCTCATTGAGGGGTTTGATTCTTTTAATATCCAGTTGATCCCTCGAAACAAAAATCAAGTTGTTGATTCTCTAGCTCAAGCTGCTAGCACCTTGCAGCCTTTGTCACTCTCAGGATTGAAGAAATTTACCATTGAGCTCACTCCAGTGCCTTCAGTGCCTGACAACGTTACTAATTTCTAGGTATTTGAAGATGACAATCATATTCTGGAATTTATTACAAGCTATGATGTGTTTGCTTCCCAAGTTATTGATGAGATAGAGCCTCAAGAAGCAGAAATAGACTTTGGAGGAATCATTAATCTGAAGACCAAAATTATTCCAAGACGTATGGTGCAACTTGAATGAATTTTTGATTTAGATAAGATAAGACATCAAGAACAACAAGCTAAAAGGGAGTCTCTCAGTAGCCGGTGTGAAACATATGATATGGGGGTGCCTGGTGACACAAAAAATGTTCTTATTGGAAAAGTATGTACTCCAGAAGAAAGAAAGGGGATTATTGATTCCTTACATACATATCATGATGTAATAGCTTGGATTTATGAAGATTTGAAAATGTATGATACTTCAATCATTACACACACCATCCCTTTGAAATCAGATGTCAAACCATTTAGGCAAAGGCAGAGTCCAATCAATGCTTTGTTAGAACCAATTATTCAGAAGGAGGTGCAGAAATTGCTCTTAGCACGCATTATATTTCCAATAAGACACTCTACTTGGGTGGCGAATTTGGTTCCAGTAAGGAAAAATAATGGAGAAATCAGACTATGTGTGGATTTTAGGAATCTGAATAGAGCATCAGAAAAAGATAATTATCCAGTTCCTTCACTGGATGAGGTGCTTCAGATCATTAATGGATCTCAAATGATGTCCTTTTTAGATGGGTATTTTGGATACAACCAAGTTATGGTGCAGTATGAGGATAGGCATAAGACTGCCTTTAATACAAAATGGGGAACTTTTGCTTACAGAAGGATGCCATTTGGGTTGATCAATTTTGGAACTACATTCCAAAGAGCCATGGACATTGCTTTTAAGGATATAATTGGTAAGTGCATCATTATTTATATAGATGATTTGACTATTTTTTCCAAGAAACGAGGTGATCACATAACAAATTTATGCAAAGTATTTCAAAGATGCAGAGAATTTGGTATTTCACTTACTCCAAGAAAGTGCATTTTTGGAGTCATAGAAGGAAAGCTATTGGGACATATTATCTCAAAATAGGGTATTGCTATTGATCCTGAGCGAATACAAGCTATCTTGAAGATTCAGCCTCCTACAAGTAAGAAAGAGATGAAGTCATTCTTTGGTAAGATTAACTTTTTTAGGAAATTTATCACTAGGTTTGCGGAGATAGTTAAGCCATTGAATGCTATGTTGAAACAAGAAGCAAAAATAGAATGGAATGCAGAAGCTAAGGAAGCATTTGCAGAAATTGAGAAAGCTATTGTTGAGGCCCCTGTATTGGTGAGTCCAGATTACACTAAACCTTTTTACATATATTCATTCGCTCCTGATCACTCCTGTGCTATAATGTTAACTCAAAAGTCTGATCAAGGTGATGAACATCCTATAGCCTTCATGAATACTCCCTTAAAAGATACATAATTAAGATATCATAGTGTAGAAAAATAGTCCTATGCTCTGGCCAGAGCAGTGAAGAAGTTCAGGCATTATATTTTGAGGAATAAAGTTTTTTCCATAATGCCTGATCCTGCAGTAAAGTTGTTGTTAATGCAGAATGAGTTAGGTGAATGAAGGGCCAAATCGAAGACCATGTTGCAGGAGTATGATATGGAAATCCAGCCCATGAAATTAGTAAGAGGACAAGGACTTACCAAAACAATGGTTGAGACCAGTCCTGATCTCACAGCTCAACACTATTACCTTTAAGAAGTATCTCCGGGAGAATGGTATGATGAAATCATTTTCTATTTGTTGAATCAACAGTGTCCTAATCACCTTAATATAGTTCAGAGGTGGGCCTTGCACCTAAAGAGTGGAATTTTTATGATGAAGGGAGGTATCTTGTATAAAAGAAATCACAAGGGTGTATACTTAAGATGTTTGGGATAAGAAGAAGTCATCAGAGTAATGACTGAATTTCATGAGAAATATGGCACAGGCCATGGTTTTGCATCATCCACTGCAAACCAGATCTTAAGGGCAGGCTATTACTAGCCTACTTTGTTCAAAGATGCACACCAACATGTGAGAACTTGTCACATATGCCAAACTACAACAAGTAAGGAAAAACATGCAGCTCTTCCACTCCAGCCAGTCATAAAGGTAAAACTATTTGCTCAGTGGGTTATGGACTTCATATGTCCAATTAATCCTCCATCTTTTGTGGGCCACAGTTATATTCTTACCATAACTGATTATTTTACTAGATGGATAGAGGCCTTGTCTTGTAAACAATGTACTTCAGATGTGGTAATCAATTTTCTTGAATCGGGTATTATCAATCGTTTTGGTTGTCTACTATATTTAGTTTGTCATAATGGTCCTGCATTTGCATCACTGAAATTTTCTAATTGGGCATTTGATCATGGGATTGTTATTAAAAATTTTTCCAATTATTACCCTCAAGGTAATGGTTTAGCTGAGTCTTCCAATAAGAATCTACTGACAGTTATATGTAAGTTGTTAGAACAAAATCCTAAGGATTGGCACACCCAACTCTGATTTCCTCTTTGGGCTGACTATGCTAGACTGAAGGCATCCATAGGAACCTCTCCTTATCACCTGGTGTATGTTTTGGAACCTATGTTTCCTATCCAATTGAAAATCCCTACCCTACAGTTTATCAACGAGTACTATAATAAAGAAGATAAACATGAAGCTCATTTGGCTGAATTGTTGCACCTGGAAGAAGAAAGAGATGAAGCCCTAGAAAACTTTGCTAAAAATTTGGGTGTGGTAAAAATATGGTTTGACAGGAGAGCTAAGGTGAAGACCTTTAGAATTTCTAACTTAGTTCTCTACTGGGATAAAGCCCATGACTGTAAGGGAGAGCATGGTAAATTTGACAAAGTTTGGCTTGGTCCTTACTAGATTTTAGAAATTCTAGGAATAATGCTTTTCATTTGAAAACCCTCACTGGTGAGGATATCTCGCTGCCTGTCAATGGGCAGTATCTAAAGCATTATTTTCAACATTGAACTACTTGCAGTTCATCCTTTACATAGTTAGAGTAAGTTGGCTTGCTGCTTTGCTTTGTTGGTTTTGCTTTGGTAGTTTAGTTTTACTTTGATTTGTTTTGCTTTTCGTTTTTTTTTTTTTCTTTTGGGTTACTTGTTTTCTTGGGGTTTTTGCGTCTGTATAACGGGCTATTTTGCTTGGGATTGTTTTGGGAAATTTCTTTTATAAAATCTAATCAATTTTTTAGAGTCAAGTGGTGGAATTCTTTTATTTGATGTCCCTTGTACTTGGAATTAGAGTCACTTGTTTTGGATACACTTTGGAATATATTTGGGTCTCACATTTCCACACTAAAATTAAAGATTCTGGAGTTGCATAGGGTTCTTGAGTAATCTAGCCTGGTGAAAAATCTTATATTCTGCTTCAGTGCCACTGTGTTCCTCGTCCCTCAGTGTGAGTTTCATTACTCACAAAGGTGAAGGAGAAAGGTTCTAAAAAAAAAGGAAAATGTCAAAAATTTAAATAAGCTTCACCTTATCAGGGGTATCTTAGTATCTCTATCGGGGCTATAGACGCATGACTTGCAATAGAGCTATGCTTGGGAGGGTCACAACGATAACCTCGTCGGGGCTATTGATGCTTGACTAGCAGCAAGGCTCTATCCAAGTTGCTTTTGAAGTTTGAACTCTTATGTAGCTTGGTCAGATTTGCTCTGGTTCCCATTGCACTTATAGGATAGGAATAAATGCACAATGAACACACTTGGACCCTGGTATAGGAAAAGGTCTTCTTGCTTGTGGTTTCTGAAACCTTGTCCATAGGTGTCCTGATGAGAGGATTGAAACCAGAGATTCTGGGTTCTTGATTTTAGTTTATTCTTGAAATGCTCGGGAGCATTTCCCCACCCGAGTCACCATTTGTTGTGCAATTTTTGCACACATGCCCCACTGAAAGTGGGGACCCTCTTTCTTTTCACTTTTTGGTGTCTTGACCCTTCTTTCTTGGGAGTTTTGCTTACTTTTGGCTCGTGCTTTGATGTTCATCTTGCCAGTTGAAGTGGCACATTTGTGAATTTTATTGAAAATCTTGAATCCTAAATGCATTCCAGAGTTTTCACTACTCTAGGGAAAATCCGCCCTGGCCGGATTTTCCTGATTTTCTTTCGAAGTCCGGAAGTGATTGCCTTTCAACCCAGATCCGGGGAAATCCATTGTATTCAGATTTCTCCAAAGTCTGTTGCCCTATCGAATCTCCGGGTTTTGGTCTTGGTTGTCTTGTCGATCGTATTAATGGCGATTGTGCAAATTTTGGGGCAATGATATATTGAATCTTGTGGAATTAATTGGCCACTTGAGTTTTTTTATTTGCTTTTCATTTGAGTTTGAGTCTTGGAGCTTGTGGCGTGTTTTTGGATCGTGCTTTTTGACTGGTGCATTTGAGTTTGTGTGCATGGCTCATATCATGTTAGCGTTTGGGAGTTTTTTTTCGGCATCACCAGTTCCATTTCTTTGCTTTAATGGTATGTAGATATGCTCTCTTCCTCTGCTGGTTCAATTACTTTGCATCATTTTGCTTCTAGTCTTTCATTGCTTTGTTATTTTCTTGGGTGTGCACATCATGTCCAGGCATTTTGGGGTTTCCATTATTCTACCAGTCCACCAGTTTGATCATTGAATGTTTATTTTTGGTCTACTATTTCTATTCTTTTGGGCACTTGCTTGCATTGGTTTTAAACTTCCATCTTTTGTTCATAAACAAGTCGTGCATGGTTCTTCGTGCTTTCATGGCGGATATTTTAGGGTTTTTGACCTAGGGCATAACCAATCCTTCTCGAATTGTTGTGAGGAGTGTTTTAAATTCGTATTTGATCCATTGGAGGTCTAGGTTAAGTCATTGTCGAGGTGTAGGCCTTAGGTTTGTGGTCATTTGAATCATTTTGGTAAAGGTGAGAAAAATGTGGAAGGGTTTGGGTTTTTGGTATCCTCGTGGAATTCTACCTCCCAGAGATTTCCCTGGCTTTTCTTGTTCTTTCTCTTTCACCACATTTTCCTGGATTTTGTCTGCCTCGCTAAAAATTGATTCCTCCAGATTTTCCCGGTGTCCGTGGTCAAGTTGTTCTTCTAGATTCAAGCTTTAACAATAATTTATCTAGTTCCCACTAAAATCTGCATCCTTCGGATTTTCCCAAATGTTTCGTGCCTTCTTTATTTTAGTGAATTGATTGGAACTATTGTTGTTATTGGGAAAATCCGTCTCTGGCATATTCTTCTGGGGTTCTTGTGAAAATGTTGAACATGAGGATTAGGAGGAATTTGTTTATTGATGATGTATTTGATGGATTAGATGAACTTATGCTAAGTATTCCTAGGGTTATTCTTTTATCGAATTTATGGATTAAAGTGATATTATGGGGGTTTGTATGCTTGGTTCGCTAGAATCCGCCTGGTCTGAATTTTCCTGGAAATCCTCTCCAGTGTGGAATCCATGAAGGGGGCTAAAACCCAAACTTTGAGATATTGACTACTTGCACTTGTTGTTTCTTTTGGATCTGATTGTGGTCATCTTTATTTGTTTGTAGGTAGGATCAGGACAGGATGCTGGTCAAGGCAAATGGAAGGCAATGGATCCAAGTGCAGAGACTTCTACCATCTATGATGCAGAAAAGGTAAAATTGGACATAAAGAGTAGGATTCCTGAGAGCAAGCTAACTTCTATCTAGTCAAGAATCAATGATATCAATGTGGGTATGTAGGATTATGAATATTTTAAGGCTGAGATGTTAGCACAGATCCATCCTTTGCTATCCAAAAGAATTGTTGACTCTGGATTGGCACATGTTGCAGGCTTTCCCTCCACGGTGCAATATTATGAATTGGTACTTCAATGTGTCAGGAACTATGATAGAGGGACACAAAGGATAATTGGTCCCCAAGGAAGGATTTTGGAAAGCTTTAGCCCTGTATCCATTGCTACAAATTTTCATATACCTGACAAGTCCCATGTGGTGGCCTTTGATATGGATGGTGCTTGGAAACACTATGAGGAAAATGTAGTTAAGTCCTAGTAGGTGATTAACTCTTGGTTGGAGAAGCCTAAGTCCCATTTCTCCAAGTTGCAAAAGCAACTATTTAGGCTCAAGTTTAAAAGGCAATACTACAATGTCATCACTCTTCTCAGCAGGCTGGTAGGGTTGAAGAGTGTATGTGTTTTCGAGACTTGGATGTTTAATTTTATTGCTCAAATGGAGGAGGGAATAGATTATCACTGGGAAGATATCATAAGTGCAGTGATCCATGAGTAGTTATTCAATGTCTTGCAAACCAAGACTTTCACCATGACCTCCTACCTAGTGTATTCATTGGCAAGACTTCACCCATACAAGGGGTACCTTTGGACAAGATGCAATATATGAAGTATATCAACAGCTGCACCTAACTGGAGGAAGCTATAGAAGACCAAATGATTCTTTCACAATGTACATCACCAGATTGCTCCAAGGTGTTGTGAGAATTTCCAATAAAGCTAAGGAGTTGATAAAGAGATATGGGGGATGGTTCATCCAGTTTCCCACTTTTTCTTACATTCGGATTGATGGTTGTCAGAGGGCTCCCTATAGGCTCCCAAGGTACCCAACTAATCACATTATATTGTTGGAAGTCACTAGGCAGATTTGTGACTTTGAGATTATCATAAAGGGAGACAAGCACAAAACAGGTTTTGGGAATGATTTTCCCTTAAAAATAGGAATGAATGAGGTTTTCCCTTCTATCCAGTCTGCTCATGCTTCTGAAAAGGAGATGAGTACTTTGGTCTCTCCTTCCATTCAAAGAGAACAAGGTTTGACATCACTGGTGGAGCACAAAACAAGGCCAGTAGGGAATACACTCATAAGGCTAATATTGAGGATTACTGGGTTAACCTCAGTGATGAATTTGAGGTAAGGAAGAAGAAATTCTCCAAGTTTCCAGTGCACATGGTAAGGTTATACAACATGAAGGCCGTCCCTAACCAAGTGGAAGGGGATGGAAACTCAATCCAGGGTCATGTCTATGAGGCTGTGAAAGACAAGCCAGTTGGAGATGTTCATTGGTTAGAGGAAGAAAAGACAGAGTTGGATCAAATTAAGACCCCGATGATCAAGTACACCAAAATGTGGTTGAAGCACAAGATGCTATAATTGGAGAGTGAGGGTATCCCATGTACTTATGATCTGATGGGAGACTTAGAGTCTCACTCTACTTCTAAGGAATCACTTGAACTAGATCCTATAGGCAAGGAAAAAGTGGATTCCACTTTCAAAATATAGGTTAGGGATTTTCAAGCTGAGAAAGTGGCAAAAGTGAGTAAACAGAGGAAACCTATCACCAAGAAGAGGAGACATACCTCGAGGAGAGAATTTGAAAAGGAAAAAGAAGAGGAAGATGAGGTAGAAGTTACTCCTCCATTGACAAAAAGGAGAAGGCTTGCAAAGCTATCACAGAAACAGGAGGAGGCTCCCAAAGTTGATAAGGAATTGAGCCACCGGTGGTAGAGGTAGAGAGTCCAAGGGAAAGGACACGACTATATATGAGGAGGTCAAGGACTCCTTCCCCAAAGGATGTTGCAATGAAGGAGGATGTTCCAGTGACTGCTCCCACTACTGAATAGGAAAGTGTCTCCATTCCTTAGGATACTGGCAGTGTACAAGAAGAACCAAAGCAGGATGAAGATCCTAAGGATTTGGGAGAGGAAGAATTTTAGGAAGGAGACCTCTACAGTGCAGAGGCAGAAATTGACAAGGTGATTTAGTCTCCTTTGGTAGTGTATGTGGATTCACCTGCAGAGGAACAATTGAAAAAATCTCCTCAATGGGAGGAGATATCGGCTAAGATCCCTTCACCAGCATAGATTTTTGTAGAGGAGTAGATGCAGGAGAAGGAGGATCTAATCATAGAAATCCCTAGTGTGCCAAGTGTTGAAGAGGATACAACTAATGACCAGCAAGAGCAGGACAAGTAGGATACAGTGTCAATTGATTCCACTATTCCAGATTGGTTGGATAAAGAATTGAAAAGTAAAATGGTAATAGTAGAGGATGCTCCTCCCAATTGGGATGTCCTTATGGCTCATGTTGAAAAGGAAAAGATTAAGAAGAAAGCTAGGGTTGTGTCCTCGATTGAGAGAGATGGGTCAGGCAATAGAGTGGCCCACATTGCTACCCCTGCTCTGGATAAAGATAGAGACAATGTGACTACCAAGGATTATCATGTGCAAACTATTAACCTAGGGCATGCTTCTGTGGAACAAGATATTGAGGAATATGAAGGTTCTAGTGCTATAATTGTGGGTAGATTGAAGAAGGTTGTGCAGACCAGGCATGAGTTGGAGAGAGAGTATGAGAAAATGAAGAAGTACTTGCAAGAGTTGACAAAACCCTTGCAGGCTATTAGCTCTTCCTCCTCTGCTGTAGGTTTCTTGCCTCAGGAAAAAATCTTTGAGCTTGAAAGGATGAAAGGCACCACACATGCCACAATTTCTTGGTTGCAGGGTGTTCAAACTAATGGAGATGTTGCCATTAAAGATATCTTGTCGACTGCATGGTATGCCATGAGATCGGTGGACTGGTTGAAGACTGTATTGGCTCAAGACAATGAGGATATTGATCTCCTACTATAAAAAACCACAACAATTATGGATTTCACCGAGGATAAGCTAGTAAAGAGTGGAATTATCCCTTTTCCAAGGGTCTCTAAACCTTGGGAATGGTTTGAAATCCTGCAAATGAGACAGAAGGCCTTGAAGAAGATTCATAAACAGGCAAGGCAGATTGAAGACACTTTGACTAGTATCCATGATAAGTGTATCTCATTCTTTGATGTCATGATAGGAAGGAAGAATTTTGCTTCGAAACATTTTAATCTAGAGCAACTTAGGAAATGGTGGAGAGATTTTTATTCTCCAATTAGTGAAGTTCTAGTCACTGAGCATCAGCTAGATGATGTTGCAACATATATAGAAGTTATTGATAGATACTTGGCTAATAGGGCTGATTGGGATGGTACAGTTAAGCAGGCAAGAGATGACATCAAGTCTCTTAAAAGAAGAGTTAGAGTTTTACCTATACCATATGTTGCTAAGTTGGACAGATTTTTGCTAGTCATGCATGGTGAAGAAGATCAAGCTAAAGACAAGGATGGGAAATAACTATATAGGATTGCATTGAGATTTGTGCTTCCTATTATTCACATGCACTAGGCCGACCCTTTTGATACCCTGGCCGACTTGGATGAAATTGGTGCAAATTGCACATTTCATATTATGTTCCAATATCTTTTGAGGTCGGCCTCTTGTATGGCATGATTTGATTATAAATTCTTATTTTGGGCCGACCTATCTTAGGGATTATCTATAAAATACGCATGTTTCCCAATTTGAGAAGATAGATAGGGAGATAGATAGATAAGTGATACTTGAACTAAAATAGAGATTTGATATTAGAGTGAATTAGGGTTTGTTTCAATGCAAGTGTTGTAACAAAAAACTAGAGTTGTTGCTATTTTGGATGACTTAATATAAGAGAGATATTGTGATTTGGTATCTATCTTGTGGAATTTCATCTGGCATGGTTATTGTTGTTCTATCTTTCAAATTGCTTATAATTTTATAGTTAAATTGTTTGGTGATGCTTAGGGTTTTATGTTTGGAATGTTTGCAGCGATCTCTACTCCATACTTTTTGCAGTTAGCTGACTATTAGCTGCTTTGCAAAGTTAGCCTAGACTCAAAATTGTGCTTAGTTTAGTTATAAGGATTTTTTCATCTCAATTGCAATAGGATTGGTTGAATGAATGTTTTTAAGTTGAAAATATTTAAATACCTTAGAAGATTGCACTATTTATGTGAAATTGCAAATTCATTTGGGTTAAACAGGAAGTAGTTTATGAGAGCGCTCCATTTTGTGCATTTTATCCTTTGGCATTTTCAATCTTAGGGTTAGAAGTAGTTTAGAATCATCTTTGAAAATTTTATATTTTCCTATTTCTTTATTATCAAGGTTCAATCAAAGAATCCAAGTATCGATTCATTGTGTAGATCTGATAAATTCAAAATCCAGTATTTGCTTGTAGTAAGGTCCCTTTGTGATTACCAACATTTTCACATTTATCTCTGAGTTTTTTTATTGCATTGTCAAGACCTGACATTAGAGACCTTGGGGTTATCTCTTTTCCCATAGAGATTTACCTTTCAAGAGAGATAGGATATCATATTTTGTCTTAGTTGTTGCTATGCAAAAAACACCATCAACAGGTTTGTCACTATAGGTGTCTTAGGGTTCATTGTGGAAATAACATCTTGGGTCTTAAGTCTTTTAACTCTCTTCTACTTATGTTTCTTTCTGGCCTAACACTAGATTCACTATCCTCTAGCTCACTCATACTTGCAAGGTGATGGGACTAGGGTTTACAGTATTCTTGACTAAAAAAGGTTCACTTGATTTCTTTGAAAGCTCGGGTATAAATTGCAAGGAAAATAATCCCAGACCCACAATAATATATATATCACTTCAACATAAGGTACTCAACCAGATAAACCATAAGAAAATTATCTCTTAATTCCTTGTGACAATTCAGGAAGCACAACTCAGCACTTTCAACTATGAAGAGATGTTGATTTTTCTTACCCATGTGAGTGATTGACATCAATTTTTTCTGCAATTTCCTTGTTTGGATTCTTCTCACCATTTATTCAGCTTCGTGCTTTCTTCTTTTCTTTTGAACAGCTCCAAATGTGCAAGGAACAAACCAGCCACCTTCTTTATGGCCAAGAAATAGAATGTATCATCATAAATGTTTGATACTGAGCTCATGCGAGTGAACTGACATTTAGCCATTCATATTTAAAACCTGGACGTAGATCAGTGTGTTTTAAAACCACATCAACGATTCCCCTCCACCTCACCACTTTATTTTCTACTTTGAATGATTCCCTCAAGTGTTTCCATCTTGCTCTTTATGTGAGAGACATCGCTTATCACTGATACACTTCCTCATTCAAAAGCCTCATCAATGATGTGGCCATTCCTACAATGAAATCTCAGCCATCCGATCGAAGTCCCATCCTTGAGTATGGTCCTCTTCTCCATCACGCATCGCTAATTCATGGTTCACTCTCTAGATCACATCAGGGATGAGCAAAGAGGATTGAGACACGTGCATCTACATGAAAATAAATGGCACAATATACATCACTCCTAAGAGAACTTTAAATCAGTGAAAACACTTTAACGCTCATCACTCTTTTGAAAAGAACAATCACATAGTTATCCACAATGAGCGATGGAACACACACCAAATTCATCACTCATCACCCATTAGAAACTTAAACCTTATAATGGATCAACAACGAGAGAAAAAAATTAGCATAAAATATCATCGGATATCGCTAATATAGAATGCCATAAATATGAGCAATCGGTGATACCAAAAGAATTAGCAATGACAACGATCATCATACATCACCAATTCAACTTTAAATATTTTGAAACAGATCCGCGATGCATGATATCAAGGAGAATGTAGCTCATCGCTCATCTCATCGTGAATTTTAGTTCACAAACTAAAAATGGATCAGTGATGAGTGATATAGGACTTTTGTTAAGATAATGACCACGTGCACATAAGTTTTGCTTAAAAGAGGGAATCACCTAGGTTGATGAGTAAAAGGCCTTAAAGACATAATAAATAACATTTTTTAAGGATGCAAAGGGAAAATAAAGCATATCAAACAACCTTAAAAGATCTTCATTACTAGGCACAAGGGGCTAGTAATTCTAAAGGATCAGATGACATAAGATATTTTAAGACAACTGGGAATAGGCAACAACAATTCGATGATGAATTAGAACCCTAGTCAGGACACAAGCTTGAGGATCACTGAGGAAGGGTTGTAGGCACACAAAACCTTATAATATTAGCAATGGATAAACCCTAAAATCAAAGGACATATACATCAAATATTTTGTAGGATGACTAATGGAACCAGAATAAATTTCAAGGGTTCCATCAACCACTTTGGTGGTGCTTTAGGAAAGTACCTTGGTGAAAACTTGGAAAATGGGCTACTTGCATAAATAAAGCACCTCCATCTATTCTTTGGCTCTTTATCCTATAATTATTTGCATTACCATCCATTCATCGCATCATTCATCCTATTCATTCTGCCATCCATCCATGTATCTATCATAGCTTGATGTTGTGAAATATTATATCCCCTTTAGTAGTACTTGGCATATTCCAAAGGTCAATTTGTCCTACCTATATCGAGGTAGTCTATTGTGTCACGCTGGGGGCACTTCATTATGCATCATATCAGGTTCTTGTATATCCTAAGTTCATTGGAAATCTCATCAAAAAATCCAAAAACATTTGCAAAATTTTGTATAGCTAAAATACCAAAAACATTCAAAAATTTGTAAAGGAAAAATCCAAAACATCCAAAACATCAAAATCCTAAAAAGTTCAAACATCGAAAATCCAAAAATTGTACCCTTTTCAAACTACATTGTCTTTGAGCTTGAACATAGGCAAGGCCATCATTGATGTTCCCCTGAGACACCCTAGGTTAGTCATTTAGGATTCTACCATAATAAACTGATATTCCCTCAACTATTCATATCTCAGTTGTTAATAAGTCATGTCAAATGAACTACGCGGTTTCTACGTGTATAATCTAGGTAAGACTTATCTTTGATTAGCCCCCAAGGCCCCTAGGATAGATCTTCTAGGTTAGATTCTTGGTCAAAACTCAAAAAAACCCTAAACATTTAGAAAACTCGTAAAACCCTAAAACATCCAAATATCTTCAAAATCCAAAAACATTTAAAAAACTCTTTGAAAATTCTCAAAACATTCAAAATCTTAGAAAATACAAAAAAAAAATGAAAATTAGAAAAGCCAAAAACATTTGTAAAACATTCAAAAGATCTAAACAGCCTCAAATATCTTGGAGAAAACCATAAACAACCTCAAATAAACTGAAAATCAAAACATTCACATAAACCTTTCAAAAAGACCAACAACAACCTCAAAAAAATTCCAAAATTCCAAAAACATTGAAATATTCCAAAAAATCCAAAACCATCCATCTCATCTCGCTTTCACCCACAATAAACCTTCACCCCTAATAAATTTATCGTCACCTTCAACCTTTGGCAAAATAAATAGAAATCAAGTATAGCAAGTCGTAAAGTGAAAACTTAAGTGTCAAAATCTAAAGTCTAGATCATAGGTAAATGTGTCAGTGAAGTTTGTATTAATGGCTTATCAAAAGGCTCATCATCATCCCAACATCAAACAACCATATGATCAACACGTCAAAGGATGTATCTTTCCTACAATGGACATCAATATCAGGCATCAACTTAGCTAAATTAAATGGGCAAGAGATATAGATAACACTGATTTTTTGTCTTTGATCTTTTCTTATGGTTTATCTTAATGACCCATTCCAAGGACCTCTCGATGATGTTTGTTAAAATGATTTAGAGAGAAAGGAATGGGACATCGATCATTATATTTCATTTTTTGGGCTTGTGGGTATTCTTATAAAATAATATTGGTGTATACTTGCTTAGTTGTGTGTAGGGAAGTTATTTGGAGTACATTGTTGACTATTATGTATGCTTTGGTCCAATATATTCTGAACTACTGAACTACATTCCAACGAGGTTTTCGTATGTCAAGATGTGTACAAGAACTATCCTATTTGTAGAGTCAAAGTCCATTACATGATACAACTCCATCTTGGTTATTAATACCTTGATGCATTGTGTCTATGTGTTATATCAAACAATAAGGAATGACAAAAAATCCCAATACCAAGATTTGAGCAAATCATCATCCTGCATTCATCATCACCATGCATTTCTCATCACCATCTCTAATAAAGTCTCAGTGGATCATAGACTTGTTGGATATTTTGAAGCAATCATCAAAGTTAATGGTCATTCATCTTGTTTCTTCTATCTTCTCTTTGTGCTAACCTAGTACCATGGTAGTCAACAAAAACATCAATGCATCCATCTTGCATCCACAAATCATTAGCATACATACATATCACATAAACATAGCATATCACATCATATGTATCTTACATCTTGCATTATCATTTAAGTTGTGATGAATAATATAGATTTATTATTCTAAGCATCTTAAATCATTGCATCACATATCATAAACATGCATCGCATATCATATCATAAGCATAAACATCTACATTATCCATCCATACATCCATATGCATACATCATCACATCATAAAATTGCATAAGAAAATACATAAATAGGAATGCACCCATAACATTTGCATGCATAATCATAGTATAATATCTACATATCATATCATGAAAAGATTCTAAAAAACAAATATAACATTGCATGCATCCATATCATTACATCTCATATATCATCGCATATCACATCATATCAAGTGCATCCATACATGATAACATATAAGCATGTCACATCTCACATCATATGCATCCATACAGTCATAAGCATGAAATAAGATGAACACATCATATATAATTTGTATTTGTATCAATATATATCAAAAAATGAATGCCATGGTATAATATATGGATCATTGTATATATCGATCAAAATACAATATCCACGTGGCTATGAAAAAGGAGCTCATGAATGTATATCTATATCAAAGAATGGGCAACAAAATCAAAAAGTGTATGTAGACTCGAGTTAGCCCTGATGGTTGTTCCCCTCTCTGGCCTACCTCTCTGGCTGATCCTTAGCCTTGGGTCATGCATCGCTCCTCTAGGAGTAGTCTGGTTGTCTAAGTGGCACTAGCACATCTCTATGGTAATGCATCCTATAATAGTTTGCCTCAGTCACAGCCTCTCTATACACCCTGGAAAATATAATACTGCCCTGGGTAGCTGTTGTCATCACCTCTATCTGTTATCATCACCCAATATCCTGATCTCTCTCAATAGTCATAGCCTGTACCTATTGCCTCACATGATATCTCTTTGTTGTGATGGCCACAACCTATTGTTTGGCCTAGTCCCACTTAGTAGTGATAACCAAAATCTACTAGCGGACCTACTCCCACTCACCTATAAGAACCTACACCTATTGTTGTAGCTGCTAAATCTGTATATCTCTAAGATTTGGTGGTGGTGGCTAAACTGGTTGTTGCTGACCGGGCTACTGATGAACAGGAGGCTTCTGAGGAGGATTTTATCCCACTAGTGGCTCCCTTGGAATCTATCCATCTTGGTCATCCTAGCCTCCATATCCTCTGCCCTTGCCTACTCCCCTCCCTCTGGGTCTCCCTCATGGAGGAGCACCTACTAGATCTATCAACCTATGTAGGGTTGTAAAGCAGGCATCATATGCAGGTGTCGTATGTGTGTCCACCTGACCCTGATCATAAGCCCATGGCTGAGCCACCAACTGCTGAAATCCCTCAACCACTTCAGGAGCTGGATTCGTAGGTCCCCATGTGGGTACCTTTTGAGTAGATCTCACGAATATAGCTCTATAGGCATCATCTAGTTTGTCCTACTACTCACCAAACTATCAAGCCACTCTATCTGGTAGGTATTGCTCTATGATGGTGTGCTCCTGATCCTACATGTACTAGGTTTTTCTAGAAAAGTGGAGTTGTTGAACGTCATCATACCATGTTGGCATTTGTAGCCAAGGTCGCCACCTGAAGATTGTCATATCATCGATGACCCGGTGCCATTATGGAAGCCCAAGCTTCCTTGTGTGCTACCTTGTGTGTTGCATAATTATGGCACCTTTATACCTCAAAACCATGATATCATCTAGCTCATTGTCAACCATCTGTATAATCAATCAAAGCACACTAATATGCTCCCAAGCCCAAATGTGTAGCAAGGTAACCCCTATTTCGATCACTCTACCATCACAATAGACAAATTCATGCATATCATGATACAATGAGGCCAACATCATTGGCCCCCATGTGAACTATGTCCTTCTGTAGAGAATTGAATGCCATGCCAAGCCCCACCCTGAGTTGAATCCTTTGCTCTGTCGGTCTAGAGTGACCAAACATTAAATGATGGCTGCAACTATCAATCTAAAAGTGGACACTCAACCTCTGTACATCTCAAGGTCAATCTGTGAAGTGGATAGAATGATGTCCTCAATCTCCATCACCTCATGACAGGCATCATATCTGGTGTCGACATCATAAATCACATGCTTGCCATGTATCAACAAATTTTGTATCCACCATACATCCTCTAAGGTCACTGTCGCCTTGCTTGTTAGAAGGTGGAACGATGAGGTCTCACTGTGACATCGCTCACACAATGCAGTCATCATAGCTAGATGTGTCTGGATGACGGGTGCATATGTGATGTACCATAGGCTAATCTCTTTGAGGTGCTCTTGGTGTAATTTGCATAAATCACCAAGCCTCTCCAAAATTATGGGCTTGTGCTTACGAGACATCAGTGGTGGAATGACCTCCTACACCCACGAAGTGCACGATGTCAAAAAATTGAAAAAAATTGACTTTGTTCGGAATTTCAGCTCCAAAATCATAATAGTGTTGCTATTTACAATAGTGTCACTATATTTCAAATTCCAAATTGTGGCACTTGAAGGAATTTCAAATTGCAAATCATAAATCGCATCACTTTAAACATGTGTCGCGATTTAAACTTTGGAAACCCTAACCCTAATTTTCAAATCGAGAAGTGCATCACTATATAAATATGTGTCACGATTTAAAATTGGAAACCCTAATTCTAAATTGTGAACTACATCGCCATAAACATATGCATCACTAAAAATAATTTTAGTGTCACTGATTCTCAAATGGGTGTCGCTATATAGCAATGCCACCAAAGTTTAAATTTCAAAGAGAAATAAATGCATCAAAAAGTCAAATTTCAAATTAGGTTTTTGATCACATATCGGTGGTCCTACACCTAGAAGCCTCTGGTACTCTCAAACTCAATCAGAAATGTGTCATGGGAGATCTCATCATGCCATTTTGTTAAAGGGTCAGAACTCAAAACAACAAGAATTCTCTAAGGTTTGAATGCACAAATGAATTGAAAGTGATCCTTCTTCCTTCTTGGCTTATTTATGCTAGAAAATTAAGGTTTTTTGGCCTCATTTCATATTCAAGCTAGGGTTTATCATCATTTTCACCAATTTTTCCAATTGGAACATTTTTTTTGTATCGTTTTTTGCATTTTGGCATAATTCTTGCATCCTGAAGCCTTTTTGGACCCCCAAGGAAGCTTTTAACCTTTGTCAAGAAATCAACTCAAAATTCAAAAAAATTGCTTGATTTCTCGAGGGGGCAGGGAATCAGCTTAATCCTTCAATAGTAAGGCATCTAAAAATTAGAAAAAAAAAAAAAATTAAGCAGCAATTTTTCATCCGAGGAGCATCACTCTTTGAACCAAAGAGTAGGTACCTCGCTTCAAAGAGGGACAAAATGTAAACACTGAAAAATGTCTTGAATGATATCATACACTCGAATCAGATATACTGACATCATTTCCTCTTGGAACCCATCCTCTTTTTGCTTAATTAACTAAATTAGCCTAGCTATTTAATTAATTGCATTATTTTCATCTATTTAACCTAATTCATCAAATCAGGTTAATTCATCCCCTTTCACGCTGAAATTTCATCTCATTAAATTAAATAAATCAAAGTATTTAATTTAATTCCTTAAGTCCTCTCATTTAATTCAATAAACCTAAGTTATTTAACTAAATATCATTTCACCTTTCCTCCATTAAATCATTTAATTTAATGAATGTCACTTTAATTCTTCTAATCCCCTAATTGTATGATTAAACCTTGTTTAATTAACAATTTTCTAATTAATCCAATTCCTCCCACTTGCAAAGGAATATTCCAAAAGAATATTCGCCCTTTGCACAATTTAATTTAGTTTTAATTAACTAAATAACCTTTTTCCTCACCCATATCAATATTCGAAAGAATATTTTTTCTCCTTGAATCACTTGAAAAAGGGAATATTCTCACTTGGCTTTTTGAGCAAGCTAAACTTGAAACCTCTTGAGCAAGTCAACTTTTGACCTCTTAAATAGGTCAAAAGGGTGTTTATTTGAAATGAATGATAACCCTTGATTAAGTCACATATTGCATTCTCACCTGTTGATGAGAATCCATGATCCATGCCTCCCATTTCCTCCATTCTTGACCATCGATTAGCTTTTTCAATCTCAACCCTCAATTTCTCATTTGCTTTCCTATAAATAGAACACTATTTGGAGACAAATGGATCCATCTTTCAATTGTAAACTTACGCTATTGAAATCACTCACACTCACACTCATAGTTTACTCACATTTAGCATATTTTAGTTCATTTTTAGTTGCATAATAGCTTTAAGATTCCATTAATGGATTCCATGCATCCATCTTAGCTTGTTTATAAATTAGGGTTTAAATATTTTATCTTAGAATTAGCTTATATTAGCTTAGCAATTGCATATTTAGATCAATTTTAGCATAAAATCATGTTAATTTAGCTCGCATCATGTTCAATTTAGCATAAATCATGTTTTCATCCATATATCACAATGGTTTCATCGATTCTCTTCCATAGAATCGATTGAAACAAGCTCACTAATCATAGGATTGGGAAAGGGTCATTGTTCCACATCAACACAACACCAATTCCAAAACGGGATAAGTTTCAAATGGGGTAGAATAGACATTTCAATGTTTTTATATTTAGAATACTTCATTTCAATAATTGTTTAGTTTATCTTTCATTTGAATGATCTTGTTTGAATACTGAGTATTAGTGGCTATGTTATACTCTGATTCATCATGGATCAAGCATGATCAACCCATACTAATTTCCTCGATTGATAATTATATTGGGATTTCGGTGGCTACTATTGTTCTGGAGGGGGGCCTTGAATATTCACCTTGGTTCGACAAGTGTTGACGGTGCATTCTAGTGGTTTCTTAATTGTAATGATATTAAGGTGATCATTAGCAGTGCAAATGTGATTTACTATAGTGGTATAATCAAATTTGGCATTTGTGTAATTGGCAGAATATTGTTCTTATTACCTGAACTGGAGACTTTTCCTTTTCCATGGTCATGTAGGGGATCTATGAAGACTTTGTGGTCACTATTAGATGATTTTTGTCATCCATTAACTTCGATAGTGCCATTTTCAACAAGGTCTTGGATGATATTCTTCAATTGTCAGTATTATGAGGTGGAGTGTCCTTTAGCTTGGTGATAATCTCAAAAGGCATTATCATCCCACCATGATGGTTTGAATTGTCTAGGATCATATGGTTTTACTTTAGGAAGTTTTATAATGTTATGTTACAAAATTTGTTTGAAGACGGATTCAATTGGTTCCCCAAGAGGAGTGTATTTACGTCTTGTAGGAAACTTCCTTTGGACCCTCTATTCTTACATGTTTTGGATATCATTTTTTGTTTGGTTGAGAATTCTTAGTGTGTTGATGGATGTATTGGGTCCTCTGAGTGTAAAGGTAGGGCATGTATCTATTGATTGGGCATCAATGACACCATCATTGGTCCTATTTTTGTTACGAGCCCAATATTTGCCTTTGTCATTTTATGTGTTTTGAGTGGTCATGTTTTTGTTGGAAGTCTTGATTTCCCCCTTGTCGATGGGGGAATTTTCAAGGATAATGACTTTTTCAACTAGGTATACAAATGAAGTACAACATTGCATTCATAACTCATGTTTCAAGTTTGAGTTGAGGTTTTCTATGAGCATGACAACTTCTTCTTTTTTAGGTATTTCAATGGGACATCTGCTAGCCAAACCCCTCCATTGTTGGAATAAGGTAACAAATTTTTCACCCTCTTCTTGTGTGGTATGACATAGGGTGGTAATTTTTATCTTGTTGTCTATGTTAAATGCAAAGTGTTCTAAAAAAAATTCCGCTAAGTCTCCCCATGTTCTTATGCCAATTGGTAGGTGTGCAAACCACTCAAGTTCTTTCCCTGTGATACTTCATGGGAATAGTCTCATCAAATATGTAGGTTCATATGCAATGTCTATGAAAGTTATGGAAAACTCTTTTATGTTTTTTATAGGATTTTGCTTCCCTCTGTACTTAGGTAGGTTAGGTGTGATATAGCCATGTGGGAAGGGAGGCATGTATAGACTCTTGTCGAACGGATAGGGACATAATTCTTTTATAGAGTAGGTATTTTTGTTAGACACTTGCATATTCTCTATTTGTTGTTGTAGGGAAAGCATTTGAGTCTATAGAACATCCACTTGGGTCAATGACATGTCTTGTGTACTTTGAGAGCCCATGTTGGCATGTTGTAATCCAATATTATGGGATGGATTTTGATTGGGTATGTGTGTATATGATAGATTTTGATTTTGCATACATGTGTAAGGTGGTGTTTTGTTATGAATGTTTTGATTATGAGTTGGAATGTGAGTGTTGTGAAAAAATTAATTTTATTATCCTTTATCATCCAAGCATTAATGACATTCATCCATAGTGCATAAACATGAAAATAAACACAACACCATAACACCAATATTTTACGTGGAAACCCTGTTAGGGGAAAAGCCATGGTGGATGGCCAATCCACAATTACGATCTAAGTATAATCAATACAAAAAGGGGAATGCACTTGCATTCAGGCACACTGCCTAGAGCTCACTGCCATACAAGAGTTCAGATTAAAACCATCTGAAGATTGAACTAAGATGATAGCATATATTTATTCCAAATTATAGTTCTGAATTAAGCACAATCATAGATATGCTGCCTTACAAACTGATTCTGTATTTTTTCTCTGCTCTGCTCATACACACAATACAGATCTTCTATGCACAAGTGAAACTACACTTTATCACTCCTTTGCTCTTCTCTAACTCACAATTCGGATATTAACTCAACTCATACATCCTCCAAAATGATATAGACAAACTTATATATATATATATATATATCTGTAACATAGAATTTATTTACATTTATCAACTTCAATAGAACACAAGAATATTACAACTGTCGGCTCAAATTATAAGGAATATGCAATGCATACCCTTAATGGTCAGCCACAACTTGGCTAGGACCCAAACAAAGATATAAAAACATAAAAACACTTAACTAATTAGTTATCATACATTCGTGACTTTATACATTCTTGAGGTCGGCCTCAATATAAGAAAGACTGAGAACAAGTCAATTGAATCTTTTGACTTCCACGCGGACTGATATGAGCCACTGTGCTTTAGTAGAAACAAAGATAGTATACCAAAAAATATTCCCTGGGATGCGCAATACAAAATAATAACCTGAAATCTTCTTACAGATCAATGAACATTGTGCTACCAAATACTTTGTTCTTCCTTGACAATCTTCAATCTTCCTATCAGTATGAACGAATGATAGTGTGTGGATCTGATCATTGGTTAGGGTTTCCATCAATAAAAACATGAAGTGATACACTTAGTGTCTCTTTCCAACAATCTCCCCTTTTGGCATTGATGGCAACACTTAGTGAAAAATGACTAAGTGTCAGACCAGTACCGAGATAGACTACACTTCTACCCAAAATTCCAAAAATGCAATTCTCCCCCTGAGATGATTGAACATTTTCCACTCCACTTCTTCTCCCCCTTTGACATCAATGGAAAGGTAGGGGTCGCATGCCAAAAATGGATCAATGCATCAAAACGTTTATGCAAAAAGTGTTACTATAACTTACATGAGCTGAAAGATGTTTGCAAATTATTTCTTCAGTTGAATCAAATTTGTGTCCCAAATTCTTTTGAGACTTTCTAGTATTGTGATATGACTAGAGATCAAATAATATTGTATCCCCATAGACTCTAGGTTGGCCAGATCAGAAGCTCCTATAGATTATTCTCCTTCTTTTAGAGCACTTTTCAATATGTCAAGTTTTGGATAAATAATGCTTCTAAGTTCATAGGTTCTGGCAACAATTTTGTCATTTTCATGCTTCAAACCTTTTATGTTATTGAGAAAGGACATTACTTCACCTTCCACTTTCCCAACACCACCAGATAGCGGATCAAATGCTTCAGAGATAGCACTTAACTTGTTTTCCAAATATTTGATCTTCTTTTCATTTGCTTTAGTGAATTTTGAAAAATACAAACATTCTTTGTAGATATTACCTCCTTCTGATAAAGAATTTAGAACATTCTTTATGCATGTGGTTAAAAGAATTTTGTCTTGGACAATCATATTTTTCATTCCATTAAACCTTATCAAATTCATTCTGCACTTTTACCATGGCTGACATTTCTAATGACTCAAAGTGAGTATCAACTAAATTGATAAGTATTTTTAGTTCACAATTGGATGAACTAGCCAGATCTTTCACATAGGATGGCATTATCTTCTCCAGTACTCTGGATGCCAGATTTAGTAGTTCATTGTCCTCAATGTGTGATTTTAGTAGCTCTTCTTTGGCCTGTGCTTGAGCAATCATAGCTACTTTCATTTTTTGGATTTGGCTTAATGTAGATAGGTCAATAGGACCTTAAATTAGTTCTAGATCTAGTTCTTCCTTTTGTTCAACCAAAAATTTCTTTACTACCTCATCAGTGTCTCTTGTTTCAACCAAGACTGCTTTTACATTATCTTTCTTTTCCTCAACTATTGCTTCCTTAGTTGAAGGTTTTGATTTTTCTTCATAGATCTCTACCTTTTCAACTGATGTATTCTTAGGTTCCTCAACATCCATAGGGATTTCGGTGTTAACAGTAGCATCAACATTTCCTTCTTTTACTTCTTTCACTGGATCAAATGAGACATCGTCAGCATGTGTTTCCTCAGTCACAAATTCAACTTTCTCATTCAACACTATTTCCCTCATAATTTTCTTTGTTTCTTTTGTGACTTCCTCGGTTTGAGCAATCATAAGCTTATTAAACCTTGTTTTTCTTTTGAATTTATTTTGGGCCTTGTTCAAAAGTATCTTCATCTCATCCACAGACATCGCTGGACATAGTTCAGCAAGAATCCTTTCTCTCATTTGTTCCTCTTTTGTTCTAGCACTCAACCTTCTTGATTCTAGAATTTCATACAAGCTCTTTGGTAGACTATGCATAATCTCAATCAAAACTTTATTAAAAACATTCATGTGTTTTATCGTTGCTTCTTCAAGAATTCTTTTGTTAGATTCATCTAAAGATTTGTACCATTTGTATAGTGGTTTTAGATTTCCATCCTTAACCAAATATTTTTCAACTACTTGTACTGACATACCTGGTTTGTCAGTCTTTGCTTTCTTCTTTGCCTAGTCACCTTCATCGGAAGGATTTCCATTTGTGACTATTGTTGCCTTGGTGCCTTGATGCCTGATCTCTTTTACTTCTTCATCAAACTTTGTTTTCTCATCATCAGAAACAACCATATACACTCTCTTGCTCTTTTTCTTCCCTTCCTTTCCGGATCCCTTAGGCTCATTTTTTATAGGGGTAGGCTTTCTTGCAGGGGCTGAATGAGATACAAAGCTTCTAGTGGTTCTAGTTTGTGCATATGGTGTTGTTAGACTAGTTGATTGAGTTCTAGCTGCTTGCTTAACTACTTTAGCTTCTTCCCTTTTCTTTCAAGCTTCTTTTAGAAATTTTTTAGATACCCCCCTACTTTCAGCAAGAATTGTACTTCTTTTCTGACTCTCTTATTAATCACAGGTAACCTGAGTTAATTATGGACCTGTGTGTCCTTTTCTGCATATGTTCCAAATCTTTCTTCAATCGGATCCATTGGTTGGCTCAGTATGTGTTGAGTGTACATATCCAGAGCTTTCCCATCAACTTCATATCCCATAGGCATGATCCAGATTATCTTGGGATCAATGGCCTCCATCATACATTGATCAATACTCACCATGAAGCAAATAGAGTCCTTGTATTTCTCTACAATAGAGGTGGGAATTCTTTCCCTTGCTTGCATCATAGACTGAAAGCCTTTGAAGTATCCCCAGATAGCTATATTTCTTGTTTTCATATCTGTAACATTGTATAACAGATCTCTGATTTGTTCAGCTACTGGTTTGTCCTTTTGCCACTAAACTTTTCCAACTCCTGAAACTTCACCCATGAAGTAATCAAATAAACACAAAAGTAGGGTACCATATTTGAAAGAATTTTTCTTATCTTTCTTTATCTTTGCTAGATTTTCCATTAACTGAATTCTCAGTAGTTCACAGAGATCATACTCTACATTTTCTTTCACCATTTGATAAGTGGCATAAATTGTTGTGTTGGATATAGAGTTATCATGGCTAGAATGATAAATTTTGTATCCAATGACCATGGATGCAAATTTCACATCTACATCGATAATTTTTTCAATGGTCATTTCCCTTCTATCATATGTTGATCTTGTGGCATCAGTGGCTGTTTGGTTTTTCACAGACTTGAGAATAGGTAATCCATAGGAATAATTCAGACCAGTTACTACATTGATGGCTTCCTTTGTAATTTTGAACGGAATGCTAAGCCACATAAACTCATCATGCACTCGACTCAAAACATAACGGACCCACTCTAACTCTCCAAATATGGAAAATTTGACCATCTGTGTGAATTTCTTTGTTTCCAAGATTTTATGCTCTGGCTTTACATAATAATCTTCACCAATGATATGATTATTCTATAGATTTAGTAGCTGAGAACTTCCTAGTTCTTCAATATTTGCATGAATATAAACCCTAATGTCCTCTGTGTGTAAAACTCCATGTGGAACGAACTAAAAATCTCCTAGAGGATCAGTCTCAAGGGATTTGTAAGGATGCCACTTAAATTTGGGATGAGGTCAATCTTTAACTTCAACTACCAGAGGAGTATTCATTTTCCCAAATCACAATCTTGCAAATTTTTCTAAAAAAAAATACCTTTTCATCGGATCACAACTTGAATGTTGAAACACTTCTAATGCTTGAATCTCACCTCAAATTGACAATGTTCACCTATGAACTCTCTAGAATTCTTTCTCATTCAAATGCAAGGTGAAAAGTGAAGTGTGGGAATGACCTTTTATCGTTTACACACCTAACTATTTTTATCGGAATAAATGTGATAACTCTAATACATCTAGTTACTTTGTATCTGTACACAGTGATGGATAGGACATCTACGGACCTCCAATATACCATACTATTTTCTCCAATGAGTTTAGCAACATTCATTTATCATCTATGTATCTGTTGAGCACATCCACATCTGGTGTTACTTACTGGTTAGGGGTTTGTATGATTTTCTCGACTGCCCCCCCTAGGCCAAGGGCCTAAGACTAATTCTCGGAGGAATTACTAGAAGCAGGTTCTGGGGTTTGTATGTTTTTCTTTTGATTTACTGGACCTTTTTTGTTCCAGAAATGTGTTGCAATATGACCAAATTTGTTGCATTTTTAGCACACAATATTTCTCTTTCCAAACTATTTATTCCATTGATTTCCTCTTGATCTGCACTGGTTAGCAGTAAGGCCAAGTCAATTGCATGTGTAGCATCTGATGTTTCTATTAAATTTATTAATCATACTTTTGCATTCATTTGACTTATGACCAATCTTATGACACTTAAAACACTAACCTGAGAATGATGGACCACTTTGATTCATTCTGCTTTGGTATTGAGAAGCCATATGTCCAAATTTATTACAACTGAAACAATATTCATTAAATCTTTGAGCATTAGGTTGCCTTACCAGATACCTTCTAGATTTGTTCACTTGGTTTTCTTGTCTAAATCTTTTTTGCTTGGATTTGGAACTTTCTCCTTCTTCATATACAAGACCTCGCTTGTCACCATGAGTCCTTTGACTTCCAATTAGTTCATCAAGCATGGTAGAACTAGCTTTGAACTTCTCTTTATACTCATTAGTAGCAGCAAGTTCATTTATGAGATTATTGAACTGCCTTTCAAGTGCTTCTTCACTATTTTTAGATTGTTCCAATTCATCATCCAATTGGCTGCACACTTCATATTTTTCTTTCAAGGACCGTGTCAGGGTCTCTTCATTTTTCTTTCTATCTTCAATCTCCTTGGTCATCTTCATCATCATGTATTCCATCTCATGCTTTAGGACTGTATTGTCTTTGGTAAGCTTTTCACATTCCTCTATCTTTTCTTTTAGGGCTTGACTGAGTTGTTCTTCTTCAATGCTCTTACTGTCACTTTGCTTAATCTGATCACAAAGTTCCTTTCTCTTTTCTCTAGACTTATTGATTTTCTCTTTCAGAGACTCAATGAATTTCTCAACATCTAAGAGATTTGCTTGCAATTTCTGAACTTTATCCTTTGACTGATCAAGATCATCCAGGGCCACCAAAATTTTTTGTTGAAGACTGCTTGAATCCATTAGAACACGTTTCAAGATCTCCCCAAGTGGTTAGACTTCTTCCAGGGGAACTAGCTCTGATACCAATTGTTGGAAACAAGCTACACTAGGAAGGGGGTGAATCAGTGTTGTGCAAAAATTAACTTTATTATCCTTTATCATCCAAGCATTAATGACATTCATCCATAGTTTATAAACATTAAAATAAATACAACACCATAACACCAAGATTTTTACGTGGAAACCCTATTAGGGGAAAAACCATGATGGATACGCAATCCATAATTATTATTTGAGTATACTCAAATGAAGATTACAAAAAGGGGAATGCACTTGCATTTAGGTGCACTACTTAGAGCTCATTGCTCAAAATAAAAGGCTCACTGCCATACGATAGTTTAGATTAAAACCATCTGAAGATTCAACTGAGATGGTAGCATATATTTATGCTAGATTATAGTTCCGGATTAAGCACAATAATAGATCTGTTGCCTTACAGATTGATTTTGTATTTCTGCTTTGCTCTACTCATACACACAATATAGATCTTCTATGCATAAGTGAAACTATGCTTTATCACTCCTCTGCTCTAATCTAACTCACAATTCAGATATTAACTCAACTCATACATCCTCCAGAATGATACGGACAAACTTATATATATATCTACAACATAGAATTTATTTACACTTTGTCAGCTTCAATGGAACACAAGAAAATTACAGCTATCGGCTCAAATTATGAGGAATATGCAATGTGTACCCTTAATAGTCAGCCACAACCTGGCTAGGACCCAAAAAAAGATATACAAGCATAGAAATACTTAAATGATGAGTTCTCATACATCTGTGACTTTATACATTCATGAGGTCGGCCTTAATACAAGAAATACTGAGAACAAGTCAACTGAATCTTCTAACTTCCACATGGACTGATACGATCCACTGCACTTCAGTAGAAACAAAGATAGTATACCAACAAATATTTCCTAGGATGCACAATACAAAATAATAACTTGAAATCTTCTTACAGATCAATGAACACTATGCTACCGGATACTTTGTTCTTCCTTGACAATCTTTAATCTTCCTACTGGTATGAATGAATGATAGTGTGCGAATATGATCATCAGTTGGGGTTTCCATCAATGACAACACCAATTGATACATGCGGTGTCTCTTGCCAACATACCCTTGGGTATTTTTTTTCACATGTATATGAGGATTAGGCCCTTGTTGTGACACAATGGTATGTTGAGAGGCTGCCATATTTGGTATGGCATTTGTTTTGGGAGTTTTGTTGATAACAATCTTTGGTATTTTGGTTGAAGTGTTTACGCCAAGTGGATTAGAAGAGGATTCCCCTATTTTATTGGATGTGAAAAATGGATTGGATGAAGCACCAAAGGGTTGTTACATAGATTGTTTCATGGTTGGTTTTGTTCCTTGTATCATGTTTTGGGTGCCAAATGGTCAAGTAGGGATTGTCTTTGTGTCTTGTGTGGATCCTCCTCATGGTATAGATGTATTGACTTGGGGGATAGAGCCACTAGAAGTAGGTGTATTGTGTCCTTGAATTTGATTATTTGGTGTAGGATTTTCTTGTAGTGTGTTGAGATCAAAACCATGAGATAATGTGGCTCCTTCTAACAATAGTTTAGCTAGGAAATATTGGGGGTCCAATGCCTCAATTTTGTCCATAAAAGAGGCTACTTTAGGATCTTATGTGGTTTCCTCTACTTCTTCTATGGTGATAGTTCCCTCTTGGTCTCTAAGTAATTGGATTAGGGAATGACTTTCATGGTAGAGGTCCTCCTTGGGAGGGATTGCCAAAGGGGTTGACAAACTCATCATCTTGTGGGAAATCCATTTCTTTTTGTTTCCTTTGCAACCTTGTTTTGACCATAAAATACTTGCAAGAGGGAAATTAATATGAAGGTGAGTATACAAAAGTTAGGATTATGCCTATGTATGACCAAGGTAAGACTAGGACCAAGGTTATGCAACTATATGTTTTGTATTTTTCAAAGTATAGGATAGCCTAATGATGATACCAAGATATCGATTCAAAGTAAAAAAAATTCAAGATGTCAATAGGATGAAGGTCACAATGAGGTTCCAAATTATGGTAATTTATATGAAAAATAATGTCTAAGGATGGTACCAAGACAAAGGACCAAAGTGATAATAGTCAAAATATCAATAGTGTCACAATGAGGTCAATATCTTGAGTATGTCTAGGGTATGCCAAATGCAATGCAAGTGTGGAAGGATGATGGGTGTGAATGATAATATGACCTTTAGAAGAGGATGACTAAGAATATGGCAACTAAGAACCTTGTGGAAAATCTAAGGTAAGGTTACTTAATCAAACTAAGATATCCAAGGTTAAAATTTTAATTTATCAAGACCTCGATGATGGTAAGGACTAAAATGATGAGTTGGAAAAGGTGGTCTCAGACTAGCCTTGTGAGTTGGGGAGACAACCTAAACGAAAAGGGACTAATATGGTGGAAAAGAGAAGTTAAGATAAATCTGATTTTGTCACTATGATCTTCTCTAAATTCTGATAAGTTTCCAAAGCCAAAGTTTACAACAAGATGTATGCAAACTAAAGGATGACCTAATGTTTGACCTATGGAAAATGCAAAGAGTGCAATGATGGAGGAATGAATGGATTGGAAATGATAGGTCTGGAAGCTTGCAAGTCTATGATCAGAGAGCAAGATGATACTCAAGAATTGATCAGAAAATGGATTCTCATTTTTCCCCTAAATTTTTTAATGACGGGCAATTACGTCATTTTAGGTCTCATTTGTGGTGTTTTTTAAATAGTTGTCATTTGGAAATCTCAGTTGTGGTGAATGACAGTCAATTGTGGTGTTTAGTGTGTTTTGACCTAAGTTGAATGTTTTGAGCTCAATTTTGGATCCATTTTTTGGCAAAATATGAATGGAAAACACTGAAAAATAGTCTAAAGACACTTGTTTGGTCTAATTTGAGTGTGAAAATGTATAATTATAATGTGTATGCAAGCACTCATAAATAATGCACAACCTAGGTTGGAAAAGATACTACTTTTTGACTCCCTACTTGGATTGCTCTAAACACTTAAACAAAGCAGACACCTAGAGATCTTGGTGACACTGGTTCACCCTTACACAACACGGGCACACCAAAATCTCTTACACCCGAAGATCAAAAGATCTTATGAGCTGACGGATTTCCTGTCTCTACAATGAATAGTGGAATGTAGGGTAGCTTCAGAGGTCTGACCTCCTGCACCAGCAAGTAAAAGGGTTTTTTGGACTCTACAACAAGTGGTTCTTAATCTATGTTTCAGGGTAATCCTCATGCCTATATATATGATGGTTCACTCAATTAAGAGGCGTACCAGTCCCTTCCTTAGAAATTATTTTGACACATCTCAAGGATATTGAGGGAGACATCTATAGGACATCCACTCCAAGTGATTGAAGACTTTCCCAACAATCACAAATATTTATATAGTAGATCAAAACAAAGTACCTCTTTGGTCGTTCCCTCTCACAAGTTGGGAGGTAGGCCCTCTAAGGGTAACAAAAGTGAGAAAAGTATGTTGTTTTTGATCTCCAAGATCACACGAAGTGCAAGGAGAGAGCATACACAACACCTTTTTCTCACACTCACATGGTGTTCATTTTAAAAAGAAAAATCCCAAAACCAAATATGTGGGTGATTATACAAATGCCACAAGATTTTTTTGATTCTTAAGATCACCAAATGGTGTGAGAGAAGAGCATACACACCTAAAAGCACAAGACAATGAAGACACTAGCTCTTTTTATGCCCAAATGCAAATGTCAGAAAGATACTCAATGCAGGTTTATTATCAATTTTAAGTGCCAAATGAGTGAAAATGCAAGTTCTTTTTGACCAATGAGAGAAGAAATGAAAATTGTTATAAATTTTAAGCCCAGTGACATGTAAATGCAAGGTTAATTTAAATCCCAATGAGTGTTTGAAAATGAAACAAGATAGATAAGTTAGCAAGATCAAATGAAATGCCTCATTTCCACATGTGCCACACATTAGAAATCAAATGTCAGTAACAAAAAACCCCTAGACAATGGAATGCAAGAGATCTAAACTAAAAATTTTGACTAAAACCCTAAACTTCAAATTAACAAGCAATTGTGTCACAGAAAATAATAGTTATAGCTCACAACTAGAAGTAATTACGTCATAGGAATAGCGAGTCCATCATGATTTTAGCTTTCAGACGATATCAGATGTGGTAAACCCCCAAACGATTGCGGAAAATAATAGTCGAATGTGTCACGCATAATTGTACCTGCAAAATATGAAAAATCTAACCAAATTCAAACATCTAACAACTAATATGAAATGAAAATAAGGTTAATCTTAGCAGGCAAAAAACCAGATAACAAAAATTTGCCAGAAATTTTGAGAAATCAAACAAAGTCAAGATATTCCCTAATCTGGATCAATTGTGTCATTTGGCGTCATGGTTGTGACACTATGTCATAGGAGGTTACATCATTTTAGCTAGCAATTGTGTCGATCTGTACTTATAACCTTTAAAATTAAATTTTTTGTTCAATTCTACAAAATTGTCCTTTCACTTTAGGTTCACCAGTGTAAATCAGGGTAAAATTATCAAGGTTAGGAAATAATGCATTTAAATCAAACCCTAATAATCAATGAATTAAAAATAAGCATAAAGACCAGTGTTCCACGGGGACGCGTCCCCCCCAAAAAACCCCGCGTTTCTTAGAGGGGGACGTCTCGGAGACTTGGGGACTTGGGGGAGACGTCCCCCCACCAGGCCACCACCAACGCAACCATCCCACCACTAGTGTCGCTGTCTCCAAGACGCTGATAGGACTTTGAGGGCGTTGGGGTGTCCTCAAGATGTCTAGGGGACTCCTAATTGTCTCCAAGATGTATAATTCTTATACTTATACATCTTTTTATAACTTTTTTTTCAAGTACTATATGTATTTCAACACCCTACTGCGCCCTCTCCGCCATCCCCCCGCCGTCCCCCTACTGTTTCCAAACTTAGGCCCCCCGTCCCCAAGTCTCAAAAACACGTCCCCTGTCGTCCCCCCGTCCCCGTCCCCAAAACCCCGTGGAACACTGATAAAGACACAAACATAAAGAAATATCACCATAGAGTCTTCATGCCACCATTGATTCACCTCCATTGCCCTTCTCCATCTTGCTTGATATGAATAATTTCCCTTAGATTTGAGTGTGCAATAATAAGCCTATGACAATGACTAGTAAAATATTGAAGATTGTTATCTCACATTAACAGCATGTACTTGCATATGAACTAGGTATAGATTGGATGTAGGTAAGATGTAGATGACAAAATGACAAGGACAAGGGTCTTTTATAGAAAAGACAATTTTGAATGAAGGGTTGAGATTGGATGTCAATAAGATGTATTAATCAATGGTCAAGAATGAAAGTTGTAGTATGGAATAGGGTTGGGGAAAAATTAGGGAAAATGATAAGGATGAATGGCTAGGATTGAATTATAAGATAATTCAACCAAGGGCTGAAATTAAATGAGATGTCAAGAGATAAGGTTTGATGTGGAAGATAAGATTGGCATGGATAAAGAGGTTGTAGGAGAAATTCAAATGAATAATTAAATGATAATTTAATTCAAAAATAGGAGGAAGATGATAAATTAGTAAGTAATTAAATAAATGAAATTTATTTAATTCAATGATACAAAAGGCTAATGAATAATTATATAATTAAAATAATTATTTAATTATAATTGAAAGTGGCAAATAATTAAATAAGTAAAATTTATTTAATTATAGAAGAAAAGAATATTAGTGACATGATTAAATAATTAGAATTTATTTAATTAATCAAAAGAGGAAATACAAAGCTAGGAATGAATTAATTAAATAATTAAAATTATTAAATAAATAGAAGACTTATGACCTTAGGAAATAATTAAATAATTAATATTATTTAATTATCAAGGATGAAATGAGGAAATGATGGAGAATTAGAGTTCACAGGCCTAGGACAATTTTTAGTGTCTACAGACCTAATTTGTTTGATGTTTTGATTTTGAAAACATAGTATATAACATGTAAAACTGACTCAATGAGGTGATAAAATGATTTTCACATGTTCTTCCATAAGAACTCACTAATTGGTGTCACAAGGTCTCAACATGAAAACATGCCATAGAGTACAACCTATTTAGTGGATAGATCGGGTTTATCTTCTCAAAGTAGGCCCACATGATAAAATACCACACATAGAATGAGTGACTAGAGTATGAGCACGTAAATGACATGCCTCTTACCTTGGAAGGAAAAGTTCCTTGAAAGGAATTTTTTCACCTCAACTATGCTTGGTACATGGCGAGTGACTTCATGAAATGATGATATTCCATTGCACCACTAAGAGAAGATGTTTGAAAGTCTTAGGCCTCTTAAATAATAGGTTTCTAGTGGGTATAACATTAGTGAACATTTTCAACCTCTCGGACATCTCCTTGGGGCCCAAAAAAATAGACACCCCTAGCAAAAGTTTGAAGTGCTACATGCATAGATTGACCTATACTTTCGCTCTTATTCAATTTATATAGTGTGCCAAAAAATTTCACTTGAGGTTGAACCCTTGAGTTCTCTGTGAGGATGTATCTCAAGGTAGACCTCCTACTCAAAAGAAAAAAAAGGAGTTACTATTTCTCTTCACCTAATATGGCACTAGGTGTGAGAGGAGAGGATACATAGCAACTACCTTAGGGTTACAATGAACAAAGTGCAAGTTCAAGATGTTTCTCTTCACCCAAGATGGCACTAGGTGCAAGGGGAGAGGATACGCATCCAACTTACCAAACATAGAAGACAATGAACACAAAGTTCATTTTAGGTGCACCAAAATAGATGTATGGTTCATTTTTAGTTGCATATAAAAGGTACAATTTGTTGATTCTTTTAAAACCCAAATGACAAGTGTGTTCATTTCAGGCCAAAATAAGTGTGTTCATTTTAAACCCAAAATCCAAAAGTGAGAGTTGTGGGGTTTAATTTTAGGCACCAATGTAAAGTTTGAACCTACTCTAATGCATTAAAATGAAAGAGTTGTAAAGTTATTCCCTCAAATAAGTGTTAATAAACACTTTGGAATTGGATTCATGATTCATGATTTTCCTTCAACAAGTGTTAACAAATAATTTTTCACTTTGATCCAAGATTGATGATTCACCTAGTTCCTTGCAAATTTTAGTCTCATAAACCAGAAAATAGCGAACAAATATTTAGGGTTAGGTGAAAATTGAAAACCAAATAAAATTGATCCCTAAAAATTTAAGTCTCTATTTTACCTTGCAAAAGAGTCATACTATTGTGCAAAGGCATTGGACTGTCAAATAGAAGTTTTGCACTACAAATCTACCAAAACTAGGGGCTGCATTGCAAAAGTGGGGGGCTATATTGCAAAAGGGGGGGCTATATTACAAAAGCAAGGGTTATATTGCAAAATCAGGGGCTATATTGCAAAAGAGGGGGCTATATTGCAAAAGCAGGGGCTATATTGCAAAAGTGGGGGCTATGCACAAGTGGGGACTATGCAAAGGCACCGTTATTTGTAAAAGAATTGGCTATATTGCAAAAGTAGGGACTATAAAAAGGCATCTCTATTTACAAAAGTGTTGCTCTACCACAAAAAAATGTGTCGATCTACTTCTATAACCTACAATGTCCAACAAACTCAAACCAAATTGATTAGTTCATGGATGTGGGTCCCACCGGGAATGCAATTATGTGAACATGGAATATTAATAAAATCAATTAGGTTAGGAATCAGCTAAGAAACAAACCAATTGATCTAACTAAACTATATTCCAATGAAATTATTTACAAATATTAATAAAGCTTAAAGAAAACATAAAATATCAAAGATAATCCAATTAAAATCCTAATTAAGAAATGGAAACCTCAATCCCATTGGGAGTGTTGACTTCTTCTTTGGCATTTGTCCTTGTAGTCAAAACTACCCTGGGTTGGTGCCTTGGCATTTCACAGTTTGGTCTTATTATGGCATTTGATTGGCACATTTGATATTTGGTATTCCTTTGACATTGGCACAGTTGGCATAGTTTCTTGTAAGGGTATTCAGAATGGTCATGGCACACAGGTTATCGATCATGTTGAACATTTGTAAGCTCATTTTACCAAAAAAATCAGTACTTCAGATGTCAAAACATTCATTTTTTCAGGTGCTTAAGGGCTTCACGTTTTGTGGTTTTGGTTATCACTTTTTATTGTGTCTTGTTTATGCACATATGTATATCTCTTTGCATATATGCTTGCTACTATAATTGTGTCATCGGATATGTGAAAATGGACATCAAAGTATGTGGATGAAATCGGCATCAAAAGGTGATTAAGAGGTTTGCATGGTTTATAAGTGATATAAATCTTTGGTAAGTGCCTTGGTCGGAGTTATTGTATAGCACATTTTAAAAGTGCACTCAAGCCGACTATAGTTCTTTTGTGATCGGGTTGTTTATAGTTGACATGGTTCACTAATTTTGGCACGGGGATATGGTACATTGATATTGGCATGGAATTAGACTTTATTATATTTCTAAAGGCATTGGACATATCGGGCTTTATGTCATTGAAAATGAATTTGAATAAAGGTAAAAAAATTGATCATTACATTTGCATATGATATCGGGTCTTTTGGTTAACAAACCTCTTGGCCTTAAGGATGACAGCAGGTATGAGGTTATGTTTATTTAAAAAGAGTCACTATGGAAGTGACATCGCTTTGATTCCTTGGAAACAAGGATGACTAAGGTAATCAAAATTTGGTTTCTAAAGTAGTCATGACAAATTATGTAAGGCATTATTGTGTTGGCATTTCACTTGATTAATAATTGAACAGTGGTAATGATGATCTACGGTGTGCATGCATTGCATTGGTCTATCCACGGAATTCAAAATGCGTTATGGGTTTCTAATTATTACTTCAATCCTTTCAGACTTCAAACTTTATCAACAATTGTAAATGTCATCGGTTGATTTTCCTTGGAAATCTTTAGGGAAATCATTTTTTTTTTTCACATGCTCGAGGGTTTGGAACCCTAACTCGACCACCACCATAGAAATCTTCTCAGCCATTTCATTGTGTTTGTTGGCTTTCTCAAATACTTGGATAGCGAATGGGGGAATCTATAAGATCCTTACCCTGGTTGATGGTTGTGTCAGCTTCTTTTTTGTGCGTGAAGGCTCAAAATTGGAAGGAGTCTTGGTCATTTTGCTCTTTGTCAGTCTGGTAAATGTATTCATGACAGTCTCTCCATCATTCTTCTCAGGTATTCATCTTTTCAACTGTTTTGAAGAACCGTTACTTCTATTGGCACAAAATTTTTAAGACATGTGTTTGCTTCATTCTCAAAAATGGTAAATATGGTTTATTTGTTTGTGATCAGAAATGATGCATGTCAATTTCACATAATCTGAAATGCATATCTAAATAGTTTACCATATTGATTTTTCTCCTGCTTTAAGGGATGGTGTTTTTTATTTATGGGTAATCATGAGCTCTGTAAATCCTTTCAGTCTCTCACCTAGATTTGGTGATATTTGTTTCTGGTTGCATTATTATGAGGTTTGGGTTACACTATAATGGGGTTTCAGTTACATTACTGATGCAGCAGTTTTCGAGGTTATTGTTCATGGAATATTTATATGTTTTAATGTTGTTTCAGTTAGCATTTCCTGTGCAAGATCCTCATGTGGTTAGGGTTTAGTCTCCTTTCTAAAATTTCATATTCCTTGACTATTCTTTTCAGAAGAAAACCTCCATGCTGAACATTTTCTCATAAACACAACAATACCTGGCCATGTTGTTCCACAGAAAGTGGGTACTTTAAGTTTTACCTCTATTGTTTTGAAATATGAAAAAGAAGTTACTATTGTAATTTAATCGAGATGTAATGATGAATATTGTGTAAGAAGAAAAACGGAGAGATTAGGGTTTTTCAGATTATTGGTAAACTTCAAAGAAAGTGTTAACTATTTTAGAGAAAAAAAATATGACAATGAAGTATACTGAAAAAGAAACACAAGTACTGTATTGAAAAAATGTTGAGCTCTAAGATTGAAAACAAGAAATATGAATTAAATATCAAGTTTTCTTAAGGCTTGACAATGATTAGAATTCTGAAGGGTCATTCTTGAACCTTGAGGATTGTAGGCATTGTCCGTCAAGAGGTATTTGAGAGAAACGAGAGAAACGGAGAGATCCTCTATATCATTGTATATCTTACTGAAAATAGAAAAGGGGTTGGTGCTCCTTGAGATTGGTGTCTCTAAATGATGGGTTGGTGCAGCTTGAGTTGGCACTCAGAAATTAGCCTTTAAGGCATTGTAAGCAGTGGTTTTGAAATTAAGCCAGTAAGCTAGTTTAAGAGTGGTTTTTCTACCTCAAGAGGGTTTTCCACTCAGCAATTTTTATGTCTCTCATTTGTGTGATTTGTGTCTATCTTGCATAATATTTCTTTCAGTCATTTATGTTATTGTGCTCATTTAGTTAGTCAATGCTTTGATACTTTAAGGTTGTTTAAAATTTTAACGTCCATTTGTTCAAGTCTGTCATGCAAATTTAGATTGTGTAAATCTGATGCAAAAAGTTTTTCATAAAGTGAATTTACATCTGCATTCTATTTTCATTATATGAATGCTCAATTTTTTTTCAAAAGCAAGTCAAAGTTGCATTTTATGAAGTATTATAGTTTTGTTCATAAAGCACGAAAAGATTGTTCATAAAGCTTTGATCGAACAATATCATATGATGCTTTTAATATGGGTTGTAAATGTTAGTCAAGTTTCATGTCAAACTGATCTAAAGTGTTAATGTCCACTTGCTTAAATAAATTTGTCACATTGGGTTAAAATTAGTAAAAATTTCATTATCCATTCAAAGTTAAAAGTTAAAATTATTCCACTTTGATTCACCCCCCCACTCTTAGAGTGAATCCACTTCCAACAATTGGTATCAGAGCGTAGGTTCCTGCATTAGGTTTCATACCGAGGATTGATTTTGGTCTTGGAAGTCTATTTTTGGAGTGTCATGGAGTATTCGTCATGGCTAAGTGCAAAAGGAACAAAGGTCAAAAGAAATCTACTAGTATCAAGCAAACATTTGATAAATCAACCCCTACCAAGTCTAGTGAAGTTTTGTCTCAATAACTACCCCTGCCAGTTAATACTAAAAGTGATCCTACAGTTGGTAAAGAAGATCACTTAGTAAGTGACTTTGAACAAGAATTTGGCAAAAAGGATTGTGAAGGTGATGAGTTAGAGGTTGATTTGGAGGAAAAACTGCTTGCTACCTTAGATGAGCTTAAGAGGATTAGAAAAGAAAATTAGGATCTTAAGGTACGCTTATAGGAAAGTGTCAGTGTCAATAAAGTTGTAATACAAGATCATAATGATGATAAAAATATTATTGAATTTTTGAAAGCCCAAATGGTTAATAAGAAAAAGAATGAATAGGGATTAGAAGCCAAGTTAAAAGACAAGAATGAAGTATGTAATAAATTGGAAAATGAGGTTGCCTCATTAAAGAAATTTTTAGATAATGATTCCTTGTTAAAAGAACTAACTCTTAAAGATGATTTGATTATCAGTCAGAAAATTGAAATTGAAGAATGTAAAAGGATAGTAGTTGTTGTAAGGTCTGATTTGGAAGTTAAAAAGATTGAATGTCTAAAAATTGAAGGAGAAGTAGTTGCATTAAGAAAAGAGCTTGAAAGTATTAAGGTTCAATTGGATAAAAATCAGAAATTTGATTGCAGTACTAATTTATTGAATGAGATGATTGGCAGACAAAAGTGATTTAAAGATCCTACAGGAGTAAGCTATGAGGCTGGACAAGGCTCTACAAAAGAATCTAAACATGAAACAGTTTTTGCTACTGCAGATGGAAAGTCATTTATAGCCAAGAAAACACCAAGATTGAAGGTTGATCTCGGTCACCATATTATTGTTGCTCAGACAAAAGAAAAATGGGGTAGGACAAAAATACCATCAAAATATTCATTTATCAGGTATAACCACTCTCAATTTCATGGCTATTGTTATTTTTGTAATGCTTATGGACATAGAGCAAAAAAAAATTGGATGAATAAAACTCATAATAATGTGAGAAATGTCAAGAGAGGTTCATACAACAGGTCTAAAAGAAATTGTTCTCTCTTTGGTCTAGACAACACTACTATATGTTATAGGTGTAATTAGTTTGGACACAAAGCACAGTGGTGTAAGAAACATTTGTTAAAGACATCTAGGGACTACATGTTCAAACAAAAGGAAATTAATTCCATTAGTAAGGAGAAGACAAAGCCTATACAAGTATGGAGAAGAAAGAAAGAACTAAATCTTGTGCATGTTGCACAAGAATCATTTCTAAGCATTTGAAAGGCAGTATGAAGACAAGGGGAGATGATTAATGAATTTTCAATAAACCCCTTTGATATCAAATAAAAGGTAGTTAAATGTTGTTTTTTCATAACCTATTTATCATCAAAATACAAGAAATATATTTGTTTTATTGTCTATGTTGGGAATAACAGTGACAATGAGTTGATGGTAACTGTCTTAATGTTGTGGTTCATTTATATCATCATTTTGTTAGAAGATGATTTCTCATATGACTACTGGTGTTGTTGCAGTTGATGCTTTTTGTTTCTTTGGGAGTGTCCATAGTAAAAGCTACTTGTGACACAATTACGCTTTCCACCATTTGTGAACAAATTGTTATTAACCTTACTTTGTTGAAATGTATTGTTTGGGATAGAAGGATCAATATTTTTTTGTACTTATCAGAATCGGTGATGGTTTGTGTTACTCGAGAGATACATGAGCTTAAGATGCCTGAACAGTGAAGCAATGCTCATTTTTTCTTTGTCATCAAATCTTGCTATATTGTCTCATCATTGTTTGATACATTGAAACCATATCTAACAGCAAATTGATACAATACAATGCCTTGATTTATATGATTGATGTTTCAGCAACAGAGCATGTTAAGATAGTGAGTTGATTGAGGTCTTAATTGAAATAATGATTAATTAGTTAAAAAACGTTAACGGTAAATGTTGAGTTTTGCAGTGTTGTGCTTGGAAAACATGAACGACATACTAAGTATTTGCTATAAAATCATTTTTTTGGAGTTGTGGTTGTTGGTGTAGCATTTTTGACATTGTTTATGTTGGTATAATATATGTGTACTTGATAACAGACAAACAACATTGATAGAAGTTTGGGTATTCTTGGATGATGAAGATTTCAATATGCATCTAATGATCAATATTTTCTTTTGACAGTTAATTATTACATGATACTTATAGTTTGGTGACTTGAGACTTATATAGTGGACTGTATGCTATAGTTTTGGCTACTTTGTGTTATTGTGGTGGAAGATGTTATTCTAAAGAACAAGTAAGTTATTGAATCAACATTAAAGATTCGTTGATTGAAGAACTTGCACATTTTCAATAAGCTTGAGAAAAGAAATGGTGTCTTATGGATCAGAAAGGATTTTTTGTGAAGCTTCTTTGTAGGGGGATCTTGGTTCTATGGTTTCTCTCTTATAGCTTGATTATCATTTTTTTCTACTCTAATTGTATTTGCAGTTGGTTTCATTGGTTGTTTGGATTTTAGATGTTTATCATGGTTTTTCGTCTTTGGTAACAATACTGGCATTGATGACACATTTACATAATCTGGGTGGCACATATTGTGAACAGTTTGTTCCTGGTTCACATGTTTAATGGAAAGCAATTAGTTTTTATATGTTGGTACTGATGTTTTCCATATATTCATTACAGCAGGATATGCATTTGTGCATGGTTATTCATACTGGTAGTAGTGTGTTTACAGTTGACAATGGAGGATAAAGTTTAATATGACCAAAAGGTGGTATGTTCAAGTAACTGATCTTCAATCTTTGTTGACAAAGATCACCATGACATGTTCAGATGGTTTTTTCATTTCATATCTTCATGGTTCTTTCACATTATCTCAGTGATTGATATATCTGAAGTCTTCATCCAGTTCATATGTTTCAAATTGGCTTGACATCATGATCGACATCTAAAGATGAAACATTGATATTGATTAAGAGTGATTTGTTCTCTAATATTGTTACACAAGAACAGTTAGCCTTGGTGGGCAGTTTTGGTTATGAATCTTTGATAGATTGCTCGAATAGTGGTAGTACAATGATGTTAAAATTTGCAGCCTTATGATGTTGTTGGTTTTTCAGTCATTTTGGTTTGCTCTTGATGTCAAACCCGAGATTGATACATTTGTTTAGATTCATGACATTAAGATGATATCCATTAGCATTCATGGTGTCGCAACTTACAGAACTTATTTCTCAGGATATTAATGCTTCCTATTCATATTTCCCCTCTGCAGACACTTATATTTTTTTGTTGGACTAACAGTGAGAATTATGCTACAGGTTATTCGGGGTCATGAATTCAATATATGTTATAGGTCACATTTTTTCATGGGCATGTATTTGTTTGAGGTTCGGCTTGGTATAATAGGTGAACATATTATTGGTTCTTAAAAAGAGGATTCATCTACATCCACATCAAAATAGAGGTGCTTGAAAGTATTGGTTCATTGTTTTGGTGATCATCATGGCACATATTCTTACCTTCACCAAGCACCATAAATTGTTTCTGATTCACTTGGCTTATAGTATTGGGTCTACATTTTTGTTGCATTCTTTCTCTATCTATAGCTCGGTATTGGTTGGTTGTTGTATTTCATGGCATATCACAGGTTTCTTCCTTTGTCCTTGTGACAAAAAGGGGGAGAAAATGGTGGTTCAGATGGCTCAAATTTTTTCCATCAAGGACAAAGGGGGAGTTTGTTGGCTTCTTCTGTGGCATTTTTCCTTGAAGTCAAAACTACCCTGGGTTGGTGCCTTGGCATTTCACAGTTTGGTCTTATTATGGCATTTGATTGGCACATTTGATATTTGGTATTCATTTGACATTGGCACAGTTGGTGTAGTTTCTTGTAAGGGTATTCATAATTATCATGGCACACAGGTTATCGATCATGTTGAACATTTGTAGGCTCAGTTTACCAAAACAATCAGTACTTCAAATGTCAAAACATTCATTTTTTTAGGTGCTTAAGGGATTCACGTTTTTTGGTTATGGTTATCACATTTTATTGTTTATTATTTATGAACATATGTATATCTCTTGGCATATAGGCTTGCTACTATAATTGTGTCATCAGATATTTGAAAATGGACATCAAAGTATGTAGATGAAATTGGCATCAAAAGGTGATTAAGAGGTTTGCATTGCTCATAAGTGATATAAATCTTTGGTAAGTGCCTTGGTCGGCATTATTTCATAGCACATTTTAAAAGTGCACTCAAGCTGACTATAGTTCTTTTGTGATCGGGTTGTTTATAGTTGACATGGTTCACTATTTTTGGCACGGGTATATGGTACATTGATATTGGCATGGGATTAGACTTTATTATATTTCTAAAGGCATTGGACATATCAAGCTTTATGTCATTGAAAATGACTTTGAATAAAGGTAAACTAATTGATCATTACATTTGCATATGATATCGGGTCTTTTGGTTAACAAATCTCTTGGCCTTAAGGCCGACAACAGGTATGAGGTTATGTTTATTTAAAAAGAGTCACTATGGAAGTGACATGGCTTTGATTCCTTGGAAAAAAGGATGACTAAGGTAATCGGCATTTGGGTTCTAAAGTAGTCATGACAAATTATGTAAGGCATTATTGTGTCGTCATTTCACTTGACTATTAATTGAACGGTGGTAATGATGATCTACGGTGTGCATGCATTCAAAGGAAATGAGATGGTCGGCATGCATTGCATTGGTCTATCCATGAAATTCAAAATGCATTATGGGTTTCTAATTATAACTTTGGTCCTTTCAGACTTCAAACTTTATCAACAGTTGTAAATGTCATCAATTGATTTGCCTTGGAAAAGTTTAGGGCAGTCATTTTTTATTTCACATGCTCGAGGGTTTGGAACCCTAACTCGGTCGCCACCATAGAAATCTTCTTAGTCATTTCACTGTGTTTGTTGGCTTTCTAAAACAATTGGATAGCCAATGGGGGAATCTGAAAGATCCTTACCCTGGTCAATGGTTGTATCAGCTTCTTTTCTGTGGGTGAAAGCTCAAAATTGGAAGGAGTCTTGGTCGTTTTTCTCTCTATCGGTTTGGTAAATGTATTCATGATAGTCTCTCCATTATTCTTCTCAGGTATTCATCTTTTCAACTATTTTGAAGAACCGTTACTTCTACTGGCACAAAAAGTTGAATACATGTGTTTGCTTCTTTCTGGAAAATGGTAAATTGGTTTTATTTGTTTGTGATCAAAAATGATGCATGTCGATTTCACTTAATCTGAAATGCATATCAAAATAGTTTACCATATTGATTATGCTCCTACTTTAAGGGATTTTGTTTTTGATTTATGGGTAATCATGAGTTCTGCAAATCCTTTTAGTCTCTCACCTGGATTCGGTGATTTTTTTTTTGGGTGCATTATTATGAGGTTTGGGTTACACTATAATGGGGTTTCAGTTACATTATTGTTGCAGTAGTTTTCGAGGTTATTCTTCTTGGAATATTTATATATTTTAATGTTGTTTCGATTAGCATTGCCTGTGCAGGATCCTCATGTGGTCAGGGTTCAGTCTCCTTTCTAAAATTGCATATTCCTCGACTATTCTTGTCAGAAGAAAACCTCCATGCTAAACATTTTCTCATAAACACAGCAATACCAGGCAATGTCGTTCGACAGAAAGTGGGTACTTTGACTTTTACCTCTATTGTTTTAAAATATGAAAAAGAAGTTACTATTGTAATTTACTTGAGATGTAATGATGAAATTTTTGTAAGAAGAAAAACAGAGAGATTATGGTTTTTGAGATTACTAGCAAACTTGAGAGAAAGTGTTAACTGTTTTAGAGAGAACAAAATATGATAGTGAAGTATAGTGAAAAAGAAACACAGCTACTGTATTGAAAAAATGTTGAGCTCTAAGATTGAAAATAAGAAATATGAATTAAATATCAAGTTTTCTTAAGGCTTGACAATGGTTAGAATTTTGAAGGGTCATTCTTGAACCTTGAGGATTGTAGGCATTGTCTGTCAAGAGGCACTTGAGAGAAACGAGAGAAACAAAGAGATCCTCTGTATCATTGTATATCTTACTGAAAATAGAAAAGGGGTTGGTTCTCCTTCAGATTGGTGTCTCTAAATGAGGGGTTGGTGATCCTTGAGTTTGTGCTCAAAAATTAGCCTTTAAGGCATTGTAATCAATGGTTTTGCAATTAAGCCAGTAAGGAAATTTAGGAGTGGTTTTTCTACCTTGAGAGGGTTTCCCACTCGGCAATTTATGTGTCTCTCATTTGTGTGATTTGTGTCTATCTTGCATAATCTTTCTTTCAATCATTTATGTTATTGTGCTCATTTAGTTAGTCAATGCTTTGATACTTTAAGGTTTTTTAAAAGTTTAACGTCAATTTTTTCAAGTCTGTCATGCAAATTTAGATTGTGTAAATCTAATGCAAAAAAATTTTCATAAAGTGAATTTACATTTGCATTTTTTTTTCATTATATGAATGCTCAAAATTTTGTCAAAAGCAAGTCAAAGTTGCATTTTATGAAGTATTATAGTTTTGTTCATAAAGCATAGCAAGATTGTTCATAAAGCTTTGATTGAAGAATATCATATGATGCTTTTAATAAGAGTTGTAAATGTTAGTCAAGTTTCATGTCAATCTGATCTAAAGTGTTAATGTCCACTTGCTTAAATAAATTTGTCACATTGGGTTAAAATTAGTAAAAGTTTCATTATGCATTCAAAGTTAAAATTTAAAATTATTCCACTCCGATTCACCCCCCCCTCTCAGAGTGAATCCATTTCCAACAATTGGTATTAGAGCGTAGGGTCCTACATTAGGTTTCATACCTAGGATTGATTCTAGTCTTAGAAGTCTGTTTTTGGGATGTCATGGAGTATTCATCATGGCTAAGTGCAAAAGGAATAAAGGTCAAAAGAAAGCTACTAGTGTCAAGCAAACATTTGATAAATCAACCCCTACCAAGTCTAGTGAAGTTTTGTCTCAAGAATTACCCCTGCCAGTTAATACTAAAAGTGATCCTGTAGTTGGTAAAGAAGATCACTTAGTAAGTGACTTTGAACAAGAATTTCGCAAAAAGGATTGTGAAGGTGATGAGTTTGAGGTTGATTTGGAGGTAGAACTACTTGCTTCCTTAGATGAGCTTAAGAGGATTAGAAAATAAAATCAGGATCTTAAGGTATGTTTACAGGAAAGTTTCAGTGTCAATAAAGTTGTAATACAAGATCATAATGATGATAAAAAGATTATCGAATTTCTAAAAGCCCAAATGGTTGATAAGAAAAAGAATGAAGAGGGATTAGAAGCCAAGTTAAAATACAAGAATGGAGTATGTAATAAACTAGAAAATGAGGTTGCCTCATTAAAGAAATTTTCAAATAATGATTCCTTGTTAAAAGAACTAACTCTTAAAGATGATTTGATTATCAGTCAAACAAATGAAATTGAAGAATGTAAAAGGATAGCAGTTGTTTTAAGGTCAGATTTGGAAGTTAAAAATATTGAATGTCTAAAACTTGAAGGAGAAGTAGTTGCATTAAGAAAAGAGCTTGAAAGTGTTAAGGTTCAATTGGATAAAAATCAGAAATTTGATTGCAGTACTAATTTATTGAATGAGATGATTGGCAGACAAAATCGATTTAAAGATCCTGCAGGAGTGGGATATGAGGTTGGACAAGGCTCTACAAAATAATCTAAACATGAAATAGTTTTTGCTACTGCAGATGGAAAGTCATTTACAGCCATGATAACACCAAGGTTGAACTCGGTCACCATATTGTTGCTGCTCAGACGGAAGAAAATGGGTTAAGGAAAAAACACAATCAAAATCTTCATTTATCGAGTATAACCACTCTCAATTTCATGGCTATTGTTATTTTTGTAATGCTTATGGACACAGAGTGAGAAATTGTTCGATGAATAAAACTCATAATAATGTGAGAAATGTCAAGAGATGTTCATACAACAGGCCTAGAAGAAATTTTTCTCTCTTTGGTCTAGACAAGACTACTATATGTTATAGGTGTAATGAGTTTGGACACAAAGCACAGTGGTGTAAGAAAATTTTGTCAGATCCATCTAAGGACTACATGTTCAAACAAAAGGAAAATAATACCGTGAGTAAGGAGAAGCCAAAGCCTATACAAGTATGGAGAATAAAGCAAGAAAAGACAAAAGGAAGAACTAAATCTTGTGCATGTTGCACAAGAATCATTTCTAAGAATTTGAAAGGTAGTATGAAGACAAGGGGGGATGATTAATGAATTTTCAATAAACCCCTTTGATATCAAATAAAAGGTAGTTAAATGTTGTTATTTCATAACCTATTTATCATCAAAATGCAAGACATGGATTTGTTTTATTGTCTATGCTGGGAATAACAGTGACAATGAGTTGATGATAACTGTCTTAATGATATGGTTCATTTATATCATCATTTTGTTAGAAGATGATTTCTCATATGACTATTGGTGTTGCAGCAGTTGATGCTTTTTGTTTCTTTGGGAGTGTCCATAGTAAAAGCTACTTGTGACACAATTACGCTTTCCACCATTTGTGAACAAATTGTTATTAACCTTACTTTGTTGAAATGTATTGTTTGGGCCAGAAGGATCAATATTTTTTTTGTACTTATCAGAATCGGTGATGGTTTGTGTTACTCAAGAGATACATGAGGTTAAGATGCTTAAACAGTGAAGCAGTGCTCATTTTTTTTTTGTCATCAAATCTTGTTATATTGTCTCATCATTGTTTGATACATTGAAACCATATCTAACAGCAAATTGATACAATATAGTGCCTTGATTTATATGAATGATGTTTTAGAAATAGAGCATGTTAAGACGGTGAGTTGATTGAGGTCTTAATTGAAATAATGATAGAAGCAGTTAGTTGAAAAAAATTAACAGTAAATGTTGAGTTCTGTAGTGTTGTGCTTGGAAAACATGAACAGCATACTAAGTATTTGCTATAAAATCAATTTTTTGGAGTTGTGGTTGCTAGTATAGCATTTTTGACATTGATTATGTTGGTATAGTATATGTGTACTTGAGAACAGACAAACAAAATTGATAGAAGTTTGGGTATTCTTGGATGATGAAGATTTCAATATGCATCTAATGATCAATATTTTCTTTTGGTAGTTGATTATTACGTGATACTAATAGTTTGGTGACTTGAGACTTATGTAGTGGACTGTATGCTATAGTTTTGGCTTCTTTGTGTTATTGTGGTGGAAGATATTATTCTGAAAAACAAGTAAGTTATTGAATCAATGTTAAAGAGTCACTGATTGAAGAATTTGCACATTTTCAATAAGCTTGAGAAAAGAAATGGTGTCTTACAGATCAGAAAGGATTTTTTGTGAAGCTTCTTTGTAGGGGGAGCTTGGTTCGATGGTTGCTCTCTTACATATTTATTATCATTGTTTGCTGCTCTAATTGTATTTGTAGTTGGTTTCATTGGTTGTTTGGATTTCAGATGTTTATCGTGGTTGTTTGTCTTTGGTAACAATACTGGCTTTGATGACACATTTACATAATCTGGGTGGGACATACTATGAACAGTTGGTTCCTGGTTCACATGTTTCATGGAAAGCACTTAGTTTTTATATGTTGGTACTAATGTTTTCCATATGTTCATTACAGTAGGATATGCATTTGTGCATAGTTATTCATACTGGTAACAATTTGTTTACAGTCGACAATCGAGGATGAAATTTAATCTGACCAAAAGGTGGTATGTTCAATTAACTAATCTTCAATATTTGTTGAAAAAGATCACCATGACATGTTCAAATGGTTTTGTCATTTCATATCTTCATGGTTCTTTCATATTTGCTCAGTGATTGATATATCTGAAGTCTGCATCTGGTTCATATGTTTCAAATTGGCTTGACATCATAATCAACATCTAAAGATGAAACATTGATATTGATTTACAGTGCTTTGTTCTCTAATATTGTTACACAGGAACAATTAGCCTTGGTGGACGGTTTTGGTTATGAATATTTGACAGATTGCTTGGATAATGATAGTATAGTGATGTTCATATTTGTAGCCTTATGATGTTGTTGATTTTTCAGTCATTTTGGTTTCCTCTTGATGTCAAACCTGAGATTGATACAATTGTTTAGATTTGTGACATTAAGATGATATCCATTGGCATTCATGTTATGGAAACTTATAGAACTTATTTCTCAGGATATTCATGCTTCATATTCATATTTCTCCTTCGTAGATGCTTATGTTTTTTTGTTGGACTGATAGTGAGAATTATGCTATAGGTTGTTTAGGATCATGAATTCAGTGTATGTTACAGGTCACAATTTGGATGGGAATTTATTTGTTTCAGGTTCGGCTTGGTCTAACAGGTGACCACAGTATTGGTTCTTAAAAAGAGGATTCATCTACATCCACATCAAAATAGAGGTGCTTGAAAGTATTGGTTCATTATTTTCTATTCATTGTTTTGGTGATCATCATGGCACATATTCTTACCTTCACCAAGCACCATAAATTGTTTCTGATTCACTTGGCTTATAGTATTCGATCTTCATTTTTGTTGCATTCTTGCTCTATCTACAACTGGGTATTGGTTGGTTGTTGCATCTCATGGCATATCATAGGTTTCTTCCTTTTTCCTTGTGAAAAAAAGGGGGAGAAAATGGTGGTTCAGATGGCTCAAATTTTTTCCATCAAGGACAAAGGGGGAGTTTCTTGGCTTCTTCTAGGCATTTGTCCTTGATGTCAAAACTGCCTTGGTTTGGTGCCTTGGCATTTCATAGTTTGGTCTTATTATGGCATTTGATTGGCACATTTGATATTTGGTATTCATTTGACATTGGCACAGTTGGCGTAGTTTCTTGCAAGGGTATTAAGAATGATCATAGCACACAGGTTATCGATCATGTTGAACATTTTTAGGCTCAGTTTACCAAAATAATAAGTACTTCAGATGTCAAAACATTCATTTTTTTAGGTGCTTAAGGGCTTCACGTTTTGTGGTTTTGGTTATCGCATTTTATTGTCTTGTTTATGCACATATGTATATCTCTTGGCAAACATTCTTGCTACTATAATAGTGTTATTGGATATTTGAAAATGGAAATAAAAGTATGTGGATGAAATTGGCATCAAAAGTTGATTAAGAGGTTTGCATGGTTCATAAGTGATATAAATCTTTGGTAAGTGCCTTGGTTGGCATTATTGGATAGCACATTTTAAAAGTGCACTCAAGTCGACTATAGTTCTTTTGTGATCGGGTTGTTTATAGTTGGCATGGTTCACTATTTTTTGGCACCGGTATAGGGTACATTGATATTGGCATGGAATTAGAGTTTATTATATATCTAAAGGCATTGGACATATCGGCCTTTATGTCATTGAAAATGACTTTGAATAAAGGTAAACAAATTGATCATTACATTTGCATATGGTATCGGGTCTTTTAGTTCACAAATCTCTTGGGCTTGAGGCCGACAGTAGGTATGAGGTTGTGTTTATTTAAAAAGATCACTATGGAAATGACATGGCTTTGATTCCTTGGAAACAAGGATGACTAAGGTAATCGACATTTCATTTCTAAAGTAGTCATGACAAATTATGTAAGCCATTATTGTGTCGGCATTTCACTTGATTAATAATTGAACAGTGGTAATGATGATCTATGGTGTGCATGCATTCAAAGGAAATGAGATGGTGGGCATGCATTGCATTGGTCTGTCTGTGGAATTCAAAATGAATTATGGGTTTCTAATTATTACTTCAGTCCTTTCGGACTTCAAACTTTATCAACACTTGTAAATGTCATCGGTTGATTTGCCTTGGAAAAGTTTAGGGCAATCAATTTTTTGTTTCACATGCTCGAGGGTTTGGAACCCTAACTCGGCCACCACCATATAAATCTTCTCAGTCATTTCATTGTGTTTGTAGGCTTTCAGAAACACTTGGACAGCCAATGGGGGAATCTGAAAGATCCTTACCCTGGTCGATGGTTGTGTCAGCTTCTTTTTTGTGGGTGAAGGCTCAAAATTGGAAGGAGTCTTGGTCATTTTTCTCTCTATCGGTCTGGTAAATGTATTCATAACAGTCTCTCCGTCATTCTTCTCAAGTATTCATCTTTTCAACTATTTTGAAGAACTGTTACTTCTATTGCCACAAAAATTTGAATACATGTGTTTGCTTCTTTCTGGAAAATGGTAAATTGGGTTTATTTGTTTGTGATCAGAAATGATGCATGTCGATTTCACATAATCTGAAATGCATATCAAAATATTTTACCATATTTATTATGCTCCTGCTTTAAGGGATGGTGCTTTTGATTTATGGGTAATCATGAGTTCTGCAAATCCTTTCAGTCTCTCACCTGGATTCGGTGATATTTTTTTTTGGGTGCATTATTATGAGGTTTGGGTTGCACTATAATGGGGTTTCAATTACATTATTGTTGTAGCCATTTTCGAGGTTATTGTTCTTGGAATATTTATATATTTTAATGTTGTTTCAGTTAGGATTGCCTGTACAGGATCCTCATGTGGTGAGGGTTTGGTCTCCTTTCTAAAATTCCATATTCCTTGACTATTCTTGTCAGAAGAAAACCTCCATGCTAAACATTTTCTCATAAACACAGCAATACCAGGCAATGTCGTTCAACAGAAAGTGGGTACTTTGACTTTTACCTCTATTGTTTTAAAATATGAAAAAGAAGTTACTATTGTAATTTACTTGAGATGTAATGATTAAATTTGTCTAAGAAGAAAAACATAGAGATTAGGGTTTTTGATATTACTGGTAAACTTGAGAGAAAGTGTTAACTATTTTAGAGAGAACAAAATATGATAGTGAAGTATAGTGAAAAAGAAACATAGCTACTGTATTGAAAAAATGTTGAGCTCTAAGATTGAAAATAAGAAATATCAATTAAATATCAATTTTTCTTAAGGCTTGACAATGGTTAGAATTCTGAAGGGTTATTCTTGAACCTTGAGGATTGTAGGCATTGTCTGTCAAGAGGCACTTGAGAGAAACGAGAGAAATAGAGAGATCATCTATATCATTGTATATCTTACTGAAAATAGAAAAGGGGTTGGTGCTCCTTGAGATTGGTGTCTCTAAATGAGGGGTTGGTGCTCCTTGATTTGGTGCTCATAAATTATCCTTTAAGGCATTCAAAGCAGTGGTTCTGAAATTAAGCCAGTAAGGCAGTTTAGGAGTGGATTTTCTACCTCATGAGGGTTTTCCACTCGGCAATTTTTGTGTCTCTCATTTGTGTGAATTGTGTTTATCTTGCATAATCTTTCTTTCAGTCATTTATGTTATTGTTCTCATTCAGTTATTCAATGATTTGATACTTTAAGGTTGTTTAAAATTTTAACATCAATTTGTTCAAGTCTATCATGCAAATTTAGATTGTGTAAATCTGATGCAAAAAGTTTTTCATAAAGTGAATTTACATCTGCATTTTGTGTTCATTATATGAATGCTCAAAAGTTTTTCAAAAGAAAGTCAAAGTTGCATTTTATGAAGTATTATAGCTTTGTTCATAAAGCACAGCAAGATTGTTCATAAGGCTTTGATTGAACAATATCATATGATTCTTTTAATATGGGTTGTAAATGTTAGTCAAATTTCATGTCAATCTGATCTAAAGTGTTAATGTCCACTTGCTTAAATAAATCTGTCACATTGGGTTAAAATTAGTAAAATTTTCATTATGCATTCAAAGTTAAAAGTAAAAAAATTTCCACTCTGATTCACCACCCTCCTCTCAAAGTGAATCCACTTCCAACAGGGGGATTAGTGTTGGATTTTATGTGGAGTGCTTAGTCCCAAGCCTAATCAATGTTGAATGATACAAAGCTTCAAAGGATTGATGAATGGATAGAAATGGTGATTCACAAATGGTAATTGATCTCATAGGTGAATATGAAATTCAGTAGAGTGTAGTTGCTCAAATGGTTGTGAATACCAATTCATGTAAAATGAATACTATTTGTAAACTTTTTGAAGGAATCAATGGCTAAGATCAAATGGGCTAATCAAAGGATAATATTGAATGAGAGGGAATGACATGGATCGATGATCAAATCAAAGGATGAGATTACTCAATGACATGGATCAATGATATTAATCAAGGGCTCAAATTGATTGAGACAAATGCAATCCCATGATTTTAGGAGCAAGTAGAAGATATTTTCATGTGGAGGGAAATATTTGAATTCAAATTGAAGGAAACTAAATGAGAATAATCTTTCAATGATTGGAGGAAATTAGAATAAATTAGTCGATTAAATAATTAAGAATTTATTTAATTGTGCAAGTGGAGGGAAAGTGGGATTTAATTAAACAAATAGAAATAATTTAATCAAAGTGGGAATTTAGAACCTTTAATTAAATAATTTGCATTATTTAATCAAATGAGAAGGCTATGGAGATTTAATTAAATAATTTTCATTATTTAATCAAATGAGATGAAAATTAGTGTGAAGAGGTGAACTAATCAATTAATATTAATTATCCTATTAATAGACTAAAATGATGAATTTAATTAAACACTTGACATTATTCACTTAAATATGTGATAATGAGTGGATCAGGGTAGCAATGGCATTAGTAATAAAAATTAGGTGTGTGATATGATTAGGGCATTTTTAGATGTCTACAATTATTAGAAAATACTCATTAAAAAAAATATTTGGAATGCACACACTCTTTAATAACAAACATAAAAAGTGTTGGAGTATAGGACCATTGAGTTGGGGGGTGAATCAATGGTGTAATGAGGAATCAAATTTCAATACTTAACTCACTTGTGTTATGCAAAGATACCCATTGAAGAAACTTCAAACATCATAGGTATTGAATGTTGAGGGAGTCACAGTGATATGAAAATCAAAACATAATACTTCAACAAAGATGACCAATCAAGCACAATATGGCAAACCACCAAGAGGAGACATAACATGAGTTTTATCAGTGGAAAACCCTAAAGGGTGAAAAACCACTCTAAAAATAAATTTCATTAAGCCTCATTGGCTAAAACCTTACTGGTTATATACTATGCCTCATTGGCCAAAAACCTCACTAGTTACAAATTGTATGCCTCACTGGCTACACAATATGCCTCACTAGAAAAAATACATCACTTCAAAAGAAAAAAAAACTCAGAGGGTTACTCTATTTCCAAACATATCACTACTCTATCTCTCCATCACCAAAAACTCCATCTCCCTTATTCACATATACATCAGCACTGATTCATCAATCAAATATTACAATTCTAAAAATTATCTTCATATCTCAAAACACACACCTTGATTTTTAATCTTCTTTGTATACACATATAGAGCACCAATCACTTGCAATTGTTGGCAACATAAGGGAAGACAACTGAGACGGGGGGGTTGAATCAGTTGTCACAAAAATTATACTTATTAAACTTAATCTCATATTTGATAAATAAACATGGAAGCATAAACCATCACCACATCAAAAACACACATAACACCAAGATTTTTTCATGGAAACCCTATTAGGGGAAAAACCACGGTGGAGGTTAATCCACAAGTTTATACTCTGTTAAAATTATTACAAATGGGGAATGCACATGCATTCAGGCAAACTGCCTAGAGCTCACTACTCAAATACAAAAGGCTTGTTGCCCAAAGGAAGACACATTGTCTTACAATCACATTCAGATTACATCCATCTGAGAGATCTTGAACTAAGAAGATAGCATCTGCTAATGCCTGATTACAGTTTCGGTTAAGCACATGAACACTTCCTTCAGCTCACTCTTCTTCACAGATTACTTCTTCCTTCAAAATATTAGAACATTATTCACACATAGCACTCGCACACCTCACTTCTTGCATACCATTCTCCTCAAAACAATCGATCATATATATCTACAATTAGGGATAACATCAACTACATGTCAGCCCAATAAAATATGAAATGTGTACAAAATGCCAGCCTAAATTAATAAACAATTTATCAATGTGAATCAAATAGTATCAAACAGAACATAGTAAGGGCCCAAAACAATATGTCTCAAACATGAAACACCTTAAACAATTAGCCTCAAAGATCCACAACACGCTACAATCACCATGTCGGCCATGATCATGAAAAACATGAACACTCAAAAGAAAATCACCAATTAAAGAACAAAAATCGATGTGAACCAACAATATAAATAGAGAAAAATCTAGAAACATCCACAAGCATCGTGAATCACCATAGAAGCATCCACAACAACTCAAATTACTAGAATCACATCATCTTCTTCCAGGAACACCAGCTACAGCAACAAAACAACTATCAAAACATCAATACTCATAACTTTATCAAATCTTCATGTGAACCTCTAAAACTTCATGTGGATAAACTAGATATACTTGAAAACAAACCCTTTAATCCACAATTCCATATCCTCAATATACTGAGCTAGCCATCATATTGAACTTCATTGCATCACCAACAACCTGTAACTTATTTTATTACAATTTTCTCAATATCCTCGACATATACAACCTTAATGACATTAATACAAATAGTGTTGACATCAATGACAACCACATATCAGAAATATCCAACAATCTCCCCCTTTGGAATTGATGGCAACACATGATGTGAAAAACACCATCAATGATACTTTCTCTTAGCACTTTCTCCCCCTTAGGTTTTGACTCTTTTCTCCTTAACTCTTTCATATATTTTCACATGACTCTTCTCCCCCTTTGACATCAATGACAAAGGTACACATTATCTTTCTCCACACAAGCTCTGAACCACATATCTGAACATTTGACTACTCCCCCTAAGTAGCAACCACTACAACATCAATCTGGATCACAGGATCTGACTATGAAATGCATGGATTGATGAAAGTCATTGCATCTTAATTCTGATTAGGAGGGGTAATCACCCCTAGCTTCCCTCTGAGATACTCAAAAGTATCCTTAGGCAAGGGCTTGGTAAAGATATCTGCAATTTTTTTCTTACTAGGCACATACTCCAATCTGACTTCCTTTTCACTCACCTTCTCTCTCAAAAAGTGAAACTTGATAGATATGTGCTTGGTTTTTGAATGCAGCACAAATTCTTAGAAATGTTATTTGCACTTGAATTATCACAAAAAATAGAAATAGGTTCATCATGCACAACTCTGATATCTTTCAACATCTACTTCATCCATAATACTTGAGTATATTTTTTAGCAGCAACAATTTATTACGCCTCTGCAGTAGATAAAGAAATGGCATTTTGCTTCTTACTTAACCATGAAATCAGCTTCTTTCCCAAGAAAAATGCACCACCACTAGTACTTTTTTTGTCATTCACATCTCCTACCCAATCATCATCAGTAAAATCACTCAAAGTAAGGTTGTATTCTTTAGGATACCATAGGCCAAAATCAATTGTCCCCTTCAAGTACCTAAATATCCTCTTCACAACTGTCACATGAGATTCCTTAGGATCAGCTTGAAATCTTGCAACAATGCATATGAAATTCATGATATTAGGTCTAGTTTGAGTCAAATAGAGAAATCCACCAATCATGGATCTATATCTAGTCTAATTTATTTTAGGAGAATCATCATCTTGTGTCAACTCACATTCGGTCACCATAGGTGTACCAACTGGCTTTGAATCGTCCATACCAAACTTCTTTAGCAATTCTTTCACATACTTGGACTAAGATATAAAGATTCCTTTATCTAGTTGAGCAATTTGCAATCCCAAAAAGAATTTCATTTCTCCAATCATAGACATCTCAAACTCACTATGCATCTCATCAGCAAACTTCATGCACAAACTATCATCTCCTCCAAAACTGATATCATCAACAAAGACTTCAACAATCAAATCTTTACTATGATCAATCTTCAAATACAAATTACTATCAATAGTACCTTTATTACATCCGAGCTTCAACAAATACTTGTCCAATATGGCATACAAAGCTCTCATGGCTTGCTTAAGTACATAGAGTGCTTTCTTCAACTTGTTGTGCCTATAGCACACACGCCCCATTCAGAATGGGGACCCTCTCTTTTCACTTGTTAGGTCGCTTTCACTTTGCCTCATTTTGTGTGCCCCCTATTTTGAGTCCTATATATTCAATGAAATCTAAAGGAATCATCTTGATTTGACCATATTTTGCTTCCCCCATAATTTTCTAAGTCCTAAGTCCCTATGAGATCCTCCTGGTTGTTTTCATTTAAATCTTCGGCTGGCATCTTTAGGTCGGTGTGGGGCCGCCCCTACAGGTCACCCCTTGTGCATTTCCTTCATGCTTTCACCATTATGGATGGTAAACACCTGACGTCCTCCCACTCCTTGAGACCCATAGTCACCTTTTTTGTTTTCATTTCCAACTATTTTTTACGGTCGACGTTTGACTGCCTTCCCTCCTGCGGACCCCGCTGACCCTAATGCCATCTCAAATTGGCCATTCTACAACCCAGGTGGTCATTGTATGAACATTAATGAAGAAACTAAATGCTAAATTACCTATAAATATTCTGCATGACCTATCATTTTCACCAAATTCCTTTTCCAATGAAGTGTCAGAGCTATGTCATTATCGTCATTGCGTCTGCAGCCTCTGTCTGCCGAATCTATCAACTTTCAAGGAGTTTCATCATTGTTTAGTGTGGGATCATCAGGTGAGTTTTCCATTTCCCCTTGCTATCTAAGTTTCCTCCAAAATCAGAAATGATTAAGTGTTTTTTCTAGTAAAATGGTAAATCTAGGTAAAAATGGACCTCCTCACAAAACCCATAATTGAAAACCTTGAAAACTTTAAAAATGATGATCTACAAACATGCGGAACTGGGAGCCCCCATCATTGTTCTTTAGAATTTCACTCATTCCCCTTGGGCCTGCTTTCCCCGCTTTACCATCCTTTCCCACATAAATGATGACCTTTTGAAACTAGTTTTTGCCCCTGTCGAGCCCTCCTTCGCGGAATTCTCCCTCTCCTCGGCTGCTCTAAACCTTGTAAAATTTCACGAGTCAAAGGATGGACCTCCCAACCTTTTCAGGTCCACAATCATGGACCTCTTAGTGTATTTTTCCTTTTGGCTCCACCGTCTCGAATGGCTATCTAATTGTGCCCTCCCAACGCATAGGTCCCACCTCTACGGTCAATGAAATTCAAACCTTAAATGTTTAACAAGTTTAAAGGGTGCGTCCTCCGCCCCTATCGGATCTGGACCTATGGGCCTTAGTCTAATGATTGCTCTTAGGTTCTTCCATTCCAAAATGGCTTCTCTGACCCACCACTCTACCTGTCGGGCCCCGCCCTCATAGCTATCGTTTGAAGAAAACTTGCAAAATTCATGAGTAAAGGGAATGATCCTTGGACCCTCTCAGGCCCAGAGTCATGGGCCACCGTTTATGGGTCTCCATTTGGTGCCTATTATCTTGGATGGCCGTCGCATCCTGCCCCTCCAACCATCAGGTCCCGCCATTGTGGGCGTTGTCTAAAATTCATGAAAAAATGACTAAGACTTGAACCATGCAAACTCAGTCCTGCGGACTTCCATCCGTGAGACTCCGTTTAGGTTTTGCCATCTAAAATGGATTTCAGTCTCCATCTCCCCGTGTTGCAGAACCCAACATTCCTGATGCCACCAGAATGTTAAAACAAGACCAAAAGGAAGATGTATGGTTGATGCCTCCTATGGGTCTGGCCATGCGGGTCTCCCATGTCAAGTCATCGTCCCATCATTATCATTTTAAATTGGGAACCTCTCGTGACCTCCCGCATCCTCCAGCCCACATACATCATCTGTCCTCCAACCCTGCAAGTCCCACGTGGCAGGACATCATCCACGAAAGTTCATCTTGATAGTGATGTATCTCTCTACTGCCTCTAAAATGGTTGCCATCCCAAGGAAGTCCACATCCCTGGGCCTGCATTTCCCAAATTACTCCAAACAAAACATGAAGATGATTTTTAGAGGATTTCTATGATCTTTAAGTGATAAATTGTCTGATCTAACGTTGTTTTACATTATTTTGGTTAATGTTCCTCGTATTTTATGCTTGAATCATTTACTGCTCCTTTGGTTGCAGGATATATGGAACCAGATATCAGATCCTCGAGGGCGGCCGCAAAGAAAGACAAAGGAAATAAAATCACAAAAAACCTCGAGGCAGGGAGGATAAAGAAGAAATGAAGTACAAGTTCCAAGGGGAACCCCTTAACTCTAAGGTCCTTATAGAATGGAAGGAGATCTCAAACACTAGTCTGGGACACATAGATATTGATAAATTCAAACACAGGGTCAGGCTCAATCCCAAAATAGAAAATGCCAGAAAAATCAAAAGTAATGGATTGGCCAAGACTGTTAGATTCCCACTAGCCCTCGTAGCTCCTAAACTTGTAATGGCCTACACCGAAGCATACCAAGAGGACACCAGAACAATAGTTGATAGAGATGGGAACATATTGGTTGACTTCTCCACCAATTCAATAGGGAGGACTTTTCATATCCCTACCTTTAGAGAGATGGAGAAGACACCCAAGGAATACGATAAGCAGATGTGGGATGAAGATCCCCTCATATGTAAGAAACTGATTAATCAACACTGGCTAAAAGAAAAGAGGGGTAGTGCGAATAAGGTACCCCAAGAGCTCTTTTGAAGCGATTTTTTCAAAGATTACCACGACTTGGTAACTCTTCTAAGAAGAGTTATGGGTCTTCCGACTGCAGCCTTCTTTCAAGACTGGATGTTCTATTTTATTGAGGAGATCATCCAAGGAGACACATATTTCTATTGGGTTGGAATGATCAGTGAGTGCTTTCGTGAGCAGCTTGAGGTAATGAAGAATACATCAAAGTACTATATGACATCATACCTTGTATATTTGCTTATTGACCATGCCCAATATAGGGGTTCATTTGCAGCACCAAATCCAAATCCACAAATGGTACTAAAGGTGTATGACAAGTACCCTCAACTTTAGTACAAAAATTTCAATAGGGACTACTGCAGGGTTAATGATGCCTTCACAGGCCACATCATCAGATTGCTTGGGGGTGACCCCCAAAGGAGAGTCTCACATAGTGTCAATGCTTTCATCTACCCATTCGGATTTCTATTTATACAATTTCCAAAATTCACCTACGTCTGAGCTAAAGGTTTCTCTAATAAACCTTATAAGCTGCCCCGATACCCAAATACCCAGATAGTATTGCTTGAACTCTCATAGCAGCCACAACGATTACATACTCTCTTACACGACAAGCATAGAGCAAGGGTCTCATATCCCTTCTCCTTTGTCCAAGGGTAGTATGAGCTCCACACATCCCAATGTATAGAGTATTGTAACAAAGAAATGGGCGCATATAACTTAAAGTTTCACACTGCTCGACTGTAGATGGACCCATACAGAAAACTGAAGAAAATGGCTAGACTGGAGTATGCCCAACTGCATAATGTTGAGGAATTTTGGGCCAATTTCAAGGACAACAAGGAGGTGTGAATGCGGAGATACATGCACATGACGGCCTACATCGTCAAGGAAGTCAATTTGTTTCCTGTGTCGGAGCAAGTGGTTGAAGAAGAAAGCACGGTGATGGACCCGAGGTATAACATTGTCACCAACTTGCCACTACCGATGATAGATTGGAACGAAGAAAAGGTAAATGACCTCGATATTATTACAAATTTTGTCGAGGCAAGAACCAAATAATGGATTGATGGGAAAATTTCTCAATTGAAGCAGTAAGGAGTAGCAATAACTTTCACGGAGCTCAAAGAATCAATGGAGGGTGAGACTGAAAGTGCCTATGACACTACCTCAATAGGAGAGACCTCGGCGTATCCCCCAATCACATGATAAAGAAGAGAAAAGAGGATGTTGGGCATCAACCTAAATCTAAGGAACCTTCAGGGAAGGCTTCGAAGGTTGTAACTTCAAAGAAGTCAAAAAAGTCAGGCAGTTTCACAAGAATGCCCACTATTCAAGAGGACCCACTTCACGATGGAGAAGAGCAACCAAATTATTTGCCTATTACACTTGTTTTCCCAGCTACAACAACTGCTACTGTTGTTACTTCCCTACCTATCTTGCAAGCAGTAGTTGCCTCCTCTCCTCCCATGGTGGACATCTCAATCCACCTTGCCTCTACCTCTCCTGTGGCCCAAATTATAACTGTGGACTCCCCTTCTGCCACTACTTCCCCATTTTCTTCCTCATCCATGTCTCCCACATTATCTCTTTTGCATGCCACTGCAGCAACGATGATTCCCACTCTTGTCCTCCTAGAGGCTTTCGCTAAATACATGTAGAACATGCCCTCTAAACTCTCTAGAATGTTTATGAACCCTGCAATGCAGGATGCCTTAGCTCATGCCATAACTGGTCTCCCTATCCCTCCTCCTCCTACTAAGCCCCCTTTGATGAGGAGTTGGGCGGGCAGCAAAAGGAAGCCACCAAGAAATTGGAGGAAGAGGAAAATGACTACCATGAGCATCCTATATATCGACACCTCGTGATTGATGAGGTAGTCCACGAGGAGGTGGAAGTGCAATTCTTTGATGAGGATGATGATGAGCCAAGCAAAAAATACATTATGGAGATGGTTGACCCAGAGCTTGAAGATGAATTGGCACAACAACTTAGAGATGTCGAGAAGGAGATTGAAAAATAGCCAACCACAGAGGAAAGAAATACTAATGGAGAAATGGAGGATGCTAAACCTCCAATAGGGGAGCAAGATCAAGGCCCCAAACATGATGAAGAGGTGCCTCTTCTATAAAAACAAGAAGAAAAGAAAGAAGAGGAAAATCTTGAAGAAGAGGCTAAAATAAGGAGCCCAGGATCAAAACATCATGAGCAACGCGAGCATGAACAAGAAGAAGAAGAAGAAGCTTTTGAATGAGAGGACAGCCCCAAGGAGCATGTAGCCACTAAGTCCCCAAAGGAAATAACTGTAATTTTCTAGGATTCAGATGAAGAAGAAGGGGAAAGGCTAGAACAAGAAACGTAGAGTGAAAATAAATTACAAATCTAGCATGCCCATGAAGAGGAAGGTGATCACGAATCACCAAACAAGGAAGCTCAGATGCCTAAGTGGCTTGCGAAGCAATTAGAAAAGAAGATCTATATTTTGAAATGCCTCCCGCTGAGATGGATCTAGAAAAGATAAGGCCCTGCTTCCATAAGAAGATGCAAAATGGAACTACGGGCGAGCTTACAGCAGATTTCATGGGTTTTTCCGCTCGGGCCTTCGCCTAGTCTGAATAGGTAATTTAAAATGCATCCAAGTGTGACAAGGATTGGGACACACTCACCCACCGATCCAAGCAATTGAACTTCCAGGTGCTTCAATCCAACATATTGGAGTGGGATAAGCTTCAACCCTTGATCAGAAAGTTTGTGGAATATGCCACATTACAAAAGGAGGCTAGAAATCCCATTATAGATGAAGAGTTTCTCACAGTGTAGTTGCAGTCAAAAGCGAAAATAGCAATCAGCTAGAAGACAAAGAGCTACAGTGCAACCACAAGAGGAAAAAATAGGCAAGAAGACAAAAATATAATTTTAAATTGCTATATATTTGGGGGGTAGGTGAAACCCTAGTGTAAAGTGAATCCTAGCCACACAATGGGATTAAATCTTGGCCACTCATTTTTTTTCTTTTTGAAACCTATAAATAGGGGTCTCCTCCTCTCATTTTGACATGAGAGTTGAGTTGTTGTAAAGACATGTTGCTGGAATATTAATAGAAATTCATTGACTTTGGTGGATTCTTGAGTTCCTTTTGCATGTTTCATGATTCTTCTCCTCTTAGTTAGTGAATTTGAGTTTCTTTACTTTGTTGTTTTATGAAATTTAGTTTGCTTTAATAGATTAGTTGGATGTTGTTCATTGATGTTGAATATTTCTATGGTGTTCACCTCTTCCTAGTTCATAATTTTGGTTGCATATTGATGATATACAGTTGTGTAAAGTTAGTCTAAACTTTATGTTATTGTTGCACCCAAACTCATCTCTTTAGTCATGTTTATGGTGAATGAAAAGCTAAAATCTGCAGTCCCTAGAAGATTGCACTAATTTCATGATACTGTAGGCTTTCTTGGTTAAGTGGAACTAAGTCTTGGGAAGGTTGGCCCATTGTAGCAACCTCCATTGTCATTGTTCATCGCTAGTTTTAGATCCAAGAACCTCTTCACTTCCCTACCCCTTTTCCTTCTTTTTAATAGTGAATTTAAACAAGGTTCATTGCACATTATAAAGCCAAATCTAAAGCTGAAATAGGAGTTTTAGATTGTTGTTCAAACCTATAGAAAATGTGCAACAAACTTACCATTTTGAAACTTTATCATATGAACCAATTCCTCCCAGCTTAACGTGTGTAATTCTACCCTGTGATTACCAACAAGATCACATCTAAAAGAACTAATACATTCCGTGCACGTCATGACTTGACACCCAAGAGACCTTGGGGTGATTTTCAACAACTTATTGTTGGGGATTTCCTTTCAAGAGAGGTGATGCACCTACACATCACCTATGTTGACAAAGTGCTAAAACACCCATCAACACAACTGACAAACCATATCTCCCTAATCAGTCAATTGAAATCCATCAGGTTGTTCAATATACACATCTTCATCCAGTTCACCATTTAGAAATGCTAACTTGACATCCATCTGATAAACCTTGAATTTTTTGTAAGCATCATAAGCAAGAAATAGTCTCATAGCTTCAATCCTATCAATAGGAGAAAAATTTTCTTCAAAGTCAATTCCTTCCATCTGAGAGTATTCATTACACACCAATCTTGCTTTGTTTCTAACAACTTCACCTTGCTCATTCAGTTTGTTTTGAAAGACCCATTTAGTTGCAATTACATTTTTGTCCTTAGGTCAAGGAAAAAGAATCCATGTATCATTCTTCTCAATTTCTAGTAGTTCTTCTTGTATTGCTTCGACCCAATGTTCATCTTTGCATGCTTCATTGACATTATTAGGCTCAGTCTTTGATATCAAATAGTATTCTTCAGCAATTCTTATCCTATTTTGAACATCTTTGTTTTTGTCACCTATAATCTGATCTTCTGAATGATTTAGTCTTACATACCTTGGAGTCTTAGGTTGTTCTTGAACTTCAGGCTCTTGTGATCTTACTTCTGCACCTTCACTAGTTTCTTCCTCTTGATTTTCCTGATTTAGAGTGTGATCTTTCTTTCCTTTATTTGTACTGTTATTTTGATTGTCTAAATCATATTTGCAGGTTTTGAATGGTCTAAATGTGTCTTCATCAACCTTTACATTAGCACTTTCAATTAATTTCCTTAATATCTTATTGTAGCATCGGTAGGCTTTACTTTTAGTAGAATAACGAAGAAAGATTCCTTCATCACTTCTAGCATCAAAATTTCCTATATCTTCATCTCTTTTGATATAGCATTTACTCCTAAATATTTTGAAGTATCTAACAGTATGCTTATGACCAAACCATAGCTCATAAGGAGTCTTACCAATATCACCTTTGACATGTACTCAGTTGAGAGTATAAACAGTAATACTCACAGCTTCTTTCTAGTAGATATGAGGAACATTTCCTTCCAGCATCATAGACCTAGTGGCTTCTTGAATTTTCATGTTCTTCCTTTCCACAACTCCATTTTGTTGAGGGGTTCGTGGGGCAGATAATTATCTCTTTATCCCATGCTCTTCACAGAAATAATTAAACTCACCGGAAGTGAATTCACCACCTCTATTTGATCTCAAACATTTAATCTTTAGACCTATCTCTATCTCAACCATAGCCTTGCAAATCTTGAATTTCTCTACAGCTTCATATTTTTCCCTTAAGAAAGCAACCCACATAAATCTTGAATAATCATCAATAAGTAACATGAAATACATGTCTCCTTGTATACTTATGACTCTAGAAGGACCACACAAGTCAGTATGCGCAAGCTCCAATACTTCATTTGAACAATGATGTTTGCTTCAGAATGAAACTTTAGTTTGCTTCATTAACTAGCATTCCTTGTATATAGTATTAGTAGGTTTTGTCAACTTAGGAATATCTCTCACTACCGAAGTAGAACTTATCTTGATAATATTGTCAAATTTTACATGACACAATCTCCTATGCCACAACCAACTTTCATCAACTTGAGCAATCAGAAAAATTTTACTAGTAGTACTTAGGTGAAAGATATTACCTTTTTTTTTTGTACCAAATGCAATCACATTTCCAGAAATTCCCAATATTCTACACTTTCCATCCTTTAATTGAAGATTATATCCCTTGTCAACCATCTATCCAACACAAGATTTTTTGCTTCAAACCTTCCACATATAGAACATCATCATTATTATGCATACCATCAAAAGGAATGGATCCTCTGCCATGGATTACACCAGCTTTTTCATCACCAAATCTTATAACACCACCATCATACTTTTCTAGGCTCACAAATTTACTTTTATCACCTATCATGTGATGAGAGCATCCACTATCAATCACCCATTCATCTTTTTCTTCAACAATGGCAGCAAGAGCTTTCTCCACATTCATGCAGCTAGTAGATTCAGTAAGTACAGGATTATTTTCCTTGATAGCAATAAATACCCAGTCATTCTCACTTGCATTTCCTTTATCAGATTCATCATCTGTCACACCTTCATCAGCAGCAAAATAACACTTTATTTGGAATCTAGGCTTGTTAGATCTTGGCTTAGGAACTCTTTCAGGACACCTTGAGGCAAAATGACCTATCTTATTGCAAGAAAAACATTTAAGAGGAAATTTCCCTTTATACTTACCTTCTCCTTTGGCTACCCTCTTGACAAGAAGTGCTTCAATCTCATCTATTTTTCTCTCTTCTTCTTCAATCTCACTCATTTCCAACTCATATTTGGACATTTTTCTAGAACTTTCTCCTGGATCATATCTCTTTTTATCTTTCCCGGATACAGTAGCTTTGAATGAAAATTCTATCTTAGGAAGAGATTCACCAAACTCACTTAACTCAAAAGCAGCAAGCTTACCAATCAACATCTCTTTGGTTACATTTGTCACAATTCGGATCTCCTCAATAGCAGAAACTTTTTGTTTGTATGCAGCAGGCAAGGATCTGAGCACTTTAGCAACAATCTTTGATTCTTCCAATGTTCCACCAGCACATCTAATACTACACACTAATTCATTCACTCTCTGCATAAAAGAAGAGATATTCTCATCTTCACCCATTCTCAATGTTTCATATTTCCCTTTTAGGATCTATAGCTTAGCAATCTTCACATGGTTATCACCTTCATACAAAGTTTCCAACTTTTTCCACATCTCATAAGCAGTCTTCAACTCCATTACATTTTTCATTTCGGAATCAGTCAGAGCACTCAACAATACTTCCTTAGACCTAATATTTTACTCAGCTTCCTTAATCTCACCTGTAGTAGAAGGACCATTCTGTGGGATGATATATCTATTCTTTGTAATCATCCAGTAAGGTTCACCAATGCATCTCAAATGACACTCCATTTGAGTCTTCCACAGAGAATAATTTATTCCATCAAATCTCGGACTATCCTTCTTATATGTCACCATCCCGGATCACCTCAAGTGATCAAGCTTCTCCAAAGGAACCTTCTCTAATACCAATTGTTAGCAACGCAAGGGCAGACAACTAAGAAGGGGGTGAATTTTTTGTCACAAAAATTTTACTTATTAAACTTAATCTTAGATCTGATAAATAAACATGGAAGCATAAACCATCACCACATCAAAAACACACATAACACCAAGATTTTTGCATGGAAACCCTATTAGGGGAAAAACCATGGTGTAGGTTAATCCACAAGTTTATGCTTTGTTAAAATTATTACAAATGGGGAATGCACATGCATTCAAGCACACTTCCTAGAGCTCACTGCTCAAATACAAAACGCTTACTACCCAAAGGAAGACACACTGTCTTACAGTCACATTCAGATTACATCCATCTGAGAGATCTTGAACTGAGTAGATAGCATCTGCTAATGCTTGATTAGAGTTCTGGTTAAGCACATGAACACTTCCTTTTTCTCACTCTTCTTCACACTTTACTTCTACCTTCAAAATATTAGAACATTATTTTCACATAGCACTTGCACACCTCACTTCTTGCATACCATTCTCCTCAAAACAATCGGTCATATATATCTACAATTAGGGATAACATCAACTACATGTCAGCCCAATAAAATATAAAATGTGTACAAACTGTCGGCCTAAATTATAAACAATTTTATCAATGTGAATCAAACAGTGTCGGCTAGAACATAGCAAGGACCCAAAACAGTATGTCTCGAACATGAAACACCTTAAAAAATTAGCCTCGAAGATACACAACACACTACAATAACCCTGTCAGCCATGATCATGAAAAACATGAACACTCAGAAGAAAATCACCAATCATGAGCACAACAATCAATGTGAACCAACAACATTGATAGATCATGATCTAGAAACATCCACAAGCATCATGAATCACCACAAAAGAATCTGCAACAACTCAAATTACTAGAATCACATCATCTTCTTCCAGGAACACCAGCTATAACAACAAAACAACTGTCGGAACATCGATACTCATAACTTGATCAAATCTTCATGCGAACCTCTGAAACTTCATGTGGATAAACTAGATATACTTAAAAACAAACCCTTTAATCCATAGTTCCTTATCCTTAATATACTGAGCTATCCATCATATTGAACTTCACTGCATCACTAATAACCTGTAGCTTATTTTATTACAATTTTCTCAATATCCTTGACATATACAGCCTTAACAACATTAATTCCAATAGTGTTTACATCAATGACAACCACATATCAATAATATCCAAAAATCTCCAACAGTGATCTCTTTCACACATTAACATTTTTTTCCAAACAAACTTCAAAACACTTGTGACCACGTTCAGATCATTCCAATATATGCAAAGAAAACACTACTCTTAACTACAATCATTGAATACTATTATTCATATCTACCTTTTTCACATCAAAACCATACTACAGAAAAGACCAAATTCATGTCAACTTCAATTCACACACCTGACCATTGGAATTCAAATAGCCTTTAAATCTAGTACGTTGATCTTCAAATTGGTGCCTTCATGGTGACCATTGATCTTTTCCTTTTCAAAATAGTTACATAATAGATCTGATTGTAATGACTATTAGAATCCCATCAATGTATTAGCTTCAAGAAATAGTTGTTATGTAACTTTAAATAATTTCCTTTGATACTTTGACTCCTGCCAACTAGAATAACCTTTTATTCACCTTGCATAATGAACATAAGGAAAAATGTTATTAGGGTTTTAGAACAAGCCTTCAATCAATGAAGAAACCCTAATCAATTCCAATGAACTTGAACCATTGTGATTGATCTTAGATCTCTTGAAATGAAAGAACCATGGTATGCATCAACAAAGTGTTTTTGTCTTGAAGAAAAGTTTAATTGCATCAAGTATTAATAACTTTGCATGTTGTATCAACATAACCTTTGACACCAAAGGCCATCAAGCATCAACACAAAAGTGCATTCTATCAAACATCAATACCATGTAGAAAATTACCTTTACTTTATACATCTTGCATCAACATCATGAAGAATGAAGCAAGCTCTTATCATTGAATGAACAAGCTCCAATGACAAACAATGATACATAAACAACTCCATCAACTCCATCAACCTGTGTACCAATACCAATCAAAGTATTATGACAAGTTCCAAGGCAATGCAACATCAAGAATGAGATGATGAAACCAAGTCCCTTTGACATCACTCCAAGTCTCTTTGAAATCAATGACAAACAAAGCCAATACCAACAAAAAGGGCATTAAAATTCTGATTTTGTTTAATCTATATCACATTACATAAAAAATCACCCACAAATGATTATGGAATATAATGTAAAATTTTGTACAATTGTACCTTTTTGAATATTAATATTAATATTTTATTATTATTAAAAAAGGTAATAAAATCCAAACACATGTACTCATAGCTCTTATTTCTAAATAAATCTATGTTAATGGACTAATACTACTATTTTTTTCTCTTTCCCAAGTGCCCTGCCCATCAGTACTTGGGTTGGGATCCTAAGATAATAATAACACAAAAAATTATACCTTAAAGAGTTTTTCCTTCTATTAAGATTAGCATTCACATACTCAACATAATACAATCTAACTCAATTATTTATGTAAGCATCACAATTTATTTTCTAGGGTTAGTATAATTATCTCAAAACTTGACACATCTACACATCAAATGGAACTTACAATTCGACTATAAACATATATCATACAACAATTATAAAAGTATATAACCATATTTTGGTATGTATACAAGATATAATGAGTTTCACACTAAAAGGAAAATCAAACTTAACAATTGTGCAAAACCTGATAACAATAAAAAAATATAATATTAAGGTTCCAATCTAAGGAATTAACTATAGATTGCATTCAAGGGTTGATGTTGAACTTATATTAGGACAAGATTAAAAAGGTTGGCCAAAATATTCAACTAGTTAGTAACATCAGGGCCAATTTAGGGAAAGTGCCACACAAATAACATGCAAGGTTGGGCCTTACACTATAAATGTTATTTTGATGCATTTACCACCTTAAGATTTAGAATTCAATGGCCCTAATTAATAATAATGGATTATGACAGAAGATGCAAAGGTTGCAAATAAATTAGAACTATTTTATGTAGAAGTCTTTGATTTTCTCTATCTAATAGGGGGGAAAATCTCAATTTTGGATCGTTGTATACTGGTACTAAAGTTTAAAAATCAATAGAGGTGATGAGGATTGATAGGAACTTTTTAAGCTGCATAATTCCTTCCAACATCAAGAATTTGTGGAATTTTTTGGAATTGCATCTATCAAATACCAAAGAGAATTATAGGAGTGCATAAAAAAGGGGAGCATAAGGGTATCTATGATGGATTGGTAAACATGCAAGGTTTGGAGACAATTAGATGCCCCAAGTTGGATCAACTTTGAGGTGGTTAGAAAAATCATTTAATACTAACATAAATTTTTTGTATTCCACTACAGTTGCTTGCATAAAATATGAAGACTTAAAAATTCCTCATTTATGGGTTGTAATATTGATCAATTATGCTTGTGCAACTCAAATTTCCCATCTACTCAAGTTTTTTGATAGCCCTTTGAAGTGTGGTATCTTATCAATGTGTTGAAAGACAATAAAAAATGGATGTCAAACCTACAATACATCTTTAAATCAAGTCCATTGATGTACCTTTATTATGAGTAGATTATTCTTAAAAATGGAAGGAAGATTTATACTATTTCGAGAGCACTATCAAGAAATTGGTGATTTATGTCAAGCCTTTGCCACCTGATCTTTCCCAAACCATCTACCTAAGATTGTTATACAAGTATCCATTCTTTTCTATTGTGTACATATTATTAACTTCCTATTCTAAACATATTTAAATATCTTATAGAACATTCCTTCAATTGATTATAAAAGTAAGCCGACAAAAATAATATTTTGTACACAAAAACATAATAATATAATGCATCATAATTTAAGTAATTGCAAGGTGTGTGCCCTTGGTCTCCTTGTGTTGTGTAGCATAGCACTTAGGTTCGTGACATGGCGTAACCACCTCTCATGGATTTATTAACTTTGGCGGTTGTATTAGGCATTAACAGTTTGATCTTTTGATGCAACGATAACCATTTATGCAACAATTGGTATCAAAGTCTGGGTCACGAATTTGAACCCCTCGCTTGCATTGAGGGGGATTGTTGCAAGGTGTGAACCCTTGGTCTCCTTGTTTTGTGCAGCACAATTCTTGGGTTCATGACATTGCTTAACCACCTCCCATGGATTAATTAACTCTGACGGTTGTATCAAGCATTAACAGGTCAATTTTTTGGTACAACAACAACTATTTGTGCAACAAAACCACAATGAGAAACTCTCACAAGAAATAATATAATAAGTGAATTTTAAAATGCGATGTAGGAACCAACCTACCAGAGACACCAATCCCCAAAAGATTTAGTAGGCACCAACCTACAAGAGACACCAATTCCCACCAAAACAAACACACCAATCCCTGTTGGAATAATACAACAGATAGAACACCAATCCTATCAAAATAGAAATAACGGTGGATTTGAATTATAACTCTAACCTACACCAAAAGACACATGGTTATTGGTGCTCACATATTTGTCACATACCTTCCATTCATTACACAATTGTACATCCCACTATAGTAATTTCAATGTGATCATCAATTACATTCACAAACTCTTCGATATATACATGTACATTATGATGCATCTAAACATTTAAAATACATAAATGACACTACATCAACACTCTTCTATGTCAGTCAGGGATCCACACCAAAATAGACAACATGGGACATACCTAAATTCAAATTACATGAAATATGTAATACAACGGTCAAAACTTGCCACCAAAGGAACTTGATGCCTTGTACCATCATGGGAACCTTAACTAGGTCATATCCTCACTCCACAAACTTGAATTGAATTCCCCATGCTTGTAGTAATTATCACACATGCCTAAAACTTTGAATAGCTTGATGAAGCTTATGATATTTAAAACTCCTTGCACACTAAGTTGCACCACCAAAAACTCAAGAAACTAATAGAACTAGTGTAGGCATACTTTCCTTCCAAACCGTAGAGCAACAACACATTTCTAAAAGAAATTCCACCCATATTAATTAATCTCTCTACCCAAAATGTATCCTTTCGGACCACCAAACTCTTGCTAACTTACAACAAAACTTGCTTCATGATACCTAAATAGATTAGATAGTCTACACATTGTCAAACAACACAGTTCTAGATACTTGAGATAGATGAAAATACTTGTACTCCTACAATCTTCTTCATTTTGACAACCTTCACATCTGACAGCCTTGAAACCCTTTGATAACCACTAATAGCATCAATAACCTATTGACATTAGTTTGACATCAATAATAACCTATGCTCAATAATCTCCCCCTTTGTCATTGATGGCAAACAACAAAATTCTAGAACCACCAAAACATACACCAATGAATAATTCTAAATGATTCATGTGTTATAGCATTCACTCCCCTTGTAAAATATATATCATTGAAATATGAAAAGATAGTTATTCTTTTTGAGCAATTTATCTTTCACCTTCTCCATAATTTAGCATTTCCTTAATTCAGCTCTTTCTTCCCCTATGATGAATATATTCTTTCTGAACAATTCATCACTTTGAGCACTCTCTCCCCCTTTGACATCAATGAAAAAAGATCAACATAATTTCTCCCCTTGACTGGTACTGCAACATCTAAAACCTTATTCTCAAATGGACTCCCCTTGAGTCCATGCATCACAACTTTTGAACAACATTTTGCAAGAACACCAACCCTTCTTGCGACATGGAGACCAAGATCCCCCTCACCTTGTACTTTCCTCTTGAATCAGGAGGAGGGAGTAAAAACTCCCAATTTTTTCCAGAGAAACTCAAATGTCTCCTTAGGAAGTGGCTTCTTGAATATATTTACAACTTTCTCCTTTGTATCCACATATTCCAATCTGACTTCTTTCTCCACAACCTTCTCCCTCAAGAAATACTTTATTGCAATGTGTTTTGTTCTTGAGTGCATCACTGGATTCTTTGAAATGTTTATTGCACTTGTGTTATCACAAATAATAGTGATAGGATATTCAAACTCAACCTTAATTTCCTTTAAGTTTTGATTCATCATGAACTAAATCAGATCATGAAGAATGAATAATGTGAAGTGATCTGAAACAAAGCTAGACTTGTGTGTAAAGGATAAGCTCAAGTTGAAGGTATAGAATTTGAGGATACATTTTCTCTCGTGGCTAGATTAAAGGCAATCAAAAAAAATTTAGCTCTCTTGGCATTCAAGAACTATAATGTGTATCAGATGGATGTGAAGTATGGTTCCAATCATATTTTTTTCCTTAGGCCTTGGGATAATTTCCCAAGTTTCATTCTTCATGATCCGATTTATTTCTTCTTCCATAGCATCTATCCAACCTTGTGCATTGCTTGCTTATTTATATGTTTAAGGTTTTATCTTTGATAGTAAAGAAAAAATCTACTTGTTCTTTGATCTTTCTAGCCTATTCTAGGTTAAAACCCCACTATCGTTTTCACCAATAATATGATTTGTAGAGTGATTTTTCTAGACATACTTAGTTGGAGTTTTAAAACAACCTCTTTTGGTTCTTCAATGTTGCTATGAACTGATTCCTCTTCCTCTTCAACTTCCAAAATAGTTTCAACCTTCACATTTTCACTTTCAATTATCCTCTTCAACCTTTTATTATGGTTGTAAGCTTTGCTTCTTAAGGAATAACCAAGAAAAATACCTTCATCTAACCTAGAATCAAACTTACCCAAATTCTCTTCATCTCTTTTGATGTAGCACTTGCTTCCAAATATTTTGAGGTTCCTTATCGATGTCAATCTTCCTTTCCATAATTCATATGGGGTCTTCTCTATCTCGCACCCGATCTGAACTTTGTTCAGAATATACATAGTTGTATGTGTAGCTTCTCTCCAATACATATTCAAAAAAAATTCCTGATATATCATAGTTCTTGCCATTTCTTGTACGGTTTGGTTCTTTCTTTCAGCAACTCCATTTTGTTGTGGTGTTCTAGGGGCAAAAAATTGCCTCTGAATTCCATGCTATTCATAGAATTTTTCATACTTCTCATCTATAAACTATTTGCCTCTATTTGATCTTAGGACCTTGATTGTCCTCTCGGTTTCATTCTCAAAATCTTCTAACTTCTCCTTTAGATATGTAATCCAGGTCATCGTAGTATAATCATCAATGAACATCATGAAATACATGTCTACTTGTAGACTCTTGGTCCTTATTGGTCCACACAAATCTTTATGTACCAAATCCAATGGATTTGATGTGGAATACTCCTTAGCTAGATATTTTCTTTTTGTCTTCTTCCCTTCATAACATGTCATGTAATTGATTGACTGAGGTTTCTTGATTCTTGGCATATCCTAGACCAAACCTTTTGAACTAATCTTGACAATATCATCAAAATTGATGTGTCCTAACCTTCTACGCCAAATCCAACATTCATCCTTCTATGCAGTAAGACACATTTTTCCATTCAAGTCACTAAGATGATCAATATCACTGTCTATCTTGCTTCCTTCCACAATAAGCTCATTGGTACTTGATTTTTTTATTTCACAACCATCAACACTAAACAATAACTGATATCACTTATCATACATTTTATTGACACTCAACAAGTTATGTTTTAAACCTTCAAAATACAAAACATCATGTATCTTTGTTTCACCACCATCAATACTTAAAGTACCCTTATCAAAAAAAATAGCAATTGAATTGTTTTTTAGGGTCACCGAACCACCTTCAAATTCTTTGAAATTCATGAAGTTACTTTTATCTCCAAACATATGACTAGAGCAATCACTATCAATAATCCACAAGTTCTTCTTCTCCTTCTGAGCATGCAAAGCTATTTGAGCAATCATAGACTTCTCATACTTCTTCTCTCTAGGAACCTTCTTCCATACCTTCTTTAGAACATTACTTCTTCCTTTTTTCGGTAATGGGGAACTCACAAAATTACTTATGCAGTTCCTTGAAATATGTTCAAAATTATTGCACTTGAAACAAATAAAATAAAAATTTGAACAAAGGTGCAAATGCATAATTATTGATAAAATTATTTATTCTTACTAAAACTCTTCTACAATCCACAACCTTATGTCTATAATCATTACAACTAAAAAAATAACTAAAAAACAAAAAACTTGACCTGGTATTGTATCCTTGTCCTTTGGATATCCTCCTTTTGTTCTACACTTTAATAAATCCATCATTCTGAGTCATGCTTCCATTACTTTTTGATGTCCTCTATGATTTTAAACTTCTAGAACCTATCACTTTTGGACTTGCCTTAGTACTCTTCTTTGATTGTTTTGTCACCTTTTTCTTCTAATCATCAAAAATGACTCCTATTTTTCCATGTAAAACTTTCTTACCTTCTAACATTTGATCTAGGGTTTTAGTAATTTTACTATACTTCAACTACAGCCACTGATTTTCCTTCTCAAGCTATTTTTTGGTTGTAACAATCTTTTCCTCAAGCTCCTTGCAGTCTTTGTCCCTTGTGTTATGCAAATGAATGCCATTGCACTAAAATATCGACCTATTAGTATCTGATACAATCACCAGAGTTAATGAATCCATGGAGGCAATTAAGTGATGTCACGAACTCGAGTGTTGCACTGCACATCACAAGGATACCAAGGGCACACACCTTGCAAAAATCCCCCTAACATAAGCGAGGGGTTCAAACTTGTGACCTAGGCTTTGATACCAATTATTACATTGATAGTTGTTGTTGCACCAAAATATTGACCTATTAATGCCCGATACAATTGCCAAAGTTCATGAATCCATGAGAGGAAATTAAGCCATGTCATGAACCCAAGTGTTGCATTGCACAACACAAGGAGACCAAGGGTGCACACCTTGAAACATCTTGATAGTAATTTCTCTATTATAACTTCTTCAACTCTTTTTTCTTCTTTTGCTTGAGTCTTCAATTCAACAATCATCTTTTTAGCAGTCTTAAAATATTTTTTTATTCTTTTTTTGGCTCTTACTTCTTCTATAATTTTGATATTCAACTTCTTGATTTCTTTTTCGTCCCATAACAATTTCTTCATAATATCTCCTTTGTATTCATCATTTTCTCTGGAACCCATTTCAACATCACCATTTTTAGTTTCAAAAGTCATGAATACAACTTCTCCATTTTCATCATTGGATGCATCTTCATCTTCTTCTTCTATAGAATATTCTTCTTCTTCCTCATTAATATAAAAACTTCTATGGTTTCTCTGACCTTTGGATCTTCTCTGAAAATACTTATTTCCATTCTTTTGTTCTACATTATTAGTATTCTTATAGGGACAATTAGCCATAAAATTTCCAACATCTCCACAATTGAAACACTTGAAAGGTAATTTACCTTTTTACTTACCAGAAACTCTTTGCAGCTTTCTGACAAAATTTTCTTCTTTCGGATCTGATCCACAATCAGAATCTTGATCAAATTTCTTCAAAGATATTCTAAAAGTAGCTTTTTCTTATAGAATCTTCACTTTCAAATCTCATTTCAAATGCATTTAATGTTCCATGCAACTTAATCAACTTTAAAGTATTCACATCTTTAGCTTCTTTAGTAGAAAAATTTTAGGACCAAACCTTCAAGGTAAGGATCTAAGTACCTTCTTCACAAAAATCTTCTCATCCAGGGTTTCACCAAGACCTCAAATATTATTGACAACTTCATTAACCCAAAGCATGAATGTAGCAATGTTCTCATCTTCTTCCATACTTATACCTTCAAACTAAGCTCTGTAAGTTTGCAACTTTGCTTCTTTCCCTTTGTCGTCACCTTCATAAATAGTTTCCAACTTTTCCCATATTTATTTTGTTGTTCTAAATTCCATCACTTTTGAAAACTCAATGTTAGTTAAACCACATAAAAGAGCATTCCTAGCCTTAGCATTGATTTCATAAGCCCTCTTTCTAATCTAATCCCTAAGAGGGTTTTTCAGGAATTTCATATCTATGTACAACTAAATTCCATATGTCCATACCTAAAGCCATCAAATATGACTCCATCCTAAATTTCCAAAAATCAAAATTAGATCCATCAAAAACTGGTACTTTGTTTCCAAAAGAACTATATTGTGTCATCTCAGATTTACCTTAAGTTGTTAGACTCTTTCAAAGGAACTTAGCTCTGATACCAATTGAAGGGAACATAATCTACTGAGAGGGGGGGGAATTAGTAGATCCAAACGATTACAAAAAATTTGAAAACCTTCACAACTACTTTATAGATTTTAAATATGAAGAGAACTAAACCATAAAAGCTAGTAAGTAAATCAATTAAATCAAAACACAAGATAACACATAACACCATATTTTTACGTGGAAACCCAAGATCGGAAAAACTATAGTGATAAACTCTCACAAGCAAGAATATAATAAGTGAATTGTACAATGTGATGTAGGCACCAACCTACTAGAGACACTAATCCCCAAGATTTATTAGGCACCAACCTACAAGAGACACCAATCCCCACTGGAACAAAGACACCAATCCCTACTAGAACAATACAATAGGTAGAACACCAATCCTACCAAAATAGAAATAATGGAAGATTTGAAATATAACTTTGATATGCACCAATAGACACATTGATATTGGTGCTCACATCACATAACTTCCATTCATTACACAATTGTACATACCACTATAGTACTTTCATTGTGGTCATCAATTACATTTATAAACTCTTTGATACATACATGTACATTACAGTGCATTTGAACATTTAAAATATATGCATGATACTACATTAATACTCTTCTATGTCAGCCAAGGATTCACGCCAACCTAAACAACATAGGACAAACCTAAATTTAAATTACATGAAACATGTAATATATTGGTCCAAACTTGCTACCAAAGGAACTTGGCACCTTACGCCACCATGAGAACTTTAACTAGGTCATATCCTCACTCCGCGTGCTTGAATTGAATTACACATGCTTGTAGTCACTACTACACATGCCTCAAACTTTGAATAGCTTGATGAAGCTTCTAATATTTCAAACTTCTTGCGCACTGAGCTACACCATTGGAAAATTAGGAAATTGATAAAACTAGTGTAGGCATACTCTCCTTCCAAACCATAGAGAAACAACGCATTTTTGAAAGAAATTCCACACATATTAATTAATCTCTCTACCCAAAAGATATCCTTTCGGACCACAACATTCATGCTAACTACATACCCAACATGGTATAATAAATTCATTAACTATCTAAAGGCAGTCACACCACAACAAAACTTATTTCATTATACCTGAATAGATTAGATAGTCTACACACTATCAACAACACACTTCCAGATACTTGAGATAGATGCCAATACTTGTACTCCTACAATCTTCTTCATTTTGACAACCTTCACATCTAACAACCTTGACACCCTTTGATAACCACTGGCAACAGAAGTGACCTAATAACATCAGTTTGACATCAATGACAACCTATGCTCAACAATATAAACCTACAAATATTTTCTATCGATGTGACCATTGCACCCCCTTTTGATGCAAATGCTAATTCTACACAATTAACAAAAATGATAACTCTCATAAATAAATATAATTATATACTCACACAATTCTTCTAAAATATTTTAATTTGAATATAATAACTATCAAAAACATAATAAAATCTGACCGTTCTATCTACATTCCAAAAATAAAAAATCAATTATATATTTTTCTTTATTAACAAGAGATCTAAAAGAGTTGGAGTCCCTACCAAATGGAATAAATATGCATTCGCATACTTGCAATTGACTAGGAAACTAATTAGTGTTTTTAAAACTAATTAACAAGGTTGGACAAAGAATCATGTCATAACTCAAATAGAATGAGATAGGGAAATATGACTAGATTCATTTAGTCAAGCCAAATAGTCTTCAATTAACCACTGTCAGGGAAAACTTGTGGCGACACACTTAGTTAAAATACCAATCATTGAATAAATCTGTTGGCAAGAGACACTGCGAATATCATTTGGTGTTTTCATTGATGGAAACCCCAGTCAATGATTAGACCTGTGCATCATAAATTTATCCTACCTACAGTTAGATTGCAAACAGTTAAGGAAGAACAGAGCATCCGACAGTTTTTGGTTCATCGATTCACATATAGATTTTTAGTTAATATTTTGTATTTTGTATCTCAGTGAAGGTTGATCAATATATTCTTAGTGTTATCCATAAATCTCAATGCCTCGTATTGATTCGTGTAGGATTTAGAAGATCCGGTTAGCTAATTCTCAGTTTTATCAATACTGGAGCTGACTTCATGAATGAACCATGTCGCGGATGTGTGGGAAGTAATTAGTTAAGTATTTGTATGTTCATGCATCTTTTTTTGGGTCCTAGCTAAGTTGTGGCCAACCGTTGTGGATGCGCATTAAAATTTACTCATGATTTGAGCCGAAAGTTGTAAATATTATTTTGTTCTATTAAATTTGACATATTGTAATTGAATTCTATGTTGTGGATATATATGAGATCGTCCATATCATTTTGATATATGTATGAAGTGTGTTTATGTGAACTGCAAATTAGAGCATAGCAGAAGAGCGATAATGCATAATCCCACTTGTGCATGAAGGATCTGTGTTGGTAGTGTGAGCATAACAGAGCATAAGTGCATAATCAAGTCTGTAGGACAAAATATTGAATATTGTGCCTAACTGGAACTATAATCAAGCATATGTAGATGTTGATTTTCTCAGTTCAAACTCTCAGATGGTTTTAATCTAATTCTCTTTGTAAGGCAGTGAGTCTTCCCTTTGAGCAGTGAGCTTTAGGCAGTGTGCCTGAATGCAAGTGCATTCACCATATTGTAAACTTTATTTGAGTATACTCAAATCTTATTATGGATTGTCCATCCATCGTGGTTTTTCCCCTAACAAGGTTTCAACGTAAAAATTTGTGTGTTATGGTGTTGTTATTTTTTTCTTCTTGTTCATGCATTTTGGTTGAATGTTACAAGTTCTTTGAAGTTAAAAGCTAATAATTTTTTTTTTTATACAACACTGATTCACCCCCCCTCTCAGTGTAGCTTGTTTCCAAGAATCGTTATCATAGCTAGTTCCTCATAAGAAGAATTCTAACAACTTGGGGAGATCTTAGAAAGTGTTTCAATGGATTCAAGCAGTCTTCAATAGCACCTTTTGGTGGCTCTAGATGATCTTGATTAGTCAAAGTCTAAAATCCAAAAATTGCAAGCAAACCTCATGGATGTTGATAAATTCATTGAGTCTTTGAAAGACAAAATCAACAAGTCTAGAGAGAAGAGAAAGGAACTCTACGATCAAATTAAGTAGAATGATAGTAAGAGAATTGAAGAAGAAGAACTCAGTCAAGCCCTGAAGGAAAAGACAGAAGAATGTGAAAAGATTACCAGAGAAAATGCAATCCTGAACCATGAAATGGAATCTATCATGATGAGGATGACCAAGGAGATTGAAGATAGGAAGAAAAATTAAGAGAACCTAGTACAATCACTGAAAGAAAAATCTAAAGTATGCAGTCGTTTGGACAATGAATTGGAACAATCTAAAAAACAATGAGGAAGTACTTGAAAAGTAGATTGATGATCTCAAAGATGAAATTGCTACTACAAATGAGTACAAGGAAAATTTCAAAGTTAGCTCAACTAAGCCTGATGAACTAATTGGCAGTCAAAGGAAAAATGGTGACAAGTGAGGTCTTGGATATGAAGAAGGAGAAAGCTCCAGATTCGGTCAAAGGAGATTCAGACAAGGAAATCAAATGAACAAATCTGGAAGGTATCCGGTAAGACAACCAAATGCTCAGAAATTTAATGGATATTGTTTCAATTGTAATAAATTTGGACACATGTATTCTCAGTGTAAAAGTAGGATCAATCAAATAAGTCCATCATTCTCAGGTGAGTTCTTTAATTGCAATAAGTTTGGTCACAAGTCAAATGAATGCAAAAATGTGATGAACAATCTTCATAGAAATGTCAGATGTTATACATGCAATAGATTTGGGCATACAGCTAACCAGTGCAGATCAAAAGGAAATTAGTGGAACAACTGGTCTAGACAGAAAATGGTGTATGCTACAACTACAACAAATTTGGTCACATTGCTACATTCTGTTGGAATAGAAGAGGTCTGATAAATCAAAGAAGGAACATGTAGAAGGATGTTAAAGGAAAAGGAAAAATCACTACAGATGTGGTCAGGCAGCAGATGTAGAAGAAATGGGTGAAGAAGAGTCCCTCTAATGAATAAAATACACCAAAACCAAAACCTTCTTCTGGTAGTTCCTCCAGGAATTACTCTCAAGCCTTGGGCCTAGGGGGAGTTGTCAAGAATATCTCTTAAACCCCCTTCCAGTAACTAAAACCAGAATGTGGATAAGTTTAGTAAGTGCATAGATGTGCTACAGATGTTGTTGAACCTATTGGAGGAAGTATTATGCAATGTAGAAGGTCCGCAAAAGATTTATTTGTCACAGTTCATGAAAACAGTGCAACCGGATGAGTTAGGGTAAATGCATTTATTGTGAATAAAAGGGTTAAGTATGTGAGTGATAAAAATTCATTTCCATCTTTCATTTTGAAGAAAAGAAGTCTGGAGAGCTATAACGCGAATTGAGGCAAAATTCAGGTGCAAAGAAGCTTTCAAAAATCAAATTGTGATCCAACGGAAAGGTATTTCTCGGTGAAACTCTGTGAATTTGTGAATTGATAATGGCTACTCCACTAGTAGTTGAAGTTAAGGATAGACCCCATCCAAAGTTCAAATGGCATCCCAACAAGTCTGTTGAGACCGGTCTGTTAGGAGCATTTTCATTTGTTTCGTATGGTTTGTTGCACACAAAGGATATTAGGGTTTATATTCATGTGAATATTGAAGAACTAGGAAGCTCACAACTGGTTAATTTATATAATAATCATATTATTGGTGAATATTTTTGTGGGAAGCCACAATATAAAACCCTAGAAGTAAAGAAGTTTACACAAATTGTCAAATTTCCCATCTTTGAAGAGTCTGAATGGGTTCGTTACATTCTGAGTCGAGTCCATGATGAATTCATGTGGTTAAGCATACCATTAAAAATCACAAAGGAGGCTATCAGTGTTGTAACAGATCTAAATTTTTTTGGTAGATTACCAATTCTGAAATCAGTGAAGAATCAAATGGTTGCTGATGCTACAGGCTCTAGGTATGACAGAAGAGCAATGAAAATTGATGAAATTGTTGATGTAGATGTCAAATTTGCATCTATGGTTATTGGGTATAAGATTTATCATTCCATCCAGGACAACTCTATGTCTGGTACTGCAATCTATGTTGCCTATCATATTGTGAAATAAAATGCAGATTATGATCCCTATGAATTGCTAAGGAGTCATTTAATGGAAAATCTTGTGAATATTATAAAGGATAAGAAAAACTCTTTCAATTATGGTAACTTGCTTTTATGCCTAATTTTTATTTCATGGGTGAGGTTCCAGGATTTAGAATGATTCATTGGAAAAAAGACAAACTGGTAGCTGCTCGGATCAGAGATCTCTTTCATATATATGCAGACACTAAGAAAAAGAATGCCACTATCTGGGAATACTTTAAAAGTTTTCAGAATATTATGCAAGATAGAGAGAGGATTCCCACTTCCATTGAAGATAAATACAAGGATATAATTTGCTTCATGGTAGATATTGATCAATGTATGATGGAAGTTGTTGATCCCAGAACAATCTGGATCATGTCGATGGGATATGAAGTGGAGGAGCGCATTCTAGATATGTATGCAAATAATTTGTTGAGCAAGCCTCTAGATCAATCTGAAGAGAGATTTGGTACCTATGTTGAAAAGGACATGCAAGCTCACAATGAGCTCAGGAAACCTGTGTTAACCAAAAGAGTTAGAAAAGAGGTGGAAGTTTTAGCATAAAGTATGGGGATATCGGTAGAAAAATTAAAGGAAGCTAGAAGGAAAAGAGAAGAAGCTCAAGTAGCAAAGGAGGTAGAAAAATCTGAATCAGTTGGTCTGACAGCACCATCTTCCCAAGCTACATCAACTAGAATCTTTGCATCCCATTCAACCCCTGCAGCAAAATCAATCCCTGTGAAAACTGAATCTAAGGGATCCAGTAAAAAAAGGAAAGAGGAAGAAAGAAAAGAGAAAAATATTCTATGTAGTAGTCTCTGATGATGAAGAAATAGACTTTGATCAAGGTGTTAAATAAATCAAGCATCAAGGCACCAAGGCACCAAGGCAGCAACTGTTATAAAAATAAAACCATCTGGTGGAGATGATCAAGCAAAGAAAGAAAAAATTGACAATCTAGGTATGTCAATGGAGGAAGTTGAAAAGGCTTTGGTTAAGGATGGAAATCTCAAGCCACTCTGTAAATGGTTTGATTCTTTTGGTGAATCTAATAAGAGAATTCTTGAAGAGGCAACAAAAACACATTTGAATATTTTCAATAAAGTTTTTATTTAAATAGTGCCAAATTTGCCTAAAAGTTTAGATGATATTTTGGAGATGAGAAGAGTTAATTCCAGATCAGAAGAAGAGTATATGAGAGAAAGGATTCTTGCTAAATTGTGTCCAGTAGCTTTTGTGGAAGAAATAAAGTAAATTCTGAATAAAGCTAAGAAGGAGTTTAAAAGCAAAACAAGAGTGAATAAATTGATGATTGGTCAAACCAAGGAAGTTGTAGAAGAAACATAATAGATTTTGAGAAAAAAATTGTTAAACAACAGAATTGGTGTTGTACCTAAAGGAACTCATGATGTTTCATCTAGTCCGAAAAAAGAATAAGAAGAGAAATAAGAAGCAGTTGAAGATATTCAGATCCCTTCTGAAGTGGTCAATACAGAGATGACTAGGGAAGTTGAAGTTCCAAAAAATGTATTAGTTCAGAAGGTAGAGGTCCATGAAGACAAGTCAGAACTTGCAACTGAGGAAGCAATCATTGAAGAGAAGAAGGTTGATGTAAAAGCAATTCCTGTAGAAGCAAGAGACACTATAGTGGCAGTGAAGAAATTCTTGGTAGAATAGAAAGAAGAGTTTGATCCTGAACTGATTGAAGGTTTGATTGACCTATCTACTCTGAGTCCTATTCAAAAAATGAAAGCAGCTTCATTCGCCCAAGAAAAAGCCAGAGAAGAACTATTAAAGTCCCATATTGAGGATAGTGAACTTCTAAATCTTGCATCTAGATACGTAGAAAGGATAATGCCTATTTATGTGAAAGATCCAACTGGATCATCCTCCAGTCAACTAAAGAGACTCATCAACTCAGTAAGTACTCACTTTGAGTCATTTGAGAAATCTGCTTTGATTAAAGTTCAAAAGGAATTTGATGCCAAAAGATTAAATGGACTGAAGGAAATGATTGCTAAGGATAAAACTTTGCAAGCCACCTATGTGGAAAATATCTAGAATGCTTTATCCAAAGGTGGGAAGATTTACAAATCATGTTTATCTTTATCAAAACTAACTGATGACAATGAGAAAAAGATTAAGGATTTGGAAAAACAATTAGCCCCTATTTCTGATGCCTTTGATCCTTTAACCGGTAGCATTGGAAATTTAGAAGGAGAAGTGATATTTATGTTTGATAGAATAAAGAGCCTAAAATAAGAAAATAATAAAATTGTTGCAAGAGCATGTGAATTGAGAGGTTCGATTGGCCCAAAGATAGAAATTATGCCTAGTGCATTGAAAGAAGCAGAAGATGCTAAAGCAGTGAGTGATCCAGAAAACCTGGAGTCTACACAGACACAATCCTATTTGGTTTGTGGGAATATAACAATCCTAGAGAGTCTCAAAATATTTTGGGACAAGAATTTGGCTCTACCGAAGAAAGATTTTTCAGACATTTTCAAGTTTATGTAAGTTTATGAAGCATGTTTTGTACATAAGCAACTTGTTCATAACAGTTTTGTTAAATTTTTGGCATGCGGATTCCTACTTTTTCCATTGATGTCAAAGGGGGAGAGAGAAGAGTGAAAAATGCATAATCATCTCAGGGGGAGAATTGTATTTTGGAGAAGAGTTCAGTTTTTGAAATTTTGGCAGTGTAGTTAATGTTGGTATTGATCCGACACTTAGTCATTTTTCACTAAGTGTTGCCATCAATGCCAAATGGGGAGATTTTTGGCAAGAGACACTAAAAATATCATTTGGTGTTGTCATTTATGGAAACCCCAATTGATGATTAGATCAGCACATCATAAATCTATCCTACCGATAGTCAGATTGCAAACAGTTAAGGAAGAATAGAGCATCCGACAGTTTTTGGTTCATTGATTCACTTACAGATTTTCAATTAATATTTTGTGTTGGGTATCTTAGTGAAGGTTGATTGGTGTATTCTTAGTGTTATCTGTAAATCTCAGTGCCTCCTATTGATCCATGTAGGAGTTAGAAGATCCGGTTAGCTAATTCTCAGTTTTATCACTACTAGAGCCGAGTTCGCGAATGAATCATGTCACGAATGTATGGGAAGTAATTAGTTAAGTATTTTTGTGTGAGTTCATCTTTTTTTGGGTCCTAGCTAAGTTGTGGTAGACCGTTATGGATGTGCATTAAGCTTTACTCATGATTTGAGCTGACAGTTGTAAATATTCTTTTGTTCTATTGAAGCTGACATATTGTAATTAAATTCTATGTTGCAGATATATATATGAGATCGTTTGTATCATTTTAATATATGTATGAAGTGTGTTGATGTGAATTGTGAATTGAAGAAAAGAAGAAGAGCGATAATGCACAGTCTCACTTGTGCATGAAGGATCTATGTTGGTAGTGTGAGCAGAACAGAGCAGAAATGTAGAATCAAGTTTGTAGGAAAGAAGATTGAATATTGTTCCTAACTAGAACTATAATCAAGCATATGTAGATACTAATTTTCTCAGTTCAACCTTTCAGACGGTTTTAATATGATTCTCTTTGTAAGGCAGTGAGCCTTCCCTTGAGCAGTGAGTTCTAGGCAGTGCACCTGAATGCAAGTGCATTCCCCATATTGTAAACTTTATTTGAGTATACTTAGATCTTATTGTGGATTGTTCATCCACCATGGTTTTTCCCCTAATAGGGTTTCCACGTAAAAATTCTTGTGTTATGGTGTTGTGATTGTTTTCTTCTTGTTCATGCATTTTGGTTGAATGTTACAAGTGCTTTGAAGTTAAAAGCTAATAATGTTTATTTTTGCATAACATTGATTCACCCCCCCTCTCAGTGTAGCTTGTTTCCAAAAAAATCAACATAATATCAAAATGTTTTAGAAATAAAATTAGTAACTATAGAGTGTGTCATAAAATTTATAATATTGAGTCAAGTATTATATATATATATATATATTTATGTATATATATATTATATATTTATATATGTATTCATATGTATATACACGCATACCTATTTATAGTATGAATGTATATATATAATGGTATATACATATATAGATGTATACATAAACATATATATAGATGTATACGTATACATACATACATAAATATACATACATACATACATATATATATATATAATGAAAATAGTAAAGAAGAAACATTGCTAGATGTAAAAGAAACAAGTTACAACATACACATTCTGTGTGAAATGATTTTACCCCATCTAAAATGAAAGAAATAAACTCAAGCAAAAGGATTAAAACAAATCAAAACACTCAGATTAGGGCGTAAAGTTCAAACTCAGACTTGCAAATAAAATACAAAATATTACCTTGTTTGAGCTTGATGAGTTTTTTTGCCCCTTTTGATGGCTTGATATGTGTGCTCCTAGATCAATTTCGGCGACATAATGGCTTGATTTTGCTTGATTTGGTCACAAGATGGATGCAAGATGGCTATGTTTGCAAGGATTTGGTTATGGTGATAGTGTGAGAGATTGTGAGAGAGCTTGAATGTGGTTGATTGTGGTTGCATATGGTTGAATGTAAAAATGGCTAAGTGTTAGTCATTTAGCGAGGGAGATTGAAATGGATGGCCAAGATTGATTCTTGAAAGAGAATCAAAGGTTTAGATCAAGAGTTGACCAAAGGAATTAAAAAATATTTTTTAGTGTGCATGGGAATGATAAAAGGAATTAAATATTCCTTGGGAAAGAGAAAAGGATTTTAATATTCCTTGGGGGGTGAGAGAGGAACATAAAATTCCTCAAAAGTACCTTGGGAAGACAAAAAGGAATTAAAAATTCTTTGGGGGATGGGGAGAGTTGACCAAGGGGTAGGTTAGGATAGCTAATCAATTATTAGGTTGTGTAAGTGAGGGATTAGGCAAATTATTAGGTGGGTAATGAGGGTTAATGATCCACTTGCATATTATGGAGGATGTGACACCTCCATAATCAAGGATTAGGAATGTGGACATCCTTAATCTAGGATTATGCAAATTAATCAAGATTAGAAAAAATATTATGGAGGATGTGACATGAGGGGAATTAAATAAATAGATTATTTATTTAATTCTTTAGAGGAAAAGGAATAAGAGATGAGAGTAAATAATTAAAGGTAATTATTTACTTTAAGATATGTTTTAAATATGATAGAAGAAATAAATTAGGATGAAGGGATAAAGGATGATGAATATTAATTAAATAATAGGGTATTATTTAATTAATATAGAGGATATGACATTGGTTGAATGAGGGGTAAATTGGCCAAATGAAAGTGGTCAATTTTTAGTGTCTACACATTCCATAAGAGATAGTTGGGCACATTAGTTGCAATAAAAATTATCATCAAGGTCTGAATCAAAATTTGAATGTAAAATCAATCAGCACAATAAGACAGATAACCTAATGTGCCATGGCGATAGGAATAAGATGTTTATTATCACTTTGTCCATAAGATGGTTGGAGGTGGTAGAGGCACAGTATAGAGGGATGACACTTTGGTTAATATTGTGGATTTTTTCAATAAGCCAATAATCACATATAAGTTTTGTTGGTATAGATCTAGGTCATGTGCCTTTCCTCTTTCAGCACTTGATTCATCATTTTTTAGTTTTTTATTGTGTCTTTGCAATGTGAATGTTAAGTGGGATAATTTTAGGATTAGGTGTAGCATTAACCTTGTAAGTTTTATGTCTTGATTACTCAAAATTTAAGCATGTAGATAATAAAAAATTTATGGTGTTCAAACATCATGAAATACGGAGATTATTTATTCTTTGAAATACTTGGAATATTGTGTGGGAATATATCGAATAGGGATGTTACATTGATAGTATCAAAACCAGGAGCTATAGATTATCCTTCCAATTAAACACTATCGTGGAGTGCATAGATATAGATGTATATATATACATACATATATCTACATATATACATACATATATTCATATGTACATATACATACATACATACATATGTATATATATATTGAAAATAGTAAAGAAGAAACATTGCTAGATGTCAAATAAATAAGTTACAACGTACACATCGCAAAAGAGATAGTTGGACACATTAGTGGCAATACAAAATTTCATCAATATTTGAATCAAAATTTGAATGCAAAACCAACCAGCATAATAAGGAACATAACCTAATTCACCATGGTGGTAGGAATAATATGTATATTATCAATTTTTCCATAAGATAGTAAGAGGTGGTAGAGTCACTATATAGAAGGATGACACTTTTTCTAACATTGTGGGTTTTTTCACTAAGCCAATAATCAGATATAAGTTTTGTTAGTGTAGATCTAGGCCATGCATCTTTTCTCTTCTAGCACTTGATTCATCATTTTTTAATTTTTATTATGTCTTTGCAATGTGAATGTTAAGTGGCAGAATGTTAGGATTAGGTGTACCTAAAATATCAAAACTAGGAGGTATAGAACATCCTTCCAATTAAACACTGTCATGGAGTGCATAGATTTAATAAACTATTAATTCTGATTGTTATGACACAATCTATGATATATAAAGACGTGTAAAATAAGTTACTTTCTCATCTAAGATGTCAATCATAACCATGTGGCTTTGGATTTTTACTATGGCCTATGTTTTTGAGTCACAATGTTGGGACCACCTATTTTTACTGTTTCTAGATAATGGATATATAAGGTAGAAGTTTGTTAGGTTCTTTTGTGGGTACTCTTATAGTGCTATATTAGTACTAGTCAAAGTGAGAAGCATATTATATTGATGTACTTTTTAACTTTGATTAATATAAGCTTGAATCTTTTTGGTGGTTTTTTTTCTTGCAAGGTTTTCTCCACACAAATTTGGTGTTCATATGTTTTGAATAGTTATTTTTATTTCTCCACTATGGCATTAATATTTATGGTTTAATTACATGTTTAATTAGATTGAAAAAATTGATTGTTAATATTTTCTTTGTGCCATTCACCCTATATTCAATAAGCATGTAAGGTATGGTGTGAAAATGCATGAGACACATGAATAGTGAGAAAAAGAGAGAGAAATATGATCATTAGGACATATAGTAAGAGTGGACAAGTTAAAAGATCATATAAATGAGTAATGAGTGTAACATAATGCTATTGTTTGAAGATTTCTTAAGGTGTTTAGCACTAGAAGAATAAAGCAATGAAGCACCAATGTACATTAATTTAGGTCATATGCAAAGATACAAATGCCAGTAACCATGAAATAATATATGATAGCATGATATAGGATCAAATTATAAATATTTCTCAAGTGTCTATATGGAAACATCAAAGGATGCCATAATGCAATAAGGTGAAATCAAACAAACATCTTATGAATATTCATATTAAAAAATATTTGAGCATTAATGCAGTGAGATAACTTTTGTTCGATAAGGTTTATCAACATTAGGATAAATATCCTTCAATAAATCGTCTAAATAAAAAATATGGTATTTTGTAAATGGCAATGAATTATGAAATATCTAATTTATAGAATTTCAAATAGTTTTATGTACATTGAACCATTCAAATTCATGGATGTGAAAATAATAATTTAATAGCAAAATTCCCATTGGAAAACTACATTCATGATTTTGGAAGGTGGTAATATAGCATCAACGAGTGCTAACTGAGTTGCCTTTTCAAATTTCATTGGTTTAGATAGTTGCATTGAGAAAATGAAAGTAGGAATTAGTTGAGAGAAGAAATAGTTAAAAGGAAAAATGTTAAAAATATTAAAAAAATAATTCCTTTAATATGAAAGGGAGGCAAGATGAAAAAATCCTACGAATATCATTTCAAGTTCTTTTGGGAGGCTAGCAAGGGTAGGAACTTATTGTGTGCCTATATCTGAGAGATCAATACATGTACAAGAAGAAGATCATGAATTAAAGTTGTATAATTTTAAAGCTAATCAATGAAATGAAGAGAAAACATAGAAAATTATGAATCTAATCTCATTGAAGAACTGGATTTTCCCAACAAAAAAACATTGCGTATTGATGAAATATTACAGATTTTACACCGACAAATTTTGCACTTATCTAGATCTAATTTTAATTTAATAGATTGAAGTGTGGTTGGCATGCATGCATGGTAGACAAAAGATTAGTTGCATTGTTAATGGTGTTCAATAGAGAACTTGACATTTATGAATTATGGTGTTAGGTCTTTAACTGAACAACAGACATCAACACATAAAAGCACATGATAGATATAGTGTTGGCAGATGGTCAGTGCTCCCTTCAGGATTTGTGACATGGACTAACCACCTCTCCTGGATTTGTTCTCTCATAATTGTATCAGGCATTAATAGGTCGATCTTTTGGTGCAATGGAAACTGTGCTTCCAACAATTGGTATCAGAGCCAAAGGTGTTGGGTTTGAATCCCCTCGGGTAACGCTGAGGGGTATTTTATTGGTAGATGGTCAGCGCTCCCCTCAGGATTTGTGACATGGACTAACCACCTCTCATGGATCCATTAACTCTCATAGTTGTATCGGGCATTAATAGGTCAATATTTTGGTGCAATGGCAACTGTGTTTCCGACATATAGATCCTCTCAATAGAATTTGATTTCACCTTCATAAAAAAATCTAAGCAAATGAATAAACAATGCAGAAAAGATAGTGTAAAAAGATATAGGAAATTATAAATGCCTCCTTTTTTGACAGATTTGACCGTCATCAAAAAATTTGTGGAAATGTATAAACAATGCAAATAATCATTTTCTCAACAGTCTTAAAACTTTACACCATAATCCATTAATAATGACTATACTTCGGTCCATTGACAATAAATCAAATCCATAGACTAAGAAATTCTAAATTTCCTTGTTAAAATGCTAGGTGTTGACAGAAACACTCGATGCCAAGACATGACTATATGAAAGAACATTACAAATCCATGAAATTTTTCTAACAACAAGGAAACATTACCAATCAATGAAATGATTTTATACTGAGACATTTTTCACTTACGTAGACCTAAGTTTCATTTTCATTTAATAGATTGAAGTGAACTTGGCATGCATATGTATGGAGAGACAAGATTAGTTCCATTCTTAATTGTGGCCAGTAGAGAAATCAACATTAAAGAATTATGCAATAAAGTTCAAAGAACAAAAAGCAATAGACATTAATCCATAAAATGCAGAGATAAAAACTATAAAACGACACTATAAAATATATAGGAACTTACAAATAACTCATTTTTTACTTCCAATATGATAGACATAAATCTTTCCAACAAACACAAATTCCACCCTCATCAAACAATCTGAGAAAATAAATAAACAACACAAAAATGACAATGTAAGAGATATAGGAGCTTACAAATGCCTCCTTTCTCTCTTCCAATATGATAAATACAAACCCTCTCAACAAACACATATTTCACCCTCATCAAACAATCCTTGCAAATGAATAAACAATGCAAACAATCTTTTGCTTCACAGACTTAAAACTTCACACCATAAGTCATTAATGACGCTTCCAATTCAGTCTATTTAGAATAAATGAAAGTTAGGAACTAATAAATGTAGAGAACAGCAAATAATAAACATTAACTCATAAAATGTAGAGGTGTAAAAAACTATAAAATGACACTGTAAAAGATATAGGAACTTACAACCACCTCATTTTTCACTTCTAACATGATAGACATAAACCCTATCAACAGACACAGATTTCACTCTCATCAAACAATCCGAGCAAGTGAATAAACAATGTAAAAATTATAGTGTAAAAGATATAGGAACTTACAAATGCCTTTGTTTTCACTTCCAATATGATAGATATCATAATTTGACATGTTGTGGAAGAAACCTCCTACTTATCAATTGATGAGCTAAAGGGGCTCTATAATGAATGGTTCATAAGGCATAACACTTGCTGAAGGTTTTGCAAATGGGGTAGCAAGCTAAGTGGGCTTAACCTTGGGGGAAACTCTGTGGTTAAGTGCGCTTGAGCTGGAGCAGTACTGGGATGGGTGACCTCTCGGGACAGACCAATGCTTCACCTCTGTGAGCATCACCTAGATGCAATGAGTGCTAAGTGGACCATTCATTATCATGAGAGATGGGTTCTTGTGAATCACTACTCAAGAATCATGGGTCAATGAGTTTGACTCAAAAACTACACGGTTGAATCCTGATAGCAATATCATAATTTGACACGCTGTGGAAGAAACCTCCTGCTTATCAATTGATGAGGTAAAGGGGCTCTATAATGAATGGTTCATAAGTCATAACACTTGCTGAAGGTTTTGCAAATGGGGTAGCAAGCTAAGTGGGCTTAACCTTGGGGGAAACTCCGTGGTTAAGCACACTTGAGCTGGAGCAGTACTGTGATGGGTGACCTCTTGGGATAGACCAATGCTTCACCTCTGTGAGCATCACCTAGATGCAATGAGTGCTAAGTGGACCATTCATTATCATGAGAGATGGGTTCTTGTGAATCACTACTCATGAATCATGGGTCAATGAGTTTGACTCAAAAACTACACGGTTGAATCCTGATAGCAATATCATAGATATAAACTCTCTCAATAGACATAGATTTCACCCTCATCAAACAATCTAAGCAAATGAATAAACAAATCAAATAAAAATTAGGGACTATATATGCACAATGTCCTCTTTAAAATGCCACGCGTGCATAGAAATATTGGGTGTGAAGATATGATTACTTCAAAGAACATTAGAAATTTATGAAATTTTTCCAATAGCAACAAAACATTAGGAATTGATTAAATTTTTCCTTTTCTCACGTCAAAAATAATTTGCAACAAAATAGGGCCCATTACAGATGCAGAGATGTAAAAAACTATAAAATAGCACTGTAAAAGATATAGGAACTTACAAACACCTCATTTGTTTCTTCCAATACAATAGACATAAACCCTATCAACAAACACATATGTCACCCCCATCAAATAATCTGAGCAGATGAATAAACAACGCAAAAAATGACAGTGTTAAAGATATAGGAACATACAAAATCCTCCTTTTTTGCATCCAATATAATAGATATAAACCCTCTTAATAGACACAGATTTCACCCTCATCAAATAATCCATAGACCCTCTCAATAGACCATATTACCCATACAATAGATATAAACCCTTTCTATAGAAGTTGATTAACCGACCTCACAAACCCTAGTGAACACCTGCAAGCAATAACCTATCACAAAGAAAGAAAGATGTTCCAGAACAAAAAAGATGCTCTGCAAGCCTCAAGCGGAAAAATGCATTAAGAGAATTGAATAATTACAATGAGATCAATCCTTAAGAAAGGAGATCAAACCCTAAAATGAAACCCTAGTCTGCACACATAATAATTAATAAATAATTAATTATTAATGTGCCTAAGTTTAGCGTAAGTAAACCTAAAGTGATAAGTAACTTAATTATAAGTGAAATGACTTATTACTCTAACACCCCCCCTTAAGATGATCTTAGGGAGTAGCTAAAACACTAAGGAAAAGATGCATGAAAGCAAAGATGGGTCCCGGAAACAAGGCTTGATCAGGTACCCATGTACAAATGCAATGCAAACTAAACCAAACAGGGTAAAGGAGAAAACCACGTGGGAACAAAAATCCTCCCCAAAATAGGATGCAAAAAATAACTAAGTGATGAAATATGGAGGACTCCATAAGACCCCCCAAGGACACCATCCATCACAAATATACATGAAAGAAACCCCCCAGAAGAGAGGAAAAAGAGACCACATAGGCCCCCCATAATGAAGTAGCTCCAAAAAGACTGAAGAAACTACATCTCCTAAAAGAAGTGAGAGGGAAAAAGCCTCATGAATGCAATCTCTGAAGGTGAATTAGGTGTAGCCCAAGTTGTCTCCACAAAATTAGGTGTGACCTCAACCAATGAAGAAGTCAAAGTAGGTGAAGATTGAAGAGAAACCTCCAAAGATGAATGATCAACAAGGTCTTGGTGCATTGAAATAGAAGAAACCACATCTGTATCCATAGAAGTATCAACAACCACAACAGGAGGTGGAGGAGATGGAATGGATGGCTCAAGAACAGGATTTGAAGTGACAACACCAAGGTTCAAGAAGCCAAATTTCTCCTTTGTATTATGCTTCACACTAGAAATGTGATGAACAGTTGTAGGAATAGAAGCACCATCAGAAGAAAAATTGGAAAAGGAATACGACCAAGATGAGTGATCCACCACCCCAATAGAAATAACCACTCTACTCTCCAAGTCTTTGATGATAACTAAATCAAGTGTGAACTCCACATATCTCCCATTGCCTCCATGAGTGATCTGATATATGGAAAGAAGGTTGTTTGTCAGATGAAGAATACACAAGACATCCCGAAAAGTGTTACCCCCAAAACTAATAGACCCCTTCCCTATAACACTCATGTATGTATTGTTTCCCATCAAAATAGGAGACATAGTGCAAGGCTCAAAGGAAGTGAACATATACTATGAAGATGTCATATGATGAGAATCTCCTGAATCTAGAAGCCATCTCCCTGATCCATGACCTGAATAAGCACAAAGAGCATGTCCCTTCATATCAGATGAAATATGTAAACTAGTTGTACCCCTATTAGATTATTTTGAATAAGAAGAATGAGGGGAAGGAGATGATGTAGACATCCGAGAAGGTAAATCAATCTGATGTTTTTGAAGAAGATGTTCCAGCTCATCAATGTCCTTCTTATAGAAACTATGTTATGCATGCCCTTCCCTCTTGCAATATGCACATGTAACCTTCTCCTTCTTAGATGATTTCCCCTTAGAAGAGGAGGATGAATCTAAGGACTCCTTTTGCTGCTCATGAGAATGGGAATCCTTTTGTTTATGTTTCTTTCCTTTGCCACTAGAAGCCTTTTGATCTGTGTGCCCTTGAGATGAAATGAGTGCCTGTGATGTAGAAGGTTTCAACTTGCCCATGCTAGCCAACTTAGCTTTCTCTCGAGTGAGAGATGAATCAAATTCATCAAGATTTTTCATAGAAACCAAGTACCAAGAGCATCCCTAGTGGCATAAAAGGTAGATACAAAAACTGAATAATCTGGTCCAAGCTTTGAAATAATGGACAATATCAACTGAGAGTTCTACTTTTGAATACCACACTGTGTCAATTGTAATCTAAGAGACTTGAGTTTAGTGAAGAACTCATGGATGATGTCAAAATCCCAAAGATTTAAGCCAATAAGCTCATTCTCCAACTAGAATCCTCTCATAGTATCTTGCTTCCCAAACAAAGACCCTAAAGAAATCCAAATCTGATGGGGTGTAGTGTAAGACTCAACATGAAAAAGAAGATCAGAATAAAGAGACAAACATAAAGTACCAAAAGCCTCATCACACCTATTAAACCACTTTCTCCTTTCAGCAACACCTGTAGGTTCAACTTATGTACCCATGGTCTATCTATACAGCCCTTTGTGCATCAAATGAATCTCCATTTGTTTTTTTCCAGAAAAAGTAGTTGAATGGAGTAAGGGGTGCAATATTATGTGAATTCATGACAAAAAACAGCAGTATATACTCTCAAAGAAAAAAACAATTCTCTTTGATCTCAAAAAAATAGTTTGAATTACATGCTTCCCAAGAAAATAACCAAGAAAGAGAAAGTTGAGATCCAATAAGAATATTATATAACTGGTAAATATTCAATAAAATAAGGTCTGATATCTATGTAGAGGATGGATTCAGCTTTCCAATGCCACAATAATCGCAAAAAACCGACACCCAAGTCAAAAGTTATGCTCCCTAGAATGAAAATAGCTTGATCTGACTTCACAAGCTTGTAGAATAAAATAGGATAAAAATAAGAAAATAATACCTACACCATTAGAACGGCTTTGGAATTAGCTTTCCAACGGTATCTCATTTTTGAAAAATGAAGAGCGTACACTCGATTTATGCCTGAGTTACTGAAACTACTCAAAAAAGGCCAATTAGGCATGCATGCAGCCCTAGGGGCTAAAAAAAATAGCCCCTAGTCACATGCACAACTAGGGGACAATGGCCTCGAGCTGCTGGCAAGGCTCTTGGTCCCTGATATGACTAGGTGTAGCGGCTAAAGGTCAGTGGGGGCTAGGCGTGGGTCGCTCGATCCCCAATATGATCGATGGCTATGCGGATTCAAGCCCGCGGGGGCTACAGGGACGTTGAGCGGCGGCTGAGAGGTGGCGTCCCTAGGCTGGGCGGTCCTCCGATGGCCACTTGGTTGAGCGGTGGTGGTGCTGCCCTTCTGAACTGGAGGCGCTGGCGGTGGGTGTAAAAACCCCTTTTTTTTAAAAAAATTATGATTTTTTGCCTCGATCTACGTGCCCCAAGGTCATACGGCCTTGGGGCATAAAACAAAATTGCCTTTTTTTTCAAATTCTCAAAAATCGATGAAATGATAGGTGTTTCTAGGATTTTTGGGCACTCTAAACGTGATGGTGACATCCATTTTGCCCAAAAATGCCCCAAAAAAATGGCTACCCCCAGATCTAGCAAAAAGATGCCTGGCTGAAACCCTTGCACTTAAAAAAAACTGTAAGGTGATATCCTTCAAAAGATGAATAGACAACTACAGATCTAGAGCTTTGATACCATGTAGAAGTTGATAAACCAACCTCACAGACCCCAATGAACACTTGCAAGCAATAGCTTTTCACAAAGAAAGAAAGATGTTCCAAAACAACAAAGATGCTCTGCAAGCCTCAAGCGGAAAAATGCATTAAGAGAATTGAATAATTACAATGAGATCAATCCTTAAGAAAGGAGATCAAACCCTAAAAGGAAACCCTAGTGTGCACACTTAATAATTAATAAATAATTAATTATTAATGTGCCTAAGTTTAGCTTAAGTAAACCTAAAGTGATAGTGACTTAATTAATTAACCAATATGATTAAATTAATTAAGTGAAATGACTTATTACTCTAACACTTTCAATAGACCATATTACGTAACAAGTGACTTTGAGAATTCATAAGACTTATGATGCCAACCATGTTGAGGAAATGGGAGTTGTGAAGATACAAAATGTACCTATCGTGGCTTCCATGCATCTGGATAGCTCACAACGAGTTTATAAGTCCATAATTCCTTTTTGAGGGCCTCTATCAAAATGGAGTATGAGAATTTTTCGGCTTTGAATGCAAACAAAATTAAAATATTTATGTGGTAGGACTCTTTGTGAAAGCATTTATCTCTATTGGAGCTCCTCATGTTGGTTGAAAACATGTCTAAGAAGTCAAGTAAACCAGATCAACTTCTTTCCAATTCCCCCCATTCTAAACTTGAAGGAAATTGGTCTTTTACTTTGTAACTTCACTTCCAAGATGATAGACATAAATTTTGTGAACAGACACAGATTTCAGCCTCATCAAACAATCAAAGAAAGTGAACAAAAAATGAAAATATTGTAATGCAAAAGATATAGGAACTTACAAATGTGTCCTTTTTCGCTTCCAATACGATGGATATAAACTTTGTCAATAGACACATATTTCACTCTCATCAAACAATTCGAGAAAATGAATAAACAATGCAAATAATCCCTTGCTCAACAAACTCAAAACTTTACACCATAAGCCATTAATAACACCTACACTTCATTCTATTCACAAAAAATTAAAAATAAGGGACTATATATGCATAATGTCCTTGTTAAAATACCACGTGTGGACAAAAACACTAGGCACGAAGACACGACTAAATAAAAGAACATTAGAAAGCCATGAAATATTTCCAAAAGCAACAAAACATTAGGAATTGATTAATATTTTTTAAAAATCTGAAGATGATTACAAAAAAATATTGTGTATGGATGAAATGTTTCTCATAGAAAATTGATCCATAAAATGCAAAGATGCAAAAAACTATAAAATAGCACTGTAAAAGATATAGGGACTTACAATCCCCTCATTTTTTGCTTCCAACATGATAGACATAAACCCTGTCAACAGACACAAATTTCACGCTCATCACACAATCTGAGCAAGTGAATAAACAATGCAAAAATGATAGTGTAAAAGATATAGGAACTTACAACCGCCTTGTTTTTTGGCTTCCAACACGATAGGCATAAACCCTGTCAACAGAAAAAGATATAAATTCTCTCAATAGACACAGATTTTGACCCAACAAACAGATATAAACTCTCTCAATAGACACAGATTTCACCCCCATCAAACAATTTGAGCAAATGAATAAATAATGTAAATAATCAATTGCTCAAAAAATTCAAAACTTCACACCATAAGCCATTAATGACACCTACACTTCAGTCTATTTGCAATAAATGAAAATTAGGGACTATATATGCATAATGCCCTCGTTAAAACACCATGCATGAACAGAAACACTAGATGTGAAGGCACAACTATATCAAAGAACATTACAAAGCCATGAAATATTTTTAATAGCAACAAAACATTAGGAGTTGATTAAATTTTTCCCTTTCTCGTGCTGAAAATAATATGCAATTAGAAAAATACAAAACCACGAGAAAAATAGCAACATCTAGTGAGAAAATACTTATAATTTATTTTTAAACTGAAGATGATTACAAAAAAACATTTTGTATTGATGAAATGTTTCTCATAGCAAATTGACCCATAAAATACAGAGATGTAAAAAACTATAAAATGACATTATAAATGATATAGGAACTTACAACCACCTCATTTTTTGCTTCCAACATGATAGACATAAACCCTATGAATACACACATATTTCACCCTCATCAAAAAATCTAAGCAAGTGAATAAACAACACAAAAATGGCGGTGTAAAAGATATAGGAACTTACAAACGCCTCCTTTTTTGCTTCGAATACAATAGATGTAATCCCTAAAGTCCTCTTATTTAATTATATAACCCTAAGTTATTTAATTAAATATCGTATCACATCCTCCTTTTTCATTAAATCATTTATTTACTAAATAACATATAATTCCCCTAATTTTTCATAATTGAAACTTTATTTAATTATCAAATTACTAATTAAATCTAATCCCCCACTTGCAAGGGGATATTCCAAGGGAATATTCCTTCTTTGTACATTCCTCCGAAAAGGGAATATTCCCATGGAATATTTCTTTGCACAATTAAATTTGGTTTCAATTAACTAAATAGCTAATTTTCCTCATCCATGAGAATATTCTTTGAGAATATTCTCTTTTTTCACTCATTTGAAAAAGGGAATATTCCTTTTTGAAACAAACTTTCAACAAGACTTCTTGTGCAAGTTTTGAAAGTGTGTTTGTTTGGATGAATGTAATGCCTTGATTAAATATCATCTTGCATCCTCAACCCTTGATGGGAATCCATGATCCATGATACATGCCTCCATCTTCCTTCCATTCTGACCATTGATTGATCCTTTTGATCTTGGCCATCAATTTCATTTTTCCTATTCTATAAATAGAGCTTGCCTCTAATAGGGATCCATCTTTTAAGAGCAAACTTATGTTGTTAAAATCACTTTCATCTTGCACTCACATTTTATGTTTTAAAAGGCATTTTCGTTTAATTTCTTGCATCATACTAGCTTAGATTCCATTAATGGCTTCCATGGTAACATAGGTTCATCCATTTAGCATGTTTTAAAATTAGGGTTTTAATATTTTGAGCTTAAACTTCATTTATAATAGCTTTGCATACACCCATATCGATTATCATAGCATTTATCATGTTAAATTAGCTTTCATCATGTTATTTTAGCTTTAAAATCGTGTTTTCACACACATCTTTCATCGGTTTTGTCGATTCTCTTCAATAGAATCAATTGAAACAAGCTCATTATCCAATGGATTAGGAAAGGGTTGCATTCCACATCAATGCGATACCACTCCCCCAATAGGATAAGTTTCAATGGATTAGAATAGGTGTTTTTGAAGCTTTCATATTTTAATATGTTAGTTTTAATGGATTCTTAATTTAGTTTGCATTGAATAATCTTATTGGGACTAATGCATAGTGGCTTAATTATACTTTGAATCCTCATGGATCAAGTGTAGTTATCCCATACTACGTCGTCGATCACATTTTGGTGCTAGAAGGAGGGCTTGAACTAATTAATCTGATGAATTTCTCTTCAAATTCCTATTTTCCTTGTGTTTGCAGGTTCAGCGATGTTATTGAAGATTCACCGACATATTTGATAATGCATCGCTATACAAAGATGCACTTGGGATTTATTTTAGCAATACATAATTAATTTAGCGATGCTTAATTTATTTCGTCACTACACATTTAAATAGCGATGCTAAGCTAATTTTTTAACACAATATGAATTTTAATATAGCGACACATTTGATTTGGCGATGTGTTTGATGTCACTATTTATTGCAAAGCGATGCCTTTGATTTTCTAGTACAGCAACGCACTTCCAAAATAGTGACAATATTGATGAAATTCAACGATGTAATTGATTTCAATGTTGTGATTTACTGGTAAACAAAAATTAAACTTGAATTTTGACATGTGTTTTAATTTTTTGGCTTAATCTGATTGCTAGCATGTCATTAAATTCTCATTTTGGTTTTTAGGCTAATTGGATTTGCAGGTTTGGGAAATAAAATCCGAAGTGAAGGAGCATATTACCATTTGAATATAATTGTAACAAGTGTTTCGATACTTATGGGGTAATTATAACCTATTTATGATACTTTATTTCACATTTTTAGGACCAAACTAGATTTATTTTGGGTTTAAAATGAATGTTCAAATTGGTTAAAACTAAACTCTCACATCATTATGCTTGTTGGTTTAAAATTGAACAATAAAATCCCAACACTTCAAATTGGTGCTTAAAACAAACTCATTTCGCTATGATGGATTAAAAATGAATGTGTCTAATTTTCTTATGTATGCTTGTTGTGTGTATCCAATCCCCTTGCGATTCATGTGATCTTGGGTGAAGAGAAACACACAGGTATATCTTTTCTTCTTGGAAGTACTTATCCTCTCCCCTTGTGCCTTTTGGAAATCTTGGGTGATGAAAATTATTTTATGCTTCAAACATGTGTTACCTTAAGAAGGGCCTGCCTCCCAACTTGTGAGATAGAACAATGCAAGCAGTGCTTTCATTTCAGTCTGCTATATAAATAATCGGTTGTGGCTAAATTCATTAATCGATTGGTTTTGTTTGTCCCATACCGATGAATGTCTCCCTTAGTATCCTTTTAACGCGTTAAAACCCTTAGATATTTCTAAGGATTGGGAGGCCTTTTAATTGAGTGAATCATCGCATGTATGGCACCAATTTATCCCGAATATAATCATTAAAATCCTTGTTTGTAGTGGCTAACCAAGTCCAATTTTGACACGTATTTTAAGGTAGTGCTTTGGAACAGCACTATTCCAAAAAGTTACTTACCATTGTTGTCCCTCAATATTATTTGGCATTAATGTCGCAACACCAAAGTTGAGGTATCAGGTTGTGCACATGATGATCTTTTAATTCAGTTCTTCTTGCATGATTTTATATATCTATTTTGATATATCTTGGCATCATCACTTGCATTTGGCATATTCTAGTGATTGATATATTTCACAATTTGGTTTTAGCCAGCTTGGCATATATTTTCAAGCTCAATTCTATTGTTTGGTCATAAAGGCAGTTTTGATATTATCTATTGAGGCAGCATATGGGGACAACATGCTTGGATTATATTTATCTATTATTGGTCAATGTTTTATATTGACAGTGGAAAATTAATTTTTGGTGTTGGATTATACAGTAATATTTGGGTCTTGAACTTGGATTACATTCATCCATCATTGATCAATATATTGATCAATGATTCATCTTAGCATATTTACCTTGATACTTTGGTATTACTAAGCACATGTTTTTTCAAATCAGTACCAGGCATTATAAGTGCTTGATTAAGTGATGTGCACATCATGGAAGTTGATTAATCTAAGGTAGACCAACACATGTCATTTGGCATTATTGAACATTCTTGCAAGGCATGGTTTATTGTCCACATGTAAATGATGACTATTATTGACATACTTATGAGTTTATTGTTTTTCATTGACTAAAACATATAATGTGATCATTGCATTGTCGGTGGAGATTATTTTTTGTTTATTGAATGGGAATTTTTCCCATCATAATACCCAGACTTGAAAATACATTATGTCAAAATCCAAAAAGTTCTATGAAGATTTGATACGCATAGATGATTGATTCATTTTTTTTTTATAGGGTTTGTTACCCTAATCATGGTGACAGTGGTAAGCAAAGACTTGTTTTATTGGTTACAATGTTTTTCAAGGGGACAAGAATTTGTAGTGAAGAGCAAGACAGTGAAGAAGTTTTGATTGTATATTTCCGCCACCAGGTGTAATCTTTAACATTCTTTTCTTGTGTTTATATGAACCTGGGAGCATTAGATTTATTTTTCTTAGTTGTAATCAGGATCATTGTGTTTATCTGGGCATTCGGGATTAGTTACCCTTGCTAAGGGTATCGGTTCTGCAAGGTAGATAACAGTCATTTGTTGATTATTATTGGTACATTTTGGAAAGGTGGATGTTGTACAGATTAGATAGATTTGTTCTTACAACTGGCAAAGGCGGTTTTAGTTTCAGTTATGGAAGTTTGTGATTCCATTTTTATTTTCAAAAGGGGTTTCTCAGTTCTATTTTTTAGAACATAGAACTTGTTAAATACTTGATTTTGCTCACATTCTATATGAAGAGAGATTTTTGAAAGAAACTACATATATGTTTCAGAAAGGCAATATATATTATTTTGTGTAGTTGGAATTTTTAACTCTGATTCTGAGGTCATGGCAGAACAGAGTATATAATTCTTGAAACAAATATCAACTCTATATTTACAATTATTTCATACATGTACTTTTCAAAAGACTATCAGTGAGATAGCATCATTGTCAATGAGACAAATCAGCTAGTGAGGCTTTGTACAAAGATTATTTTCAGATAAGGCCAGTGAGGCCAAGTTCAAGTGG
>CM021110.1:397700121-398009884 GCA_007115665.2 Sequoiadendron giganteum | reverse complement strand
AAATAGACCTAAAATGGCAAGCTAATCCCCCTATGAAAAATCAACCTTCAACACAATATGGGACATCTTTATCAATTCCCCCAATGAGTTCATCCATTCCATTGGTGTCCCAAAACACATATTTCCCATCCATCACCAACCCAACTCAAAACAATCCCTTGGTCACAAACCCCATCAACCAAGGTAACACCTTGGTCCCACCTCAAGTACAACAATGGAACCCCCTACTCTTTGATCAAGGAAACTCTTTCAATTAATTATAAGGGTTGAGTGAGTTATTTCCATCACAATACCTAATGGTTCCATCATCATCTTTCCCCTTAGTCCCTCCCACCATGTAAAATTAAATGGGACCTCAAACTTACATTCCTCTATCCCAATCCACCATCTTACAAGGAATGTTAAACCAAGGGAACCCCCAACCTCTCATCAACAATTTGAAACCCCCACAAAACATCAACACCCAAAACCCATCATAGATATCCCAACAACTAACTGATCCTACATTGCAAGAACATGCCTTAGCTTTACATCAAGCACAACAAGCTTATCAGCAAACTATCCAAGAATGGAAACAATAGCAAGAAGCCCTAGCAGCACAACAACAACAAGCAGCCCTAGCAACACAAAAATAATAGCAAGCAGCCCTAGCAGCACAACAACAATAGTAACAATAGCAAGCAACCTTAGCAGCACAACAACAACAAGCCTTACTAGCTCAACAATATGCCCAACAACAACAAAAACAACAAGCTTCCTACATGTAACCCTCAACAAAACATCATCAACCCAAACATGGTAGGAACATATACACCTCCACCACAATCATCTTCATAATATCCTACACCACCATACACACTATATAACACCCCATCATATCAGAATATTGCGTGCAACCCATCTCCCATCCCACAATATGCAACCTATGTTCCTCCACCTTAAACCCACAATATGCAATGTATGTTCCTCCACCTTGAACCCACGAGGTGATGTAACATCACAACTTAAGGCATTAACCTAATAAATGAAGGATCTTTGGATGGGTAAGATGAAGAATCCCCATGCGTAGAACCTATGCCCATATCCATTTGATCGAAACATCGCAATGGTACCATTCCCTCCCCGTTTTGAAGTCCCCAAATTCAATAAATATAAGAGGAGAGGAATTGTTGTGGACCATGTCAAAGATTTTAACATCATGTGCATGGAGGTCATCTATAATGATTCCTACTTGATGTGCCTCTTTCCAAGAAGCTTAACAAGCCTAGCCATCGATTGGTTTTCTCAATTGCCTCCAGGTATCAAAACTTTCCAATAAATCACTAACAAATTCATAGATCACTTCTCCTTTAATCTTGGCATGGACATAAGCCTAGAAGAGTTGTACACTCTCAAACAAAACAAAGGAGAATCTTTCACCAATTTCTTACAATGTTGGAGGCAAAGGGATAGTAAGAGCAAGTGGCCAATTCCTGGTGAACAACAAGTAGGCATCATCATAGAAATTGTTGATCCAGATCTATCCTTACACTTGAAGATGTAGTGCATTACCTCTTATGAAAATCTTTTCCCTAGAACCCTTAGCATTGAGAGAGCTCTAATCTCACAAGTAAATACTCAAGCTTACAAATACAACCACCCATCAACCAGTTCAAATGACAAGCCTCGTGCCTAGGATAAAAACAAAAACATGACAAATGACAGTGTGGTAGATGCTAAGGTGATCCTAAGTGCTCCTAAGCCAAACAAAAATCAAATAGATAATGCTCAACCAACTTTCCAACAAACTACATCACCACAAAAAAAATCAGATCAATAACACTAAAACACAACAAAGACGAACTCCCAAAAAAAACAACTATCCAAAATGCAAATACACACTGTTGTCATAACCTATTGAAACCATCCCATGAAGAAATTGGTAGAGTCAAACCTGATAATGCTCAATTTTGAGAACTACCAAGAACCATAGGGTAAACCACCCTAGTACAATGAAAATGATCTTTGTGACTTTCACAAAATCAAAGGACACAAAACATCGAACTGCATGAGGCTCAAAAATGTTATCCAAGATCTTATCGAGAATGGAGACATATCTATTGAGGTACTAGTTGAAAACCAAGATCTTAAGATATACAATAACCCTATGCCAGAACATAGCAAAGGAAAAAACACTAGAAAAGCTAAGGATTACACAAATGAGCAGCATAACTATTCCAATATAGTCACTTCTTGTGATAGTTTCATGACCATCATCACCATCAAAGGACCTAATGTGGAGTGTGGAGTCACCACACGATGTGGAAAATTCAGCATCCAAGGAGTCCCATCTCAATCTAGGGCACAACCTACTTTCCCAACATCAAACCCTAGCAAGTGCAGTCTCCTAGATCAATTTAGGAAGACCCCCACATAGATTTCTATCTTAGAAATATTGAGGCTATCCCCCACACATAGGGAAATCTTAGAGAAGGCTTTATCTTCATCATTCATCCCTGAGGATATTGATATAGATAAGTTTCAAGCTATGGTAGGGTATATCACTAATCATCTTCTTACCTTCTCAGAACATTAACTACCATTACAACCATCTCATAATCGTGCTTTTCACCTTAAGGTCATTATTCATAAGAACAAGGTTAAAAGGTTCTTAGTAGATAGAGGTGTTGTTTTGAAAATTTTCACCCTTCAATTGATCAAGAACCTAGGTTATTAAAAATATGTTATTGAGAAAGAAAAGAGTACCACCATCAGAGCATATGATGATCAAGAGAAGGTATCACAAAGCATCATCGCACTACCCATCCAAGTGGTACACGTCATTGCAAAGACGGCATGCCAAGTGTTAGACCTTGATCTCCCATATAACACCATGCTTGGCTAACCCTGGATTCATGCCCTGAAAGCTATAGCTTTGACCCATCATTAATGTGTAAAGTTTCCTTTTGAGGGTAGAGAAGTTACCATCCATGGAGATCTTGAACCTTTTTACTACTGGAAGAATCTTGAGACCAATTTTTATAAGATATCCCAAATCCCTTAAAATGATGAAGGGCCTACACCATCCTCCTCATATTTTGACCCATCATCCCTTGCATCTACCTTAGAAACAAAAACACCCATTATGTAGAACATTCCTAACATCAAAGCAATGATCCAAGATCATGGTTGTGGAAACTATAAACTAACAAAGGATACTTTTGCATTGGGAGACACTAAAACAAATCATTGTGATTAGCTCCCTTTTTTGCTCTATTTTTTGCTTTCACCCACTATTTTAATGTATTTTTCTCCAATTTGTTGAAAAATTCAGCGCTATTTATCGGGATGGCACTATTTTTGGCATTTTTTGTGCCGATCAGAACAAGTAGGTGCTAAATTAGGTGCAAATTAGTGTCCAAATTAGCACCCAAATTAGTTCTTAGATTAACACCTACATTAGCACCTAATTTAACACCTAATTTAGTGCCTACTTTAGAGCCTTCTTTAGCACCTAATTTAGCACCTAATTGAGTGCCTAATTATTTTGATCTAGTAGGGATTAAGGTTTAAGGGATTAGAGGTGTTAGAACAAAAAATTCTTCCCCAATATTCATTGGCCTTCAATTGCTTGCCTACATTTCACTTGCATCAAACAATCTCTCAACCTTCAACCCTCAACCCTCAACCCTCAACCCTCAACCCTCAACCTTAAACCCTAAACCCTCAACACCTATACCCTCTACCCTATACATTGGACCCTCAACCCTAATCCTTCAACCATATACCCTCAAACCTATACCCTAAACACTCTACCCTCAACCCTTAACCATTAACCCTAAACCCTTAAACCTTCTACCCTCCACCCTCAACCCTAATCCCTCAACCCTATACCCTCAACCCAATACCCTAAACCATCAACCCTATAGGTCCTCAACTCTATACACTCAATTCTCAACCCTCTACCCTAGACATTGGATCCTCAACCCTTATATATCTTTGTCCCTCCCTCCTCTTATCTCCTCTCTATCTCACTTCTCCCTCCATCTCTCACTCCATCCATCCCTCCCTATCTAGCCTAATCCCTCAACCCTAAACCATCAACCCTTAAACACTCAACCCTAAAACCTCAACCCTCAACCCTCAACCCTTAAACCAGCCTCTACCCTCTACCCTCAACCCAATACCATCTACCCTCAACCCTCAACCCTTAAACCCTTAAACCCAAGTAAACTCTCTACCCTAATCCCTCAAACCTCAACCCTTAATCCCTCAACCCTTAAACCCTCAACCCTCTACCCTCTACCCTCTACCCTTAAACCCTAATCCCTCAACCCCTATAAACCTCTAGCCTATACATTGGACCCTCAACCCTATACCACCAATCCTCTACCCTCAACCTTAAATCCTCAACCCTTAAACCCTAAACCCTTAAACCCTCTACCCTCTACCCTATACATTAAATCCTGAACCCTCAATTCTCAACCCTCAACCCTTAATCCCTCAACCCTCAACCCTTAAACCCTAAACCATCAACCCCTATACCCTCTACCCTCTACATTGGAACCTCAACCTAATCCTTCAACCATATACCTGTTATCAATTAGATTTGTACCCTGTTGAACTTAAGTTTTAGTAATCTATTGACACATGGGAACATTCTCAAGTTGTGGGTAATCTGTAGTGAGAATGAACCTTTGGAGAAGGTCGGCTTCCTAAATGGTTATCACCTAAACTACTGTATTGTTCAGCCAAGGAAAAGGGGAAGAGAAAATACATAAACTGAAAATGAGAATAAAGAGGTATACGCCAAACTAAACTAGGACCTAAAACTCATATTATAGACACTTGATTACAACGTTTGAAACTGAACTTGCACAACTCACTTTTGTATATCTTTGCATAAATGTTTTATAAGGAGGTCTTAATGCTCAAACTCCGAAGAGGAAGGTAACTTCACAACTAAAATCCATTTGCATCTTGACACAAATTATAACCTGCATTAACATACTTTTCTGCAAAAAGGTGCTTAGCATGAGACAAAATTATAAAAGAAATAATCAAGATTTCAAAAGTAATTTCGTCAATCAATAAGATGCACACAATGAAACAAAAGAGTAAGAAGGAAAAAATACTCCAATCACTAATATCCAAGGTCTTCATTGTTATTCATGTCCAAAAGAGATACAAAGTATGGAAAAATCTATAAAAGGACTAAAAAATTCACAAAGTAGAGAAAGAGCCAGTAAGAACTGAGTACAAATGAGTCAAAAGGTAACTATATCTCCAACTCCCTCCAAAAATCCACCAAAAAAGGATCTAGAAACTAAGTTGGGTCTGATGCCCCCAAAAAGCCTAAAAAGTAGCAATTGAATCCTCTCCAAAAGAACTCCAATGTGTTGAAGAAGTCAACTTTGACCAAGTCTACCATAAAGGCACAAGAAACCAACTCCCAAATTCTCTCATTCCCTCCAAAAGGTGATGAAACACTCCTATATTCTCTCCATATGTTTGTAAACCTCCTTCAACCTCCCTATATGCTTGCAAAAGCATAAAATCACAACTAAATCCTTATAAAGTAATTTACATATAATAACACCTTTACTCTGCATTTAAAATAACATTTACAACTAAGTGATTTATAACTTTATCACTTAATTAAAATGTTTCACATTTGAGATTAATGCAAACTAAAAGGTTAGAGCTTGACCATATGACAATCAAATGTAAATAAATAAAAGCCTTAAAGACTCCTACACACTAGCATAACATACCATGAAGGCATTAGTTGTATTGCAAATTTTTAATCAAAAGGAAAAAATACCTTAAGTTAATGGGCATGTGCTAGGGTTGAAACCCTAAAAGAAAAACCATGCCACTCATTGATTTTCATTTCATTTGCACATTTTGGAAGTTTGTTGGGCGCCGCCATGGATGAAATATAGACCAATTTTTTTATGTTGTTGTAAATGAGGGCTTTCTAGAGTTGCTTGTGTGTATCAAGGTAAGTTTATTTCACCGAGAGGAACAACACTACTTCGAGCTCATTTTTAACACAAAAAACATTAAAAATTCTATTGTTGTTGTCTGTGTATTTTATGGTTGTCTTCGAGCTCTATCAGTGACTGAAAATACTAAGCATATATTTTGATTCTCTCTGCAAGTGAGTTTTTCTATGGAAGAGGAAATAAAATAAGTGTTTTTTGTACTTCTCTCATTTCGAGCTCATATGCAAAGTAAATGATGAATCTCCTTGTTTTTTTTGTGCATTCTCATTTGCATCTCTCCCATGGTCGGGGCCTTCACATTTCCTTAATTTTTTCTATATTTTGCAAGATTTGACTCCACTTTCTTGTTCTCCTTGACACCATGTAGTAGTGAGAAGCAATGTCATAATCGCCTTTGCAATGAAAAGATCATGCAATATTATAATATGAATGAGATTCATGAGAGGGTGGGCAGTTGAAACAAGAGCCTTCTCAGTTAACTGTTCCACAAGAAAATGCTGCCCTGTGAAAGAAAAAATGGTTTGCAAAAATATTCAATGCCATTGCATAGTGCAGGTATAATTCAAAACTCCACGCATCTTTTTCATTCCTTTATGAACACTACCCTTTTCAATGTCTTGCAAGTCCAAGGGAAACCCAAGCTCCAATATTTCCATGGTCACTCTGATTCTTCATTTCTGATGGCCACACCTTCATGTATTGTTGCAAGTACCAAGGTTTTATTTCTAGCAGTAAGATATCAAGAATTGCCTTGAAACTCTAATTCCATTTACATTGTTTTGTATATTCCATATGCTTTGTAGGAAAATATAAAAGTTTCATATCTTAATATATGAATATCAAATAACATTTGAAAAGATATCAAGGTCTATACACTCCATAGGCTTCCATGCTAGTATCTTTTCATTCTTATCTATATCACATGTTTGAATGGCATTGCCAAAGTTGAGAATACAACTATCATATATTTTTTGCTTCAAAAAACACTACAACTACATGGCCTTTATGATTACACATTTATCTTAACTATCAATCTATCATCATGCATATTGAAGAGAAAAATAATACCATGTTCTTTAGCATTATGATTGTCCTTTTATTTTCTATAACTCTAATGTTCACTATAACCTCTGCTAGCATCATGACTGTTTCTTGCATTTAATCCATTTGATAGAAATATCATATGACTTATTACATTATCATGACTATAAAAATGCCTCATGATTATCTTTAGACTGTTCATCATGAATGTGCTACTGTCTTTTTGTCATTGTATGAAAAACTATATCTTCGCTGCTATGCTTTGGTGCTTGAACTATCTTTCCTCAATGATATTATACTCTCCTAGTAGATACTATTGTGTCTTCATAGTTGCACCTTGCTCATGACTCTTAGACTATCATAAATGTTATGCTATTTAGCTCATTCCCTCTTGAAACAAGTGATCAAGCTACTCATGTAAGATTGTCCCTTTATCATGACTGCCATATCAACTGATGTTCTCTTCCTCACTATCAGATAAGGCTTAAGCATGATTTTGATTGATGTATTTTGTTCACTTTTCTCGATTGATAGTGGATTTTTTTCTCACTCTTCTCACAAATTATCTATCATACCCAAGAAAACTTGAATGTCCTTTCTACTATAAAGGTTCATGCTTTCTTTTAATGATTGTCTTTATACTCACTATCCATTCTCATTTGAGGGTTCTTTATCATCAAAGATGTGACTATCTTATAAATATTCTTTGTCATGATACTTTTCAAGCCACAGTCCTCTATCATCTTGCATTACTAAGATTTTTCTCCCTACTATGCTACTCTTTGAAAAGGATTGTTACCTTTCATGAAAAGAATTTTCCCTTGGATGAAATCTTTGTCATTCTCTTTGTTTGGTTGTTGTCAATATGCTTGAAGGCACTATTTTCTTTAGTGTTGTGCATGAAAACTATCGAAACCATTTCTAATTATGCTTACTAGAGTCATGCTAATTTAGACATGTCTTCATATACTATGCCTTGTGACTGTTACTTTCATGTTGACCTCATATTGTCCTATAACTGTTATGACTACATTTGACTTTTCTCTTATTGTGACTCTGTTGAGTGAATACTTTTCATTTATGCTTGTGATGTCAACCAATTCACCACCATAGGTAATGAGCATTCACTCAAATTTGATAATACATTATGATTTACACTCCTACCCCTTTCAATTAACAAAGGGAAACATGTTGGGCTCAACCCTTGTGGGAGCCCATTTTACCCCACATGCTGTAATGTTTAACAAATAAAACTTGCAATGATATTCAACCTGTACCTGCACAATGAGAAAACATGTTAGATATAACAAGGCATATGATACACGTGTTTGATAACTCTTTTGTTTTCTTGGACATTTGTGGTATGCAAGCTATTCAGATGTTTATAAGGATCGGGTTATATGTTTATGAATGTTTTCCTATGTACTGATTGGTGATCCTTCATTGCTCTAACCAACTCTCTCTCATACATGTAGGAAATCTTGGAGCGACAGGGGAAAGCAACATCTGGAGGTTGGATAAGCAGGAGAGTTGAAGCTAATGCAAGGGAACTCAACTAAGATTCGCCATTCAGGCAATGACGGGTCCCCCTTCTTTACATATGCATTTTTCTTCATTGTATTCATAAATGTATAGTTTTTTCCTTATTTTCATTTAGATAGTTAGTCCCACGGCTTGTGTGGGACAACCATACATTCATATTATCAATAAAGATTACATTCTTTGAAAAGATTGTGCATTCTCTTCTATTTTATATGTATTTGTATGATGTAATTGTAGTAATATAGTCTTTTGATACTTCTTTATGCACATGAATATGATATGGCAGAGTAAAATGTACCTTACTTTCACTTGTAAAGTATAACATCTCTATCTGATTGAGCTACTAGAAAAATTAGGTAACAATACCCTCAAACCTATAACCTAATCCTTCAACCTAATCTTTTCATTGTATTTAACATGAAATGAAATAATTTGTGTGACAAGATCAATACTATCACCAGCATTCCCTTTGTATATACCCATTTATTCCTCCAAATAATCATAAACAAAGAAAATTTATGAGGCCCCTCTTGCATTTGTGGTCGCGGCTTCATACTTGGTTCTCCTTATTTTTACTGTTGACTCTATGTATTTTTGTACATTTCATTTATTTTTCAGAAAGATGGGTTTTAAAAACCCTCAGTCATGACCTTCTATTTCATGGAGAAAACACAAACTTAGGTTCTACCTTACCATAAATCTACACGCTCATTTAGCTCGAAACCCTAACATCATCATGGCATTTGTTTGTTTGCTTTTAATGAAGTGCATATTTGGCTTCATAATAAAATAAGAATGTTGATAATATTACTTATTTTTTGAAGAAAACAACAAAGCTTCACCTTCTTTAATGTATGCACTATAGCTCCATTTCACTTGTTCCATGACGATTTTAAATCTTGTCATTTACTACCTCCCCACTTGGCTTCTCTGAACAGTAGGAAGCTTCTCTTGTATGGTTGAGTTTCATGGCCACCTTTTGCATTTTGAGTTTCATATTTTCTTGGCCATTCATTTCTTTGTTTATATGGCTCATGAAAAGTATGACATGCAGATAGAAAATGCTACCCCTATCTTGTATTGCTTGGAAACATCACTTTTCTTTAGATATGAAAATTGATCACCCTGAAGCATATAGAGCACATGAGTATCCACATGATACAGTTACAGTTGGCCTTGGCTCCACTATCCAGCAAAGTAACCTTCAAACCCTATCATCTTGGGTGTTCTCCTTTCATTATTAAAGTCTCAAGTTTTTTAGGTTTGAAGTGACTAGCATGCCCCTAATTGTCATTGTTGCTCCTCTATAAATAGGGAATTTTCTTCCATTGTTATGAGTGCTCAAAATTTAAGGGACATGTTCTCAATTCTATAGATTCTTCACTACCTATCAATTTCATATGGTCTTTATGACTATCTTCCCTATTGCTCTAGACTATGACTAAGTACCAGTCATTATGCATTGTATCAAGATTGTCCTTCAATTCACCTCATGCTTTGATCTCTTCACTGTCAGGATGTTCATTGTGTTGCCCTATCAAAAGACTATTCACTATTATATACCATGTGAACAACAAAGGCACAATGACTACATTATTGTTGTGCAAGATCTTGAGGACTACATACTCTCTCATCATGTAATTTAGGACTATCACCTCCTATTGAGAGAAGCTAATAATTTTTCATCCATATGCTTGATTTTTTATGAAATGGTTGTTTCACCCTTGTGACTTTGTGGTGAATGCTTGATAAGTACTCACCTCAACATTATTTCAAATAATGCACTCCTTGTTGTACTCAATATGAAACACTATTTTTCACGTGCCTTGATGAATATGTATATGATGAAATCTTCATGTTGGTTTGTTACAAACAGCATAAACAACAACATTTTCTGCTATCTTCATGAACTACCTTCTTTTGACTATCATGCATGTTTCTTTAGCACTGCCATTGTGCCTCTCTATAATTTAACTTGATGCATCTATCCCAACTTTAGTTTATTGGGTTCCATGTGCCAATTTTGTTGTGTATTTTCACCATTATCACAAAAATCATTTGTTTCATACCTGGCAGTGTGTACTTCATTTGCCTCCATAGATTGGATGAAAATAATTTTCCCTAGGTCACCTCAAAATGTCAAGCAATAGAGGGAAGGGAGCAAAGGGAACAGACTCTGGCCACAATGAGGTAATTCATTATCAATTTATAGATTTGTAAATGTTTCCATTATTTCTTTGATTTTTAGTTTTTAGTTTTCTATTTCTAAATTTAAAAGAAGAAATCTATTTTATATATATATAGGGACATGAGACTGACATAGATAAAGAGGCATTGGCTTCCATATTGGGGGTAGAGGAAGCGAACAAATTGTATGGTGTGGACTTGACAATGCTTGTCAGATACATAGAAAAATGATCTAGTAAAGCCCTTGAAATATTACAACCAAATTAACTGTGTCAAAGGGAATCAATTGATTCCCCAACCAGTCCTGGATCGAGAAAAATATCCAAGAGGAAATCAATAACAATAAACTCTAAGAATGTGGAATAGGGAGCAAAGACTTCCAATGTCCCGGCCATTCCTGGGAAATAGACTTCTTCCACCACGCTATGTTTTGCATCTTGCATTGGTAGCTACAATACCAAGATATAATATGATAAGGTTTCAGGGGAAGTCTGAATGATAGATGCTGGAAAAAAAATTGTGAATAGGTTGAAGGAATCATGCCTTCAACGGTTCAAAGACCATCTACATTTGTCATTCTCAAAGATACCCATGCACCTGCAAAAAGTAGTTATCCATGACATGGAGACTGAATTTGGCACATGTTGGTCTATAAAGAAGATAAAGCTATGAATGCCTCAAAAATGCAAGAGATTTCAGTGCAACCAAACAAAGAAGATAAAAAAACTCCCTCCCGAGCTAAGGCTCAAAAAAAGGCCAATTGATGTAAGTGTGAAAGTATGGAAAGATCTTGTAAAAGCATATGAGAAGTCTGATGCACAGAGGAAGTATGGTGAGGAGAGTATGCAGGTATTTGAATTTTCTCATAATATTATATCAAATTTATTAAACAATTTTTAAATTTTATTTGTGCATAGTTAAATTAAATTAGCATATGTTTCAGGACAAGGCCTCCAAGGCTAGGCTTGACAAACTTTGTTCCATGCATCACAGTGACCAGAAAGGTTTACATGCCTTGATTTGTACATTTGTAAGTATATTTAATATGTTAAATGATATTTTTTTTTATTTCCTACGAAAAATTAAATGATTTCATATTAATTAGTTTAACTAGTCCATGTGCCATATTTTGACAAGAGGAGAAATATGGCTGGTATCCACAGCAATTTGAAAAAGAAATGTTACAAAGCAAAAAGTGGACCAATTTTGTAATCTGGGTGGAGAACGAGGTATCAATAGTTGACTTTCAATAACTTAGTTAGATATTGTTGTGTTAATATTTCAATTCATATTTCTTGTGTTGAGTTGTTTATTAATGTGTAGGATGAGTTCTAAAGTGATTCTCTGTTCGACCTAGATCCCACTCAATTGTCCCATTATTTCATGTTGAGGAAAAAAATAGTGTTTGCCTTAAAGGGAAGTGGGTGACATTCATGCCTTATTTTCATCTTATCGAATAGACATATTGACTAGACCATATTCATTAAGTATAAGGTTATCAAGTTGTCTTAACCTTGCACTTAACTTGGAAAAAATGCCTTCAACCTAGCTTGAAATACAAGCTATTGCTTTGTACATTTTATTCCTAGTTCCCATAATGTCTCTAATGTCTTCAATTTTAGATTTGGGATGATTCAATTTATTAACTATGGAAGTTCATCTTTAAGTACCTTGAACTCACTCACCAAAATGGTATTGTAATGATTAGTTAACTTTTTTGCTCTTATAGAATATTGTAGACACCTAAAAATATCCTAGGTCATGAACTAGCATTTTGGAACTCATATTCATCTATTAATTAAATGATTTAACATCATTTAATTATTTCATCATTGAACAACATCAAACAGCATCAAACAACATCAAACAACATCGAACAACATCAAACAGCATCGAACAGCATCGAACAACATTGAACAGCATCAAACAACATCGAACAACATTGAACAATATCGAACAACATCAAACAACATCAAACAACATTGAACAACATCGAATAGCATCAAACAACATCGAACAGCATCGAACATTGTCTCGAAACATCCTATAACATCTTAGAATGACATGGAATCATCTCGGAACATCCTGAGTACCATCTCAGAATGACTCAAAATTATCTTAGAACATCCTGTAACATCTCAAAACCATCTTGGAATGACTTGAAACATCTCAAAATCATCCTCTAACGTCTCAAAATCATCCTCTAACGTCTCAAAATCAGCCTGCAACATCCCACATCGCACCACATCAAAACGACATCAAAAACCCTAATTCCTTTATTAATTAAATAATACAACATTATTTAATTAATTCACTTTTTCATCATTTTGGACAAATTAAATAAATTTCATTTATTTAATAAAGTCCTAAAAATCCTGCGTCTGTTATTGATTGAATAAAACAACATTATTGGATTAATTTATGGTTCATCATTTCGACCAATTAAATAAATCATATTTATTTAAAAAATTCCTAATCTCAATTCATTTCATCCTAATTGATTAAATAATGCCAATTATTTAATTACGTCGCTAAGTCACCTTATTCCTCTAATTGGATTAAATTATTAAATAATAATTTAATTACAACACTTTCCCTCTAAAATTTGAATAATTAAATCAAACTATTCAAATCAATTATCAAAAATCAAATCAAACTAATGCAACGTTCTTTGCAAAAGTCAAACTTGATTTGCATGTTCAACTCCAAAAAGGAATTAATTAATTAAATCAATCAATTCATATTCCTCACACACTTTCTGATTGAGCAAATTATGATTGATGACTGAGCAATCTAATTTGTTAACTGATCAATCCAAATTGTTAACTAAACAATCTATTTTATTAACTAAGCCATCACATTCCTAACTAAGCCATCAAAATCCTGACTGGTCAATCTAAATCTGTTAACTGATCAATCACATCCCTAACTAGCCAATCTATTTCTCAATCATCCAAATTGTGCAATCAACTTTGCATAATTTTCTCATGTCTAATTCCTCTCAACACACTCTGGTTGTTGATCTGGATATTCTTCAACACGATCTTGATCATCAATTTTAAATCATATCTATATAACAAACCCCTTTCCTTATAAATAAGGATCAGAGAATCAACATACATTGAGCAACGAAGTGCTATCAAGCACACCATTGATAGAGCTTCACCATTTTCTTCACTCAACAAACCAAAATAGTCACTTATCAAGCTTTTGCACATGAACTTTGGAGACTTCGCAATGATAAGAACAACCCAACATTAGGTGAATACACTCCACTATAGGATTGTAAGATTGTGTTATTTTTGTACATTCATTTTTGTAATCATAGATTCGTTTATGCATGTTAGGATATCTTAGTTTGATTTTGTATGTGTATGTTTAGATCTAATATTAATATGTTTAATCTTAGTTTAGATTCTTAGATTAGTATGTTTTGATTCGTCTTCTGGTCTAGCATTCTCCCCCTCACACATTATGGCATGCTTGGTGGGACACTTGTCCCCTCCTCTAACATTCGTTTGAGTCATTTTTGAAGTTGCAAATCCCGAAAATGCATTTGATAGAGTTTTCACGTGCTTGCCGAAAAAACCTGCGCTCTTGACTATTGAGAAAACTACGCTATTGTCTAAAATTTGTGTTGTTGTCTATGAGGAAAACTACACTATTTTCTAAGAACTACGCTATTTTCATGGGAATGGTGCTATTGTTTAAAACCTGTGCGCTTATTTTTTGATAGTGTTAGCTTTTGTTGTCTAGTTTGAGCATCTATTTTTGGAACTGAGCAGTTGTATTTTTTTTGCGTGTTTCCATATTTTTTCTAAGCAGTTGTTCTGATAGATAAGTGCATAGATCTTTCACTATTGTAATAGGATTTTCCATTAACTTTTGTTTGTTTTTGGATGTGTAAATAGGTATTGACATATATGAGGCAGGATTCAAGGAACATTTACATGTTTATTGTAGGGAAAACAATCGGTCCCAATTTTTTATTTACATTTAATTAACTTAGGAATCTAAATTTGGTGCTCTAAAATGAACAAACACAAAAACTCACATTTGATTTAGTGTTTGAAAATGAACCAATTTCTTGTTTTCTTAACTTAGGAATCTAAATTTGGTGCTCATAAAAAGAACAAAAACACTCAAAAAATACTTCAATTTTGGGGATCTAAAAATGAACCAATTTCATGTTTCTTAACTTAGGAACTTTAAATTCGGTGCATAAAAAGAGTACAAATGATTTCCATTAGTTGACACATGCATGATTTTCATTTGTTGACCAATTAGAGACAAGGACTATTTTCTTAGAAACACCCAAATTTGGAGCTTAAAATGAACAATTTATTTCTTTTGTATTGCACCATTGCGATTTTTTCATGATATCCTGAATACTTCCTATTGGTGTAAATAAAAAGAATAATTTTTTTATGTTATTCACATATTTATGGGGATAACACCACTCGAGGTGTTTAAATGAATCAATTTTATTTGGATTGTTCATTGTGCATTCATTGATTGGCAAAGCTAAAGTGTTCTATCTTCTCCCCTCGTACCTTTTGGCAATCTTGGGTGAGCAAAAGAACATTTTTGAGCATGAACGGAACAAGTCATTGAAGCAAAATAATTAGCAAAGCAAAATGGACAAAAAAAATTTAAATGGGTACAAAAGAAAAAGCAAGAAAATCATCCCTATCAAACTCCATTAGTCAAATAAACTATGGGGAAAAATAAAAAAGGGAAGTTCAATCCAGTAAAGCAAAAGAAAGCTTCAAGAGCAACCTACAAGGTATATCAAGATATTGGTCCCAATCGAATCTCCATATCCACCCATCGTTGCTCATTATCCCAAGTTTGGAGAGTCAAAGGTTCCAAACTATCGACCAATACATCTAAATATCATATCCCTCAATGCATTTTACCATCCATGATATCCAAATCTCACATTGACCATGTGTTGGCAACAGCTCTTTATCATAAGGAATCTAAGGGCACTCTATCACGATGTGCACATCAAGGTAAGGTTAACACCAGAATCGACAAAGAAGAAAATAATTATCAAGGGTTACATTCAAGCACCCATATCCTATCAAAGCAACTCCTCCAAGTAGGATATGGCACATCATGACAGCACCAACAACCATATCAACACCAGCAGCATCTACATCAGCACCACTAGGTGGTTCAACATGAGCAAAAATTGGTCACCATGATGAAAACCTGGTAAACAGGCATCTTGTGTGATATCTAAAAAATCAAAAAAATCAAAAAAATCAAGAAAAATAGTTAAGAGAAAAATTATCTTCCAGTGAAAACCACTATAGTGGCACTTTGGACAAGTACCATGATGAAAACCTAGAAAATAGGCATCATGTGTAAGAATCAAGCATCTACATGTGCCATATCAGGTGGAAGCATCTCAACCTATCCATAATGAATCCAATCCATTTTTATCCAAATCCAACATATCTTGATCTTGACAAATATTTGATATACATTTTACACTTGCTTATGGAAAATGTCTTGACATGGGTCACTAGCATTGATCCTATCCTATCCATCATTATCTAAGCCATGAGGCATTGTCCAAAATGCATACTCTATCCAAACATATTATCCTATCACAACATAATCCATTACCTGCATTGCTAGACACTGGGGGAAAATTCTTGCATCTTGCTTCAAAATAAATCTTGATATATATCTTATAGACATGTTGTGATCTAGGAATTTATCCCAACAACAAGGTATACCACCAATGCACTATCAGGGTAACCTTTGAAACAGTTTGTCCCAACAACAAGGTGTACCACCAATGCACTACCAAGGTAGCCTTCAAAGATGCCAACAACTCAGATTATTACTTCACTCAAAAATTCTAAGATATCAACAGTTTCTTGAACCCCACAGCTAGTTCAAGTAAGCATTTTTGCAACATATCCTCTAGAAAAACAAGGTGATGTATCAATCCAAGTTTTCAACATCTTACACCCCAGGAAAGAAGGTAAAAATCCACCAACAAGAAGGTATCCCACCAATGCACTATCAGGGTAGCCTTCAAAATAGTTAGTCCCAACAACAAGGAATACCCACCAATGCACCACCAAGGTAACCTTCTAAACAATTCATCCCAACAACAAGGTGTACCACCAACGCACTACCAAGGTAACCTTCAAAGATGATGACAACATGGATTATTACTTCACTCAAAAATTCTAAGATATCAACAATTGCTTGAACCCCACTGCTAGTTCAAGTAAGCTTTCCACAACATATCCTCTAGAAAAAAAAATTGAAGTATCAATCCAAGTTTTCAACATCTTATACCCCAGGAAAAAGGGTAAAAATCAAAAAAAAAAAAAAAATCTGAAAAACATCAAAAACAAAACATCATTGGATTATTTCTTCACTCAAATAGCCTAATATATCAACATTTGATTGAACCCCACAGCAAGTTCAAGTAGATTTCCTGCAACATTTCCTTTGGACATGGAAGTGGAATAACAATCCAAGAATTGTTTATCCCAAAAACAAGTTTATGCTTTGAGTCAAATGGTCGAACTACGTGGTCTCTACGTGTACAACGTAGGCAAGGCTTATTAGGCCCCAAGGCCTTAGCCCAATCCCATTAGGTTTTTAACATTCTTAGTCAAAAATATAAAATCCAAACAAATTCAAAAACATTCATAAAACAGCAAAACCCACGAAATCTATAATCGAATCAAACAGATCCCAAAGTCGTCTCTCCCTCGGCTACAATAGTTTGAGAACCACCTACAATAATTTTAACCCATAATGTTAGGGTTTCACTCTAAACATGCAAAGCAACACAAAATGGCATGAGAATGAGGACAAACAACATTTATGATGACAAATAGACACATGCTAGGGTTTAGAACAAATGCTAAAAGAAAACGACAGAAGGAGAAGTCAACTACTAGGTTTTGGGATAAATGCTCAACAAAAAACCAGACAAGAGCGTTGTTTTCAAACAATAGCACAGTTTCAGGAAAAAAGCATAGAAACAAGGGCGCAAGTTTAGAACAATAGCACAGTTTTAAGACAATAGCACAGTTTTACTACAAAAGCACAGAAACGAGCACAATTTTAGAACAATAGCATAGTTTTAGAACAATAACGCAATTTTTCAGACAATAGCATAGTTTCAGGACAAAAGCATAGAACAATAGCGTAGTTTTTAGACAATAGCACAGTTTCAAGACAAAAGCATAAAACAACAGTGCAATTTTTAGACAATAGCATAGTTTTCAAGCAACTGCACAATTTTCATAGTAAAAAAGTGCCAAAACTGATGCAAATGCTCAAAAATCACCAAAACTTTGCTATTGACTCAAGAAAATTTATACATGCAACACGAGAACGTAACAAAATGAAAACGAGAAGTGATAAGGTACATACTATGAAACCAATGCCTAAAGGACATCCAAACTCTCAAAACACATCCATGTGATATGAGGCTCCATGAATCCTTGCCCTAGCTCCTTGACAATCGACAAAACAAAAACATTCAGATATCTTGAAAACACAACAAAAATAACATCAAATAAACATCAAAAAGCACAAAAACATTTGAAAAATCTCAAAAAGCCTATTTCCACTATTGCCTATCTCCAATAAAGGTTCATCCATAATAAACAGATCATCACACTCACCCTTTCATAAAATAAATAAACAAACAAAGCAACATCAAAAGCTAGAACTTTCAAGCAAACAACCACAAGGATTTGAACACAAGAAGACAAAAACAAAGCCAAGTATAACTTCCTATCTATTGACAATTCCCAACAACATCCTGAGATATGTCTTAACGGATTTGTTCCTATAATAGACATGATCAACACCGGATAATCATCCCATAACAGATAGAGCAAGTGATACAATAACATTGGTTTTATCTTTTTTGTAGTCTTATCTTTTCGATTTACATTATTGACTTGTTCCCAAGATCTCTCGAGGATCTCCATAAGGATTTAGAGAAGAAGGAAAGAGGGCAATTGAGTCTCATTTCAGTTTGTTGTTTGTTGGACATTTTTGTTATACTACCATGGTGAATACTTGCTTTATTGAGTGTATGAAAGTTGTGTTGAAACAATTTGCATAGCAATTGCATGTTAGGTATTTCATACCTCTTTGTGTAAATGGTCTAAAATTTGTGTAGTAGTTGCATGTTAGGTATTTCATACCTCTCTATGTAAATGGTCTGAAATTTGTGTAGCATTTTCATGTTAGGTGTCCTGTACCTTTTGTGTGACTAGTCCGAAAATCTTTTAACACAACCCAACTATATACTTTAAACAAAGTTTTTGTATGTCTGGTATGAGCAAGAGTACTCCTTTTTTGTAGATTCAAAGTCCATGCAATGGATACAAATTCACCTTGGTCATTAATACCCCGGTGCATCATATCTATTTGCTACATCAAACATAATTGTTCAAACTGTGAAGCCTCCAAGTAAAGAAAAAGCAACTCATCAATGACATCACATTCTTACTAACATTTTCTTCTAATATCATCCATTTTCTTCTATCTTCTCAATCTTACTAATATTTTCTTCTAGTCAAACATTCTTTATGTCAGTCCTTGCACTTAATATTTAGGTAAACTCTTGCACCTGGGGCATATCGGGGAAATATTCTTTGAAACAAAGCAACCAGTACTTTGTATCAAAGAGGGGAAAAATGTAGACACCTAAAAATATCCTAGCTCATGAACTAGCATTTTAGAACTCATATTCATCTATTAATTAAGTGATTTAACATCATTTAATTAATTCATAATTGAACAGCGTCAAAAAACATCGAACAGCATCAAACAACATTGAACAACATCGAACAATATTGAACAACATCAAACAGCATCAAATAGCATCAAACAACACCGAACAACATTGAACAACATATGACAACATCGAGTAGCATAGAACAACATCGAATAGCATCAAACAATATTGAACAGCATCAAACAACATCAAACAACATCAAACAACATCGAACAGCATCGAACAACATCAAACAACATTGAACATTGTCTCGAAACATCCTATAACATCTCGAAATGACTCAAAATCATCTCAAAACATCCCGTACCATCTTAGAATGACTCAAAATTATCTCGAAACATCTCGTAGCATATCAAAACCATCTTAGAATGACTTCAAACATCTTGAAATCATCTTGTAACGTCTCGGAATCATCCTGCAACATCTCACATTGCACCACATCAAAAACCCTTATTCCTCTATTAATTGAATAATACAACATTATTTAATTAATTCACTTTTTCATCATTTTAGACAAATTAATAAATTTCATTTATTTAATAAATTCCTAAAAACCCTAAGTTTGCTATTGATTGAATAAAACAACATTATTGGATTAATTCACGGTTCATCATTTTGACCAATTAAATAAATCACATTTATTTAATAAAGTCCTAATCTCAATTTATTTCATCCCAATTGATTGAATAACACCAATTATTTAATTACGTCGCTAAGTCACCTTATTCCTCTAAGTGGATTAAATTTCTAAATAATAATTTAATTATGACACTTTCCCTCCAAAATTGGAATAATTAAATCAAACTATTCAAATCAATTATCAAAAATCAAATCAAACTAATGTAACTTTGTTTACAAAAGTCAAAGTTGATTTTCACATTCAACTCCAAAAAGGAATTAATTAATTAAATCAATTAGTTCATATTCCTCACCCACTTTTTGATTGAGAAAATTATGATTGTTGACTGAGCAATCTAATTTGTTAACTAATCAATCCAAATTGTTAATTGAACAATCTATTTTGTTAACTAAGCCATCACATTCCTAACTAAACCATCAAAATCACGACTGATCAATCTAAATTTGTTAACTGATCAATCACATCCCTGACTAGCCAATCTATTTCTCAATCAACCATATTGTGCAATCAACTTGCACAATTTTCTCATGTCTAATTCCTTTCAACACACTCTAACCGTTGATATGGATATTCTTCAACACGATCTTGATCATCCATTTCAAATCACATCTTCTATATAACAAACCCCTTTCCTCACAAATAAGGATCAAAGAATCAACATACATTGAGCAACAAAGTGTTGTCAAGAACACCATTGATAGAGTTCACCATTTTCTTCGAACAACCAACCAAAATAGTCACTTATCAAGTGTTTTCACACAAAATTTGGAGGCTTCATGGTGATAAGAACAACCCAACATCTGGTGAATACACTCCACTATGGGATGGTAAGACTATGTTATTCTTGTACATTCATTTTTGTAATCATAGATTTGTTTATGAATGTTAGGATAGCTTAGTTTCATTTCGTATGTGTAGGTTTAGATCTTAGATTAATGTATTTAATCTTAGTTTAGATTCTTAGATTAGCACGTTTTGATCCGTCTTCCAGTCTAACGTTCTCCCCCTCACACATTCACTTCCAAAATCAACAGTATCAAGAAGTTTCACAAAACCAAGGTGTACCTCTAGTGTAATATCAAAATGTACCTTAGTCATAGTATCAAGAAGTTTCACAACAAGTGCAATATCAAAATACACCTCAAACATAGTATCAAAGAGTTCCACAAAATCAAGAGAAAATCAATCAAGAAAAGCCACAGAGGAAATATTACCAACTAGGAAGGAAATTCACCCCTTTGGGAAAAACTTTAGAGGTAATCATGCACAAACTAGTACAACAGGAACTTATCAAAATCAACAATAGTCCAACTTATGGTGACCCAAGCATTAAACTCCCTTGGTATAACCAGTATGAACGATGTGAGTTCCACAAAATCAAGGGTCACCAAATGAACATATGTGCTACACTTAAAAATCTCATCCCAAAAAATAGAAAAAAGAGATAAAAAATGCAAAAAAAATCAAAAAGCAAGAAAAATAATAAAGAGAAATAAAATGTTCTTTGAGTGAAAACCACTTTGTGATGCTCCTAGAATGGGTACCATAGTGAAAACCTGGCAAACAAGTGCTATGTGTGAATAAAACATGCATCATTATCTATCAATACTTTTTCATAGCATCCACCCATCCATTTCATAAATAATGTATCCACCCATGGCTTGTCACTCATTAAGGTAAGTCATTTTATTGGTGGAAACTTCTCAAATCTATTCATGGATTAGATCTTGTGGCATTCAATCATGGTCAGAAAACAACAAAATTCAAAAACACTAGAAAACAACAAAAGTCAAAAACACTAAAAAACAACAAAAATCAAAAACATGTGGAAAGCATCAAAAACAAAACAACATTGTTGGGTTATTCCTTCACTCAAACAGTCTAAGATAACAACATTTGCTTGAACCTCATAGCTAGTTCAAGTGAATTTCCCACAACATATCCTCTAGACACGAAAATAGGATATCAATCCAAGCTATCAATGTTGTTTACCCAAAAACAATTCATGCTTTGAGTCAAATGGTTGAACTACGTGATCTCTATGTGTACAATGTAGGAAAGGATTTTTAGCCCCCACGACCCTAAGTCAGTCCCCTTAGGTTTCCAACATGATTTATTTCACTTAGTCAAAAAATACAATATCCCAAAAAACATATACAATATACAAAATCCAACAACATTCACAAAATAGAAAATATCAAACCAAGCGAACTACAAGCCTTTGCATGTATAATGTAGGAAAGTCTTATCTTTGATGAGCCCCCAATTCCCTAGGTTAGTCTCCTAAAAACAACAAAAATAGCATCATAAAACTTAGAAAATCAAAAATACCCATCCCATCATCAAAATCCATGATAAACATTTCACACATAATAAATAAACCATCCCAACCATCCTTTGACGAAACAAACAAACAAACAAAAGCAATCATCAAAAGCTAGAACTTTCAAGCAAAACAATTGCATAAGAGTTGACGATAAATAGGCAAAGACAATGCCAAAGTATCAACTACCTATCTTTTTAAACAAGTCCCAACAACATCCTGAGATATGTATTAACGGATCCATTCCTACGATAGACATGATCAACAATGGATAAAACAAATATGGCAAGTGATACTGAAACTTTTTTTTTATCTTTTTGTGGTCTTACTCTTTGCGATTTAATTTATTGACTCATTCTTGAGATCTCTCAAGGATGTCCATAAGGATTTAGAGAGGAAGGAATGGGGGAAATTGAACATCATTTTGATTTGTTGTTTGTAAGATATTTTGTAATATTACAATGGTGAATACTTGCTTTATTGGGTATGGAAGTTGTATTAAAACAATTCGTGAAGCAATTACATGTTAGGTGTTCTATACCTCTCTATGTGACTGGTCTGAAATTTTTTTCACCCAACCCCGCTATACTTTAAACAAAGTTTCTATATGTCCGGTATGAACAAAGATACTCTTTGTTTGTAGAGTCAAAGTCCATGCAATAGATACAAATTCACCTTGGTAATTCATACCTTGGTGTATCATATATGTTTGCTACATCAAATAGGGTTTTTCAAATCATGAAGTCTCTAAAGTGAAGTAAAAGCAACTCATCAATCACTATCCATTATCATATTTCTTCTAATTATCGCAATTCTATACATCATCATATTTCTTCTAATTAAACATCACAATTCTATCCATCATCATATTTCTTCTAATTAACATCATGTCTTTATCTATGATCAATATTTCTTCTAATTAACATTCATCTCGCATAAAACATCATCAGTACCATATCCATTCTGCATCCAAAAATTTTATCAATACATATTATGATGATGATAAACCAATTAAAAACATCATGTATCATGTATGGGGAATTCATTTATCAACATACATCACATCATGAAATGAGACAAATTATGATTCATTCATCCACATCAAACTCATACATCAAAAAAGCACAAAAACACATATAAACGTACATCATCATATATCACCATCACATAAACATAAAATGAGGTTGAATCGAAGAAGGTATATCTCATATATCATCATCAAAAATGGAATATGTCATAAATACATCATTCACAATGACACAAGTGTGATAGGATAATACAAAATCATACAATATGTATGAGGTCTCGACCAGACCAATGAATATATAACACACCTGTCTACAAAATGCCTCTACACCATGAAACAGCATGAAGATCAAGTATAAAAAATAGTAAGACCCTAATAGGATGGATGGAATACTACTAGCCACCAAAAAGATCTGGTTGTCTCCCACACTGGTCACCTACACCTGCACCTATACCACCACCACCATCGATCGCAGCATTCATCTCCCCAAACTATGGATGTCGAGAGGCCCTAGGAACAGTAGCATCATATAAGGTCTAATAATAGGTAGATGTATGTAGATATCGATCTCACTGAGCTCGCATAATATCATGCTCTGTCTGGAGAGTATCTCTCTTTGCTATCAATAACAGTACTTGAGCCTTTGCACCATGTCATCTACAAATATTGCCCTCTTTCTCTGCCCGAAGAGTATCTCTCTCTGCTATTAGTAACACTACTTGAGCCTCTGCAGCATGTCATCTACCAATCATTCTCTCTCGCTCAACCCTCAAAGTGTCTACCAAATCCTCTGCAGCCTGTTGGCGTGCAATCTCAGCATCTCTAGCTAGAGTCATCTGAGCTAGAAATATATCAACATCCCTTGCTGGTGGAGGAGGACCCGGAACCTATCTCTGACCCTATGCAGGAGGCACCCTCTCATCCTAGATATCCTATGCCTCATCACGTCGAGCTCAATCCAACTGCTCTATGAGAAGCTCAACTCGTTTTTTCTCCCCATGACAACCTGTAATGCCTGATCTGCCCAAAATAGGATCACCTCCAAGATCAATAAGCCTATTGTTCCCACCACTCCTCATAATCATGAGTAGTACCTAGATCTACCACACCAACCAATAAACTCCAACCAACTGGGGAAAGTACTCCAAACTCAACAATCATAGTATCTACATCAACCTGGAGACCCCATACATGGACCTCCCGATAAGTCCAACCAAAATGAGCCTCATATGCCTTAGGAACCCGCCCTTGTCTCTCTCTGAACTGGCAAAATACTTAGTCTAGTAGATAACTCTTTATCATAGATGACGAATGGACAAGCAACCAATGAGTCTGGCGGTAGTACACAAGCTAATCAGCATCCTCTAAAAAAACCTCATAGCTCATATAAGGTCTCCACACGAAACTAGGCATCTCATCAAACACATGGTGCCAATAATGCAGATCCATAGGCAAGGTGTAATTCATAAAATCTCCATAATGATAAGAGTATGAATCATCCAGAGAACGATCATGAATCCCATCTGGATGAGTCACGACAATATTCTCACATGCCCAAACATGAAAAATTGACACACCTGTAGACATTGAATTCCCACCCCAATACACCACCTCATGCATATCTCAATAAATATGGGCAAGCAAATAGGCACCCCAGGCATATCTTGTACCATGCTCTAGCATGCTCTCAATACATGTACCCCAACCCACCACAAACTATTGACCTCATCTATCAAGAACAACCATTCCTGATACCAATCCATAGAGGACAAGAATGATAGGATTTGCACTGTCAGAAAAAATTAGATAAATCAACCTCTGAATCACGAACATCCAAGTGTGCCAACTTAACAAACACTGCATAGCACGAGCACCTCGTCGAACCTGTTATGTAACAAGCTCACCCTGAATAGGAAGATGAAGAATCCTCCAAACATCCTTGAGAGTAATAATTGCCTCCTTTGTAGGCAAATGAAAAGAGGACATCTTAGAGTGCCACCTCTCCACAAGAGCGGTCATCATCGCCATATGAGTCCTGATCAGAGGCATGTAACAAATATAATGTAATCCCATGATGTCAAGAAAGTCTCACTCTAATGCACCAAAATGGGCAATCAGATCAAACAAGTGATGAGGACGTCTCTCTCTTGTCACAAGTGGTTGGAGACTCGCCTAAAAATCATTATAAACCAAGATGTTAGGGTTTCACTCTAAACATGCAAAGCAACACAAAATTACATGAGCATGATGACAAACACCATTCATGATGACAAACAGACACATGCTAGGGTTTAGAATAAATGCTAAAAGAAAACGACAAAAGGAGAAGTCAATTGCTAGGTTCTAGGATAAATGCTCAACAAAAACCAGACAAGAGTGCTATTTTCAGACAATAGCATAGTTTTAGGTCAAAAGAATGAAACAAGAGCATAGTTTTCAGACAATAGCGCAGTTTGAGGACAAAAGCACAGAAACAAGGGTGCAAGTTTAGAACAATAGCGTAGTTTTCAAACAATAGCACAGTTTCAAGACAAAATCATAAAACAACAATGCAGTTTTAGAACAATAGCACATTTTTCAAACAATAGCATAGTTTACATAGTACAAAAGTGCCAAAATTGATGCAACTACACAGGAATCTCAAAACCAACGCTATTGACTAATAGGAATTTACACACACATAACGAGAACAAAAACATGATGAAAGTGAAAGGCGAGAAGGTACATACCGAGCCACTGATACCTAAAGGTTTTCCATACTCTTGAACAAGCTCAGAATGATATGGGGCAACCTTGAATCTCGACATTCTTCCTCAACAACTAAAAGAATGTGAAATCTAGAGACAAGAATTAGCAAGAGGAACAAAGCACAAATGACCCAATTTGAAGACAATTTGCCTATATAACACCTCAAGAAAACCCTAATTTCATCTAGGAAACCTTAAGTACACTTTGGGAATCTTCTTAATTTCAAATTAGAAGCTCTGGAAAACATCGGAATGAGGAACAATGCACATATTGATATAAATTTTCATTTGAAAACATCAAAATGACAATACAATAGTGTCAAGAGCCTAACCTCAAAGCTTGAAATTTTTGGTCAACCTCTCGAGGGGGCAACACAAAGTCCTACCACCATTCCATTGAATTTTGGGGCATAGTGGGGCATATATTTTTTTTAAAAACTTGATCTTAAAAATAAAATATTTGAAACAAAGCAACCAGTACTTTGTATCAAAGAGGGGCAAAATGTAGACATGTAAAATTGACTTGACACCTATCACACACCCCAAACAAGATCGAACAGCACCGAACAACATCAAACAACATCAAACAACCTCAAACAACATCAAACATGATCGAACATCATCCTGTAACATCTTGGAATGACTTGGAATCACCCCATAACATCCTGGATTTGTCTCGGAATCATCCCGTAACATCTTGAATCATCTCGAAATCACCCTGAAACGTCTCAGAATCATCCCTTAATGTCTCGAAACATCTCGAAATCATACCACAACATTCCCACATTGCACCACATCAAAACGACATCAAAAACCCTAATTCCTCAATTTAATTGAATAATACAACATTATTTAATTAATTCACTTTTTCATCATTTCAGACAAATTAAATAAATTTTCATTTATTTAATAAAGTCTTGGAAACCCTAATTCCTCTATTGATTAAATAAAACAACATTATTTTTTTAATTCACGCTTCATCATTTCGACCAATTAAATAAATCATATTTATTTAATAAAGTCTTAATCTCAACTTATTTCATCCTGATTGATTAAATAATGACAATTATTTAATTACGTCACTAAATCACCTTATTCCCCTAAGTGGATTAAATTATTAAATAATAATTTAATTACGACACTTTCCCTCCAAAATTTGAATAATTAAATCAAACTATTCAAATCAATTATCAAAAATCAAATCAAACTAATGCAACTTTGTTTGCAAAAGTCAAACTTGATTTGCACGTTCAACTCCAAAAAGGAATTAATTAATTAAATCAATCAATTCATATTCCTCACCCACTTTCAAATTGAGAAAATTATGATTGTTGACTGAGCAATCTAATTTGTTAACTAATCAATCCAAATCGTTAACTGAACAATCTATTTTGTTAACTGATCAATCACATCCCTCATTGGCCAATCTATTTCTCAATCACCCAAATTGTAAAATCAACTTTGCACAATTTTCTCATGTCTAATTCCTCTCAACACACTCTGATCGTTGATCTAGATATTCTTCAAAACAATCTTGATCATCCATTTCAAATCTCATTTTCTATATAACAAACCCCTTTCCTCATAAATAAGGATCGGAGAATCAACATACATTGAGCAACAAAGTTTTGTTAAGAACACCATTGATAGAACTTCACCATTCCTTCAATCAACCAAAAAAAATAGTCACTCATCAAGCTTTTGCACATGAACTTTGGAGGCTTCTCGGTGATAAGAACAACCCAACATCAAGCGAATACACTCCACTATGGGATGGTAAGACTATGTTATTCATGTTCATTCATTTTTGTAGTCTTTTAGAACCCTAATTTTCACTCAAAAACCCTAAGGTTTTCCCATCTAAATCTAATATTTTCCATCAAAATCCTATGGTTTTTCATTTATTTATACCCTTCATTTTCACTATCCTTTTATAAAAAAATTATTTTTCCATCCATGATGTTTAAAGACCTTTATCGCCATTCAAAAAGTCCAAAAATGACTTATACCCTTACTGCTCCCTTGATTTTCATTCTATAGGTCTTTACCGCTTTACCGCAGCCTCCCACAAAGGGGCTCATGGTATAGTGGTGGTGGTTATAGACTCTCACCACAGTACCGCCAATGGTCAAGTCTAAGACAGCAGTGACTGTGGTAATGGTCAGCGAAGGGTCAGTAAGCGGTGAGATGGACGAAGCAAAGCAGTTTGAAGATTCACCGCGGTATCGTGCATGGTCAAGACATAGACCGCGGTGGCGCAGTAAACGATAAGTCAACAGTGAGAGTAGCAGCGAAGACATATACCATGATACCGTGGAAGTTCTGAATATAGACCACGGTAATGCGGTAACAGTGGAGGAAGCGGCGGAGATAATAGTTAATATGTCACCGCAATACCACACGCAATTAGCATGCAGACCAAAGGTAGAGCAGTAGAAGTTTAGCAAGCAACGGCGGTAATAGTTAAGGTGTGGTAAATGATGATAGAGCAATCAAGGCCAAACATCGCCATATTGTAGTGAGATGAAACGTTGACCGCGGTATAGCGGTAAATACAAAGGAAAGCTCACAGCAATATTTTAAGTGAAGTATAAGGAGCGGCATACAAAGTGAAATGAATAAAGGCGGGAAAAGATATAATGGAAAAATCAAAAGCATGACTATTATAAAATATTTAATTTGCTGATTAGGCAACTAATTAAATATTTTAATCTCTATGATAGAATATCAAACAGATATAACAGAAAACTGAAGGGTTGTGACTCTTCGAATTTTATTGTATAAATCAGTTGTAAAGGACAAGGGAGATGGAGGATAGAGAGAAGAGGTAGTAGTTAGACTGTAGGAGGGAGATTTTTCCTGAGAAGGGACTGGGATGGAAATAATGTACAGAATTTTCTTGAAATAGAAACAATGAAGACTAATGTTTTAAAATGGTGAATTTCTCTTTGGTGTTCAGTTGTTGTGTTGCATCAATTTATACTCTTTATTTTGGTTGTCTCCAACTTGAGGTCTTTTAATTATTTAAATCAGCATTTCAAGCATATTCCCTGATTTATCAAAATATATTCCATTTTGTGTGATTTGATTAATTGGTGTCTGCAAGTCAGAATTAAATTCTCTTAATAAATCATAGTGGTTTTAAGATTTCTTTTGGATTGTTGAAGTAGAACTTGATAAAGAAACATTCCAACATTGTTTATGCAAGTCGTAGACTTAGTAATGTTTTATGCCAGCCATAGAATTTTCATAGTGCCTAACAACTAGAGTTAAGCCAATAAGGGGAAACACATATCATTTTTTACTCCATTTCCCATGTGGATAGAAGGCACTGATCTGCCACAACCTAGAGATACAAATTCATATCAAACAATTTATTCAAAAACCTTTCATTTGTGCAATAGGAGTAGGAGTAGTTGTAGCAATTTTATCTGTCCACTACCCATTGCCATTGTGGATAGATTGATCAACCAGGAAACACATCTTAAATCTACAACATACACATAGCTGCACCCACCTAGGTTTTGCAAAGCCTGAAGAGCAGAAGGTTCAACTATATTGGTTGGCCTTGTTAGTTGGCCAAAAGCGTTGTGAGAGCTAGGAAACCTCTCGTGGTTCAAACCTGCATTTTTGAGACCCAACAAATTGGCGACTCTACTGGGGACAAATTCCATAAAGTTTTCAGCCTATCCATCTATTGAGTCAACAAAGTTTCACTTTTCTTTTTTTTGGAGATTCCGTTGGGGCAAACCAAAACAATCCATTTCATTTTCCTACTTTTGGAAAAGTAGGTGGCGACTCTATTTTAATTTGATAAATAATGCATGAATGTTGTGAAGCAATAATCTTTTCTCAATATGGTAGAAGAATAAAGAAGACAACAGTCAATAAGAGAGTTGAAGGAATTGAGACAACGTAGGCTACAAGTTGAACAGCAAGTGCTACAAGTGAACCAGCAATTGTGGCAATTGGGAGTCAATGGTGCTCAAAATACGTCACCAAACAGGCCTTCATACAGTGAGAATGAAGACACAAATTCTAGGAGATCTTGGACACCACAAATACCACATGATGCAACTAAGAACTCTGGTAATAAAGGTAATATACTCTATCAAAAGAATTTTGATGAGTATTTTCAAATTCAAGAGAGAGATAAGAATCTTGTGGATGCCTTTTTTAACATAAGGAGATATAAGGGAGAATCTGTGACTTCTTTGTACAATAGGATGATAGACATTTGTATGCAATTACCTCCTCATCATAGGCCTACAAGACCCACATTTGTTACACAATTGTCAAAAGTAGTTGAGCCTGAATCAATTTATTGGTCAGGCTCAGTAAAATAGCAAGCCTTTAAAGTAGTGAATGGATTTATTGATTCCATGCTTGAGATAGGGTATATGGACACTTTCAACAATGAATCTAATAGTGATATCATGAATGATCAAATAATGCAGCCAATGGAGGATAAATATGCAATTGAGATTTTCAATGATAATTCTTCAGATTTGGAAGATGGTGATGATATGGGTGGTCAATCATACGTATTAGATGAGAACTACAATGATGAAGATGTTCTTGAGGACACACTTCATAAGGAATATATTGGTGAAAAAGCAAGAAAAAATGAATAAATTGAGCCCTCATTCTCAGACCAACACCATGATGGCACAATTGATGATAAGGAAAAATCCATGGGAGAAAGCTTGCATGAGGAGGATGAAGATATAGAAGATATCTCCTCCATAGTAGATTGTGATAGTGTGTGTTATGAGGGATCCATCGAATACTCAAATTGTGAGGATGAAGCTATGGATGTTGATCTACAACAGGATGGTTGTTGTAGTCCTTATGAAGATCAAGAAGAGGTTGGAGACATGGTTGAAGATATGGAAGCAGAGACCTGTTCACTTAGCAATGAGCAAGTTTCAGATTTGTTAATGCTTGAATACCAAAGATGTGCACTTAAAGATGATTCCAAATTTTTGGCTCCAGCCTACATTTGTTTTGACAGTGAAAGTAAAAATTCATGTGACCCCATGTGCATCTATCACAGTGATGAGGAGCTCTTTGAAGCTGATCAAAGTTCTGTTTGTGTCCAAAAGGAGGTATGGGATTTAAATATTTTTTGCCTGAAAAAGGAAGATATTGGTTTACATGTAATTGATGATGAGTGCCCAGCATTTGTTGATTCAAGTATGTATGAGGATGACTATATGAATCAAAAGTGTGTGTCAGTGCCAACTAGTGATAGAAAAGAAATGGACAGTAATTTTGATTTGATGGTTTTAGAAAATATTGATGAGACAAAAAATTTTGATTCCCAAGAAAAGCATTCAGATTTTCAAGTCCTAGTGCAGCTGCAGGCACATCCAACAACATATGACAATGAGCATGCCCATGAATGTTTTGTTGAATGTGGATACACTCTGTATGTTGAAGATAATAAATATTATTCATATGATAATGAGAATGATGAAATGTAGAGTAGTCGAATGAGTGTGAATCAGGTTGAATGCAATGATTTCCTGAATGTTTTCAATGGTAGTATATGTTGCAGGGCAGGTGGAATGGACAGTTTTAAAAGAAACTTGATGAGATCTAAACAAAATAAGGTCTATGACAGAGGAAATGGTAGGTTTTTATTTTTGGGTGGCCTGGGGCCATGTTTTATGGTTAAATTTTTTAACCATGGCAGGTACAGAGGATTAAGGATTGCCAGTGCATGGACAATTCTTAGCAATGCCTTTTTTAAATATTCTCTTCCATGCATAGTAGTTTAGAATTTTTCCACTGCTCCATTTGCTCCATTTTCATATCATCCATTTGTTCATTCCCTCCATCTGCCATTGCCTTCATTTTCCATGTCATTTGCTTGGTCTTCTCTCCCAAATATATTCTTGATTCTTCCAATGACTTTCAAAATCACTCATCCCCAACAGGAGCCACTGTTAGAACCCTAATTTTCACTCAAAAACCCTAAGGTTTTCCCGTTTGAATCTAATATTTTCCATCAAAATCCTATGGTTTTTTATTTATTTATACCTTTCATTTTCACTATCCTCTTATAAAAAAGTTATTTTTCCATCCATCATGTTCAAAGACCTTTATCGCCATTCAAAAAGGCCAAAAATGACTTACACCATTACCGCTCCCTTGATTTTCATTCTATAGGTCTTTACCGCTTTACCGCGGCCTCCCACAAAGGGGCTCGCATTATAGCGGTGGCGGTTATAGACTATCACCACAGTACCGCTGACAGTCAAGTCTGAGACCATGGTGACTACGGTAACGGTCAGCGAAGGGTCAGTAAGCGGTGAGACGGATGAAGGAAAGAAGTTTGAAGGTTCACCGCGGTACCGCGCATGGTCAAGACATAGACCGCAATGGCGCGGTAAATGGTAAGTCAGCGGTGAGAGTAGCAACAAAGAAATATACCATGATACCGCGGAAGATCTAAATATAGACCGCAGTAATGCGGTAACAGTGGAGGAAGCGGCAGAGATAATGGTTAATATGTCACCGTAGTACTGCACACAGTTAGCATGCAGACCGCAATAGAGCGATAGAATTTTAGCAAGCAGCAGCGGTAATAGTTAAGGCGCAGTAAACAATGATAGAGCAGTCAAGGTCAAACACAGCCATACCATGGTGAGATGAAACGTTGACCGTGGTATAGCGATAAATACAAAGGAAAGCTCGCAGCAATATTTTAAGTGAAATATAAGGAGCGGCATACAAAGTGAAATGAATAAAGGCGGGCAAAGATATAATGGAAAAATAAAAAGCATGACTATTATAAAATATTTAATTTTTCGATTAGGCAACTAATTAAATATTTTAATCTCTGTGATAGAATATCAAATGGATGTAATAGAAAACTGAAGGGTTGTGGCTCTTCGAATTTTATTGTATAAATCAGTTGTAAAGGACAAGGGAGATGGGGGATAGAGAGAAGAGGTAGTAGTTAGACTGTAGGAGGGAGATTTTTCTCGAGAAGGGACTAGGATGGAAATAATGTACAGAATTTTCTTGAATTAGAAACAATGAAGACTAATGTTTTAAAATGGTGAATTTCTCTTTGGTGTTCAATTGTTGTGTTGCATCAATTTATACTCTTTATTTTGGTTGTCTCCAATTTGAGGTCTTTTAATTATTTAAATCAGCATATCAAGCATATTCCTTGATTTATCAAAATATATTCCATTTTGTGTGATTTGATTAATTGGTGTCTGCAAGTCAAAATTAAATTCTCTTAATAAATCACAGTGGTTTTAAGATTTCTTTTGGATTGTTGAAGTAGAACCTAATAAAGAAACATTCCAGCACTATTTATGCAAGTCGTAGACTTAGTAATGTTTTATGCCAGCCATAGAATTTTCATAGTGTAACAATGGGAATTTTCTAGGTTTAGCAATGTAATATGCAGAGATATAAAACCCAAAGTAAATAATGAAGTGCAAAGGAATAGATGAAACAATCTCACCAGATTGTCTTCATCTTCCATGACTACCTCCATTACAACTTCTTAACTTGCTGAAATATGTTGTTTTCCCTCAGATTTATGATGAGCAAGCCAATGGTAATGACAAGCCCTAAGCAAACATTGAAGGATTTGAACAACTATATGCAATTACTATGCCCTACTACAACTAGTAAGCATCTAAAATGTCTAAGCTATGTCAAATGAAATCTAAAAATATGCTATGACAAATGAGAATAACAATGCTAAAATATGAAAAATGCAAGAAGTCAATAATGCAAGAGATAAGAGATGCAAGATGTGACCAAAATTGCTCTTTGATAGAAGATGCAATTTTGTGTGAATGGCCAAGATTGAAAGTTAGCAAGCGCCCTAGAATCAATGGACGAGATTCCATATAGCAACCCGCAATTAGGGTTAGGGCAACATTAGGTCAGATTCGAAATAAAGGGTCAAGATTGATTTTTAGAAAAATCAAATCAATGGCTGACAATGCATGTGACAAGAGATTTTGGGCACGGAAAATAGAGTTGTTGGGGGAATCAAATAATTATTTAAAATTATTTAATTCAAGAGGGGATGTTGACTTTTTGAATTAAAAAATATTTTAATTCAAAAGGGGTGGGGTCATGTGACAGTAAATAATTTGATAATTTAATTTAAATTATTTACTAAAAGAGGGAATTTAAATGGGAACTTATTTGAAATAAATAATATTTATTTAAAATGAGCACAATAAAAAAGGAGAAATTAAATAATAAAATTATTTAATTTAGCTGCTGAGACTTATTTTAAATAAATAAGATTTAGAAGAAATTAAATAATAAAAGTTATTTAATTTAGGTGGAATATTAAATAATAAAGATATTATTTAATTATTAGAGGAATGTGACAAATGGAACCTTTTAAATTAAATATAAAGATTTAATTCAAAGTTTAGGAGAGTGGACCAAATTAAATACATAAAATTTATTTAATTTATGAGAGAAGAGACTAATGAATAATTAGATAATTAAATATAATTGTTTAATTATAGTGGAAGGTGGATTAAATAAATAAGAATTTATTTAATTTTAGAAAGAAGAGGACTTTAATTAGTGACATAATTAAATAAATAAATAAAATTATTTATTTAATAATTAGGAAGACATAAAAGGGGAAATAAATTTAAAAAATTATTTAATTATAGGAGGATATTTAGACAATTAGTGACACATTAAATAAATAATTAAAATTTATTTATTTGATAATCATGAAGAATAAATAGATATGAATTAATTAAATAATTATGAATTATTTAATTAATAGTCGAAAGTGAGTTAGAAACATAATTAAAATGTTATAATTATGCTAGGATGAAAAGTGGTAAAATAGAGCTTCCGGGTCTAGGTCATTTTTATGTGTCTACATTTGCCCCTCTTTGTCATAATGTGGCTTGTCGCATTGTGGCAAAGAAAATAAGTCAAACATATGCCCCAATGCAAAATAGGATGAGGAAGAATGACGAGGAGGGTTGCGGTATGCCCCCTCGAGAGGACGGACAGGTTCCGAGGACACGAATGTGCTCTCGAAATAGATGAGAAGACTAGAAGATGACGAGACAAGAAAGTGTTAGTGAAAAAGATATGGACGATGATATGGATGCAATGCCTATATGAGATGCATGTTAGTTCCTAGACCAAATCCTTCAACGTTTACCATAGGACTTTAATATTTGTTGCTTTATAATCATCATTGGGTAGTAAAAAAATGACACAAATGGACAACAAACACCATGGTATGACATAGACCAAGGTGTGCAAGGTCATCCACTTGCAAAATAGACAGTCACAGACAAGGAATGTCCTAACTCATACTAGAGGCCCATCTTCCCCAGTCTTTTTATCAAGATAATCCACAAACAATAGTCAAAGAAAAACAAAATAGGTCATGAGACGTCATCGCACCTCTAAATCCTTCATGGGACATCCTTGAGGTAGCTAGTAACATGACCAAAAGACAAGTCAATAAAAAGATAAGACAAAAAATCCAAAATTAACAGCCATTTACTTGTATTGCCAATGTTTGTTTGTCGAAGATTAATTATTTGATAGGTTGACAACTTTGACGGTTTGACAGTTCCTAAATTCAGGAAGGACACATCTTGAAAAGGCAAATGATATTGTGACGAGGTCCAAATCCAAGAAGGACACATCTTGAAGAGGACCAAAAAGGTGACGAGATTGATATTTTCACTAATGTTTTGGCAAGCTGACTAATTTTGACTATATGATTGATTGGCTTATGTTGTCTAATTTTGACCCATTTTGACATTGACATTTCAAATGATTGTCTTGTGTTAAGTGTGACCATGTTTGAATTATGATTTTTATTTTGACAAACCTAAAAGGACTGACCTAATGTCTCGGGGACTGATCAACTGATGGCCTTGCCTACGTAGCAAATGTGTAGAGACAACGTAGTTCAGACAAGGACAAAAGATTGATTGATGTGACTGACTGGATTGATAAGATAGACATTGACTCTATTTTTGGGATTTTGACATTGATTTGGATGTTGTTGTGCCTTTTGCACGCACGCCCCATTCGGAACAGGGACCCTCTTTTCCCTCTTTAGCTTGTCAGGCCCTTTTTGTTTTGCCTCGTTTTGCATGCCCAATTTTGTGTCCTAAAAGGTTGGCATGTTCCCCAATGCCATACTTTAAGCTTCACCAAAGTTGCCCCTTTCAAAATGCTAAGTCTGGGATTCAATCCAGGTTTTCCTTATCGGAATTCCCATTCTGGCGCCTGTGGCTCTTTCCAGGCTCGAACCTTCGGGTTTCCCCTTCTGGGTTTCTCTTTCTGAGCCCAGACCTTCGGGTTTCCCCTTTCAGGTTTCCTATCGAGCTTTGTTGTTTTGACGGCCATGGCAGGACGGCTTCCCGGCCACCAAACTCCGGTCCTCTCACCGTCGATTGCATTTTGAACTAACCAACTCCACCAACTTCCGTACGGAGAAATTAAATGTTGTATTAATGGCGATTTTTGCTATAAAAACAAATTTTTTGGCCGTCATTATCAATTGCTCAAGTGATAGAAGAGTTTGGAGAACTTTCGGCATCCAGGTGTTTTCCACCCAGCATTTCGAGCTCCATTTTCCACCGTTTTCCATGCGGCCGACTATTCGCTCTTTGGGACTTCGAGGTAGGTTTGTCGTTCGCACGCCCTTCCCCTTTGATTTGTGAAATTTCGCATTTTGGTGTATGCAAATTGTAAAATAGGTTTAAAATTAAGTAGATTTGTGCCTTCCGCTCAAAACCCACCTTTTAGAAAATTGAAAATCAATCGCTAACTGGCTAAAAAATCAATCAGAGACTTCATCTCTCCACGGCCGTTCTTCGGAACAGCCGCTGACATCCCCGGGCCCGGCCTTTCCCATCGTTGTCCGCAACTTAAAATTTCAAAATTCTCCACCTCTGAACCCCCCTCTGGGACTCCGACCTTCAGAATTCCCCTCCCGGGATTTCGTTGCATCATCGTCGTTTTGACGGCCTCACCCGAACGTCTTCCCAACCTCTAAGCCTCAAGCCCTCGATGTCCATCTGAGACCTTGACAATCTGTCAAAACCTGATAAAATTAGATCCTCGGGATTTCATCCTCAAAATTCCGTCGTGACTTCGTCGTTTCGACGACCTTCCCCCTGCAGCTTTCCGGAACTCAATTCCCGGCTCGTCGAAAGTCTTCCAATTTCCTGGCGGAACCTTTTCTGAAATTCACTCCGGACCCCGACCTCTGGAATTCCATGTTGCGTTCGCCATTTCAAAACGGTCGTCATAGGACGTCTTCCCGACTTTCGGACCCCGGTCCGCTCCCCGCCGGAACCAAATTCAGGTAAAATCTCCCGCTCCTTAACTTCTTTTGAATTCTGACCACCGAAATTCCCCTCTCAGAATTCTATTCCACCGGCGCCGTTTTAACAGTGAGTCTGGGATAGTTTCCCAACCTCCGGGTCCCAATGCTCTGTTTGCCGCCTGGCTGTCCCAAACCCTTTGATCGCTTCCCGGAACTGTCTTTCGAAATTCCCCCTTCGGGTTTCTGCTTCCATTTTACCATTCCCAATGGTTGATCCTTAGCTGCTTCCCGCAATGGCAATCCGAGAACCGAATTCCAACGCCCGAAATTTCGTGTCCTCTGCGTCGTTTCAGGCGGCTTTCCTCCAAATGGTTCTCGAGCTCCCAAATGAAGGATCAAATGACCTCCAAATCCAAAATGGATTTCGAACCACTTTCTAAAATTAGGTTTTCCTTCACATCAACCCTCAAGTTCTTGAATCCAACCCCAGGAAATGCCTTGGAGAATTCCATCCTCAATTTTCCCTTTCAAGCGGCATTCTGCCAAGGGAATTCCGACCCTAGGAACCCGGTTTCTCTATATTGCCTTCTAACGATGAATTATCAAGTGTTGTATGCTTATTGAAGGTAAATAATGATTGTAGAGTTGATCTTGAGATGCAAGGACTTCTTCAGGATCATTTCATCATGTTTATTGTTACTAATTCTCGTCTCTTGTGCAGGATTTATGGAATCCGGTGCAAAAACTTCTGGTGTCTCCAAGGAGAAAGGAAAAGGAAAAGCCAAGACACCTCGAGGCAAGGAAGATAGGGACCTGATTAAGTATAAGTTCCAAGGGGTCCCTATACAATCCAGAGTCACCTCTCTCTGGAGAGATGTCACAGATACCAACATTGGTCAGGTTGATGTTGACGACTTCATACAGAGGGTCAAGATGAACCCAAAGATCGAGAGTGCAAAACTAATAAAGAAGAGCGAAATTGCTAAAGTTGCAAGCTTCCTGCCAGCCTTGGTGGCCCCAGAACTAGTAATGGCATGTGTAGAAGCCTACCAGGAAGAGACCAGAACTATAATTGACCAAGACAGAAATGTCCTTGCAGACATGTCCTCATCGGGTATAATGGCCACATTCCACATCCTGGCCTATGAGCGCATGGAGACCCCCACCATGGCCAAGTGCAAGGAACTACGGGAGCAAGATCCCATGGGATGCAAGAAAGTCATCAATCAGTATTTGTTAAAAGACAAGCGGGGCAGTGCTGGCAAGCTTCCTCAAGAGCTTTTTCGTAGTGACTTCTTCGAGGATTACCATGACCTCGTAACCTTGCTGAGCCGAGTGATGGGTCTTCCTAGGGCTGCTTTCTTCCAAGAGTGGATGTTCTATTTCATAGAGGAGATTCTCCACGGCAAGGGAACCGCCTTCTATTGGGGAGATATAATCAGTGATTGCTTCCTCGAGCAATTTACAACTGTGAAGAAGAGCTCCAAGTTCTTCATGACCTCCTATTTGGTATATTCCCTCACTGATCAGCGGCACTATCAGGGATTGACAATGGTACCCAATGATCCATCAGGGGTGGAACTTAAACCATACGACAAATACACCCAGCTATAGTTTAAGAATTTCAAAGAGGATTACTATCGGGTGAATGATGCATTCATCGCCTTCATCATTCAGTCTCTTGGGGGTGACTTTCATAGCAGAGTTTCTCATAGCGTCAGAGCCCTCCTCAGGCAATATGCCTTCCTTTATATATAGTTCCCGAAGTTCACATACATCTGTGCCGAAGGATTCATGGAGAGACCAAACAAGCTGCCCTAGTACCCCAATGATCGAATCATTCTATTAGAGCTAACCCGATAGCTACACCACATCCACAGCATCCTAAGTGATAAGCATTTGGCGGGCCCAGTTTACCCTATGGGGCTCGGCCAAGGAATGTACAAGATTCATACCTCCCAGTGCACGGGGTATTCAGAAAGGGAGTTGGCTGAGTATAACTTCCATCAATATATTGTTCGGCCTCGAATGGACCCGTACGGGCACATCAGGAAGGCACTAGGATGAGGGTATTCCCACCTCCACAGCATCGAAGACTTTTGGGCCAATTGCAAAGATGATCTTGAGGTACGGGTGAGACATTACATGCGCATGACTGCCATCTTTGTGAGAAGGCTCAACCTATGCCCAGTTCCCAACCAGCTCAAAGAAGATGAAGACACAATGGTCGATCTAGGGTATGATGTTGTCGCCAATTTTTCGCTGCCTGCAATTGACTGGAATGAGCTAGAGCTCGGCGACCTCGCCGTACTCACTAGGCCCATTGAGATCCGAATGAAAGCATGGGTCGACCAATAGGTGGCTCAATTAAAACAACAAGGAGTCACCTTGACATTCAAGGGACTGGAAAACAAACCAAGTGGCTCTAAAGGTGGGGTAGCTATCACCGTAACTAGGAAAGCATCTAGCACACCACCATCAGCTAAGACCAAGAAGAGAAAGGAGGCCAGTGAGCAACTGCCCAAACCAAAGCTCTATGCCCACAAGTCTTCTGAGCTAGAACCTTCCAAGAAGAAAAGAAAAACAACTGGAGGCACAAAGACAACGGTGATGCCCAAAGGTCTGCCCCTTGGGATTGGAAAAGAGGGATCTAGCTCGTTGGGGTCTCCACCTATTACGATCACGGTTGCCACCCCGCTTACTTCAATTCCAGCTTTTGCTTCCTCCCCGCCTGGGGTGGAAATCTCTGTCCACCTTGCTGCCACTCCTCCAATCTTGTAGGTCATTCCCGTGGATTCATCATTTTCCATGACCTTGCCCATCTCCTCTTCTTACATCTCTCCTTCCCTCCCCTCTACTCCCGCTGCTACGATGCCTTTCCTTGGTCTCCCGGAGTCATTCGTAAAATACATGCAAAATGTACCCACCGAGCTCTCAGGAATGCTCACTAATTCGGTGGTTCAGGCTGTAATAGCCCAGGCCATGGCCTCTGCTCCAGTTCCCCTTCCCTCTACTGAACCACCAAAGATGGAGGCGATAATGCAAATATCAGATGAGCTCGAGCGACAACAGCTTGAGGCTGCAAAGAGGCTAGAGGATGAGGAATTTGAGTACCACGAACATCCACTATTTGAGCACCAGGAAATCAACGAGGTGGTGTATGAGTCCTTCAATGAGAGCAGCGAAGAGCTGAATACTGAATTTATAAAAGAATCAGACGATCCCGAGCTCAATGCAGAATGGGGAAAGCAACTCAAGGAGATAGAAGATAAGGAAGCCGAAGACCGGCTGCCAAGAGAAGAAGAGATTGCTGCTCAAGGTGCAGGGGGTAGAAAATCCCCTACTGAGAAGCAAGATGAGACCCCAAAGCATGACAAGGAAGTATTCCCCCACAAGGATGAGCAAGGGGAGAATCCTGAAGAGCATGAATACAATCAGAACAAAGAAGAGAGCGATGTTGAGAAAGAAGATCCACCTAAAGAGTAGTTGCATACTGAGTCCCCCACTGGACACGAAACCCTCTGACAAGACTCCGAAGAAGAGAAAGAAGATGTGGGGACTGAAGAGAGGGCTCTTGTCATTAGAACTGCCGAGCTTGAAAAAGGGGACAGCGGGAGTCAAAGTAAACCACCTGGAGAGGAGCCCCAAGTGCTCGAGTGGCTACAAAGGCAACTAAAGCAGAAGACTCCCACCTTGAAGGATCCCAAGGCAAGGCTAGAAGCCATCATGGCCAGAGCATAGGTAAGCACCAAAAAGAGGGAGAAGAAACCCAAGGTCAGATCCAAGATAACCATGGATGCCTCTAGATCAAGGGTGGTACAGATAGCAACAACAATGATTGGAGAACAAGGTATAACTTACAACATCTCCACCATCGACTTGGGAGTGGCTACGAGGGAACAGAAGGTTGAGCACCTCCAAGAGTCGGTCGCCACAGTGGTGCACCTTATCCAAAAGGATAAGGTCTCAAAGGAAGAATTAAAGGAGCAGGTGGTTGATCTAATAGCCTACATTCAGCAGTGGTCATCCCCGGATGAGCAACCCACGACGTCATCCACCCCGCCTCAACTGCTATCCCAAGAGAAAATTAATAAGTTATGAAAGAGAAGAAACTTAGACAAGACCACGGAAAACTAGTTCCGGCAGGTCTTAGACATGGGGAACATGGGGATCAATTTGGTTGTTCGAACAGCGAATAAGTTCCTTGAAGTGCAAAAGACCCTTGAGGGTACAAGGCAGATTTGTGACGAGTTCTGAAGGAGGTATGAGGCAACGTATCCAAAGATCGAGGCCATACTCGCGTTGCCAAGCGAGGTCTGGGAGAAGGACCTTGCTTTCAAGGACAATGACCACTGGTTCGTAGATGTCTGGAAGTGAGATTTCAACCACAAAAGGAAAAGGTTCGAGCAGATCATTAAGCAGATAGCGCCAGACATCGAATGGGCTAGGGATTCTCGAGAAGAATGTTCTTGGTACATCAAGTTGATGACGGGGTATGAGCCACCTGTAGCCGAGATCAACCTTGAGAACATAAATCCCCACTTCTTGAAAATCATGGAAGATGGGATGTCGGTTGAAGTCACCATGGACTTCATGAATTTTGCAGCCCGTGCCTTCGCACAGTCAAAGATTTTCAGGGATAGTGTAGTGAAATATGAAGAGGACTAGAAGAAACTTGTCAGTAATTCCCAGGAATGGAGCTATCAAGTGTTGCGATCAGACATCATGAAAATGGATATGCTCCAACTGCTGATCCTGAACTTCATAGAGTATGCAACATTGAAGAAGCATGAAGGCAACCCTATTATCGACGAAGAATTCCTCAAAGAATAGCTACAGCAAAGGGCAAATGGCTAAAAGGTCAAAATTGCTACAGTGTTGTCACTAGAAGATGAAACAGGGAAAATGACAAGAAATTATTTATAAATGTAATATATTTGGGGGTAGGTGAAGTGAATATTGGCCACACAATTGAATCGAATCTTGGCCACTCATTTTGCTTTTTGAAAACTATAAATAGGGCTCTTCTCCTCTCATTTTAGGAGAGTTGAGTTGTTGTAAAGACATGTTGCTAAGAATATAATAGAAAATACAGTCATTTTTTGGTGTAATTCTGGTTTTCTCCACATGATTCATGGTTCTTCTCCATTTAGTTAAAACTTTACTTCAAGTTACTTTACTGTTTTAGTATCCTTAGATTGATTTTGGTAGAATTAGTATGGTGTCTCTGGTTCTGAAGATTGATGTTGTGTGTATGCTTTCCTTGTCCATACTTTTGGTCATTTGCTGATGGTATATGACTGTGTAAAGTTAGCTTGGACTTTAATTTCATTGCTGCTCATTAAACTTTATCTTTATTCATGTTTCCATGGTGAATGAATGATGAATATCTGCAGTCCCTAGAAGATAGCACAGATTTCATGATATTGTGAGAATTCTGATTAAGTGAAATTTTGTTTAAGGAAACTATCCACAGCAAGAACCTCCATGATCACTATTCATCGGTAGTTGCAGGTCCGGGAAACATCTTTCTTCCTCACCCTTTTTCTTTTTTCCTTTTTTAGAAACAACTTGTGTTAAGGTCTGTTGCACATTGTAAAGCCAAATCCGACAAAACAATGGAGTCCAAGACTGTTGTATGAACTTGCAGCAAGGTACAGTAATTCCATATCCACAAAACTCCATTCATTGACCCAATTCTCCTACAGCTTTGACCATGTAAGACCGCCTTGTGATTCCAACAAAATCACACCAAACAACTGATTTATTCCAAGCCTCGTCATGACCTGACACCCGAGAGACCTTGGGATAGTGTTCTGCAATTTCATTGTGGAAGATTGTCTTTCAAGAGAGGTAATACACCTATGTATTACATATGTTGTGAAGTGCATAAAAACACCATCAACAGATGCTTTTGTATTTTCTCAAGAAAATTTCAATTTTTAGGTCTTTTTTCAAGACTTTATACGATTTTTAGGATTTTTTTCAGGACTTTTTTAGATTTTTAAGACTTTTTTAGGACTTTTTCGAATTTTTATGACTTTTCGATGTTTTATGAAAATTGTGACAAATGCATGTGAATGATGTTGATGCACATGAATCCAAGAAAAACCATGATTTTGCTGCTAGTCAAGCTGAATACCAATTGATAGGTGACGATGACAATGACAATGTTGTTTGACGTAGGAAGGACACATCACGAAACAACGTGAGGATGACAATGATATGACAAGAGGATAAAAGTTTGCAGCAAGGTCAAGGACAAAGCCAAGGAATGTTTTGGATGATGGGCCAGGTTTTCTATATTATTGCATTTGGAATGACTTCGTGAGGATTAGATGGGATGACGAGGGATCTTTAGACCATTGACAAGGGAAACCAAGATGGGTGATAGGTATAAAAGGACAATGGATGTCCTTGGTAAAAGATAGGATACATGGATGGCTTATGTCCTATAGTTGTCAAGGACAATGTCACATGAGGCTATGATGGTAATGACATGATATGGAATGACTAAGGTATGACCAGAAGATAGACATGTCAAAAAAAATTCCAAAGTATGATTTGTGTTTTATACTATAGTCCTTATGAAGATCAAAGTAGGTGGGAAAATGGACGAAATGATAGGGCTTAGATGGATGGATGAAAATGTCAAAAATGTCATGTGAAGGGTATAAGAAATGAGACAACTTGCCCCCAAGTGCAATGGTCCACATAGACAATTTATTCTACACATGACGCCTATTTGCTAGGTTTTCATCATGGTACTTATCCAAAGCGCCATAGGAATGGTTTTCACTATTGGACGGAATTTTTCTCTTTACTATTTTTGTTTTTTTCAATTTTTTTGTATTTTCAATTTTTTGCCGAATAGCCTTGATTCTTTAGATGACCACTGACTATGTTGAAGCCTTTGATGGTGTTGATGTAGAGACTGGTGCCATGAAATGCCAATAATGACCTTTCTGAAGTAGTTGCTTTGTCAAGATCATAGCGCTTGCATACACCTGATTGATGTCATTGTGATCCTTGTTGATACTAGAGTTGCCCTTATCAGAATACGCACATCACGATAAAGTGCCATGAGAGTCCTTATGATAAAGAGTTGTTGCCAAAATGCGACGGATTTGTGACATGGGATGTTTGGATTTTAAGGAGATGTGGATTATGACGGATGATGGTGGACATGGACGGGTTGGTTGGATGTTTGGATGTATTGATTTTTATTTTCCAAACTTTGGGTGTCAGATTAGGATAGTGTTTGGAACCAACACTTTTATATGTCTTTCTTGATGGCCATTTTGACGGAGGTGGACATGTATTGTATGTGGGAGTCCTCTTGTCTTGTGGCTCCACATTTTGATTGGCTTTTTAATTTGGCATCTTTTCTTTCCCTGATTCTTACTTGATCCATTTTTTTTTGGGATCCATTTTAGCTTCATTTGTCCACTTGAATTTTTGTCTGACTTGATGGCCTTTGACATGTGATTTTGAACTTTGGATTTGTAATACTTTTGTTGGTTCCAAATGGAAGGTTTATTCATGATGGAATGATGGTTTGGGGTGTGGAGGGAAGGAGTGTTGGCACCAACCTTATAACAAGGACTACTCATAACACCCATTTTGACATTTGTATTAGATAAAGTTGCCCCCAATATCGAGGAGGGACCACTAACATCGTTTGATTTTCCGACTGATGAATAGCCAAGACCTTGATGTATGTGATGTGCTTGAACTTGTACGGGTTCCAAGATTCCTTGCTTGTGTAGGCCTAATCCTTTTCCCTGATAATGCATGTTTTGACAAATTTTGTTTGCGATGGGGTACTTGTTATTTTGGAAGCAAGATGCCAACCCATCCTTATTGTGGAAATTAATGCTCGAAATCTTCTCATCTGTAAGAAATCCTACTCTAAAAAAGGTAGATGATCCTAATTGATAGGATGTTGTATCTTCACTGAAATGTTGGAAAGATTTTTGACTGACATCTTTGGTTTGATTTTCTGACATTTTAGATTCTGATGATTCTGCTGGTGCTTCAAAGTTGATATCAAAATCGTCTTCATGGTTATTGTCATAGAGCCCACTGAATTCAGTTATAGCTTGATCATTTGCAAATATGTCCATGCTAGGAGACTCTTGTTCTAGTGGTAGATCATCTATGTGTCCCATGGAGGCAAGTGTCTCATTGTTGGTAGTGTCAATGTTGGAAGCTTGGAGAGGGTCATCTTCAAGTGTTTCATCATGAAGGGCATAAAGGTCAAGGAGTGGATCATTTTGGACTTCTTCAAAAGTAGTGTCTTGATCAAAGATAGGCTCAGTTGGAATAATATGATCAAAAGTATGGTCTTGACCAAGGATAGGTTCATCTTGAATGACATGTTTTTGGATGGGCTCTTGAGCAAGGATAGGTGTATTTGGTATGCCATGATTGTCTAGGAGGACTTCTTGGATAGATTTAAAGATAGGGTCATGGGATGGACTACTTTGATCTTGACATGATGGTGATGTCATAATGTCATGCTTTGGATTTTTCGTTTGACATGTATCCTCAAGTTTATGAAATGGGATGGGACTTTGGAGACCATGACTAGATGTGTTTTCATGAAAATATGGAGTGTCTTGGAATGGATTGGTGTGTAATGGACTAGGATATGACATGGAGGTTTGGAAAGGATTAGTGGATGAAGGACTAGGATGAGATGAAGGATTAGAATAGGACAATGATGCATGACAAGGATATGATGTGGATGGAGGATTAGGATATGATGTGAATGAAGGACTAGGATATGATGTGGAGGCTTGGATTAGATTGATGGATGGATGATTTCCCCTGTCAAAGTTAGGGTGGGTATGACCAATGGATGTTTGTTGTGTCTTAGTGCCATGGATGGTGTTAGGTGACCCTTAATAGTAGATGGATAGAGGGCTAGGACTCATGGATTGTTGGTAAGATGGATAGATGGATGGAGGGCTAGGGGTTTTAAATTTGGACTTGGATTGGAGGTAAAATGTTTTGAATTTCCTAGCAAGTTGTGCTTGACCATTACTAATGAATTGGCATTCAATTCGACTAGCAAGCATGTCATAGTGACTTGAAGACATGATGGTGGATGGAATGAGACTAAGATTGTGCAAAGTGACAATGCAAAGTGATAAAAAGGGATGTCTTATGCCAAATGAATTTTAGGAAAGGTTTTCTAACCACTCAAAGTTTGGCCAATGTCTCGATTTGGATTGTCAAAGGACTGGTTTGAAGGACAAGATGACAAGGTGAGATTTCCACACTAGACTTATGAGTTGAAAGTAGCTCGCCAAAGGACAATGACTAAGGACTGATTTTTTTGACTTGGTCCAATGACAATCTACTTTTTGAGACAATGGTTTGACAAAGAAAGGAAAGTTTTCCTATCCCAAAGTGTGCAAAATTGAGGACTTGATTTGACAAATGTGGTTCATGATGGAAAATGTGTTGCAGGAAGTGATTTGACAAAATTTTAGGCTGATTGCAAAGATTTGTTTCAGTTGGCAAAGTTGTTTCAGATTTTGGAAATTTTGATGTTGATTTGTTTGAAAATAGTTGGCAAACACATGGTGTTTAAAATCAACCACATAGGAGTCATTTTACAAAATCTTATGGCTACAAGGACAGTATTCTTTTGGATCCCACTAACCGCATATCCTTAGCGAATGAATTCAGAAGCTTGGCCCCATAGGCTCCCCCTTATAGTGCACTCACTTCTCAAGGCAACCAAGCTTCCAACCTCCGTGAAACTCCCATGGCAGATTGATCATCTCTACTAAGAACTGCGCAGGTGCGAGTGCCTTCACAACGACCGTTGTTGTACCAAAGAATAGAAGGTTTTTGGCTTGCTAGAACAAAGGATTTATTTCGGGCACCCGTTCAAAAGGCCACGTGAGAGGAATTATCATCCCAGTCTGCAGAGGTTACATTCTGCAAGTTTCGATGCACCATAAGGGTACTAGGGAGTCAATTGCTGGTTCGCATGAGCTTCTGTAATGCTAAGCTTTCCTTAACATTAAAATTTATATACCAGTTGAGCATCGCTTGGCTTTAGCACGTTCCCGATTTGAGTCACTTTGGGGTGAGTACTTTTTCCCACCAAAGCAGGCCCAATTTTCTAAGGTTCAACAAAAGCAAGCTAAAATATTCATAGTTCAATCAATCCTTGTTTAAAAACAAAAAGTGAACACATGAATATCCTAACTCACACTCGCATGGTGTTCATTTTAAGCCCAAAACGAAATGTGTTGACAAACATAAAAAACATGGAGTTCATTTTAACCGTTTGTAGTATTTGTCAAAACATGGGGTTCATTTTAACCGTTTGTAGTGTGAGCTAACTAAAAGTTCATTTTAACCCAATGCTATGAAGAGATGCAAATTTATTTTAATCCAATGAGTTATCATGCAAGATTGTGTTCTTTTTAACCCAATGAGTATGCATGCATGTTCATTTTAACCCATGAATGTAAAATGAAAACTTGTAGTTGTTTGTTTAAGATTTGTGAAATAAAACAAACAAACAAACAAATATTAGACTCCTCGCCACAAGCTGCAAACAGAAAATCAGTAACCCAAAATCTTTAAACTATCATGCAAAAAAAAGTATTGCCCTAACCCGAATTGACCTAGTGCAAGCTCAATTTTTAGAGTCAATAACAGTTTCTCTTACACCCAGGATCGCACAAGTGCGCAAGGGGAGAGGATACTTCTATTATTGATCACTAATATTAGAGGGTTAGCTAGTCAAAATAAATCTGATTTTTGGAACTGGTTTTTGCATCAAAAGTAAAAATACAAAAAATAAACCCTTATTGAAATTCAAAGAGCTTTCCAGAAATGTAAAGAAATCTGAATAATTCTATGTTTTGCATCCAAAATAATTTTTTTATGAAAAATCATAAAAAAATTATTAAAATTTCAAAACAGTTCCCAAAAATCTGAATTTTTTATTGAAGGTTTTTGTCATCATTCCAAACCTCCAAAAAAAATTGTGTCAACAGATCTACAACATTTTGTGAGATTTAAGTCAATCTTTGTAAAACCCTAATTTTTAAAAATCTATTTTTTGTTGAATTATTTTGTAGGAAAATTAAAAACAGAAAAAATAGACCCTTATTGAAATTCTGAGAGCTTTTCAAAAATGTACAAAAATCCAAAAAAATTGCTAATTTTCTCTCAAAATTGATTTTTTATGAAAATAACAAAGAAAATTATTAAAAATTAAAAACATCTCCAAAAAATCTGATTTTCGGAGTGGAAGCTCTTGATAGTGACATCAACTTGAAAAAATAATTTTCTCAGAAAATATGTAGCCGTTTGAGAGATATGGTCAAATCTTTGAAAACTAGGGGTTTTATCTCCAAAATGATGCAAAACCTGCAACAAAAAAGATCCAACTCCAAAATTCTTCAAAATTTGTCAAAATATGTTAGGTTCACCAATGTAACAATGGGTATTTTTCTAGTTTTAGCAATGTAATATGCAGAACATAAAACCCAAAGTAGATAATGGAGTGCAAAGGAATAGATGAACAATCTCATAGATTGTCTTCATCCTCCATGATTGACCTCCATTACACCTTCTTAATTTGCTAAAATAAATTGTTTGCCCTCAGATTTAAGAAGAGCAAGCTAGTAGAAATGACAAGCCCTAAGCAAATATTGAAGGATTTGAACAACTGTATGCAATACTATGCCCTATTGCAACTAGTAAGCATCTAGAATGTCTAAACTATGTCAAATACAATCTAAAAATATGCTATGACAAATGAGAATAACAATGCTAAAATATGAAAATTGCAAAAAATCAATAATGCAAGAGATAAGAGATGCAAAATGTGACCAAAATTGCTCTTTTATAGAAGATGCAATTTTGTGTGAATGGCCAAGATTGAAAGTTAGCAAGTGCCCTAGAATCAATGGACGAGATTCCATATAGCAACCCGCAATTAGGGTTAGGGCAACATTAGGTCAGATTCGAAATAAAGGGTCAAGATTGATTTTTAGAAAATCAAATCAATGGTTGATAATGCATGTGACAAGAGATTTTGGGCACGGAAAAGGGAGTTGTTGGGGGAATCAAATAATTATTTAAAATTATTTAACTCAAGAGGGGATGTTGACTTTTTGAATTAAAAACTATTTCAATTCAAAAGGGGTGGGGTCATATGACGGTAAATAATTTAATTTAAATTATTTACTAAAAGAGGGAATTTAAATGGGAACTTATTTGAAATAAATAATATTTATTTAAAATGAGCATAATAAAAGAGGAGAAATTAAATAATAAAATTATTTAATTTAGGTTCTGGGACTTATTTTAAATAAATAAGATTTAGAAGAAATTAAATAATAAAAGTTATTTAATTTAGGTGGAATATTAAATAATAAAGATATTATTTAATTATTAGAGGAATGTGACAAATGGAACCTTTTAAATTAAATATAAAGATTTAATTCAAAGTTTAGGAGAGTGGACCAAATTAAATACATAAAATTTATTTAATTTATGAGAGAAGAGACTAATGAATAATTAGATAATTAAATATAATTGTTTAATTATAGTGGAAGGTGGATTAAATAAATAAGAATTTATTTAATTTTAGGAAGAAGAGGACTTTAATTAGTGACATAATTAAATAAATAAATAAAATTATTTATTTAATAATTAGGAAGACAAAGGGGGAAATAAATTTAAAAAATTATTTAATTATAGGAGGATATTTAGACAATTAGTGACGCATTAAATAAATAATTAAAATTTATTTATTTGATAATCATGAAGAATAAACAGATATGAATTAATTAAATAATTATTAATTATTTAATTAATAGTCGAAAGTGAGTTAGAAACATAATTAACATGTCATAATTATGCTAGGACGAAAAGTGGTAAAATAGAGCTTGCGGGTCTACGTCATTTTTATGTGTCTACACATATTGCCTAACAACTAGAGTTAAGCCAATAAGGTGAAACACATATCATTTTTGACTCCATTGCCCATGTGGATAGAAGGCACTGATCTGCCACAACCCAGAGATACAAATTCATATCAAACAATTTATTCAAAAACCTTTCATTTGTGCAGTAGGAGTAGGAGTAGTTGTAGAAATTTTATCTGTCCACTACCCATTGCCATTGTGGATAGATTGATCAACCAGGAAACACATCTTAAATTTGCAACATACACATAGGTGCACCCACCTAGGTTTTGCAGAGCCTAAAGAGCAGAAGGTTCAACTATATTGGTTGGCCTTGTTAGTTGGCTAAAAGCATTGTGAGAGCTAGGCAACCTCTCGTGGTTCAAACTTGCGTTTTTGAGACCCAACATAGTCATAGATTCATTTATGCATGTTAGAATAGCTTAGTTTCATTTTGTATGTGTAGGTTTAGATCTTAGATTAATATGTTAATCTTAGCTTAGATTCTTAGATTAGCATGTTTCGATCCATCTTCCAGTCTAACGTTCTCCCCCTCACACAAATATAAACAATGATTCTCTTTATCAATTAAATACAAATAAATGTGGACATGTAAGTACATTTCTATGCAAGAACAAAATGTTTGTTCATTTTTTCTTCACCTTTTGTGGATAAATATTGGAACAGCACTAAGCACCAGTGTGATTGGAGAGGGGTTTTACCTCAGGAACACTATCTCAAGAAGCAACTTGAGGTATGACTAAGTTCTAGCCAATTATTGATCCCAGAAGCCATGATTTTATTCTTTCAATCAAGGGAAAAGTTTGTATTTGTTGTCCTTATGCATTTTCCTTTGAACTCTTACAAAAGGAGTTGAACAATGCATTGTCCTTCTAGTTTCATAAGCAAATTGGAAAGTAGACATATGATATTGGTGCCACTTCAACAGTAGAAGGACAATGCCTACACCTATCAAATGGAGGGGAATAAATAAACCTGAGTCAAGTGATTCAGTTGTACTAAAAAAAGTTTAAATATGGAAAGAAGGTTTTCACATTGGAGTGTAAAAGGCCAAAGATATAAACTCCATTTCCTTTTACATAATTAAACAATGATATCTACATTCCTATTTGAAAAGAAACTTTATCCAAATATAAACTCCATTTCCTTTTACGTGATTAAATAATAGCCATATCAAATTCCTTTTTCCCAAGTCCTACTCTCTCAAGGTTAACAATCTCAATCTCACTAATAGTGATTACTAAGAAAGGTAATTCAACCAAATCTACCAAATAGTTTACCATAGGAACAATAAAAGTAGACGCTTTGAAAGGAACTCCATTAAAACCAAGCTCTCTAAATGGTATATCGAACTCTATTTCAAAATATTTTAGATGAGGCTGCTCCCATAGCTCAGTTACTTGCTTGACAAATCCTTGAAACTCTGCATTGATTTTATTTTTCTTGTCCCTCTCTTGTTGTTCTTCCTCAATTTCATCAGGATCATACATTGATCTTCTTGCCCCTCCTAAAGTTCGGACCACATCCATTACCTCCACATAAAATTGGACATCCTTGGTCTTCTTGGTTCACACCATGATATGGTTATGCAAATGAAAATGAAGCAAAGTAATTGTCTCCTTCTCAATTGGCTGGAAGAATGCATGCTTAATGTTTCTATACATGATATCAGCTCTCTCTTCTACTCTCATGATTGAATACCAAAATCCATTATGGTGGGCCTCCAGAGTTCTAGTCATCTTTCTTCCTCTTCCACCAAATGTTGGCATATTTTACTAACGTTTATTAGAATTCTTGCATGTTTTACATTATTGGAATAACATATTAGCTGTAACTCTTTTGAAATTTTATTATGGTATGTGCACTTTTATATGATGTAATATGATTATGGTTTCATTTCATATGTTGTAATATTAGATATATAACAAAAAAATAAATTATTGCATGAAATAAATAATAAATTTTTATTTTAAATGTTTTTTTTGTAGAACATGGGTCTTCTAGAAGATCAAGATGATCCTCATGATATATATCCAGAATATGTTGGTTCTGGTACAGCTCAAATGGCAGAGGATGATGATGATGCAGATACAAAAGACACCGAGGCCAATGACGATGATGATGATGACAATGATGATCATTATCATCATGATCATGATGGTGATAATGATGATGATGAGGCAGTTGTTGTTAGTAGCTAGTGACATTCATGATCATATAAATTGCATCATGTATCATTATTGATATATCGTTATGATGCCTCTTTTCATGGTTACTATCATATGTATCATTTTCACAGTTTGCAGTACCATATTATTGAGTTGTATAATTTTGGCATGTATCATTTTGACTTATATCATTTGGACATGTATCATTTTGAGTTACATAATTTATCATTTTTACTTATATCATTTGTACACGTATCTTTTTGACTTATGTCCACTATTGGATATGTATCATTTTGACATGTTATTGATCTACTGGCATATTTGACTTTCGCTTGTTTTAGTTATATATGATGATGATCTTATCAGTATTGACTTGTCAATTTATATATATTGAAAGTTCTCGATGATTTTTGGATGGATATTTATTACGTATGATGATTTTAATTTATTGCTCAGGATGGATGTTGTCAAATTCAATTAAATTATAGATATTTGACTCACTTGTTTTAATTATAGATGATGATCATGTTATAATAATTATCTTGTTATTTAATCATATGAGTTAAATAATTAAATTACTTACTCGATAATCATATGAGTTATTTAAAATGAATGATATATTTAACCAATTAAATTGAAATAAAACATATTATTTAATTTACTTACTCTATAATCATATGAGTTATTTAAGAGGCATGATATATTTAACTAATTAAATTGAAATAAAACATATTAAATTAATAAATGGAAACAAAACAAGAAGCATTTTTAGAATCAAAAAAGGAAGCAACAATGGAATCCAAACTAGAAGCAAACCAGAAGCAATCTTGGAAGCAAAACTTGGCATTATCTAGGAAGCAAAAACAGAAGCAATTCAGGTAGCAAACAAAAAAGTAATAATGGAAGCAATTTTAGAAGAAACAAAAGATGCAATAATAGAAGCCATATTAGAAGCAAAAAAATATGAAAAATGGAAGCAAAGCTAGATGCAACAAGTGACATTATATCTGAATAAAAATTGGAAGCAAAATTGGAAGCAAAATTGGAAGTAAAATCGGAAGAAAAATTAGAAGAAAACTAGAAGCAAAATTGGAAGCAAAAATGGAAGCAAAATTAGAAGCAAAACCGGAAGCAAACCTGGAATCAAAACTAGAAGAAAAACTGGAAGCAAACCTGGAAGCAACACAAGAACCAAAACCAAAAGCAAAATCAGAAGCCAAACTGGAAGCAACAAAATCTAGTGCAAAAAATGGCACCGAAGTGAACATGCAGTTTGGCGTCGAGTTTTGCGTCGACAGAAGTGTTCAATTCATGAACTCAAATGCACTAAATTCTGGCGCTATTTTAGGTGCTAATTGCCTATTTTTTTGTAGTGAGAGCTACCTCTTTGTCCCACATCCCACGAGAAACCCACATCCAGCAACAAAGTTCCCAAAATAATAAAGATGGCAGCTACCACTTTCACCAAGTGGGGGGATTTGAACAAAGAAGATGTCAATGAGGATGTCTCTAAAATACTATATCAAGATGAACGACTCATCCCCACTCTTCCCATGGAAGATGACAACAAAGGCTTGTAGCTAATGAAAGGATGGGGCTATAACAAGAATGAGAAACTGGGACAAAATGACAATGGTTTTCTAGAGCCCATCATTCTTGAGAAACATCTGAAGAATCTTGGCCTAGGATGTACTACTAGAAAGGTTACCCTTCTTGGAAAAGTTACTTCCACTAAAAGGGTTGAGGCTTCCTCTTGGTTACCAACATCATGTGATACTACCTTAGACGAATTCCCTCTCGATGTTGCCAACTTATTTGAGAATAACTCCCTCTTCATGAAATCCACAACATCCTTCACCCCAAGCGAGAAACCGACTAAAATAAGCCTAGTATACCCACAACTCATTCATTGGGACCAATGATGACCACTGATTCTAGATTTATTCAAAAATGATGAAGCAATCTTAGAATTCATAGGACTCCATGATAACTTACCATGGGAAGATCACAAAGATGGTTTTGATATAGAGCTAGACATAGGGTCATACTACAAGGAGATGATTGAATCCTTCAGTCACAAAATGGACAACATGCAACTAACATGTAGATCTTTGAGTGAAAACAACACTCTGGCACTTTCTGATCTTAAAGTAGTAAAAATAAAGGATGTGTTTGAGGGTGAAAACCTCTTTGAGGTTCCCAAGGATGAGGGATTCAATCTCCCCCTTAGTGAAATGCATCTAGAGAAGTTAGCAGTTCTAGCAGAAAAGACCACTCCAATCAATGTGGGAACAGAAGAAACACACAAGATCACTTTCTATGTTGAATCTTTGTTGGACAAAGAATAGAAAAACCTAGCAACATTCTTGAAAGAGCGAAGAGACAACTTTGCATCATCATACACAAATATGTCAATGCTTGATCTACAAGTGGTTGTGCATCATTTAGCAGTTTATCCTAAAGCCAAACTAGTGAAGCAGAAATTAAGAAAGATGCACCCTCAAATAGCACTCTTGGTCAAACTTGAGTTAAAAAAGCTTCTAAACATTGGATTTATCCAACCGATAGATTATCCTGAGTGGGTTTCCAACCTAGTACTAGTTTCAAAACCTACTGGGGCATCAGAATATGCATGTATTTCAAATACTTTAGCAAGGCATGCCCGAAGGATGATTTCCCTCTGCCTAACATCAACACCATCATTGATTTAACAGTTGGGCATGAAATGCTGTCACTCATGGACAGTTTTTTAGGTTATAGTAAAATCATGATCTCCAAGGAGGATCAACACAAAATTGCATTCACTTGTCCATGGGGAACATATTGTTGGAACATGATGCCATTTGCGTTGAAGAACGTAGGAGTGACCTATCAAAGAGAAATGACCCTCATATTTCATGACATGATCCATAAAACAGTCAAATATTATGTGGATGATATGTTAGAAAAATCAAAGAAAAGGAGTGATCACATAGAAGTATTGGGACCCATCTTTGATAGACTTAAAGAATATAAGGTATGACTAAATCCAAAAAAGTGTCTTTGGGGTTACATCAGGGAAGCTTCTTGGCTACATCGTATCACAAAGAGGGATGGAAATTGATCCATCAAAAGTAAAATCCATCCTCGACATGGAACCACCACAAAATTTGAAGCAGATGAGAGGGTTACAAGGAAGATTGCATTCCGTTAGAAGGTTTATAGCACAGTTGTCAGATAAAATCCACCCTTTCTCACATATTCTCCATAAAGGAATAACTTACAAGTGGGATGAGAAGTGTGATAAAGCTTTCCAGCAAATCAAGGACTACCTATTGACACTTCCAATGTTTATGTCATTGATACCAAATAAGCCATTTATTTTATATATCTCAGCAACATCAGCAGCGCTAGGTGCTCTTCTAGCATAGCATGATGAAAACGGAAAGGAAAGGGCTATCTATTACATCAGCAAGACCTTAGTGGGCTATGAAATGAACTATTCATCCATTGAGAAAGCATGCTTAGGAGTGTTTTCTGCTTCACAAAATTTCATACGCAACATGTCGCATCAAATCAAGCTTATTGCAAAGATTGACCCATTAAAATACTTGTTATCCAAAGTAACTCTCACGGGAAAAATAACCAAATGAGTAATGATCTTGACTAAATTTGACATAGAGCACGTAGAACGCAAGGAAATCAAAGGAAAAGTGATCATACACCAACTAGAGTAGAAGCACCTATCTATGTAGAGAACCCGTTGATATTTGAATTCCCAGATGAATCAGTGTTCCTTATCAATATAGTGAATCGATAGAAAATGTACTTTGATGGATCATTTACCCAACATGGATCAAGGGTGGGTATTCTTTTTATCACCCCTTAAGGTGATTACATTCTAAAGTCATATAGACTATCGTTTCCATGTACTAACAACATTGTTGAGTATGAAGCCCTGATAACCAATCTAAGGATAGCCGTTCAATGGCATATACAAGAGATGAAAGTCTATGGGGACTCATAGCTAGTTATCAACCAAGTCAATGACGACTACCAAACTAAGGATGACAAGCTTACTCCTTACAAGAAGATGGTAGAGAATCTCAAGGACCTTTTCATTGACATAACTTTTGAGTAGATTCCTCGCATGAACAACCAAGCAACAAATGTTATGGCAACAATTGGATCATTGTTAGACATGCCCAAAAACGTCCTTCAATGTGAATTCTTGGTAGAACAACTTCTCGTACCAAAATTCAAAATCCTTGAATATGAGTTTGTGTACATCATCATTGGTCTTGGTTCCCTATGGTATCATGATATATTCACCTACCTTAGCAAAGGAACCCTCCCATATGGTATCACCTCCAACCTTAAGAATACCTTTGTTAAAAAAGCATCTCGATTCATGATCCTAGGTGATACCTTATACCACCGAAGCATTGAAGGGAGATTACTATGATGTCTTAACCAAGAGGAAGCCTTGACCACTTTAATAGAATTACATAATGGCATATGTGGTTCCCATTCTAGTGGTGTGACTTTAGCTAAGAAACTATTGAGGACAAGGTATTACTAGCCAACCATGGAAAGAGAAGCCCATCAATATGTGTAGAAGCATGTCTTGTGTCAACAGCATGGAGATCTTATTCATGCTCCAACTTAGGAGTTACAACCAATGGTCACACCTTGGCCTTTCTCATAGTGGGGGCTTGACCTCATAGGAAAGATTACTCCATCCTCATATAATGGCCACAAGTTCATCATAATAGCCACTAAGTACTTTACCAAATGGGTCAAAGTCATTATGATGACCTACATAATGAGGAAGAAAATTGCCAAATTTATCTTGACTTACCTTATCTGCCATTAGGGTGTTCCACAAGCCCTTATCTCAAATAATGGAACACCCTTCAAGAATCAGGATGTGAAAGAGCTATGTCAAAAATTTGACATCAAACACTGATTCTCTACCCCGTATTACCCCTAGGGCAACAGTCAAGTTGAGGTTACAAACAAGACCATTCTAAAAATCCTAAAGAAAAAGGTCAATGAAGTTGGTCATGACTGCAATCTGCAATCAAATCTCACCCTCTAGGCCTATCGAACTAGTATTTGCACATCTACAGCTTCAACCTTGTTCTCCTTGGTCTATGGATCAAAAGCCATCTTGCTTATCAAGGTTGAGCTTCCTTCACTGAGTGTCACTACATAACATAATCACTAATGAAGAGTACAGAGTATCTCAACTAAATGAGTTAGAATTCTTGGATGTGCATTACCTCAAGGCCCTTAATCACTTGCAAGTATATCAAAACTGACTGAAACATAGCTATAACAAGAAGATCAAGTGTCAATCTTTCCAATTAGGGGATCTTGTTCTCAAACGAAATTAGAAAAATCTTCTAGATCAGGACAGTAAAGGAAAGTTTGAGCCTAACTGGTTAGGTCCCTTTGTTGTCATAGCAAGCTATGGATTAGTAGCATATCAATTATCAATGCCTAAAGGTGAACCCTTGCAGGAACCAACCAATAGTCTACATCTTTAAAAAAATTATGCCTAGGCTTGAAGGGTGTAAATCTAAAAAAAATAATAAATAAGTTTTTATTTTTTAAAAGTTAAAAAAAATAAAATAAAAACAATTCAAAAATGATTAAAAAAAACCAAAAAAATATGAAAAAGGATTGAAAACGGTAAAGAAAAAATTGTTCTCTAGTGAAAGCCACTTTGGTGTTGCTTTGGGCAAGTACCTTGGTGAAAACCTAGCAAACAAGCACCTTGCATAAATAAAGCACCTCCATCTATCTATGGCTCTTTATCCTATATATCATTCTTTGCATCATCATCCATCCATCACATCCATCCTATTTATTTCGTCACTCATTTGTGTCTGTAGCATAGCTTGATATCATGAAGTATTGTATCCCCTTTAGTACTACTTGGCATAATCCAAAGGTCAACTTATCCTACCTATATCAAGGTAGTATATTGCATAACACTAGGGGCAATTCATTTTGGATCGGATCAGGTTCTCGTATATCTTGAGGTTATTGGAAAATCTCATTGAAAATCCCAAAAACATTCATAAAATCTCATAAAAAATCCAAAAACATTCAAAATCCTGTATAGCTAAAATCCAAAAACATTTAAAAATTGTAAATTCAAAATCCATTACATCTAAAACACATAAAAATCCCTAAAAAGGTCAAAACATTGAAAATCCAAAAATAGTACCATGTTGAACTATGAGTCTTTGAGCTTGAACGTAGGCAAGGCCATCATTGATGTGCCCCCAAGACACCCTAGGTCAATCCTTTAGGAGTCTGTCATAATAAACTAACAATCCATCAATAGGCAAGGCTCATCTTTGATAAGCCCTTGAGGCCCTTAGGATAGTCTTTTAGGTTAGGTTCTTGGTCGGATCTTAGAAAAACCCAAAATATTTGAAAACTCATAAAACACAAAAACATTTGAAAATGGAAAACCCCAAAAACATTGGAAAACAGTCAAAACCCTAAACAGCCTCAAATAACCGAATAAATATAAACATTCACATAAACATTCAAAAAGACCAAAACAAGTCTCAAAACATTTTCAAAATACCAAATTTTTTTTAAGCAAAATTGGTATCACCACTGTAATTATATTAAATATATATAAGGTGATACAAAACCTAGTTCAAACGAGCATATTGACAAGAAAGAACCAGGTAGAAAACCTCCAGTTATAGCTCAAAAATTACAAAATTTACATCCAAAATTAAACCATAAATGGGTACCCAAAATATGTTTTTTATCTGCATGGCAATGTACTCAATAATACCACCCAAAATTACAACCACTCAAGGCTATAATGTACCATTCATACATAATTCTAAGTACTCGACCACTATGATATGGTAAATACAGACATTTACAGCTCAAATATCCTGAGCATGCTTAAAAATTGATATGTGCAGACAAAATCTTATCACCATGAGATAAAATTATCAGCCTTGTTACCCACCAATTCCTCAGGACACTGAATTTGCATGGCCCACATCTTCAATTTGAACTACCAAATCCTTACCATTTTTTTGTTGCTTAAGATCCCTGACATCATCTTCCTCCATGCTATTTGCAAACAACTTAAGACCATTTCCCTTGTCTTTCCTCTATTGCTTTAGGCCCCTGCATTCACCTTCCTCCAAGTTATCTGCAAACAACTTAAGCCGAAATGAAATGTAATTTTCATTTGCTTCTCTCAATTGACCAATTGTAAGACTTCAGAGGGTAAGAGCACAGTCATGACAACGGAGGAAAGCCATAGAAAAATATTTTTCTTGCATATCCACCTCCATATTGGGGCTCAGGATTGGCACATTTTTGCGCAATGCCCTCAAAAAAATCCTATCATTTTTGTTCTTCTTGATGGTGAAAATGACACAAACAACGTGTAAACAGAATATTTCTAGTCTATTTCTCCTGAAAAAGAAAGACAACATATAGTAGCCTAACTCCCAAGGTCCTGGTAGTTGGTTCTCAACTATCTGGTGTCACTCAATTGGTCCATGCAACTGTAATATTCAAGGGGCCTGTGCTGGTAACAAAGGATACAAGCAATGACTCATTTTACCAAATTTTTCTTAGTAAATAAAGGGGGTTTTAAACAAAAGAAAAAGATAAATCAGGGCGTATATCAATAAACCTAAATAAAACTTATCTAACATCTGGACATATATCTTCAACAACAAATGTTCCTTCAACAAATCAAGAAAACCATAGCATGACGCAATCTACAGAATAAACCATACCATTGCATACATCTAAGGTGCTTAATTTAATACAACAATCATTTATCATCAAATTTCAAAGATTCAAAACAAAACTTCTCATTCATTGCCAAGACCATAGATCAACAAACTTCAATTAATTCAATTCACAGATAATCTAACGAAATAATCTTTAAATCCAGCTTCTTCTAATGACTTTCATCACATAAGAAACAATCATGCTTCAGCACAATCACTGGCATACAGATAGATTATAATTCATCAGCCTTATCAAGTAAAACTCCATTCTAACACCATATTGCACAAAAAGAAACCTGTAATTGTATTTATTTGTAACTAAAGTAAAAAAGAATCTCTGTAAAACTATGAAATTCTATCTCATACTCTCAGGTGGCCAATTCTATTCTCTATTAGCTGACCCTTACAATATGATACCCCAAGGGTATTTATAGAAATACAAAATCTGAAGTCCTCTTCTATTTTAAGTTGAATCCACCTTTTTCAAGAATTAAAACCTTCTTGGAAACTCACATCAATTTGATCTCGAGTTCCTTACATTAATACATTCAATTAAACTGAAGAAAAGAAAATAGAATGGAAGAGAAAGCCATGCACCTCAAACTGCCAATCCTGCATGCAAAGAAGAGAAAAAAAGTCATGCATGCATAAGATTTATGCATGCAAAGTTTGTTCTGCAATGTACTCATTATAGCTGGAGAAGACTTGTTGTAACATGTCTAATTCTAGCCCATCAACCTAGCTATCTTCGAACTTAATCCTTTCTAACTCCGCAGCAAAAAACCATCTCATATCCTTCAGTTTTGTCAACTCCCTCTTAGCTGCCCTTATCTCTTCTTTGATGTTCATTAATCGATCTATCAGCAAATTCTCTCCATCATCCCCTTTTTGCATGACTCCTTTAAACCTATTGTTTTGTTTCTCTTTTATCTGGCTCAAAGGTAGGCCCTCCTTCACTGGTATATTGACATCCACTATGATAGCAATGACCACCTCCAACTCCTCAAACTGTTCATTTAGATCCTTAACAGAATCTTGAACTTCATTTCTATGTTTGTATAGAAAGTCTATTCTAAACCGGAATATATGAGAAGTCTTTTCCAAGAAATCCTTATTATCTTCTTCAAGTATCGATTGCTCTAGAAGAGTGGACTCAGACAGTTTACTAACCTCTTTCAATTTATGGCCGTATTCCTTGTACTCTTCCTCCTGTTTTTCCAATTTTTTAACATATTGACTCATTTCTTCTATTAACTCTTCTGTCATTTTATGAACCTCAAAACTATTAACCAACACCTCACCCATTTCTTGATTCAATTTATCAACCCACCGATCCAAGATATCCACCTTGCCCCTTACTTGTACTAAATCATCAACTTATTTCTTACTCAACAAAATTGGGGTCTCAATATCAGCAACTTGTTTTGACCTTGGAGAAGAAATACTTTTCAAAAAGGTATGCAATTGATCTAATTGAACCTTAAGCTCATCTTCCTATGTTTATCCTTTAGTATTCTTGACGTGGTTGACGATTCTACCACATCAATTAAATTCATTTGCTGATCTCTAGTAGGTCTTCCCAAGTTGACAGTACCCAACTGATAATCTGTCAATTGCATGTCTCCTACATCCTTGTCTATCATGGGTATGGCACATTCAGCAACAATCTCTCCCTTGTCCACGAGCCTGGTGGAATGTAGGATCTTGACCTTCTTCTTAGGCCTTTCTTTATCAATTGCCTTCATCATATCCTCCCAATTGAGAGGCTATGAAGGTGTCACTATTCTCTTCTGAAGGTCCAATTTCAACCAAGTGGGAGCACCTGAAGTAGTAGTCATTATGGTTGAAGAAGAAGCAATAGTAGTAGTAGAGGGTGGTTGCACATTTTCTTCAGGTTGAGAATCAACCCTTGGTTCCTCTTGTTGTTCTTGCTCCACATGCATCTGTACAAGCTTTTCAACTTCCTCCCTATCCCTCTGCTCTTGTATCCTCTTATCTTCTTCTTCCTTCTTCAACCTTTCTTCTTCCTTCTTCAGCTCCCGACTTCTTTCTTCCTCTAATGCTTTAAGTTTTTCTGCATCTTCCTTTTCCTTTTGTTGATTCTTGATCATTTCTTCAGCATCTTTCTCTTTATGAGCCTCTTCAGTAAGCTTCAACTTAGCCACAAGAACTTCTCTCTCCCTTCGATGTCTTGCCTTTTCTTCCTCAAGATCATGGATTTTTTGTATCAAATCCAATTTATCATTCTCCTCCTTGATCTTGAGCTCTTGCTCTTTTTGCCTTTGCTGCTTCTCCATTTCATCAGCTTTTAGCTTAGCTCCTACCTGTTGCTGCTGCAGTATGGAATTAGCTTGTATCTTGGCATCAATTACCTTTTGTTTCTCTATTGCTGCAGCAAGTGCTTGATCATCAGCAGCCTTCTTGGCTTCTTCAAATAGCGCCCACTAATCCTCCTCTGTCAACACCTATTAAGTATTCTCCTCTAGAGGCATATTCTCTTACACATCCCTCTCTGACAGAGTTTCATTAGAGTCTATTTCAATATCATGAATTTCTACCTCTACTTCTTTTCCCTTCATGGATTCAGCAATATCATGAAGAGTCCCTTTTTGTACCTCTTCACTTTGTTGCTTTGTAAGTGGGACTTAAGTAGAGGATTCACCTAATGCAGGTGCTGAAGTAACAAGTCCTATTTGGGCATCTCCCTCTTGTGTCTCTAGTTCATCTTGAGCCACTACTTCAAGCTCAATTTCTTCAATGTCTGGAGGGAAGAATTCCAAGGGCTCCTTGAAAGGCAATTTCCTTTTAATTCTTTTGTATCCCTTCCCCTTCTTAGGAGCCGGTTCTTGAGGAGTCTTGGTTCTTAGGACCACCCAATGAATACTTCTATCCAAAACTATCCTCCCTATTTGCTTTATTCCAATTGTATCCTCACTATCCTAGTCCACCAGATCCAAGCTCTTAGTGCCAATGTTTAATGCCTCATATGATGGATCTAATACCACTCCATCATCTACTAATGCATCAGGGATATCATCTTTGATCCCAAGCTCTATCATGAGTGAGATGGGTAACCTCTCATAATTCTTCTTTCTGAGGTCATACTCATCCTGTCGGTCACTCCAGAAATCTTCCAACAAATGTCTATAAAAAATAGAAGGTAGCAAGGCATTCATCTTCTCCTTTGGGTCAAATTACTTCCAAGCTGTGTACAACCCTAATTTCAGATGTATTAACTCATTGCACACTACCTTAGCTCCCACCAAATGCTGACAGTTGTATTCACCCAACTGCATGGGGAACTTATGACATCCTATTTTGTGCTTCAATCCAAACCGGGCATTAACCCCCAAAGCTTGATAAACAAATTACATCAACACTATCCTATTACTACAACATCTTGGCAACAAATGTGGATGACCTTCAAATCCAGCCAGCCTGAAGTATGTGAACCTGGGGTATTGGATGTACCAACATCCCCATTCCGTGATAAATTCCATAGCTACTTGACTCAGTCTGTATCCAGCATCTCTGTTGAGTTGGTTAATGACTACATATAGAAATGCATCATTAACCCTTCTAATCTGTGTTTTAGATACTTGCAGAGATAATTGATCATAATGGTCCCACACCTCCTTTTTTCCATCCGCCTCTCCCAATATTCCCACTCTCCTTAAACCTGGAAATATACCTCCTCTAGCTGCTACATAAACAACATAAGAAGTCATAAAGTAGCATTTGGTTTCTCTTATCCTTGTCAATTGGTCATGTATAGCATTAGACACCACCATCGGCCAATCAAACTATTGTTTTCCATTCAAGATGGTCTGAATAATAGGAAACATCCACTCCTTGAATTGAAATGCATCCCTCTTCCCAAATACCCTAAACAACATCATGATCAAGTCTGATACTTCTTTGTAGAATTTTGTCCTCTTCAGTTGATCATGGAGTTTGGTCAGGGACTTCTTCTCTATTCTCAACCATTTCTTATTCAAATGAGCCTTGTTGGTTGCCTTGTATTTGCTATATTTCTCCAAGCCTCCTTTAATTGTACCAGGTTCTTTGGATCCGGGATGCTAAACATAGTTTGAAACATTTGAGGAGTGAGATCAATAATAACATTGTCTTGTGCATCCATACGCTGCCTAGTTGTCGGATTGTAAGCACTTGTTGCTATCATAATCAACTTCGGACACTGAACAGATAGAGGGAATACGGTGATATGAGCTAAACCAGACTCAACAATTCTTTGAGTTCTCCCTGTCATATCTTCAGTGAATGTTTCAACATGCAACTCCTCAAACTTGTATTGGCCTAGATTGGTGTCACATATGTCAGACCAATCCGATTATACCTTGCTTGCAATGGCAATAGGACTCCTGTGGTTATACCTTGAGGTATAGGGTAACTGTTATGGCTTGATCTTCTTGGGCTTAGCTACTGCCTTTGATGTTCCTGCAGGCTAGTTCCATTAGGCAGCTTCTCCTAATGTTCTCGACATTTTTTAGCTTTCCTGCAACAAAATTTTCTAGTGAGATCCTTGAATAAACATCACAAAATATGCCTTAAAATCATACCTTTCATACATACATTAGAGGCAGAACCAGGCAGAAAACATCCTAAACAATCTCCTTTTAACACACTATCGGGCTCGGAGCCAAAACTGTTATCAATATTTCAATAATAACAAGTGGGCTCAGAGCTCGAAACTGGAATGGTGATCGGAACCGGGACCGGAATGGAAACGAATTTAGTTTCTTTCAGATTTTCTATTTTCATATTCCGTTTCGGTTTTGATTCCGCTTCCACCTAGGTTATCGCTATTTTGAAAGAAGGTTTCTCATTATACGCAGAGTCAGAGATGAGATAGAAATGGAATCGATACCTATTTGAAAACATGATTTAAAGTTCAAGATTGATTATGATCCCGCCTCCACCTAGGTTGACCATGACGTCATAAATGATTTTAACAGTTTAATGCATAACTTCATGATTAATGAATATGTCATATTAAAATGAAAAGGGGCTTAAATATAACATGATAAGACCGTGCCCATATGACCATGAGGCAACTGTACTTTAGGGCATCATAATTAAATTAAATGTGAACACAGAAATGCACCAAGAAACCCTAAACTAAAAAAAACTCAATATAAAAACTAGGGCACAAATTTAACCCTTTCTAAACTAACCAGACTGAGTGCGCAAATAGATTCTAAGTAAAAATGACTATTTACAAAACCCTACTCACTATAAAAACCGCATTTAACCATAAACATTTGAAAATTAGGGCACCATGACTCGGTCACGTCGAATACATGAAAACGACCGCGGCTAAAACAAGAAAATGACCGCATCTAAAATGAAACAAACAGGTAACAAAAACTATAAAATCAATACAAAAACAAGAAAATGTAAACAAAAGCAAAACAAACAAAAACATACAAACCTACAGTAGAAATCGCATGAAACCAAACAATCCAAGATGAACAGAAATGAAAAAATGCGAAAACAAGAAGAAGAACGAGAATAAAAACCTTACCTCAAACGCAAATAAATAGGTTCACTTCCCGAATGAATCTGCATGCAACTATCTCTCCTTCAATCAATTTACTCGCACACAAGCTCCTACTGCAACTCTAGTTCACTCTTTGATTTCTTAACAATAATAATGATAACTACGCATTAATCCCTAATTAAGGCAAAAACTCAGAGTTTCACGCATGCATGGCACCTATAATTAATGCCATCAATGTAGTAGAGTAGAGTTGAAACTGCAGAGGAACTAGCACATCACTGTCGTGCGACTTCAGTAAAAGTCAATGACCAAAATTGGCAGGAGCGGAATCGGAATGGAAACTGATCTGGAAACTTAAGTAATTTCCCAACTGGTTCCCGTTCTGGGTCTGGTTCCGCCAACAAAGATTAAAGCGAAACAAAACAACAAAACAAAACAAAAATACCGACACAAGAAAACTTAACATAAAAACTTAGTCTAAAACAAAAGACCAAAAAGCGGAGGCGGAGGCGGAATGACTTTTGATTTTGAAACTTCAAATAAAAACCAACTTAACTTTCATTCCGGCTCTGACTTCGATAAAGACAAAACAACAAAGGGAAAAAAGAAAACCGTCAGGATGGGAATGGGAACAAGTTTCAAAAGAAGATTCAAAACCAAATTAGGTTTCGGTTCTGGTTTTCATAGAGAAACCAAAGAAAAACAAAGTGTTTGAAAAGCAAGACTCTAAACTTTGTTTGAAAACAACTAAGGAAAAAAATAACAAAGGGGGGCCCATTTTGACCAAGGAAAAATATGGGGTGGTTATGCAAAGCATAACAAATGGTGACTCGGTTGTAAAAATGGTTTACCCATTTTCAAGGACACCGAAGAAAAATTTCAGTCACCCAAAAACTACTTGGCTTATAAACCCTTTAACTTCAATAAGATCAGATAAAAATAGGATAAGTTTGAGCTGGAATCTTAGATGTATGTGCTCATGAGTTACTTTTGAATCTGATTGTGTGCCTATATTGTGCATCATTCTTTATAGATACTTTCTCTGCTCCTGAACAACTATACCTAAAATTCAATCTACATGAGTTGAGTCTTTTAACTATCATGCAATAAAATCCTAGGAATTGCTCCGCTGCTAGACAGGCTTCCATAGCCCCAACGGAGATACCTCTAGTTCTCTCAAAGCATTGCTCTACTACCAGCCAAGCGTCCATAGCCCTGATAGAGATACTTGATTACCCACTTGATATTGAACTTTCCATTTGTTTCTTTCATTTTTTCATTATCAAATTTATTTTTTTAAGCCTTGCTTGTGGAAATCTTTTATGCACCTTCCTTAATACTCAGATATAATGAATCTGAAATGTGGGTTGAGAACTACATTGGATTTCATGATATTCTTGGAATCGGATTTTTCACTTGAATCAAAGGTAGAGCCATTCTAAAATAGATAGGTATTTACTCATGCAGATGTTTTATCTAACTTGGTGACAAAAATTTTATCATCATTCATGAGATATTCACAATGTATCTTCTATTATTAAATAACTTTTCAAACCAACATTAGAATGATCATAAGACATAAGTTTCAGAGTGAAATCCCTTTTCAAACGATGATGATGAAAATACCTAAACCAATTTCTCTCCTAGTACCAGTAGTATACTTTGAATAACAACCCCAAGTTTTGAGATGGACAAAAATGAAGATCCCCAATGAAACAAGACTCAATATAAACAAACAAAAACCAAAAAAAGAAACAAAGAAAGCAAACAAGCAAAAAAAAAAAAAAACAAAAACAAAGAAAACCTAACTACAAAACAAAGACTTAATTACATATGATATAGTATAGTACATTCCTTTCAAAACATCAGACCTTTTCATGCACCAAAATAGTGCTTGAGAAACTGACCATTAACTGGCAATGGAATAGGTTCTCCTGTTAAGGTACTCAAATGAAAAGCATTCACGTCTAGTATCTCAGCCACTTGATAAGGATCTAACCAAAGTCTATCAAACTTCTGGTGATCTCCTTTCATTTCTCTAGCTTTATCCCATAGTAATACAAGATCTGATATCCTAAAAGATTTTTTTTGGCTCTTTTGCCAAACCAGCGTTTGACAACAGCCTGATGCTTAGAGAATTTTGCAAAGAAGCATCTCTTTGTTCCTCCATGTTAAGCAAATTAAGTAGTCTAACCTCAATCCTATCATCCTTGGTATAAAACTGCTACATGAACTTAAGAACAGGTATTTGTAAATGGATTGGGAAAATTGGATCTTGGCCATAGACTAACTTAAAAGCTGAATTTCTTAGAGCTGCTTTGATTCGGGTTCGATCTGCCCATAGGGAAAATCTCAACTGGGTGTGTCAGTCCCTAGGATTGTTCTCTAAAAATTTTCTTATTAGTTCCAACAACTTTTTATTCGTGGACTCAGCCACTCCATTTCCCTGAGGGTAGTAATTGGAAGAATACTTCAAAACAACTTTATGTTCATATGCCCATGAAATGAATTCAGCAGAAGAAAAAGCAAGGCCATTATCACATACCAGAGAAAATGGAACTCCAAACCTGGTTGTGATGTTCTCAGTTAGAAACTTGATAACCACCTATGTGGTACTATTCTTGAAGGGCTAAGCCTTTGTCCAACGTGTACAGTGGTCAGTTGCAGTCAAGATGAATTTATGACCTACAAAAGAATTAGGATTAATTACACCTACAAAATCAAGTGCCCATTGAGCAAATGGCCTTACCTCATATACTGGTTGCAAAGGCATTGCAAGATTTCTTTCTCTAGGTGCAGAAGTTTGATATACATGACAAGTCCTGCAGTGTTGATGTGCATCTCGAAATACATAAGGCCAGTAATAACTTGATCTTAGAATCTAATGGGCCAAAGCATCAATAGACCCATGCCCTGTTTCATGCCTTCCATGAAATTCATTAATGGCATGCTTGGCCTCTTGTTGATCCAAACAGAGTAGGTAAATTCCTTGAAAATTCCTTCTGTAAATGGATCCCCCTTTGAGCATGTAATGAGCACTCTTCATCCTCAATGCTCTCCTTTGTGTAGCATTTATTCCATCTGGACACCTATTGTTGAGGAGGAAGAAAACTAAATCTATATACCAAGTATCCTTAGTGAATGATTGGATAGTGTATTGTTGACAGGTAATGCTTTTGTCCACTTCTGCCATCGCTTTTGACAAACCTTGGCCTCGAACAAGTTTCATTGGGTGAATTTCTAAGTCAAACTCTTGTAAAATGGTCATCCATTTTCCTCTTCCCTCTCCCAACTCACTCTGCATTAAAAAAGACTTCACAGGTGGATCTAGAACTATGGCCATTACTTAACTCCGAAGTATGTAATGCCTAAACTTCTTTACTGCTCGTACCAATGCAAAGGCTTGTTTCTCTAGTGGTGGGTACCTCACTTTTGAATTTTTAAATGGAGAACTCATAAAGGCAATAGGCCTTTCCTCAGCATCTTCTCTTCGTTGTGTTAAAACGGCTGCACCTGAATGGTCAGAAGCAAAAGAATAGATATAGAAAGGTTTTAGATAATTTGGGCTTGTCAAAATAGGTGCCTCAGATATAGATTGTTTAATCTATGAGAAAGCAGACTTAGCCTCTTCACTCCACTCAATTTGTGCATCTTTCTTCATCATTTCATTAAGAGGTTTGACAATCTCAGCAAACCCTGTTATAAATTTTCTAACAAAATTAATCCTTCCAAAGAAAAATCTCATTTCTTTCCTACTTCTTGGCCTTGTCAACTTCAAGATGGCCTCTACTTGATCAAGATCTATAGATATCACTTCCTTTGATATAATGTTCCCTAAGAGTTTCCCTTCAGATTAAGAGAGACACCATAACTTATACATTTCTTTAGAAACTTTTCTAGGTCAGCAGCATGGTCTTCTCTATTCTTAGAGAAGATGGTTAAATCATCTACATAAATGATTATACACCTTCCTATTAGATCTTTGAAAGCTACATCCATTTCCCTTTGAAAGGTAGCTCCAGCATTGATGAGACCAAATGGCATCCTCTTGTAGGAAAATGTGCCCCACTTAGTGGTGAAAGCAGTCTTCATCCTATCCTCATGACTAACCAGGACCTGATTGTATCCAGAATACCCATCCAAGAATGACATCATCTGGGATCCATTAACTTTTAGTAATACTTCATCAAGAGAAGGCAATGGATAATTGTCTTTCTCAGAGGCCTTGTTCAGATTCCTGAAATCCACACATAGTCTGATTTCACCATTCTTTTTCCACATAGGAACTAGATTTTCCACCTAGGTAGAATGTCTAATCAGAAAGATTATCCTAGCAGTCAAGAGCTTTTGCACTTCTTTCTGGATAAGGGGCTCAATTAAAGCATTGATCGGACGTTGCTTCTGGTGAAAAGGCTTGGCTTTTGGCTTGAGAGGTATGGTGTGAGTGATCACTGAAGTGTCAAAAGTTTTTAAATCATCATAACTCCAAGTAATAGCTTCAATGTTTTGCTCCAAGACCTTGATTATCTTGTCCTTAATTTCTTGAGGACAAGTCTTTCCTATAAGAACATTCCTTTTTGGGCCTGAGTGAGTTAAATTAATAGATTCATACTTCCCTCCATCACTCTCTGTAGGCACCCTTTGATGAGCTCATGGGTCAGAGTCAAAGATTCTTTCCAAAGCTACCATCCCTTTTGGAATATTATTACTTTTTAAATCCAATATCCCTCCTTCACTATCCTTCTCAGGATCCCAATCTCCCTAATCTCTCTCAGATTCATCTATTATCTGTCCCTCAAAAACATCAGAACTTTCCAAAAAGGCCAATATATGTTGATCATCATCAAATACCTAAAAGTGTCTGACATTATCAAGAACAACTGGGATTGAAATCAACTCAATTGAAAATCTCTTTAGATTAGAATCTTGCATGGGTTCCCAAGTACTAGAAGCAACAGCAAGATCATCTGCAATTTGATTAGCTTCTCTAGGGATCAAGGTAATCCCAAAAGCATCAAAGTCCTCAATTAAGTTCCAAACTTTGTTTTTGTATGTATCCAATCTTTTGTTATGACATGTATATTGGCTACGTACCTGTTTTACAATCACTTCAGAATCTCTCATAACTGTGAGAGCAGTAACCTTCTTCTTATGAGCAAACATAAGACCTCGAGCAAGTGCTTCATACTCAGCCACATTGTTTTTGCAACCGAACTGCAATCTATAAGAAGCAAAGTAAGTCTTCCCTTTTGGGTTAGTCAGCTCAATCCCTACTCCACTTCCTACTTTAGATTTGGAACCATCAAACTTAAGAGTCCATAATTGGTCTTTGGCTGGTAGTTCTTTCTTTTTAGGGATATTGGGAGATGACTTACTTGAGATGTGTGGTGGCTCGAACTTTTGCTGATCATCAGAAGTTGACTTGGGACAAAGCTCACTTGAAGATTTTCCTATGTTCTCAACTTGCTCAGAAATCACTTCTTGAACAACTTCTTGAGTTAAATTGCAATCCAATTCATCTTTTATCAATGCCTTGGGAATTGGTAGAGCATCTGGGACAAGTGTATTAAAAAGGAACTGAGATGTCTCAATTTTTTCTTGAATTTTCGAACATAAAGCCTGAGTCTGCTCTACTGGTGAGGAACCTTCCTTTTGAGAAAGGTTAGCCCGAGTAAGAATGGTAACATCCTTAACTTTGAAAGAAAACTCATTGATGGGATCCTTGGGTTCCTCTTGACATATTTGTTGGGGCTGATGTACATGACTTAGAATATTTAGGCATGATTGACATGTTAACTCTGAATGACTGTGATAATGAATCCTACACCAATTAGGAAGTAACAAACTTCTCAAATCAGTTTCTCCTCCTAATACCAGCCTATCTTGTTGCAATTTTCTTATTAGAACCTATTAGTTGATGCAGATCATTGGGTCACTATGTTCTAAGGGCAATGTATACTCAGGACTGACTACAGAGAAAGTAAGGACTTCCTCTTGTTTGTAAACTCCTATTTCAGTCTCAAAGTATGCTACTTCATTTCAAGCATCATATTCTGTAATCATATGCTTGAGTCTTGGTTCACTCTCAATCCTTATCTATGTTGGTACTCCCTTCCATGGTAACCACATGTGAGAGAAATCCAAGGACAAATATCCCCCAATACTTTTCATTAGCTCCCGACTTAGGAGCATACCATATGTTTCTGGGATTTCAGCCACTAGGATATCTATGTAAGTTTGAATCCTTGGATCTGACCCAACCTGTACATGCATGTTCTTTAGTTCACCTACAACATTGACCTTTGTTTTATCTAATTGAATCTCTTTCTTATTGGTCGGGATGGGACTTAATCCTAACTTTCTGCATATTGAAAAGGCCATAACATTACCCGATGCTCCCGAATCCAATAAACAATTATGCAAGTTCTTTCCAAAAATCCTTAAACTTAAAAGAAAAGGTGGGGTACTGGTCTTACCTTTATAGATAGATGCATTTGTTTCCTTTGCAGGAGTCACTTTACCTTTTCCCTTTAAGCGATATGTCTCCTCCAGGGCCTTCAATACCACTTCACGTTGAGTTGGGCACCACTTCATGATGTCAAAGAATGACAAGGATGTCTTTTGTCTCTGCAATTCTGTAATAAAGTCAAATTTTGAATCATTCCTAACTTGATACTTGGGAAAAGGAGGCGAATTGCCTCTATTCTAAAGGTCAGAAGGTCCCTTTTGGTGGTGGTGGGACCATGTTGTTTGGGGGTGCAAATGTAATGAATGGGCCCTTATTCTGATTTCTCATAAAGTGACCTCCTTTGGACTGAAAAGCTTGGGCATCATACACATCTTCCTCTGGCTCATTATCTCCTTGCATGGGAAATTGGTATTTTTCTTCAATAGTCTCATAAGTCATAGCATATTGACTGGCCCATTATCTTGATTGGAATTTCCTATTAGAGGATGGGAATCAGCTTGTGCAATCTTCATAATCTTCTCCATTTTAGGGAAATTAACCTCAGAATGTGTTGCAGTATCATGTAGCCTGCACCAATTAGTCATAAAATTAAGATCAGCAACATTAGCAGTATGTGATCTCTCCTCACCTGATTGATAATTGTGGGAAACTCCCCCATTGTTAGGTCCAGTACTCCACTACCTATTATTGTTGTTGAACCTCTGGTTATATCTTCTATTCTGATTTTGGTAATTTTGATTAGAGGAGTTCTGATTCTGGAAGTTTCGATTGGTGTTCTGATTTTGGTTTTGATTGGAGTAATTTCCCTAGTTGTTGTAACCTCCCTGATTTTGATAATTCTAGTTTTGGTTGTGGGGAGGGTTTTACCTAAGCTATTCCATGTCATTAGACATCTGAGATAGAATCTTTTTTAGAGTCTCTAACTCACTAGTCAGTTGAACAGTTTGTTCATTTTGTACATTTTGCACTATGGATGGAGAATGGACATGGGTTGATCCTCCTACTTTTTGTGGTTGATTTTGAGGTTTTTTTTTAGGTTGTTGGGAGGAATCTTGCATGTCATTTCCGAAAAAGGTCACAGTTGGTGGGGCTTGCAACTCAGATACAAGTCCATATTGTGAATAAGACATCTATGGGACAGTGTTGTATAATGGTGGGTTAGGCATCTAATAATTCATGGGAGGAAGAATTGTTCCTAAACCTCTTGATTGCAGACTTATCTGTTGTTCCAATTTGATGGCCAGATGATAAATTTTAGACAGAGAGTTAATCTCATTAGGTTGATAAGTTCTTTGCAAGAATAGGCCAATCAATGGATCAACGGCTCTTAAATATGCCTGAATGGCCATAGTCTCAGCCACTAAGTAAGGCTCTTGTAGCCTTTGATACATCCTCTAGAATCTCATGTTAAATAAAAGAAGTGGCTCATGATGTTCCTTTCTTATGGTGGCAAACTGGTGATATAATATGGCAGGGTCTACATAGACCCTGAATTGATTAATAAAAGCATTTTCTAAATCTGTCCAACCCAGAATAGATCCCTGGGGCAGATTTAAATACCACTTATATGCCATATCTCCTAAACAATAAGGAAATAATCTACATACCACATCCTGATGAGCAACTTGAGCACGAGTACAAGAATCCTTGAACACTTGTATATGCTCCTGAGCACTTCTTGATTCTCCATGCATGTACTTAGGATAAAACTTTTCTAGGTTCTTCAGTAGATCATGGATTCCCCCTAGAATAGTCCCTAATGGAGAGGGATTATTCACAAAGTAAGTCATGGGTAGAATTGGTTGCGCAGGTGGTGGTGATATAGGTCGAATTGGTGGCGATACATGACTAATTGGTGATGTAGGTTGAACTGGTGGTGGTGTAGGTGGATTTGGAGGAAATCCAAGTGGAGTAAGCGGTGGTGGCAATGTAGGTATGAAAACCCTACGAGCATGGGGTCTAGGTCTAACCGGGGTGTGCAATTCTTATAATGGTTCAGGGTCAGTAGAGGATCTGAGAATCTTTCCGTATTTCTCCAATGAGAAAGACACTATGTGAGCCAGCTTGGCCTTTCAGGCCCTCCTTCTAGCGCCAGATCTGTCGATGCCGAAAATGACACAAACGTGTAAACAGAATATTTCTAGTCTATTTCTCCTGAAAAAGAAAGACAACATATAGTAGCCTAACTCCCAAGGTCCTGGTAGTTGGTTCTCAACTGTCTGGTGTCACTCAATTGGTCCATGCAACTATAATATTCAAGGGGCCTGTGCTGGTAACAAAGGATACAAGCAATGACTCATTTTACCAAATTTTTCTTAGTAAATAAAGGGGGTTTTAAACAAAAGAAAAAGATAAATCAGGGCGTATATCAATAAACCTGAATAAAACTTATCTAGCATCTAGACATATATCTTCAACAACGAATGTTCTTTCAATAGATCAAGAAAACCATAGCATGACACAATCTATAGAATAAACCATACAATTGCATACATCTAAGGTGCTTAATTTAATACCACAATCATATATCATCAAACTTCAAAGATTCAAAACAAAACTTCTCATTCGTTGCCAAGACCATAGATAAACAAACTTCAATAAATTCAATTCACTGATAATCTAATGAAATAAACTTTTAATCTGGCTTCTTCTAATGACTTTCATCACATAAGAAACAATCATGCTTCAGCACAATCACTGGCATATAGATAGATTATAATTCATCAGCCTTATCAAGTAAAACTCCATTCTAACTACACCATATTGCGCAAAAAGAAACCTGTAATTCTATTTATCTGTAACTAAAGTAACAAAGTATCTCTGTAAAACTATGAAATTTTATCTCCTACTCTCAGGTGGCCAATTCTATTCTCTTTTAGGCGACCCTTAAAATATGATACCCCAAGGGTATTTATAGAAATACAAAATCTGAAGTCCTCTTCTATTTTAAGTCAAATCCACCTTTTCAGGAATTAAAACCTTCTTGGAAACTCAGATCAATTTGATCTCGAGTTCCTTACATTAATACATTCAGTTAAACTGAAGAAAAGAAAATAGAATGGACGAGAAAGCCATGTGCCTCAAACTGCCAGTCCTACATGCAAAGAAGAGAAAAAAAAGCCATGCATGCATGAGATTTATGCATACGAAGTTTATTCTGCAATGTACTCATCATAGTTGGAGAAGACTTGTTGTAACATGTCTACTTCTGGCCCATCAACCGAGCTATCTTCGAACTTAATCCTTTCTAACTCTGCAGCAGCAAACCCTCTCATATCCTTCAGTTTTGTCAACTCCCTCTTAGCTGCCCTTATCTCTTCTTTGATGTCCATTAATCGATCTATCAGCAAATTCTCTCCATCATCCCCTTTTTGCATGACTCCTTTAAACCTATTGTGCCATTTCTCTTTTATCTGGCTCAAAGGTAGGCCCTCCTTCACTAGCATATTGACATCCACTATGATAGCAATGACCACCTCCAACTCCTCAAACTGTTCATTTAGATCCTTAATAGATTCTTGAACTTCATTTCTATGTTTGTATAGAAAGTCTTGTTGATGGTGAAGATGACACAAACAATGTTAAAATAGAATATTTCTACTCTATTTCTCTTGAAAAAGAAAGACAACATATAGTAGCCTAACTCCCAAGGTCCTGGTAGTTGGTTCTCAATTGTCTGGTGTCACTCAATCGATTCATGCAATTGTAATATTCAAGGGGCCTGTGCTGGTAACAAAAGATTCAAGCTACGACTCATTTTTACCGACTGCTTTAGTAGATCAATGGGGTTTTTAAATAAAAGAAAAACATAGGACAAAGGGGTAAACCAGTAAGTATGAATCGAGTTTATCTATTATCTGGACATATACTTTCAACGATGAATGTTTCCTAATAGATCATAAAAACCATAAGATGACACAATCTATAGCATAATCTATACCACTACATACATTTTAGGTGCTTAATTAACTTCGCAATCACTCTTCACAAATATTTCAAGGGTTTTAAAACAACACACATTCATTCATCATCAAGATTATAGATCAATAGACTTTTTAATAACTTCAACTCAATGACAATCTAATAAGATAATCCTTAAATCTAATTCCTTCAAATGACTTTCATCATTCAAGGAACTCTTATGTTCAACACAATCACTGCATACAGATAGATTATAACTTATCAGCCTTATCAAGCAAAAAATTTAATTCCAAAAATCATATTTCAAGGAAACCTGTAATTCTATTAAGTGTAAAAGATCAAGTACACTGTATCTCTATAAAAATTACTACAAAATTCTATCTCCTAGCATTAGGTAAGCCAATCCTATTCTCAATTAGCCGACCTTTACAATATGATACCCATCTGGTATTTATAGATATACAAAAAGTTTGAACTTCACTTCTATTTTAGGCTTTCCACTTTTTTAGGAACAACTTTCTTGGAAACTCAGATCAATTTGATCTTGAGTTCTTACATTAGATGTTCAGTTTAACTAAAAATAGAAGATAGAAGAAAAGAAAAGAATTCATGCACCCTCCAATACTGTTAGTGTTGTATGCATGCAACATGCAAGGAAGATAAAAATCATGCATGCAAGGATTTCATGCATGCGAAGCTGGATCTACCATGAACTCATCGTAGCTAGTGAAGACTTGCTGTAAAGTATCCATCTCTGGCCCATCAATCCAGTCATCTTCAAATTTGTTCCGATCCAACTCAGCTGCAGCAAACTCCTTCATACTTTTCACCTTTGTCAATTCTCTTCCTACAGCTTTTACTTCCTCTTTAACATCCATTAACCGATCCAACATTGACTCTTCTCCATCATCCTCTTTTTGCATGAGTCCTTTGAATCTTTCATCCCACTTTTCCTTTATTTGTTTAAAAGGCATGCCCTCTTTTGTAAATGCATTTATATCTACAATAATGGCAATAACTGCTTCTAACTCTTCCAATTGCTCAGTCAAATTATTAACAATCTCTTGAATTTCATCCTTATGCTTACACAAAAATTTAGTCCTAAACCGAAGTATACGAGAAGTTTTCTCCACAAAATCTTTGTTGTCTTCCTCAAGTATGGATTGTTCCAGAAGAGTTGTTAGAGGCAATTCACTTACCTTTTCTAACTTTTGACTATATTCTTTATACTCTTCTACTTGTTTCTCTGATACCTCAATGTATTGATACATTTCTTTTACTAACCCTTTTGTGTCCTTGTAGGCTTCAAAACCCTCTACCAAAACTTCACCCACTTCTCGGTTCAACTCGTCTACCCATCAGTCTACCATCTTCGCCTTGCCTTTCACCTGTACCAAATCATCTACCTCCTTTTTGCTTAACAAAATAGGAGTCTCAATGGTTTTCACCTGTTGTGATCTTGGAGAGGAGACACTCTTCAAGAATGAATGTAGTTGATCTAATTGAGCTTTAAGCTCATCCTTCTTTTGCTTGTCCTTGATCATTCTTGACTTGGTCGTTGAAGCCACCACATCAATCAAATTCATCTGCTGATTTCTAGTGGGTCTTCCCAAATTGACCGTACTCAATTGATAATCTGTCAGCTGCATGTCCCCTACCTCCTTTTATGTCATTGGCATGGCACATTCAGCAACAATTTCTCCTTTGTCTGTGAGTCAAGTAGAATTTAGAATTTTAGCCTTCTTCTTAGGCTTTTCCTTCTCTATTACCTTCATCATGTCCTCCCAATTGAGAGATTGTGGAGGTGTTCTTTCCCTTTTCTACAGGTCCAATTTTAACCATGTAGGAGCACTTGAAGCAGTAGTCATCATAGAGGAAGAGGGAGCAATAACTGTAGAAGGTGGCTGCATACTCACTTGAGATTGGGATTCAACCCTTGCTTTCTCTTGTTGTTCTTGTAGTATATGCATTTGCACAAGTCTTTCAACCTCTTCTCTATCCTTCTATTCTTGTACTTTCTTATCTTCTTCTTCTTTCCTCAACCTCTCTTCCTCCAACTGATTTCTCTCTACTCTTTCCTTCTCCAACCTTTCCTTTTCTAATTCTTCCTTTTCTAGAGCCTCCCTTTCCAATTTCTCTTTTTCTAAGGCCTCTAGTCTTTCCCTTTCTAACCTTTCCTTTTCCAAAGTCTTAAGTCTTTCAGCTTCTGCTTCTTCTTCCTGTTGTTTCTTAATCAACTCCTCGGCCTCCTTTTCCTTCCTAATCTTTTTTTCCCCTTCCTCTTTTTGTCGAGCTTCTTCTGCAAGTTTTAGTTTGGCAACCAAGATCTCTTTTTCTCTCTGGTCTCTTGCTTTCTCCTCCTCAAGATCATGGATCTTTTGTATTAACTCTAACTTGTCATTTTCTGCTTTAACTTTGAGCTCATGTTCTTGTTTCCTCCTTTGCTTCTCTACTTCATCATCTGCTACCTTAATTTCAACTTGTTTTGACTGTAATTGTTGCTGGTGAAGTAGAGTATTAGCTTGGACCTTTGCCTCCATTTATTTTTGCTTCTCCACTATAGCCCTTGCATCAGACTCTCTTATAGCATCTCCAAACATCTTCCATTGTTCTTCTTGTGTCAGAATCTACTCAATATTCTGCTGTAGAGGCATGTTTTCTTGCAAATCTTTTTCTGACAGAGTTTCATCTAAATCTGTCTCAATTTCCAAAACTTCTTCCTCCACCTGTTTTCCCTTTTCAGCTTCAGCCATGCTATGAAGATTTCCTTCTTAAATCTCTTTACTCTTCTTTCTTGTAAGTGGGGCTTGGGCAGATGATTCACCAAATGTAGGTGTTGAAATAGTAGATCCTATTGGAACATCTCCTTCTTGTGTTTCTTCTCCTTCATCTACCACCTCAAGTTCTATTTCTTCAATATCCAGGGGAAGGAATTCTAATGGCTCTTTAGGAGGTGTCTTCCTCTTAATCCTCTTGTATCCTTTACCCTTTTTAAGAATTGGCCCTTGAGAGGCTTGAGTTCTTAACACTAACCATTGCACACTTCTATCTAACACTATCCTTCCAATCTTCTTAATGTCAATTGTTTCTTCAGCATCCCAATCAATTGGATCCAAGCTCTTGGTGCCAATGTTCAACGCTTCATAGGATGGATCCAACACCATTCCATCATCCACCAAGGTGTCAGGAATGTTTTCTTTAATACCAAGCTCTGAAATGAGTGAGACTGATAATCTCTCATAATTCTTCTTCCTCAAGTCATACTCATCTTGCCAATCACACCAAAAGTCTTCTAAAAAATTAAAATGTCTAGTGAACACTGAAGGTAACAAGGTATACATCTTCTTCTTCGGATCAAAATACTTACGAGCTGTATACAATATCAATTTCAATTGTATCAACTCATGACAGACCATCTTCTTCTTCGGATCAAAATACTTACGAGCTGTATACAATATCAATTTCAATTGTATCAACTCATGACAGACCACCTTTGCTCCCTTCAAGTGTTGACAGCTATATTCACCCAACTTCATGGGAAATTTATGACATCCAGTTTTATGCTTAATGCCAAACCGAGCATTAACTCCAATAGCTTGATATACAAATTCCATTAACACCATCCTGTTACTATAGCACCTTGGAAGTAAATGGGGATGGCCTTCAAAACCAAATAACCTGAAGTATGTAAATTTGGGGTATTGGATGTACCAACTTCCCCATTCAGCAATGAACGCCATGGCTTCTTGACTTAACCGATATCCTGCATCTCCATTCAACTGATTGATGACCACATATAAAAATGCATCATTGACTCTTCTGAAATGAGTCTTAGCAACCTGAAGAGATAATTGATCATAGTGCTCCCATACCTTCTTTTGTCCATCCAAGGCTCCCATTATGCCCACTCTATTCAAACCTGGGAAAACACCCACTCTTGCTACTACATAAACAATGTAAGAGGTCATAAAGAAACACTTGGTTTCTCTGATCCTGGTCAATTGATCATGTATGGTATCAGAAAGAATCATTGACCAATCAAACTATTGTTCTCCTTTCAAGATAGTCTGAATAAAAGGAAACATCCACTCCTTCAAGTAAAATGTATCCCTCTTTCCAAACACCCTAGACAACATCGCAATCAACCTTGCTACCTCTTCATAGAAATCTGCCCTCTTTGGCTGATCTGCAAGCTTGGTTAGAGATTTCTTTTCTACCTTAGACCACTTCTTGTTCAAATGAGTTTTATTCAATCCCTTATACTTACTATATTGCTCCAAGGCCTCTGCCTCATTTAATTTCACCAAGTTCTTCGGATCTGGAACATCAAATATAGTCTGAAATGCTTGAGGAGTGAGATTAATAATGACATTGTCTTGTGAATCCGTACACAGTCTTGTAGCAGGATTGTAAGCACTGGCTACTGTCATGATTAATTTCGGGCACTGGACAGATATAGGAAACAAAGTGATATGAGCTAACCCAGAGCTGACAATTCTTTTCGTAGTCAATGTAATATCTTTGTCAAACGCCTCTGAATACCACTCCTCAAAGTTGTATTGACCCAGATTGGTATTAGTAATATCCAACCAATCTGATTCCACCTTGTTCATCTTCACAACCGGACTCCTGTGATTATACCTTAATGTATAAGGCAGTTGTTCTGGCTTTATCTTCTTTGGTTTTGATGCTACCTTTGATGTTTCTGTAGGTTGGTTTCTCCGAGCAGCTTCCCCTGATGTTCCTGACATCTTTCAACTTTCCTACAAACAAAAACCTCTAATTAGATCTTTAGATATTTTCATAAAAACATGCTTTAAAACCATACCTTTCATATATGCATCGGAGGCGGAACCAAGCAAAAACATAACCTAAACAGTCTCTTTTTACAGCACTGTCGGACTTGGAGCAAAAATCGATATAGAAATTTTACTAACAATGAACGGGCTCAGAGTCAGAATTGGGGAGGTTATCGGAACCAGGATCAGAATGGAAAACGGATTTAGTTTTCTTCAGATTTTCAATTTTCATATTCTATTTCCGTTCCGCTTCCGCTTCCAACTTGGTCATCGTTTGTTTTCAAAGAATATTTTCACATTATGCGCAGAGCTGGATATAGGATAGAAATGGAACCGATCACTTTTTGTAAAACATAGAATTCTCTATTTCAAGATCAATTCCGATCCCGTCTCCACCTAGATTGACCATGATGTCATCAAATATTTTATCGATTTAACTCCTAACTTGATGACTAAAACCAAGGTCATATTAAATGAAAAGAAGCTTTAAAACACTATACTCATATGACCATGGGGAACGACAGAATCCTAAGGTATCATATTTTAATCCTTTAAATGTGATCACAGAGACCAACGAAACCCTAATCTAATCAACACGATAAAAACTAGGGCATGGATTTTAAACCTTGCCATTTTACCAGACCGCCAAACGCGACAAAACCCTAAGTAAAAACAATGAATCAATTTACCCTAACTCACTGTAAATCTCTAATCTACCTAAACACTATTTTAAAACATAAATTAATCTAACTCACTGTAAATCTCTCAAATAGCACGACGCAATCACGACAAAAGCATGAAAGCGACCGTGCCCTAAAAAGAAAGAACTAAAAATAAAAACAAACAGAAACGAGGAAATAATTAGACCAACGAAATAAAACAACCATTCAAACAAGCATGCCAAGAAACATGAAATCATTTGAAAACGACATGATTCCAAATGCGGGCAAACATATATACAAAACACGCAATAGTAAATAAAACGAAGAACAATAATAAGAAAACCTGCCTCTAAAACACAAGAACGCAACTAACCTTCTGAACTAATCCACTCACAACAAACTTCTCTTCCTTCAATCTTTTCGCTCAAATGAACTACGCCTCTGCTCTTTCATGCTCTTCAATCTCTTAATAATGATAATAATGACTCGTTTAATCCTTATATGAAGGTAAAAATGAAGATTTCTACCTACACAACTAGTTGTCATTAATGCATTAACACGTAGTTAAGGTGGTGTCGGAACTGAAAGAGAACCAACACTTCACAACAGTGCGACTTCAATCAAAAATTCAATGATCCAAAATGGAAGGGGCGGAACTAAAATAGAAATTGATTCGAAACTTTTAAGAAAACTTCCAAACTTCATTCTAATTCTGGTTTCAGGTCCGCCAACTAAACATAAAACAAAACAAAACACAACAATCAAAATAAAAGACTGACATAACAAAACTAAAAAAAAAGACAAACCAAAACCAAAAGTCAAAATAGCGAAGGCGGGGATGGAGTTGATTATGGTTTTGCAATTTTCGGTAAAGACTAAGTTAACTCCCACTCCAGCGCCGGTTCCGCTGAAGACAAACAAAAGATATAAACAAAAGACTATCGGGATGAAAACTAAAACAAGTCAAAGGAACTTTCAGAACCTGATTCAGTTCTAGTTCTGATTTCGATAGAGAAACAAAAGAAAAATAAAGTATTGGCAACAACAAGACTCCAAACTTTGTTTCAAAAACAACTAAGTACAAAACTAACAAAGGGGGACCCATTTTGACCAAGGAAAAAGATGGGGAGGTTATGCAAGGCATAACAAGTCTGTTCTAAACTAGAGTATACAAGAAGTATTTTCCAAGAAATCCTTATTATCTTATTCAAGTATCGATTGCTCTAGAAGAGTGGACTCAGACAATTTACTAACCTCTTTCAATTTCTAGTCGTATTCCTTGTACTCTTCCTCCTGTTTTTCCAATGTTTTAACATATTGACTCATTTCTTCTATTAAATCTTCTATCATTTTATGAACCTCAAAATTGTTAACCAACACCTCACCCATTTCTTGATTCAATTTATCAACCCACCGATCCAACATTTCCGTCTTGCCCCTTACTTGTACTAAATCATCTACTTCTTTCTTACTCAACAAAATTGGGGTCTCAATAGCACAACTTGTTTTGACCTTGGAGAAGAAATACTTTTCAAAAAGGTATGCAATTGATCTAATTGAGCCTTAAGCTCATCTTTCCTCTGTTTATCCTTCAGCATTCTTGACTTGGTTGATGATGCTGCCACATCAATTAAATTTGTATGTTGATCTCTAGTAGGTCTTCCCAAGTTGACAGTACCCAACTGATAATCTGTCAATTGCATGTCTCCTGCATCCTTGTCTATCATGGGTATGGCACATTCAGCAACAATCTCTCCCTTGTCGGTGAGCCTGGTGGAATGTAGTATCTTGGCCTTCTTCTTAGGCCTTTCTTTCTAAATTTCCTTCATCATATCCTCCCAATTGAGAGGCTGCGAAGGTGTCACTGTTCTCTTCTGAAGGTCCAATTTCCACCAAGTGGGAGCACCTAGAGTAGTAGTCATTATGGTTGAAGAAGAACTAATAGTAGTAGTAGAGGGTGGTTGCACATTTTCTTTAGGTTGAGAATCAACCCTTGGTTCCTCTTGTTGTTCTTGCTCCACATGCATCTATACAAGCTTTTCAGCTTCCTCCCTATCCCTCTGCTCTTGTATCCTCTTAGCTTCTTGTTCCTTCTTCAACCTTTCTTCTTCCTTCTTCAACTCTCGGCTTCTTTCTTCCTCTAATGCTTTAAGTTTTTTTGCATCTTCCTTTTCCTTTTGTTGATTCTTGATCAGTTCTTCGGCATCTTTCTCTTTTTGCACTCATTCTACTTCCTCTTTCTCTTTATGAGCCTCTTCAACAAGCTTCAACTTAGCCACAAGAACTTCTCTCTCCCTTCGATGTCTTTCCTTTTCTTCCTCAAGATCATGGATTTTTTGTATCAATTCCAATTTATCATTCTCCTCCTTGATCTTCAGCTCCTGCTCTTTTTTCCTTTGTTGCTTCTCCATTTCATCAGCTTTCAGCTTAGCTCCTACCTGTTGTTGCTATAGTATTTCATCATCTTGTATCTTGGCATCAATTACCTTTTGTTTCTCTATTGTTGTAGCAAGTGCTTGATCATCAGCAACCTTCTTGGATTTTTCAAATAGCACCCACTGATCCTCCTCTATCAACACCTGTTCAGTATCCTCCTCTAGAGGCATATTATCTTGCACATCCCTCTCTGACAGAGTTTCATCAGATTCTATTTCAATATCATGAATTTCTACCTCTACTTCTTTTCCCTTCATGGATTCAGCAATATCATGAAGAGTCCCTTTTTGTACCTCTTCACTTTGTTGCTTTGTAAGTGGGACTTGAGTAGAGGATTCACCTAATGCAGATGCTGAAGTAACAGGTCCTATTTGGGCATCTCCCTCTTGTGTCTCTAGTTCATCTTGAGTCATTGCTTCAAGCTCAATTTCTTCAATGTCTGGAGGGAAGAACTCCAAGGGCTCCTTGGAAGGCAATTTCCTTTTAACTCTTTTGTATCCCTTCCCTTCTTAGGAGCTGGTTCTTGAGGAGTCTGAGTTCTTAAAACCACCCAATGAATACTTTTATCCAAAACTATCCTCCCTATTTGTTTTATGTCAATTGTCTCCTCACTATCCCAGTCCACCGGATCCAAGCTCTTAGTGCCAATGTTTAATGCCTCATATGATGGATCTAATACCACTCCATCATCTACTAATGTGTCAAGGATATCATATTTGATCCTTGTGACTTATGTCTTTCATTAAACATGTATGGTCGTTTTGACCTTTTGCCTTGTAATTTTTGCATTGAAACAACTATGTAAATACATGACTTTCATGATGTCTCTATAAATCATTTAAGTCATGTATCTATTTAAATGCAAAATATGGTACGAATGGTCTTGATGAGGACTTCTTCAAGGGGTTATGGTTGTGAGGAAGTTATTATTTGGAGGGAAAATAGAAGCACATGTCCTTATGGCTAAGTCATGTGTGAAGAAGGGAAGATTTGTTTGTGTGAACCCTTAAACCTGCAAATGCACAAGAACAACAAACATGTCAAATTGTTAGATCTAATACAAACAAACATGAGAGATTCCCAATCAAATCCATTTACTAAACTTCAACTAGGAAGAAATGAAGAACAAAACTTAAATAAATGAGAGCTAATCCTAATTAAGCAAGTAAAATAGTGATCCCATGGGGGAATTAGTGCCGATTGAATGTTGAAATTGGCCCTTTCCCAACTCTTGAGTTGAAAATGTGAGTGATTGTGAAATGGTCAAATCTCCAAAAGATATTTGAACATAACCTTACTACAAATTGTGAAAATGATGAATGGTTGAATGGTCATAGGCGAAATTAGCTCTCAATGTGAAGAAAGTAACTTTGCATGTAATTGTGGATGAGAAATGAGGAGAGAAGCCTCCCATTTATAGATTTGAATTTGGAAGAGAAAGTAAGATTTGAGCAATGTGGGACTAACTTTCAATCCAATGGTTGAATGCCACTTGTCACTATGTGAATGGTTAAAGATTGTGCACATTTTGGCCAAAGTGCCAATAAATGCATTTAATTTAAATTTAAAATTGTGAAATGACTTGTTGAAGAGGGAAGGGAAATGAAGTTAATGTCGCTTGGCTCAAGGCCAAAGACATGTAAGAGGCCTTAAATTCCTTGTTGGAAGGACCAAGTCCACTTGGACTTTTTGAATTCAAATTGAGGGAATATTCCCTTTTGATGCCATGTGAGGGAAAATAGAGAATTAAATAAATCAAAGTAATTGATTTATTGTGCAAGTTGCATTCTCTAGAAGATTTTAGTGAGAAGGATTAACTTAATCAAGTTTTTTGATTAATTTAATGAAGAATTAGATTATTTGACAATTTTGACTCAAATAGATGAATTAATTTAAATCAGAATTGAGAAGAAATGCGTAATTAAATAAATGATTTTGATTTATTTAACTAAAGGGGAATATGTTAGATTAAATCAAATAAGGTTTAATTTATTTAATTTAATAAGAGGACATTAGATATTTTAATCAAATAGGATGATTTATTTAATTAAACAAAAATATAAGGTTAATTAAATTAAATTGATTAATTTTATCAAAGTAGGTGATAGGCCTAATCAAATGAATAATGATTCATTAGATTAAGAGACAAAATTATGATGAAATGATGAGAGTATGATTCAAGAAGAAATAATGTTAGTAAATCGGGATCAAGTGTGTCGAACTAAAAGTGTTCATTTTCCATGTCTACATTTTGCCCCTCTTTGAAGCAATGTACTTGTTTCATTGATTCAAAGAATAAACTGTTGTCATCAAAAGTTCAAAATTTTCTCAATTTTTTTCAAATGCCCCACTGTTGCCCCAGCAGAAGGATATTGCTGGATATTGCCCCCTCGAGAGATCAAACGAAAATTTTGATTTTTTGGATGATCTCGCAAAAAAAAGATGACAAGGTGCTAAACAAGCCAGGAATGCCCCATAATGCCAAAAAATGAGTTAAAAATGCCAAAAGAGATGTAACATGGCCCTTGGTTGGATGAAAACAGGATCGAGGGACCAAAACCCTAGATGGTAGGTAAAATTAGGTCAAAAAACCCTAATTTTCAGGCTTAAATAGACCTCAAGGGGTCACTTTCAATGCATTTGCAATCTTAATCCTCTGAAAAATTTCACACCTTGAGCTTTGAGTCTTTTACAAGATGGCACAATAGCAGCTTCCCAGGCACGTGTCAGAGCGGGTATGAGTGCATCAGCGACCAGTCATCGTGGGGCCCATGGTATGTACCCCTATTCGACTTTCAATTTTCTCGTTATTCATGCATTGAATAGGGTTTAGGTTTGGTTTAGGTGGTGTGACGCTATACAGCGTCGTAGAAAATGCTGAGTCGAGGTCGCGAGGTCCAATATAGAACCGCTTATGCATAGAGCATTGCACGGTGCCATTTAGGGAATTAGGGTTTCGGCTCCAAACCTGGTCGCACGCACAAGTAGCGTTGCGCGGCATAGTTTGTCAAAAGGGTGCACCAAATTTTATCGCGCGGTCCAGTTTGGAAATTTACAAACTACACCGCTTTTGAGAAAAGCATCGCTTTTGCTATTCCAAATGCAAAATACAACATGGGTAGCAGATTTTCTTTAGGGAAACTGACGCGGAACCTTTCCTTATGCAGGAGAGTCGTGAGGTACTTCATTCAAGGGAGCATCGGTGGCCGATACTCGAGAGATTACAGGGTATGCATGTATATCTCTAGGAACAGCTTGGGATTCTCGGGCTATGGCACGTTGCATATGTCCCTCCTGTTCAGGCACATTTGGGTATGATGACTGCCCTGGCCGAGCGATGGCACAGTGAGATGCCATCCTTCCATCTTCCTACTAGCGAGGACACCATTACCCTTGAGGATGTCTGGCGCATCCTTCAATTACCCATCCATGGAGCTCGAGTGATCAACGATCTGGAGGAGGGTAGGGATGCCTGCTTTGATGTTATGGGCATTGACGAGCTTATCTTTTGCAATGGTCAGATAGACTTGGAGTAGTACTGGGGCAGGGCTCCTACTTATAGATTAATAGTGGCTGCCATTATTTCTGGTCTTGTAGCTCCTGATCGGCGTGGCTGATATTTCACTCTAGGTTGGAGATTGGCATGGTAGTGGATGTGCATTCGTCGAGAGTGCTTTGCTTAGGGACCACTATTGTTGGCCTCTTTATACAGAGATTTGCACGAGTTTGCTTACCTGGATGGTTGGGCTCTCAGGGCCGGAGTTACCCTTCTACACATTTGGGCATGGGAGTGGATCCCAGTGCTTCACCCAGTTGTGACACCAGTTATTATAGATATTGATGGCCTCATTGTGTGGCGGTACGACGAGATAGAGATCCACTTTACCCATATGGGTACGGTCGGTGTGGCTTACTGGCGACGGGTTTTGGATGAGATGACAGAGTTTACCTGGAGGTCATGGATGGGCATAGGCTCGTGGTATGATGACGTACAGTAGCTTTTATTTGCTCATCGAGACAATTTTATGCAGGGCCGAGAGCACACTATGGTGGAGAGGTACCTTCCTGACAAGGTAGCCAGACAGTTCACTGAGATGCAGGATAGGCCCGATGATCAGTACATGGCACTCTTTGCCCGTACACCAAAGGAGACAGCATGGGGGCAACCTATTCCAATAGCCGAGGCAGTGTCCTTGTTCAGACAGTTAGTGGCCCGGCCATGGCCATATGATCAAGGGCCAGTAGATGCAGGGGTCACTCCAGCATATAGGGCATGGTTCTGACCTCCATTGAGATTTATAGTTCTTGGGGCAGCGATCCCACGTCAGAGGGCCAGGGGCAGGGCAGTAGGTAGAGGTCAGGGAGGTGTCCCACATCCTCGGCAGTCACCTCCGAGAGACCCGACACAACAGCCAGTAGGATAGGATGGGCAACCCCAGGTGGTACCACAACATTAGCCAGCAGCATAGCCAGCGAGATAGTCAGATCCTCGGGATGCATTGATTCACAGGCTGCAGGGCCAGGTACAGGTCTTGACCACAGAGAGAGATTACATACGTCAGTAGGTTATTATAGTTACTACTGAGAGAGATCAAGCACATCAGTAGGTTATTACAGTTACTGTTGAGAGAGATCAGGCATGATCTAAGAAGGGATCAAGAGATGGGTCGGTGGAAACGGCTAGAGAGCACAGCCTCCACATTCCAAGGCCGATCAGTTGATATTCAGGAATACAAAGAGGCTATCAAGGAGGCCGAGTACTATCGACAACATTACCAATAGGTAGTGCCATCAGTAGGCTGAGTGTTAGACTTCTCCCAGCAGATAGGGATGTGGTCGCCAGAGGATCACGGTGACAGGCAGGTGGGGGAGGGCAGCAGCCAGCAGGGCTAGCCCTTTTGATCACAGACAGTTTTGCACTTTTGATTTATGGGCTACACTATTTTCCCTTATTCTACCATGTATTCGATGTATATTTGATCCGATTTATATCATAACAGTGTATTTTTTATGATATATATGAGATGATTCACCTTTTTACGAAATGTATTTGCAAATGTCTGATATGCAGTCTAAATTTATTATGATGCTATGAGATGTTTCTATTTCTTATGTTCATGTAATATGATGTATGTTTCTAATGGATGCATTTTTTTTTGTATATTTTTCATGTTTTTAATGATGATCTTATGGATGTAACGTATGTTAATGATGGTGTAATGATATGCAAATATTAATGGATGCAAATGATTATGTATGATGTAATGCTTTCTTAAAATGCTTAGAATAACAAATTTATATTATTCCTCATAACTTAAGATAATGATATGATGCAATATGCTAACGACCATGTAGATGCCAAGTGTATGCATTGGTAATGTTTTGATTACTGTCATGATACCATGTTAGTGTGGAAGGAGGATAGAAGAACTGAGAATCACAGAGTTAGTTCGAATGATGGAGATTTGCATTACTAGGAGTTGGGATTTTCAAAGAGTCAATTTCATTATGTTTGATAACACACATAGGTACGATGCATCAAGGTATAAAGGACCATGATGGTGTGGTACCTAGTGTGATGAACTTTGACTTGTCAAATGGATAGGAGTATTCTTGTTCACACTTAGCATACGTACTTCATTCAGGATATAGTTCAGACATTCTAAACATCTCAGGCCAAAACACAAGAAAACAAGCTTTCCTATGTGGTCAACAAGATATCTAAAACATCATCCCCACATACTAAACAAAGCGCATATAACTAATTTATTTTACAAGTGTATCCCACAAGCATAGTAAATAAAAGAGACAATGATATTTGCCCCATTCCTTTCTCTCTAAACCTATTTTTGTTTAGGCATCATCGAGAGGTCTTTGGAATTAGCACAAAATAAGATAAGTCAATAAAAGACCAAATAAAGCAAACCAAACAAGCTAATGTTCTTCATACTGCTAGCCAAGACTAAAATACTATGGGGTACCTGATGCTTATGTCCATCATAGGAAAGCTTCATCCTAGGATATATTGTGATCAGGGTTTTGATGGGACTGATTTGGATGATAAGCTACCGATATTCTGAGTTGATCAACTTGCTTCCTTACTGACTTTGACGATTACATATTCACTTTTGAACCTGCTAGACTTTCTTCTAACTGACTCACCAAAGGATGAAAGCGACGATGCTTTTATTAGGAAAGATGACCATCGCGGGTGAAAGCGAAATAAGATGGATGCACCATTTGGATTCTCAGATATTTTGAGGTTGTTTTTGGGATTTTGAGATTTTATACAAATGTTTTTGGTATTTTCACATTTTTCAATGTTTTTGATATTTTCAAGATTTATGATGAAGAGATTAACTTAAAGACCTATCCTAGGGGTCTCAGGAGTTGATCCATAGATTAGCCTTGCCTACGTTATACACACAGAGACCACGTAGTTTGACTGACAACATACTTGACTCAATGATAAGATAGATGGGCAAACGGATTACCATTTTATTGCGATGAGCGCCTAAGGACTGACTTAAGATGTCTCAGGGGATGATCAAAGATCAACCTTGCCTACGTTCAAGCTCAGAGATGATGTAGTTCAGACAAGGTGAAAGACTGACAAGACTCAATGATGAATTTTTTGAAGATTTTCTGATATTTTGACATCTTTTTGGCTTTTTGAATGATTTGGACATTTTGGAGGTGGATATGTGATGATATTAGTGCTTTGTTTTGGGATTTTCCGATGTTTAGGAAGATCACAAGAATATACACAAATCTGATCCGATGCAGGAACATGCCCCCTGACGTGGTGCGATAGACTACTTCGGTGAAGGTAGGATAAACTGACCTTAGGAATATGCCAAATAGTACTATGGGTGTATGGATGATTAATGAAATGTGATGGGATGGATGAGTGGGTCGTGCTGATCCTGGTGGATGGCAAGTGCTTTATATACACTTGGCACCTATTTGCCAAGTTTTCACCAAGGTACTTGTCCAAAGCACCACCGAAGTGGTTTTCACTAGAGGACGGTTTTTTTCTTTACTGTTTCCAATCTTTTTTCTGATTTTTTTAGGATTTTTTTATTTTTTTTGTTGTCACCAAGACGCCTGTTTGCCAGGTTTTCATCAAGCTAACCATTTTTTTAGGACATTTTTTTTATTTTTTTGTATTTTTCTGGTTCTATACCTTGCAAGTTCTTAGGCATAAAACTTTTTGAGATGACAACTGTTCATGGTCTCCTGCAGAGGCTCACCCTTTGGTGTTGACAATTGATATGCCCCTGATTTATAGCTTGCAGTGATGATGAAAGGTCTCAGCCAGTTGGGCTCAAATTTTCCTTTGCTATCTGGGTTTGGTACCCTCTTTTGGTTCTCTTTCATCACAAGTTCGCTGACTTGGAAGGTCGGTTGCCTGATCTTCTCGTTGTAGCTCTGTTTCAGGCGATTTTGGTAGACCTGTAAATGATTTAGGGCATCCATACGCCGTTCATCTAGTAATTCTAGCTCATTTAGTCTTGTAACCCTATATTCCTCATCTGTGATGAGGTTTTGCAATGATATCCTTAGTGATGGGAGCTCGATCTTGATAGGGAGTATGGCTTACAATCCATAGATTAGGGAGAATGGGGTGGCACCTGTTGGTGTGCAGATGCTGGTGCGGTAGGCCCATAAGGTGGGATTTAGCTACAAATGTCAGTCATGACCGGAGTCATTGACTATTTTCTTAAGGATCTTCTGAATGGTTTTGTTGGTAGCTTCTGCTTGGCCATTGCCTTGTGGGTAATATGGGGTGGAAAAGTGGTGCTGGATTTTGAATTTTTCACACAAGTCATAGACATCCTGATTCTTGAAAGGTGTCCCATTATCCGAGATAATGGATTGGGGAACACCGTATTAGCAAATGAGGTAGTTCAGGATGAACTTAAATATCTTATTTCTAGTGATGTAGGTCATGAGAATTGCTTTGAACCACTTTGTGAAATATTCGGTGGTGGTGATAATGAACTTGTGGCTGTTAGATGAGGTGGGTGAGATTTTACCTATGAGATCGAGCCCCCATTGGGAAAAGGGCCAAGGTGTAACAATAGGGTGTAATTCTTGAGCTGGTGCATGAATGAGGTCTCCATGTTGTTGGCATTGTAGACACCTTTTGACATTATCATGTGCCTCTCTTTCCATTGTCGACCAGTAGTACCCATTTCTTAGCAACTTCTTAGCCAAGGTCATACCACTCGAGTGTGAACCGCAAGTTCCATTATGTATCTCAGTCAAAGAAGTCAAGGCCTCCTCATTTTTTAAGCAGCGTAATAGGGTTCCATCGATACTTCTACGAAAGAGGGTTTCTCCTAAGATGACAAATCGTAAGAACCTTTTGACAAAGGTTCACTTGAGGTTCGGGGTAATGTCGGTTGGGAGGACTCCTAATCTCAGGTAGGTGTAAATTTCATGGTACCAAAGATCATCGAGACCAATGAGTTCACATGCATATTCTTATTATGGTACCTCGAAAGTGGGTACAAGAAATTGTTCTACCAAGAATTCATGTTTCAAGACGTTGCGAGGGATATCTAGCAAGGATCCGATCATTGCCATTGCATCAACTACTCTATTGCTTGCCCTCAGTATTTGCTCAAAGGTGATATCGATAAATGATTCCTTGAGGCTTTCTACTACCTTTTTGTATGGTGTGAGCTTATCATCTTTAGTTTGGTATTCACCGTTGACTTGGTTAATGATAAGCTGTAAATCTCCATAGACCTTTAATGCCATGATTCGCCACCGTGCCATAATTTTGAGACCTATGGTTAAATCCTCGTACTCTACAATGTTGTTTGTATAGGGGAATTCCAACTTGTCAGATCTTGGTATGCAATCCCCTTGTGGGGTGATGAAGAACACACCGGCTCCTGATCCATGTTGTGTATGGGAACCATCAAAGTATAGTTTCCAATGATCAGTTGCACCAAGATTGAAAAGGAACTCATCTAGAAACTCCGATATGAGCGGGTTGTCTTCATAAAGGGGAGAATCTGCCAGTTGATCTACAATTACTTGTCCTTTTATTGTCTTTCGCTCCACATACTCAATGTTATACTCTGACAATATCATTACCCACTTAACCATCCTCCCTGTGAGCATAGCCTTTGACAGTTTTAAGGGATCTATCTTGGCAATGAGTTTGATTTTATGTGCTAGCATGTAGTGTCAGAATTTATGTGAAGCGAACACTACTACTAGGCTAGCTTTTTCAATAAATGTGTAATTTAACTCATGACCAACCATTGTTCTGCTGATTGTAATGGATAGCCCTTTATGTTCCATTCTCATCGTGTTGAGCCAAAAGAGCACCCAAGGCTACTGTTTTTGCTGAGATATATAGGATCAATGGTTTCCCTATGATGGGTGGCATCAACACAGGTGGTGTAAGTAGATATTCTTTAATTTTTTTGAATGCATGTTCGCACTTGTCGTCCCACCTGAATGCTACTCCCTTGTGGAGTAGATGTGAATAGGCAATCTTCTTATCTGCTAGTTGTGTTATGAATCTTCAGATGGACTGGAGTCTACCTTGTAATCCTCTGAGTTGCTTTAGTGTTCTTGGCACTCCCATATCAAGGATTGCTCTTACCTTTGCGGGATCCACCTCTATCCCTCTCATTGAAACTATGTACCCTAGCAGATTTCTTGATTGTACCCCAAAGACACATTTCTTTGGGTTGAGCCTGACCTTGTATTTTTCCAGCCTATCAAAAATTGCACTTAGAGTCACTATGTGATCATGTCTCTTCTTTGATTTAGCCAATATATCATCCACATAGTCTTCAACAGTTTTGTGGATCATGTCATGGAAGATCAGTGTCATGGCTCTTTGGTATGTAGCTCCTGCATTATTTAACCCAAATGGCATCACATTCTAGCAGTAGGTGCCCCAAGGACATGTAAAGGTTGTCTTATGTTGGTCTTCTTTTGTGATCATTATATGATTGTACCCTGAGAAACCATCCATTAGGGACAGCATCTCATGTCTAGCCGTCATGTCCACTATCATGTCAACGTAGGGTAATGAAAAATCATCCTTAGGACATGCTTTGTTAAGGTCTCTGAAGTCTGTGCAGATGCAAATGCCCCCATTCGGTTTTGAGACTGGTACAAGGTTGGATACCCATTCCAGATAATCAATCAAGCATATGAAGCCAACATCCAAGAGCTTCTGTAATTCAATCTTGACTAGCAAGGCTATTTGCGGGTGCATTTTCCTTAGCTTTTGTCTTATTGGTTTTGCTCCAAGGTAAACAGCCAAATGATGAACCACCACTTCAGGATCTAGACTTGGCATGTCAGCATAGGTCCATGCAAATTTTACCTTCCTTTCTTTCAAGAATGCTGCTAGCAGTTCTTGTTCCTCTGTTAGGAGAGACTAGGCATAGAAAGTGATTTGTGGTTCTGTTTTCGTTCCCAAGTTAACAGGATTACACTGCTCTGCCATAACTCCTGATTTTTCTTGATGTAGAGCACTAGGGGGGAGATTGAATCCTTCATCCCCCGGTGCCTCAGAGAGGTTTTCACCATTGGATGCATCCTTTATTTTTACTATTCCTGTGGTTAGAGAGTGCCACAGTGTGGTTTTCACTCAATAATTCTGAGCTTATTCTCGATATTTTTCTTTTGCGACTAAAGGACTCAATCGTCTCCCCATAATATGCCTGGGTGTCCAATGTGATGTTGAAGCTTGCCTTGTGATCCCCACACAAAACTATATCCCTTAGTCCCATGAATTTCAAGAGTGCCTCATCATTTTCGAATGAGTCTAGAATTGGCGGTCCTCATTGGTCGTGATCGATGAGTTGAGGGTATACTAAGGTGATTTGGTGGGTTTGTTGGTTTGTCTCAGCTGGTGGGGCACTAATCATTAGTAGGGTGGAATCCTCAAAGAGCCTGGGAAGGCCTGCTATGGTATCATCATCATCACTATTAGTGCAAACATCAGTGACCTCAAAGGTGAAGTTGTCAAGTGGGATACCTAGGCATACGGGTGGTCTGAGGGTAGTTGTTGATACTTGAGGGGAGGACCTGACTGCCCTACTAGGAGTACCTCTACCATATATGGTTATACTCGGAGGAGTATAGTCGAGGCCAAGGTTCTGCATTCTTCTTTCTACAATGATGGGCTCCAGGCGTCCACTATTCCTTCCAAGGCTTTAATTTCTATTATAGCCCATACCAAGCATCATTTGTAGCCCTCTATTGGTTTCCTCCATCGATAAGGTGGGTGTGGGTTCTACATCATGGTATATTGAGCTTGTAATATCTTCTTCATCAACACTTTCCTGATTTAGATCTCCCCAATGGCAGAATCTAGAAGCATATTCCCTAAAGGTGCAGACGGGTGTTTCAATTGATAGAGGTTGCCCATGTGACCTGGGAGATTGTGGTAACTCTCCTACAACAAATGCATTCATTTTCATTTTGTAGTCACCGCATCCATTGTCCTGAATCATGTTTTTGATTTCAGATATGTCAGGGATGGTGGGTTTCTCTGTCACAGAGGTGGAAGCGAGGTTGGTTGGGTCAATGTATGAAGTGGATGGGCCTTCATCATTTTTCGATACTTGGGGGATTTTATAAACTTGGCTTCCAAGTTTTTGCAGTAGGCGAAGGGTTCAAGATCCCCATATATAGTGACCTCCTCATTTTGGTGTGAGAACTTGATACATTGGTGATATGTCGAGGCCACTACTTTCATTCCATGGATCCATGGACATCCTAGGAGGATGTTGTATGGTAGGTCGAGGTTGAGGACCTGACAGGTAGTCTCCATGGTTGTTGGTCCCACTTGGATGGGGATTTTGATAGTGCCTTGAGACACTCTTTCTTGATCATCATATGCCCTTATTGTGATGCTTTTGTTCTTATTAATGGAATCCTCAGTGAATCCCAATTTCTTTATAAGTTTGAGAGAACAAATATTAAGGCCTACACCTCCATCCACCAGGACTCTTTTAACTTTCTTTTTATGGACCAGCACTTGAAGGTGAAGTACACGGTTATGAGATGGTTGCGGGGGGAAATCTTGGTTAGAGAATGTAAGGAGATTTGGGGTAATGATGTTACCAACCATAGCTTGAAACTGCTCTGTGTCAAGGGTGGCAGAGATGGTGGATGCGGCTAATGCTTCATCAAGGATCTTCCTATGGGCGACGAAAATTTTCAATAGTTCCATGATGGAGATTTGGGCGGGGGTTCTCTTCAGCTGGTCAATGACATTATAGTCATAAGGGATGGCTTTTGTATTAGAAATGGGGGTCTTAGCTGGTGCTCCTGCAATTGTGACCTTTTCACAATGTGTGGTGACTCCAGAGTCATTGTTGGCTCCTTTGACATTAATGACTGTGACCATTTCATCGACACATCCAACTATCTCCTCATATACTAGATTAGCACTAGCATATTTGTGCTTGCCTTAATTGTTCCCCTGATTGTTTCCTTGATTATGGTTTGGCATCGGATTCGTGTATATTTTCAGATCTTGGTTATCGATTGGTTGTTCAACATTGATGATCTTATCCTCAATGAGGTCTTGGATAATGTTCTTTAGCCTCATGCAATTTGCAGTAGTATGGCCCTTGACCTTGTGAAAGTCACAAAGGAGGTTTTCATTATACCATGGCAGTTTGGTCATGGGTTCCACGTATTGCTCATAGTTAGAGACTTTGATTAGGTTTTGCTTGACCAACTTCTTCATTATGGACTCAATAGATTCCCCAAGAGCCGTGAACTTTTGCTTGGGGGGATATTTGTCTCGAGGAGGTGGTCCTCCTTGATTACCCAAGTTATTGATTTGATTGGTTGGAAGTGGTTGTTGTTGTGTTACTACTGCATTAGTCTACACATTGTTGTGATTATGATTTTGTGGTTGATGATGGTTTTGGATGTTCTACGTAGGGGCAATGATGACCACTTTAGCATCGACCACGTCGTCTTTTGTGATATTTTTGTTCCTCGACCATGTTCGAGGTTTATCATTATAATTGTTGGATGAGTGGTTATCCTGTGGTAGAGTGGATGTTGATGTGCCTCCTCATGCAATAAGGGCTCTTTCGATGTTGAGCGCCTTTGGGATCAGTTGATCATATGATGTGATGCATTGCATTTTCAAGTAGAACGCCAAGTTTTCATCTAGATTGGATATGATGGTGCAAACTTGTTGTTCTTCTAGCATGGTCCACTTGCTCTGATTGGCCTTGGATCACCATCTCTGCAAGAAGGATGCGAATAGCTCTCCTTTTCTTTGTTTGAGCGTTGATAGTTCTTCCAAACTAACATCTGCACCCATGTTGAAAGCATAATTTTTAAGGAATGCTTCCATAATTTCCTCGAGTGTTTTAATGCCCGTGGGTAGGCAAGAAAACCATTCCATGGCTAGACCAATCAGAATTTGGGGGAAGAGTCACATTAGATACGTGCCATCATATGCAACTTCCATGTAATGCACCTGAAATTCCCTGACATAGTTTTCAGGGTTACCCATTCCATTATACTTGTCAAATTTGGGAATCTCAAATCCCTTCGGGAACGGTACCATGGTGAGACTTCTGTCGAAAGGATAAGGGCACAAGTTGCCAAGTGTTCTTGTTGTTTTTCCTGCTTGTAAGTCCAACACTTGTTGCGAGAGTAGTTTGATTTGTGTTGTGACATCGTTGCTTGGATAGGGAGGTGGAATGAATGTGTTTTGAGGCGTTTGAGGTGTTTGATTGGTGGGAGGAGTACTAGTGGGAGTTTGTTGGAAGCTCTGTTGTGCATTCAAGGCCTGTTGGTATGCCTGTATTTGTGTCAACAATGCTTGTTGTTGATCTTGTTGTTGTTGTTCCAACAACGCTTGTTGCTGGTCTATCTGTTGTTGTTCCCATAAAGCCTGTTGTTGGTCCAGCTATTGTTGCACTAACAAAGCTTGTTGTTGGTCTGGTTGTTGTTGTGCCAACAAAGCTTGTTGTTGGTCGAGTTGTTGTTGTGCCAACAAAGCTTGTTGTTTGGCTTGTTGCTATATCTGAAAGTCTTGCAGGGCTTGTTGGTATGCTTGCGGATGGATTGCTTGCAGTTGCGCTTGGTATTGTGCTTGTGCTTTTTGTTGGGCTTGTGCTTGTGCTTGCACTTGGGCTTGAGCTTGTGCTTGTGCTTATGCTTCGGCTTGCGCTTGAGCTTGAGTTTGCGCTTGCGCTTGAGCTTGTGCTTGCTGCTTTTGTTTGAGTACCCTTTGTTGGTTGGCCTTTTGGATGGTTTGGATTAGGGTGATGAATGAATTTGTCACGTTGGCTTTTGGGGGATTAGGGGTGAAACGGGAATGATGCCAACCGTTGTGATAGGTAAAAGGGTTATGGTGGTGGTTGGGATTTGGGTTGTTGGAGGGGTGGTTGAGATGCTCGATCCTTGAGAAGGTATGCTTTGGGATATTTGAGGACCGATTGATGTATTTGTCATGGTGGTGAGATTTGTTGTTGTGATGCTATGGGTAAAAAGAGAGAATTCAACATGATGTTCAAATTGCCCGAATCTGAGAAACTATCGATGGGTAGGGGAGGAAAACCCAATCCGAGAGGTGATGTGGATGTGAATGGAAATGGGGGAAGAGATGATATGCTACCCTAGAAGGAAAAAGGATTAGCAACTCCTATTGTTCCAAATAAACCACCTTCTCCTTGTGGTAGAGAAGTTTGTATGTTTGATTGACAAGCTAGTGTAGCATGGAATGAAGATGAACCAGCGGTATTATGGAAGGTGAGTGGGATGTATGGGTGTGATGGATTTCCCAGGATAGAATTATTCGGTGTGGTGCTGACAGCAACCTCTTTGTTAGTTACAAGGTGATGCTTTTGTAACTCTCAAAACATGGCACTCCCCTTGTTTACATTCGGCGAGGTTGGTGTGATGGCCAAGACAGTTTGAGGCATTTCTTGATTGACATTTGACATTGGGGATGCGTTTGTAAGAGGTATGTCCATGCTAGTGCCTACGTCAAGGTCGAAAGGGAGCTAGACCCCTCCTTCCGCTAATGTGCTTAAGTATTTGAACATGGCACTGACAATTTTATGGTTCTCTAGATTTTGAACCATTTTCATCATTTCAGATTGTGTCATCCCCATGTCTTCATTTGCGATGTCCTTTGCATAGCTCTCCTCTTGAGGATTTTGTGATGGTAGAGAAGGGCTACTTGGGGGATTGATGGATTCTGCAAGGTTTTCTTTGGTGGTTACCAGACCTAAGTCACCGGAATTTGATATGTCATTGATGTTTTCCATGTTCTTCTTGTATTGTGATCTTGTTTGGACCATAAAAAATAGGGATCGTTTGATCTTAATCTTTCAGGCCCAAAAGAGAAGAACTAGGGAAGTCAAAAGATCAAAGAGGGTGGTAGTGATGACGGAATAAATGGATGAAGTGAATGGGTGAAACTTTTGAAGAGCCTTTTGAAGGGTTATGCTAAAATTTTTTAGGACTTAGATTGATGGTGATGGTTTGACTAGGTGTTTTAAGTCAAACAAAATTGTAGTGAAGTTGTAGACCCTAGGAAGTTGTGTTATCCTAGGGGAACTTGCACAAGAGAATGAATTTGCTAGGTGTGTTAAGCCAACTAAGGTGATTGTGAACTAGTAGGCCTTAGGAAGTTGTGTTATCCTAGAGGTAAATTCGTCCAAGAGATTTGACTATTTTGGCTAGGTGTGTTAAGCCAAGATAGGATGATGTTTTATTTAGCCTTTTAAGTTTAGCATGAGTGGTTTTTCAAAAGTTCTCAAAATTTTGTTGATGGGATGAAAATTTGATTTGATGGAGAGATGGATGAGGATGAAAACTTTGATTTTGGACCTTGACCTAGACACGACTCATTTTTACAAAACCTCAGTGTTGAAGAACATGCTAGACTTCCTATGTGAAGAAAGAAAACCTTTCAAAAAGTTCGGGATTTTGTTGATAATAGAATGCATACAAATTTGGATTATTCCTTGAAGCCTTCTTATAAAATTTGTATACTAGTCTTTCTCTGACTTCAAGGAGCATTTCAAGTCGTTGTTCATGGGTTTTTAGACTTATCCTTTTGAACCTTGGTTTTGGGATCTTGACCTTTCGGGAAATCATTTGGAACAACACATATGAGGTTCAATTTGTCTTTTTATCTTGGCTTAATGAATTATTTTTACCAAAGGCACTTGCTTTCTTATGTTTCAAACTGTATGTCTAATGTCCCACTTTATTTTTCATCCCACAAGGTCCATTATGTGGAAATCAAGGAAAATAGGGCAAAAGTTTCCTATGTTTAACCTTATTGAAAACAAATGATGATAGAATCCAAACACTTAGAAACCTCTAAGGATATGATCCCTAGGGAAAGAAAGAGTTTGTTTTCAACTATTTTGATGACCAAGCAATGTATTTTTCACTTCCAAGCACATTTTACAACCCTAGGATGATGAGACAATATTTTGTTGGGTTCCCACTTGGACGAATCCAACTGTGCATATTTTGTGCAGATGGCTAAATGCTTGACCACACTAGCTCCCCTCCACAGCACACACTTCTCGGGTCAGTCAAGCATTAGTACCCATGAATCTCCCATGGCATACTTTCCATCTCTACAGCAAAACCGCATGTATAACGTGGGGCGGCTTCAAAGGACATGACCTTTTGCACCAACAAAATAGATAAGGATTTGGCATTTTTCTAAACAAAGGGTTTTAATTCGAGCATTCCATTCGTGGGGGACTATCCAGTACGGCGAGAGACCATTGTTGCCCTTCTCATCGGAGTAATCCTCATAATTCTTGAACTTTCCTCAAGAATCCACACTTATATACTGGTTGGAAGTTGTTTGGCTTTAGCGTGTTCCCGGTTGGGTTGTTCCCTTGGGTGATTACTTTTTCCCACAAGGCAGGCCCGCTAAGATAAATAATAGCAAGCTAGCATATCCAGTAGTTCAATCAACCTTTGTTGAAAAACAAAGGGCGAACACTTGCAATATACCGTGCTCACACTCGCATGTTTTGTTCAATTTTAAATCCAAAAATGAAATGTGGAGGTAATATTTTATGCAACTTAGTGTCACCAAAAAGACTTTTGATTCTCAAGATCACCATGAAGCACGAGAGAAGCACATACGCCTTTTTAAATGACACTACTTTGCAAAAAAAATTACAAGGCACAAAAAACACATGTTCATTTTAAATCCCTCAAAGCAATAATGAGTTCTTTTTAAGCACCAAAGGAAATGTGAGATTGCCTTGTTCAATTTTTTAAACCTTTAAACAAAATCTAGTATGTTGTTCCTAAGGTTCTTTTTAGCCTTTTTTGCAACTTTGGAAAAGAAATTTGATTGTTCATTTTAAAACCCAAAAGAAATTTAGTTGTTTCTAAGGCAAATGAAATTAACAAATTTCTTTCAAACAAAATTTTAAAAATCCTTAAAGAGTGTTGAACAACACTTTAGTGTTAAAAAACACTTTGTGCATAATGAACATGATCCCATGATGAACCTTCTACCTTGCTTATTTCCTTGCTCCAACTTGCAAAATGATAGAAAACCAGAGAGCGCAAAGACAGCAAACAAGGTCAAGAATTAGAAAATCCAAAAATTGAAAAGTACATGTCAAATTTTTAAACCTGATTGTTTTTCCGCGACGCAGTTTGTAAAAGTGGCATAGTTTGGACAAAAGTGGTGCTATATAGCATTGCACGTTTGACTGTGAGTGGTGCTCTGCAAGCACAGAGACCATAGGTGCGATGCAATATGGTTAAGCGGTGCAATTTGTGAAGCGGCTAGGTTTAAAATTTTAAAAATTTTAAGGCAAGAAACAGGGCGACGCAATTTGAGAGTTGAGCGGTGCAATATGGAGCCGCGTTTCTAAAAGTGGTGCGATATCACATCGTGAACCTGTGTGCGGCGCACTTAGGGATTTTAAAATTTTAACAGGCGGGGAAGCAGAGCAGCACAGTTTGGAAATTTTGTGCGATTCAGTGTAGCACCGCGTCTCTGAAAGCGGTACAGTATGGCACCCCACCTCTAGAAGCAGCGCAATATAGCGCCGCAAAATTGTGTGCAGTGCAGTTTCCTGTGACCTGCAAAAAAGGGGGAAAAAAGCACAGAATTTTTTTAAAAAATCTGATTAGAACTCGAGAGCTGCCCTCCTTCTAGCGCCAAAATGTGAACCCCTAAACCTACAAATGCACAAGAACAAAAAACATGTCAAATTGTTAGATCTAATGCAAACAAGCATGAGAGATTCTCCATGAAATCCATCTACTGAACTTAAACTAGGAAGAAATGAAGAACAAAACTTAAATAAATGAGAGCTAATCCTAATTAAGCAAGTAAAATAGTGATCCCATGGGGAATTGGTGCCAATTGAATGTTGAAATTGGCCCTTTCCCAACTCCTAAGTTGCAAATGTGAGTGACTGTGAAATGGTCAAATCTCCCAAAGAGATTTGAGCATAACCTTGCTACAAATTGTGAAAATGATGAATGGTTGAATGGTCATAGGCAAAATTAGCTCTCAATGTGAAAAGAGTAACTTGGCATGTAATTATGGATGAGAAATGAGGAGAGAAGCCTCCCATTTATAGATCTGAATTTGGAAGAGAAAGTAAGATTTGAGCAATGTGGGACTAACTTTCAATCCAATGGTTGAATGTCACTTGTCACTATGTGAATGGTTAAAGGTTGTGCACATTTTGGCCAAAAGGCCAATAAATGCATTTAGTTTGAATTTGAAATTGTGAAATGACTTGTTGAAGAGGGAAGGGAAATGAAGTTAATGTCACTTGGCTCAAGGCCAAGGACATGTAAGAGGCCTTAAATGCCTTGTTGGAAGGACCAAGTCCATTTGGACTTTTTGAATTCAAATTGAGGGAATATTTCTTTTTGATGTCATGTGAGGGAAAATAGAGAATTAAATAAATCAAAGTAATTGATTTATTGTGTAAGTTGCATTTTTTAGAGGATTTTAGTGAGAAGAATTAACTTAATCAAGTTTTTGATTAATTTAATGAAGAATTAGATGATTTGACAATTTTGACTCAAATAGATGAATTAAATTAAATCAGAATTGAGAGGAAATGCATAATTAAATAAATGGTTTTGATTTATTTAACTAAAGGCGAGTATGTTAGATTAAATCAAATAAGGTTTAATTTATTTAATTTAATAAGAGGACATTAGAGATTTTAATCAAATAAGATGATTTATTTAATTAAATAGAAATATAAGGTTAATTAAATTAAATTGATTAATTTAATTAAAGGAGGTGATAGGCCTAATCAAATGAATAATGATTCATTAGATTAAGAGACAGAATTATGATGAAATGCTGAGAGTATGATTCAGGAAGAAATGTTGTTAGTAAATTGGGATCAAGTGTGCCGAACCGAAAGTGTTCATTTTCCATGTCTACAATTTGCATTTATGTCTTGGAGAGCATATAAGGGAGTTAGAGTTTGTTTACCAATACATGGAGAAGATTTAGGAAAGCTATTATTGGCCTTGTTAAGAGTTTGAGAGCATCTAGGAGCACTTTTGACTTGTCATCATGTTGGACAAAGTCAAATTTGACTTTTTCAACACTTTGGAGTCCTTTTGGTTGAGATCTAATTGCTAGATTTTAGGCCTTATTGTTACATCCGAGTTATGGAGTTTCTAGAACCTCTTTTTGAGGATTTTTTTTGGAGGGATTATGCTTATAGTCACTTTAGAGACTTTATTGTACTCAATTCTCATTATGCTTTTGCAGAAGTTAGTGACTTTCCAATCCTTCTCAGACTAGCAGACTTTTGTAACTCTTTGGGCATGGAATACAGTGAATGCCTTATTTATTTTAGGTAATGAGATTCTTGCCTACTTGTTCTTGTAGATTTTTGTGTGTTAGGTGATTGATCAGGTTATTAGTGAGATTTTCTCATTTTTTCCTCTTAACCTTGTCTCATAAGTTACACCTTTTATGCAAATTGTAAGCTAATGCAGGTTGTTAATTGTGTCAAAAGGTGTGAATACCTTTCAGTTGTGAAGATGGTATTCCTTTTGTTAGTTATTCCATTCAGACCCTTTAGTGAAATAATTATGCAAAAAGCTTACTGTAACAGGTTGTGCAAATTTAATTTCTGTCAGATTGAACTAAGTGTTAAGTTTTATTTTCCTTTGTCTCTTTTTAAGTTGGACGTATCAATTCATAGTTTTCTTTCAGTCTTAGGTTTTACATTTCTAAGTTATCTTCCTTTCGCTTTTCTTCATAAGTTAGTAGTTTTAGAGTGATAACCAGCTAGGAGCCGGCCTTATCCAGAGGTTCATTTCAACTTTAGGTGACCAATAGCCTTGAAATGATCCCATGTTTCTCCAAAAAGCTTAGTTTTCATAACTTTACATAGGGTGCATTTCTAAAAGTTAACATTTAGCAAGAGGAATAAGTCCTCCATGCTTTTCTTACAATTTAGTGATCGCATTAATATCTTCTGCAATGATTACTTTTACATCTCCCAGAGAATGCAAGACAGTTTTGATTTCATCCCACAATCATTTTTTATCCATGGTACCTGAAGGGCCATAAATGTTGAACAACCAGAACTGCATATCGAATTTGGAAACTTCTAATAGCTGCCAGTTTGGATGTTTCTAATGTGAACAAATGGAAACAATCTTTAGGTTCCATAAATTAATGAGACCACCCGAGGCACCTTGGGCTGAAGAATGTATGGAATCCCACATCGACCATTTTTTAACAGTATCCTCAAAAGTTTGAACTGAAGTTTTGGTCTCTTGTAAAATGACAACATGCACCCCACAAGCATCAATTTGACACTTGATGTGGGATCTTTTGTCAGGAGCATTAATGCCCCTGACATTCCATGTAAGGATCCTCATTGTTCTCAAGGAGAGCAACAAGCTCTCCTCGATCTCTTTTGTGCAGATCTTGACATGGATTGCATAATTGTTTTCTGAACCCCTGCATTAATCTCCTTCTACAATTTTTTGACCATAGACTTCCTACCACACTTCTTTGGAGACTTTGAAGCAATCACTTACATAGGGGTTTGTGACAAAGACAAGGTTTGACAATAATCAAACTCTTCCTCGCCTAGATTAAAATATTCAAAAGAATCTACATTCTAAACCTCCTCCTCTCTAAGTTCCTCTAAGTGCACACCAGACTTCTTTGTTGAAAAAGAAGGAAGGATACCTTCCTCAAAACCTATCTCATTAATTATGCTAGAGGCTAACGAAACCAACCATCTTTCAACTAACAAATCTAATTCATCCTTTCCCTCAGACTGAGAGTGAGAAATATGCAACTTACTCGAGGGAGAAGCAATCACAAATACTCCTTCAAACATCAATTTTATTGTGATGACATCTAGATGTTGTTCTGAAAGGATAATTTCTTGGGGAACATAAATATTAAGGGACAAACTTTGAAAACTATTGAATAAAGATTGGAAGCCAGGAAAAAATTTGACAACAATGTGTCATTGTTGACAATTTGGATGGGATGGAAGCTGACTTTGTTCCTTATTTATAGTTGATATGATATGCCCCTTCTTTGTAAACTGGTTAAACTCTTTTACCAGTGGCCTCTCCAAGTGACCAACATTAAGGTCTTGACTTGCTACCCGTTCAAAATCTATAATAGCCTGATCAGAGTTGGTGCCTTTTGTTTGCTTATTAGGTGATGGCCTAGCCTTATTTGACTTCACCATGAAAGGACACTCACCTGATAAGTGATCAATAGTATGACACATAATGCAAAAGCTTGCATCCTCCACTAAGATTTCTTGAACCCAAGTACCATATTTAGAAATTGTGTGTAGATGCTTAGGAATATTTTTGGTTGTATCCATTAATAAACAAACCCTTTCCACCTTAGATGACTCTTTAAAGGACAAAAGGTCATGCTTCAAGAAAATACCTAAACAATTTTCCATGATCTCAATTAGGTTTAATTCCCTATACTCTAGAGGTAGACCTTGCAATTGTATCCAAAAAGGAACAGACTTAATTATAAAGTTAGAGGCCTTAAAATTTGGCTGCCAAGGTTGGATAAACAAACTAGACCTATTATATATCCAGGATTTAACTTTATAAATGGCATCTATATAAGACTTATCTTCAAAGATAACAATGAAAATCCCCTTGGACATATCTAAGTAGAAGATTTGTTTGATCCCAACCCATTCAATAAGTAATAAATCTTCTAATTCTTGAATATCTAAGTTAAGGTTCCAAACCTTACAAACCAGTGTCATGCGACACAAATTTGGGACCTGCGGATGCAAAAATTCCTCTGGGAGCAAAATATTAACAATCCTGCTTTAAATAGGAATGAATTTTACATTCTCAGAGTTGTGGTCTGAAGAGGCCTCAGCTGGAATCTCGTTTTTAACTTATTTCTTCATCCTTTTTTGTCTATGATATGCATTTCTCCTTTTATTTTTCTTTCAAGCCCGCTTGTTATCTTCTTTTGTCGCATTCGTGTATTTCTCCTGGATTGGTGTAGAACTTATCTCTTGTCCTTTCACTTTCCAGCCCCCAAGATCTTCACCATTAGGGTGAGAATGAGAAGCATTCAAATTATTTGGATTGAAAGAAGCTCCTCGTCGACCCTGAAAACATTGTTCCATAGCATTTTGGGTGAAAACCCTAGTTGCGTTATGTGTAGTTTTATGTGGACCCCTACCAATAGGTGTATTAGGGTTTGTGCATGATGATGCTGACTATTTTGAGAATCACCATTGCCATGCAAAGTCATCCTGTTTGATCATTGACTGCCATCCTCCCAAATGTCAAAAGGACTTTGACCTTCTCGTATCAAGCTATAAGGAATCATTTTGCATCTTGCAGGTCGAACATGAAGCTGAGAGTATTGATTCGAGAAACCTTGTCCACCTTCATTATTAAAGAAGCCCTCATTTACAGGATTCTTAAATTCATGTTTCTGAAAACCCTATTCTCCTCCTTTGCTTCCTCTTTTCCAACCATACGATGCCTAAACTGTATCAGACTTTGCAAATGCCTTAAAATCCTCTACATTTTCCTCTGCATGCTCTATATATTCCTTATGATGACTTGCATATGACCAAAATTGCTCATTCAATGCCCTAGATTGTTGTCTATGGTAGAACAACACCTTCTGATTATGAAGAAATGATTTAAGTACATCCATGCAATCTTCATTTTGGTATGTCTACAAATAATTTTGCTGAAAACCCTTTCGATTATCAGAAATGGCTTTTGCCTTTGGATTGAATGGAACTCCTCCAACTCCCCCAACCCTATTTCCCAAAGGGTTATGCATGTAATATGTTCGGATGAAATCGCCTGCACATAAATCAAAACCTGAATGCCTACGTATGTCCAAATTCTTTCCCAAACTGAAACGCTTCCAATTATGCCTTACAAATCTATGCCTAGTCAGATGTGTTCTTGCCCTTGCATGATACTAACCTCCCTTTCCAATGTTAGGATTTTGATGTTGTCAAGGACCATTGACTCTGTCATTTACTGCAAATTGACCATTACTCTATTGTTGCTTTTCCATTTGAAGCATATATGTCCTACTATGTTATCATATGTATCTGAAATTTTGATTCTTGATAAACCAAAAGAAGAGAATTTATTCAAAATACCAAAAATATTGAAATATTTAGAAAACTCCAAAACCATCCATCCCATTTCATTTTCACCCGCAATAAACCTTCATCCCTAATAAATCAATCATCCCCTTCAACCTTTGGTAAAACAAGTAGAAAATAAGTCTCACAAGTCGTAAAGGGAGAACCTAAGTGTCAAAATCTAAAGTCTAGATCATAGGTAAATGAGTCAGTGGAGTTTGTATCAACATCTTATCACACACCTCATCCTAATCAAAACACCTGATCAACATGTCCTAGGATGAATCCTTCCTACGATGGACATCAGCATCAAAAATCACCTTATAAGCTATGCTAGAACTGGCAAGAGATATAGATAACATTGATTGTTTGTCTTTGATATTTTTGTATGATTTATCTCAGTGACCCATTCTAAGGACCTCTCGATGATGTCTCAATGATTTAGAGAGAAAGGAATGGGGCATCAATCATTATCTTTTGTTTGTTGTGATTGTGGGTATTCTTGTAAAATAATCTTGGCACATACTTGCTTAGTTGTGTGTAGAGAAGTTGTTTGGGGTAGATTGTTGGCTATTGCATATGCTTTGGTCCAAGATATTCTAAGCTTCTAAACTACATTCCAATGAGGTTTTTGTATGTCAAGGTGTGAACACAAGCTATCCTATTTGTTTGTAGAGTCAAATTCCATTACACTAGATACAACACCATCTTGGTTATCAATACCTTGATGCATTGTGTCTTTTTGTTATATCAAAAATAAGGAATGATAGAAAATCCCAATCCCAAGATATGAGAAAAATCATCCATCTCATCACCATATCTAATAAAGTCTCGGCGGATCATGGACTTGTTGGACTTATTGAATCAATCTTCAAAATCAATGGTCACATCATCTTATTTCTTCTATCTTCTTTCCATGCTAACCTGGTATCATGATAGTTAACAAAAACATCATCATGAACCCATACTACATCCACAAAATCATTAGCATGCATACATCTCACATTATCACAAGATATCATAATAATGGCAAACATAATCCATTGCATCCTCATCATTTAAGTTGTTTTGAGTAATATAGATTTATTATTCTAAGCATCCTAATACATTACATTGTCACTCATTGCATCCATATCAAAAACATTCATAAACATCCATACTATAAGCATCATCCATATATACATCTATCTACATCCATATCCATATCTGCATCATCGTAACATCATAAATCACATCGAAAAAGTACACAAAAATAAATGCATCCATCCATACATCCTACATATCATCTACATATCATGACATATCATAGCATCCATCCCATAACATATCATCAAAAGATACTAAAAAAGAAGGTAACATAGTCATTGCATTACGTCACATCTCATATACATCACATCATAGGTCATCATCACATATCACATATAACATATATAAAAGAAGTGCATCCATCAAAAATTGCACCCATACATAATTATAACATCACATCATATTATATGCATCCATACATCTATAAAGCATAAAATAAAGCACATCACATATCGAATCTAGATCATCTCATATATATATATCAAAAATGATTGTCATGGTACAATATCTGAATCAGTGTATGAATATAAAATCAAAAGTACAATATCCATGAGGCTATGAAAAATGAGCCCATGAATGTATATCTATATAAATAATCAGACAAATAATTAAAAAGTGTATACAAAACTAGCTTGCCCTAGTGGTTGCTTGACTCACCCCTAACTAATGGTTGATCCTCAACTCTAGGTGGTGCTCTGCTCCTCTAGGAAAAATTGGATCGTCTCATTTCCTGAGGAATATCACGATGATAATGCATACAGTAATAAGGAGCCTCAGTAACTGCCTCTGTACAAATGGAAAAACACTGTCCATCCCTGTGATGCAGCTATCACGGCCTTAATTTGTTGCATTCACCCAATCTCCTAGGCTAGTTGTAATTCTAGTTGTTGTTGCAACTAAACCTCATGGTATCTTTATGTTGTCATGTCATGTAGCTACTGACGTGGTTGATCTCTCTAAGTAGTAAGGGCTTGTATATGTGTATGTGTCTATGCATCTGGTTGTACAGGTGGAGGAGGCGATGGTGCCCTCAAAACCTATCCATCATGCTAACCCGGCTGCTATCCTAGGTCCTCGTGACCCTAATCTGGCTACTGCTACTAGTGCCCATCCCCTGGCACCTGTGCCCTATCTCGATCCTATTGTTGATTCTCATCCTAATCCTGTTGTTGCCCTCAACCTCAACCCTCATCTCAGCCCCCATCTCTACCTCTATCTCTGTCGCCATCTTAGCCTTGACCTCTACCTCTCCCTCTCCCTCTCCCTCTCCCTCTCCCTCTGGGGTATCCTCTCGCTGGATTTGTTAGGAAAGTAGGTGGCCTGAACCATGCATCATAAGCTGAGGTGGTCATCGCATCTGGTAGGCCCTAGTCATAAGCCCATGGTTGGGAAACAAGCTATCTAAAGTCATTGACCACCACTACAAGGTCAATCTTTTCTCCCCATTGCACCTCTCACTAAGATCTATCGAAAAATGCTATGTAATCCTAAGGAGGTATATCCTATACCTCCCCAAACTATCTAACTACACGGTTTGGTAGGTATCGCTCTATCATCATGTGCTCTCTCCCCTGCATATATCGGTTTTGCCGAGCAAAATACAACTGTTGTTGATCATCATACCAAGGTGGAGCCTACAACCATGGCCTTCATTGAAAATGGTCATGTCATCAATAACATGATTTCAATATGATAAACCTGTAGGGCTCGTGTGTTGGAGTGTCATCGACACCTTGTACCTAAAGACGACGGGCTCGTTCTTGTGAATGTTTTCCAAAACCACCAAGGGCCTCAAAACTGCAATATGCTCGTAAGCCCATATATGGAGCAGTGTAGCTCATACTCGTATGCCCCTACCCTCACAATACACTACTCGATGCATTTCATGGTACAAGGAAGCGAGAAGAACTAGACCCCATGCGTACATCATAGTCCTCCTAATCATCCCCTCCCATGCTACTCCCTAATCGAGACTAAAACCTATACCCTATCGGTCTAAGGTAATAACGCCAAAAATTAGTAGCATAATGAATAATTTGAAGATGTGCACCCACCCATAGTATAGATCCAAATCAAACTGAGAGCTCACTAGGATAATTTGTCGTCTATCTAGGAGGGAGCAATATGTGTCTCTCCTGACATCTGTGTCATATATGACATGCTCTCCATGAATCCACAATTGTAATATGCACCACACATTCTCTGATGTAATGGTGGCCTCACCAATGGGTAGGTGACATTAAGAGGTCTCGTTGTGCCACCTCTCAATCAGCATCATCATTATAGCAAGGTGGGCTCGGACCTTGGGCAAGAAAGTGATGAAGCCTAACCCCAGAATACCTAGCCACTCCACATCCTTGTCATCAAAGTCTCTTGTTGCTGCCAAAATGTCAGAATAGTGCTCTCATGACATCAACGATGGAGGATCCTCCTACATGCATCGCACACACAATGTCAATTTGCTAAGAAGTCAAAAAAAGTGATCAAAATTGAAGACTTTATATCCTAAAACCTTAAAAGCGTTGCTAAAATCAATAGCGTCACTCTTTTAAGGGTGCGTCGTTGTATACATTTTGAGGGTGTGTCACCAATTTGGTGATGCGTGTCACTACACTCAATTTTGAATTAGCATTCTTATGCGTCTCTATATCTAAAAACATGGGTGCGCCGGTATTTGGAAAGTGTGTCGCCCATCGCAAGTGAACGACGCTAAACCTAAAAATTCCATGTGTCACTACATTAGAATCACAACACCCTAATCAAATGCATCACCCAACCAAAAAATGGTGGTGCACCACTAGATAGAGGGTGTGTCACTATAAAATCAATAGTGATGCTTTCGATGCATCAATTGCGTCGCTATACAATGGCATGCCTAGAAACCTAATTTTGACCCCCTATTAAATGCACTTAAATATGAAAATCAAGGCAAGTTTTTAGTCACATACCCAGGGTCCTATATCTACTCACCGTTGGTACTCTCAAACCCACTTTGCAAGGTGAAGAGGAAGTGCACGATGAGCCATCTTGCCAAGGTGTCAAAGCTCCAAATGCACAAATCTCTAAAGGTTGAATGCACAAATGAATTGGAAGTGTAACCTTTCTCACCTACTTAAGCCTAAAATTAGGGTTTATTCCCTAATTTAAGCAAGAAGCTAGGTTTTTGGCCTATTTTACCTATTTCCACCTTGCGCAACCTATTTTGAGCCATTTTTTGAAATTTTTAGGTCATTTTTGGCATCCCGAGGCATGTTTTGGCGCCTAAACTTACATTTAACCTTTGTCAAAAAATCAACCCAAAATTCAATTTTTTTCTCTAAATTCTCAAGGACCAGCTTATTCCTTCCATTGGGGCAATAGTGGGGCATCCAAAAAATCAAAAAAAAATATATTTCTTGATTTGAGCAACAATTTTAATCCAAAAAAGTGTCAGTCTTTGAACCAATGTAGTAGGTACCTCGCTTCAAAGAGGGGAAAAATGTAGACACTTAAAAATGTCTTGAATAATATCATGCACTCAAATCAAATATACTAACACCACTTTGTCCTAAAACCCATCCTCTTTTTCACTTAATTAATTAAATTTTCCTAGCTATTTAAATAATTACATCATTTTCATCTATTAACCCGATTAACCTAATTAGGTGAATTCATCCCCTTTCATGCTAACATTTCATCCTATTAAATTGAATAAATCAGATTATTTAATTTAATCCCTAAAGTCCTCTTATTTAATTATATAACCATAAGTTATTTAATTAAATATTGTATCACATCCCCCTTTTCATTAAATCATTTATTTAATGAATATCATATAATTCCCTTAATTTTGCATAATTGAAACTTTATTTAATTATCAAATTACTAATTAGATCTAATCCCCCCACTTGCAAGGGAATATTCCTATGAAATATTCCTTTGCACAATTCAATTTGGTTTTAATTAACTAAATATCTAATTTTCTTCACCCATGAGAATATTCTTTGAGAACATTCTCTTTCTTCACTCATTTGAAAAAGGGAATATTCCTTTTTGAAACAAACTTTCAACAAGACTTCTTGTGCAAGTTTTGAAAGTGTGTTTGTTTGGATGAATGTAAGCCCCTAATTAAATATCATCTTGCATCCCCAACCCTTGATAGGAATCCATGATCCATGCCTCCATCTTCCTTCCATTCTAACTGTTGATTGATCCTTTTGATCTTGACCATTAATTTTATTTTTCCTATTCTATAAATAGAGCTTGCCTCTATTGAATAGGGATCCATCTTTTAAGAGAGAACTTATTCTGTTAAAATAAATTTCATCTTGCACTCACATTTTATGTTTTAAAAGGAATTTTAGGTTAATTTCTTGCATCATACTAGCTTAGCTTCCATTAATGGCCTCCATGGTAACATAGGTTCATCCATTTAGCATGTTTTGAAATTAGGGTTTTAGTATTTTGAGCTTAAACTTAATTTAGAATAGCTTTGCATACACCCATATCAATTATCATAGCATTTATCATGTTAAATTAGCTTGTATCAGGTTAGTTTAGCTTTAAAATCATGTTTTCATACACATCTCTCATCGGTTTCGTTGATTCTCTTCAATAGAATCGATTGAAACAAGCTCATTATCTAAGGGATTGGGAAAGGGTCACCATTCCACATCAATTCGATACCACTCCCCCAATAGGATAAGTTTCAATGGATTAGAATAGGTGTTTTTGAAGCTTTCATATTTTAATATGTTAGTTTTAATGGATTCTTAGTTTAGTTTACATTGAAAGATCTTATTGTGACCGATGCATAGTGGCTTAATTATACTTTGAATCCTCATGGATCAAGTGTAGTTATCCCATACTACATCATTGATCACATCAACTATCTATTGTTTGTGTAGATAATAGTCCACAACTCCATTTGTTGTTTGAACAGTGCATTGGATAAAATGCCCATATTCAAATTTTGTGTCAGTTGCACATGTTGTGCATCATGCAACATCATTATTTGATGTTTGTGTTAAAAAATCCTTTGTTTACATGATGTGCAAAATGGTTTGTATGGGGGCAAGTGGACATTTTAGGCCTCAGTGTTCCAATCACCTGGAATGGTAATGTAGATGTAATTAGTGACAAATTACAAGAATGCAATTTCAGAACTTTTTAGAGAAGTTACAAACATCACAATATAAGGGCATACATGACAAGTTCTTTGAATCAGAAGCCTATACTATTATGTGAACCATAAATGTTTTAGGTGTTTACTTCCATGCTTGAGGACTTAAGTGGTTCTAGCCTGAAGCTTTTGTGGATGCATCATTGAGTTCGTCAATGAAGCTAGACTACGTTGATTTCATTAGACTTGGGCCTTTTGCCCTAGAACAAACAATATTCTTGAACAATATGAATGGGGTTTTTGTTGATGCTAGGATCAATTGAAGTGTGGCATAGAGCCTTGCATGGCTGTTGGGAACTATAAGCTATAAAAAAATTTTAAAAAATAGATAAAAAATTCCAAGGAAAATTAGTTTAAGAATTATATGGCACTAAACTAGATTAGAAATTGTATGCTCTAAAATGCGTACATTAATTTAATCAAAAGGAGACTATTAAAATGTAAATGTTGTTAATGTAGAAAAACATTCTATAAGAAAGTACAATGATTGTGCAAAACATCTTATAATAGCCAAATCATCTTGGGACTCTCCATCTTTAACTTGCAGCTCATATTGTATTGGCGCTTGATGGTGACTAGTAACAACAACGCCAATTGTTCCAATAGAGTAGTTGTTGTTTGATTGAATGAGTTGCGAGATGGTTGTGTCGGGAATCAGTCTACGTTCCTTATAGACTTTGTCAATGGATTGAATGGTGCTTTGAGGGGTTAATACAAGGGAATGATCAACATCTCACCTTTCATATTGTGTTTTCTTTCTAATGAAAAATTTATGAAACACACACTTGTATGAGGCAACAACTACAGCAAAAATGTGTCAATTAGTTTGTTGTTAATATTTACAGTGATTGTCATTTGGCCATGGCTATCAACCAAATCAACATGCACAATTTTTGCTTTTGGTGGTGATCTAGGATTTCTGGTAATAGCGGGGCCATAAATGGCTAAAATATCTCCTTCAAATGCTAAAGTTAATTGTTTTGTGCATATTTCAAGGACGCTTGAAGGTTGTACAGTTTATGCCTTCAATCTATACATTGCAATTTGAGTAATGATGGAAATTAAATGGACACTTAAGCATACACAAATTCAAGCTATATATGACACAAATGGGATACAACACTTGCCTCTTTTATTCTTGTTTGTCATTTGACTGATTCATTTTGTGTTGTGTAGGAAATGTGGTTGATGTCTTGCAAGTGTTACTGGAAATATATGCAATGAGATGTTTGTGTCAAGAATGGATTAAAACAAATTGAAAAGAAAATATTAATGAGATCTAATATGGTTTTGAACTTCGTTGGTGTCAACTGTTATGCATTTACCTATTTGCAGATGGTTGAATGTTATGTCGCAGGTTGGAAAATGTTAAGATATATGTTCTATGAACTACTAAGAGATGTGCACCCTACAACCATCAATTTAAAAATTTCATATCCATAGAATATATGTTATATGGATTTGTTTCAAGTTAGTTTTATGGTGCATAACAATTTTGACTTTGTGATTTGTTTGTAATGAAGAAATGTATGGTGTGCAAAGTTGTAGTAATACTTTGCATAATAACACGCTTGTTTCAAAATAGTTTATCTAGTCATTTGCAAGAGCATAATCATGCAAGATATCTCCAAGAGTATGATTGGTAGTGTTCTCCCACAATAATAGCCAAAGCTAAAATATGCATGGGTAGAAAATACAAGGAGTGACATAGGAATCTTATAGCAACTATAGTGGACAATATAAATGACAAATCAGATAGTACTCAGTAGAAGCCATAGAATCAATTTTAAAAGTTCATATACATATATTAAATATTATCTAGATATGCTTGAAGATGGTTTTGTAATCCATAACAATCTTGACTTTGTAATTTGTTTGTAATGAAGAAAGATATAATGTGCAAAGGTTTAGTAATATTATGGATGATAATAGACCTATTTTGAAACAGATATATAGTCATTTGCAATAGCATAATCATATGAGAAGATTACAAGAGCATGACTGGCAGTCCTCACTAGGAAGAATAGAAAAGTTGAGATCTGCATAAGTAGAACAGTGGAAAAATAACTATTATGATTAGAGGCATGACCAACATGAAGAACAATTAATCCAACAATTCTTTTATACTTAACAAAAATTGCACATTGGTTACTTGTAGCAATGAGGAGAAATGATAATAGCACGCTGCAGAGAGAATGTTGATAGTAAACAGTTGCACTTGTAAAACTGTACACTATATTATCCAAATGACTATATAATAGCATTGAAGCTGGTGTGAATACATGGCAACAAGTGCTAAGAGATTAAAATTATATTCCCTAGGACTAGAACTGAAGGGATATTGCAAAGTGGTTTGACCAATATGTATCTAGTATTGTGAACTTGATAGTAGCAATTTTGATGCCATGTATCCAAAAGTGATCCAATAGACTACCTCCATGTGTTGTTGGCTTGTCAACAATCAGTGATAGTTTGTGTTGTTGTATAAATTTGAGAAGAAGGGCTTTTTTTCTTGTGGATTTTAACATGCCAATGTTAAAGTCTCCAGCAATAATCAATTTTGAATTTGGTGGCAATGAGGTAACAACGATTTGTATCAAATTAAAAAGATCATGAATGGGCGTGTTTGGTGTTAAGTACAAATTTATGATGTGCATAGTAATGTGCACATGCAATAGGTCAATGGTTATTGATTATAGATATTTTTTCAAAAAACTATGAAAGTTTTGCAATGGAACTATTTTCCTACAACATGTTAATAAGCCATGAATACCTATTGCAGTATAGAAATTGGATGTTTTGTCAAGGAAGCCAATATGGTCAAGCACACTGTGTTTGGTTTCTTGGAAGCAAAGGGTAGTTTCTTGGAGCATATCATGGTCATGGGATATTTCTTGTGTGTGCAATGCAAAGCTACATGTATTCAAAGAGCATATAGTAAAATGACTTGGAGAGACAGATAAAAGGCTATGCTCTACTTTCCACTACATCAAGGCCATCAGGTGTTGCATTTTTCCATTTACTTTTTCTCAGACTTTCAATTTTTGTTCTTGCAGTTTATGCATGAGATACAGTGACTCAATGTTTCTTACACATGATAAGGTAGTGTACACAAGACTATGTTGATAGACCTTACACGGGTCAAAAGCAATTGTATCCATTGTGAGAACTTGTGCTCTATGAATAGTTCGTGTGCATGCAAGTTGCAAAGGAAATTGTGCTTGAGTGACTGTTTTTGTAGCTATCTTGAATTTTCTAATGATTCTCGTTATAGGTGTCCAAGAAGCCATAATACAATTTGTGTATAGACTTTGCATTCTTTGTCAACACAATTTTCCAACAATAGAATCATTAAATTCTATCCAAACAATGTCTTCTTGGTTGGTTGTATGCAATTTGAAGATGCCATCTACACCATTGACCAAACCATCTTGTGTATCAATGTTTCCAGCTATCAATTCAACCAATATTTTTCTTGAGCAGAATTGTGCCAGGTAATGATGATTTCTGAGGTTGAAATTGAATGCTATCAATTTTTTGTGTCTTCTTTATCAATCACTTGTAAAACATAAAGCTTTGTTGATAAGTAGTCTAGCATTTTTTTGTTGTGCATGTCAATTTTTGTATTTCTATGAAACAAGTATGGAAATCGTGGATAATTTGGAGGTGTCTTATAGAATGTTGCATTCAAGTAGCCAATGTCTTGATTGGTTTATTGACCAATCCTAGCACAATTAAGTATGGAAATGAAAATGTTGATATGTTTGTCTAATTAAACTATGCAATTCGAAGCACTTGACATTGTCGATCCAAAACGTATATGGCATTTTCTCCTTATCTATTATTGGTTCTTTGAATATCCAAGTATCGCACATAGGCTTTCTTGGTAGAAGTCACCACAAAATATGATATCTATGTTTCCAAAAGGTGTTGTTGGTGTGTGCTTGATTTGATGAAGTCTTATGTCAATGTTGTTTTAGCATTTTTGAACCAATCAATGAGACTTCATAAATAAGAAGAATTTATAATTGGTCTAATTTTTTTCTTAAGCCATTAGTTTGTTTGAATCCAGAGGTAGCGTTTTTCAAGAATTGCATGGAAATCAGAAGATTAAATGTGCAGTAATGTCACCTACATTGAATGTGGCTTTTCCTGTTGAAGCAACAATAATGCCTTTAGGCTTGAGTAGATCATTGTCTAGCTATTTATCATAGTGCCAGATCATTGCTTTGAAAAATGATTTTGCTGTGAAGGTCTTTCATGTGCTAGCTCTGCCTATCAAGAACAAGTACAATGGTTTTTTCAGAGCAAGTCTTTTTTTCATTAGTATGTCCTTTACTATTGATTGTTGTTCTTTGTTCAATTGTCTTCATAGTTTGTAGTATTCTTCGTTTCTTAGTAGAAATAGATGTGCAATCTCTGAGAATAGTTTTTTGCAGATAGAATCGTTGAGCTTTGCATTCTTCATATGGTTCAAGTCACTTATGATGTCATACTTTTCCATGGCATTCTCCTATTTGTCTCTATCGATTTCATCTGCAAGTTCTATTGTTGGGAAGTTATCATTTTCAACTTTAGTGGAGGCTTCATCAATGTCGCCCCATTTAGAAACAATTTGTGCAGTGAATATCTTTTCGATATTTGCAACATGATTTTTTTGCATTGAATGTTGCACTCCATGTTTCATATCCAGTCAATAAGGTTTGCTCAGTAGATCTAAAAGGACCATACAACATAATTTTTTCTCTACAATAAATCCCAGGGTCAATATGCAGATTGTATCTTACATAGTGAATGATTTGTGGAGTTGCTCTTTTTGTAGTTGTCTAGGGTTACTTGAGTAAAAAGTGGCATATTCAGCCAATGAAAAGCTATCAACAGCTTTTGGTCGTTGTGTGTATTTTTCTATTATAGAGGCACACATGATGTTTTCATAATCATCTTGCTCTTTTTCCAATAGCTTATGGCTTTTAACATGTAGACTCTTCTTTCTAATGTAGTATTGATGAAAACAATTTCCCTTGAGAATTTACACAATGGAAATGAGAGAATGATATGAACAGCTTGACGATTGGACATTTGTTGATATTTAAGCAATGTGTTGCCAAGCTTCCATATAAATTGCACCTTTCCATCTTAAGCAACAATGCATTGTTGCCACAATTTTTGAAATGCAAGAGACAATGTTCAATCTTGTTTCATCATATATGAGCTACAGTAAGATGGAGTAGCATATGCATCTAAAATAAATTGCGTATTTGTATTTGCATACCATAGTTTGGGTACTTTCTTTGTAAAGGCATTTATCCAAATGTCAGACTTTTTAGCATGACAATTTTGTGTGACAATGTTGATCGAAGCATTATAATGTAGTCATTTTCATCCATTTTTAATTCATGCAAGAAACTTTGAAACAAAAATCCCTTCGTGTAATGTTTGTTTTCCAGTTGCTTAAAAAAAATATTTGCTTTCTCCTTGATTGTAGCATCAGGCACCAAAAGTGATTCTAAAATTATTATTTTTCTCATTGGAGGCAAGGGGAAACTAAATCTACAACATGAGTTTTTGTATTTCTTGCAACTCTTTGTATGGTGATGCATTTTCATTTTGGCAAGGTTTGAATCAAGTAGCAATGAGTCACATGAAATATAATTTTCCACAAAGCTTTCTATTTTATTATTTGAGCAATTTCCATATACAAGTACATCTTTTATCCATAGAAAAAAATGAACATGCTCATTGCCTTAGTTTTGGAAAAAAATTTCAAAAGAATAGTCTATGACTTGGCCAAAGAGCTCATGGTTTTTTAGCATCATTTTCTGGAATGTCTTGACCCTATGGTTGAAATAATGACTACAAAGCATTAGATTTGTTCTGATTTCAAAATCCAAGTCCCTATCTTCTATAGTTTCATTACACTTGGATTGTTGCGAAATAGATATTTGGTGCAAAGCTTTGCACAATGACTCCCATAAATGCTCAACACTTGTTAATGTTACAAAAAAAATTGGAGGTCCCAATTGTCTTATCATTGCAAATATGTTTTTTTAGTGTTTTCTAGATAATCTGGCTAGGTACGAATGCTTTTTAATGTTTTATAGCCCAATGGAGATCTTAATATTTTCTCAAGCTTTGTTGGATTGCGCACATCTTTTGCAAGCAATTTTTCACCTTTCAATTCAATTTTTCATATGCAAATCCATGCCAATGAGGATAATTGGTGAATAATAATTTTAATAGCTTTAAAAAATATGTTTGTTATGTGTGTTGCAAAGTCATTGTCTTTATGCATAAGCTCTCATCTTGTTATTTTTTGGTATGTCAAATTTTTAGTAATGTCACTTGTCGAGTCGACCCATAAAACAAAGTTGAGAAGTTCATCTCCTTTGCATGCATGTCTTGGAAAATACCAAGAGGTTTAAACCCTTCTAATGGTGCAATTTCAATGATTCTTGTGTCAAGCTCTTTGATTGACTATGTTTCATTAAACCAATGTATAACTTATTCAGTTATTGATTCTTCATCATCTTCAGATGTATCATCTTGCATACTTTCTTTTGTTTTAAAATTTGTTTGCATTTGCTTTGTCTTCTTTGTCAGTGGGTCATGCCACTCTCTATTTATAGAGATGTTCTCTTTTGTGTACAATGGTGTTTTGGATAGTGCAATCAAATCATTCATGACTATATCAGGTCTAACATTTCCTTGTGCATATTCATTATCGTATTCTAGCTTTTGTTTCAATCTAACTGCTACTGTTGTGGTTTCATTTGGTTGCCTAGGCAATGCTTGTTTCACTTTATCGAAATCTATAGGAACATTGATGATTGTCCCAATCAAGCCATATTGTGCTCATTTATATCCTAATTTCTTGATTTGTGCAAAAGATATGCGCAAAGACACAAGCCTTTCCTCTAGAGTAGTCAAAGAGTGAACAATATCTATTCATGCATTTTTCAATATTCTTGAAGGCATGGCAAAATATGGGGTCTTACTATCTAATGTGTCTTTTATTCATTATTTGCTACGCCCTTAATATTGGTGTACATCGGGTTATAAATAGTCGGCTTGTGGCTATCTTAACTCCTAATTAAGTCAACCTTAGACTTGTATAGGGTTATCTAAGTCGGCCTAGGTGATATACTAGGCATAAATAGGTATATATAGGAGGTTGTGAGTCTTATTTGATCATCATGTTAAGTATTGTGTTCTTAGTGAAGACTATTGGAGGTATCCCCCTTGAAGTGGATTAGGAGGTTTCCCCCTTGAAGTTGCATATTATTATCAAGTATTTGAAGCATATTTCATATTGTATTCTTCTTGTGCAAGTTATTTCATTACAAGTAGTATCAGAGCATGATCTTGGCACCATAAAGGCAAGGTTTTTACTCAATATTAAAGGCGATTTTTGGAAGAGCATATCTTTCAAATTTTAGCGAATTTTTTTCTAATTTTTAAAGGGTTTTTGAAGAATATTAAAGAAGCTACGGTCCATATTTCAAAGGAATTGGAGCAGAATTGAGCGAATTATTGTAGAATTAGGGTTTCTACATAATTTATTTAGAATCTGCACATATCTCAAATCCTCTTGAATTGGAGCCTAATTTTTAGTGGGTTTTTGGAGGCATACTATAGGAGCCTACAATAAAACATTTAAAGAAATTGGATCGCAAATAAGCCAATTATTGAAAAATTAGGGTTTTCATAAATATCACTCTCAGGGCTGCAAATCTACTCATTTCTTGGAGATTTTTCTAGGTGAGAGGTATTTTGGCCCTAGTACATTACAGTCAAAATTTCAGAAAATTTAAATTTCATTTGTGTGATTTATTTCAAAATTATTTGTTCCCATCATGATGGGGCCTGCAACAAGGGGTAAAGAGAATGTTGTCACACCAAGGAAGACTCCTGATAAGGGTGGGGTAACAATAGAGGGTATTAATCCTAATGAGGAAATAAATAAGGTTAAGGAAGAAATTTACTCAATAAAGATGGATGTGTGTGATCTAAGAGGAGATATATTGGATATACAAAGCATGTTAAGCACCTATACGAATGAACCAAGAAAGGATTTTTCAAGCAACCAAGGTGAAACTTTCAGGTCAACTAATATTAACACAAATTTTAATACTCCTATGGGATCTAGTAATTTTTTTCCAAAGGTGCATATGCACAAGTTTGATGGCAAGGATCCTCTAACATGGATAAACCAAATGGAGAATTATTTTGAAGTACATCAAATCCCAAATGGGAAAAAGGTCATGATGGCTTCCCTATATCTAGAACTAGATCAATTCATTTGGTATTGTTAGCTTTGTACTCATCGAAGGAAAAAGGGTCTCACTGTCTCATGGTCAATTTTTACAGAGGAACTCCAAGCACAATATAGCAATAGTGTGATAGACAACTTCTTTAGCCAGCTTGCTAAACTTCAACAAACAAGATCAGTTAAGGATTACATTCATCAATTCCAAAATTTATCCTTAAGAGTGGATACAATTACAAAGGATAACTTGAATGATTTATTCTTGGGTGGTCTCAAGGATCACATTCAACATGAGGTACGCATGTTTAGTCCTAGCTCTATAAATGAGTCATTTACCTTAGCACGCAAGGTAGAGGAGAAGTATTTGATTCCTAAGAAGTAAGGGGCTAATGTGACAAGAGAGAAAGGATATTCAACACCTTCTCTTCCTAAACCTACTAGTTTGACTCCACAACAAATTGAGGAGAAAAGAGCAAAAGGGTTGTGTTTCAATTGTGATAGAAAATATAGTCAACGACTTAAATGTAGTGAAAAGAAATTGTTCTATATTGAAGGGCCAAGTGAGGAAGAAGAGGAGGAAACCATATTAGAGGATGAAAAGGAGTCAACTGAGGAATCAAATGATTCTCAACCAATCATTTCTTGTCATGCACTCTCAGGTTTCAGTGCTCCACAAACTCTCAAGGTAGTGGGGTTCTTAAAGAAGCAGAAATTAATAGTGTTGATTGACTCAAGTAGTACTCATAATTTCATCAACAAAAATTTGGCTACTCATTTAAATATTTTTATATATCCAGCTCCAAAGTTTCAAGTTTTGATTGCAGATGGTGGTACAATTAGTTGTTCGAGGAAGTGTCATAGTATTAAATTATCCATGGGAGATTGTCAACTTGATACCCCAATGTATGCGATATCCATGGGTGCAGCAAATATTGTTTTGGGAGTACAATGGCTTACTACATTGGGAACAATCAAGATGAACTTCCAAGAACTATTCATGAGATTTCAATCAGAAGGAAAGGTAGTAGAGCTAAGGGGGTTGAAGGAAAAGTCACCACAGTTGGTTAGCTCTCATCAAATGCAAAAGTTTCTTAAGAAAGGAGTGGATGGATTTATGGCACATCTATGTTCATTAGAAATCTCTCAATCTAATGCTCCTACTCATCCATATTTACAAGCAATAATTGATCATCACTCGGTTGTTCTTGGAGAAATGCCTAGGACTTCCTCCTAAAAGGGATCATGATCATGAAATACAACTAGTTCTAGGGAGCCAACCACTGAACATCAGACCTTATAGGTACCCACACATACAAAAAAGTGAGATAGAAAAAATTGTTGAGGAGATGCTAGAGGCAGGAATTATCAGGCATAGCCAAAGTGCTTACTCCTCTCCGGTGGTGATGGTACATAAGAAGGATGAAACTTGGTGCATGTGTCCAGATTATAGAGTTCTCAACATGTACATCATTAAAGATAAGTTCCCTATTCCAATTATTGATGATTTGTTAGATGAATTGAATGGAGCTATGTATTTTACCAAGTTGGATCTTAGATCTGGTTATCACCAAATTCGGATTAAGGAGGAAGATATTTGTAAGACAGTGTTTCAGACTCATGAGGGTCATTATGAATTTTTGGTGATGCCATTTGATCTTACCAATGTGCCATCTACATTCCAAAGTTTGATGAATTCCATTTTTAAGTTCTTGAGAAAGTTTGTATTAGTGTTCTTTGATGATATATTGATTTATAGCAAGACTTGGGAAGAACATTTGCAACATGTAGATCAAGCATTACAAATACTTGAAGATCATCAACTCTATGCTAAGCCATCCAAGTGTGCTTTTGGTCTTAAGGAGGTGGAGTATTTGGGACACATAGTTTCACATGAAGGAGTAAAGGTGGACCCTAACAAAATTAAGGCTATCATGGAATGGCCTATTCCAAAAACCATTAAGAAACTGAGGGGTTTCTTGGGATTGACAGGGTACTACAAAATATTTGTGAAGAATTATGGTTGTATAGCAACACCCCTCACCACTCTATTGAAGAAGGATTATTTTCATTGGAATGAGTCCACTAATGCAACATTTCAAAGATTGAAGGAGGCTATGTGTACAACTCCAGTGCTTGCCACTCCTAACTTCACCAAGGAATTCATTATGGAATGTGATGCTTCTAGAAATGGGATAGGAGAAATTCTTATACAAGAAGGTTGACCAATTACATTTGAGAGTCGCCAATTAAAGGTTAAGAATCAGCTAAAACCTATTTATGAGAAGGAAATGCTAGCAATCCTTCATGCAATTAAACAATGGAGGCCTTATCTAATGGGTAGACACTTCAAGGTTAAGACAGATCATGATAACCTAAAATATTTTTTGGAACAAAGATTATCTTCTGAAGAACAATAAAAATGGGTCACTAAGATGTTAGGATATGACTTTGAGATTGTATATAAGAAATGAAAGGAAAATATTGTGGCAGATGCACTTTCTAGGAAGAATGAGAAAGATGAAGGCTTATTGTGTTCTCTTTCAATATTACAAGAAAATTGGGTGGAAGAAGCCAAAGTAGAGTGGAAAAATGATATTACGACAAGTAATCTCATCCAACAATTAAAAAGTGATCCTAGTAGTTCAGACAAGTTTTGTTGGAAGGGAGATACTCTTTGGTATAAAGTGTGCTTTTATATTTGCAAGAATTCCACTCTTAAACAAAAGATACTCACATAACTACATGAGTCTCTAGTTGGTGGTCATTCAGGATTTTTGAAGACATATCATCGAGTCAAGCTAGATTTTTTTTGGGAAGGGCTAAAAGGTGACGTTCAAAAAATTTTGGCTGAATGTTTGGTTTGTCAAAGGAATAAAGGGGAGATGATTAGGACACCAGGTCTCTTGCAGCCCTTATTTATTCCTAGCTAGCATTGGGAAGAGATATTCATGGACTTCATCACAAGGCTTCCCAAATCCAAAGGTCATAATGTCATCATAGTAGTAGTTGATCGCCTCACTAAATATGGTCATTTCATTGCATTATCGCATCCTTTTACAACAAGTATAGTGGCAAAAGTTTTTTTGGAGAATATTCAAAAGCTACACGGTACACCTAAGGTTATTGTCAGTGATCGTGATCCTATCTTCACTAATCACTTTTGGAAAGATTTATTCTCATGTTTGGGTACTCAATTGGCTCATAGCTCTTCATACCACCCTCAATCAGATGGGAAAACTAAGGTTGTTAATAAGTGTTTGGAAGGATATCTACGTTGTTTCACTTCAGAGAAATAGTCTCAATGGGTAGATTGGCTACCACTTGCAGAATGGTGGTATAACACTTCTTTTCATAGCTCATCAAAAATGTCTCCATTTTTGGCGCTTTATGGATATCATCCTCCTTCCATCACATCATCATTAAAGGTGTCATCAAGATTTCAGGCAGTAGAGGACCACTTGCTTCATCAACAACAAGTACTTTTAGGACTCAAGGATAATTTAGCTATGGCACAAAATAGAATGAAACAACAGGTAGACCAATATTGTAGTGAAAAAAGTTTTGAAGTTGGCGATTGGGTCTTCTTGAGATTGCAGCCTTAAAAGAAAATCTCACGAAAGCAACAAAAAAAGAATAATAAATTGTCACCAAGGTATTATGGGCCATACCAAATCATGCAAAGGATTGGTAGTGTTTCCTACAAGCTTGAGTTGCCACCAACAACAAAGATACATCTATTTTTTCATGTCTCTTGTTTGAAGAAGGTAATTGGGCATAATATTCCAACTCAAATAGCACTACCAGAGCTCAATGAAGAAGGAAGAATAATTTTGGAATCAGAGTGCATTCGTCAAACATGCACGAAGAAGTTGAGGAATAGAACTCTCACTGAGTATCTCATCCAAAGGAAGAATTTACTATTTGAAGATGCCACATGGGAGGATGAGGAATTCATTCAAAAGAATCCACACTTGATTAGCATTGAGGACAATGCTTCTTTGAAGAGGGGGGGCATGCTACACCCTTAATATTGGTGTACATCGGGTTATGAATAGCCGGCTTGTGGCTATCTTAACTCCTATTAAGTCATATTATCATTATTATTTAGTTGTTTAGGTTGGCTTTAGACTTATATAGGGTTATCTAAGTCGTCCTAGGTGATATACTAGGCATAAATAGGTATATATAGGAGGTTGTGAGTCTTATTTGATCATCATGTTAAGTATTGTGTTCTTAGTGAAGACTATTGGAGATTTCCCCCTCGAAGTGGATTAGGAGGTTTCCCCCTCAAAGTGGCATATTATTATCAAGTATTTGAAGCATATTTCATATTATATTCTTCTTGTGCAAGTTATTTCATTACATTGTTTGCAAATGGGCTGCCCTGTTTCTATTTTTTTCATCCAACTGAGTACAAAGCAAGGACAAAGATTTTACAAGAGCAACATCAACTTTACGAATGTTGTGATGGAAATAAAGCATATCACAAAGAGATCATGGTTTAGTGGGTGTTTCATTTATCATTTGCAAGTATGACTTAATAGATTTTTGGATTGTATTGTTTTTTGTGCATATGCATATTGCTTTTGTTGGTTGCTAAGTAGTGTTTATCTTCTAGACCATAAAATATTTATATGGTGTATGTTTCAATTTTGGAAAATGTAAAGCATGAGGCTTTTGTGCACTCCGCATTTGTTTTTTCAAAGAGCATAATGATTATTGTTGTGTTGGATTCTGGCAAGGATCACACAATTGAATTTTACTTTCCATATGCATATCGTAATGTGTTTGTGCACTACGTATTTGTTTTTTAAAGAATTTATTGATTGTTGACACACTATATTTGGGGTAGCCTTGTTAGAATGAATTATTCTTGTTATCTATGGGACATTTGCATCAGACACTTGCGCATTGAGGATTTTCACTTTTGGAGAGTGTAATGTCTCATGTGATTTTAACTTTCTTTTAGTTGGTGTATGTATTGTTGTGGTTGTTTGTTTTTTTATGAGAACTAATTATATTATTTATTATTTTTGATTCAAAAGTGTTTGACATATGTTGAACACAAAGTGGATCCTTGATATGGATGTTGTGAGTCAATTGTTCTTTTTGTTGAAGTGGTTCATAATGACAATGCCCCAAGCTACTTGCAAAGCGAATTAAGTTTAATTTTTTTTTGGCTTCATGCAATTAGAGTATGTTTTGGCCCTGGTCTATAGAGATGCTTTTCATAACTGTATTGTTGCAGCAAACGTGTGGGACAACCATAGTGCACAATATTTAGACCCTTCAAGATGACTTTGCACATATGGTATTCCAATCCTAGAAACCAATGATTGTAACTACAATAGATGAGTGTTGCTTCCTATGCTAGATTTATCAAAAGTTCCAAAACAATCCAATACATACTTGTTTTCAACTGCCAATACATTCACAAATGATTGTTCCATAAACAATCACAAAGCAACTAGATCAAATTATTCAGCAAGCAAAAAAACTATAGCAGCAAACTGTTGGAAAATGTGCCTCAACTTGTTGGCTTGGAATTTCCCTTAATCAGCCTAAATGTCATGCGATCACTGAAAACTAGAAATTTGGAATCACCGATCGAGAGTTGTGAATTTTTTGAAACCTCCAACTTACCGACCGCAAAGACAAGTCGATCACAAGATCGTGAAAAGTTAGAACTTTGGAACTTCATGTCGGGAGTTGTGAAGTTTTGGAAACCTTCAGATTACAGATAGTTGTGGTGATTGGCCAACAGTGATGACATAGACATCATGTTGGTAGTGTATTGTGTTCTCCCCGCTAGCCCCACAGTGCTTTGGTGGGACTCGGTTGATACCTTGCGGGGTGTGCAGGCATTGGCTTGTAAGTGGTGACTTGGAGGTCATGGTGGTAGTGGGGACCATGATGATGTGATGTTATATATATCGATCAATAGTTGTGATTAAAACAATCCAACGGTGTTATTAACCCCACACCCCTTGTGGTGGGTCCTAACAGACTCCTGCAAGGTGTGTGGGATTGGCTAAGCAGTGTACAGTGGATGAACAGGTTGACTCAATAACTCGTAGGGAATAATGTCATGATGGGACTCAGATAGTGCCAGGTTGGAGACCAGTGATTGGTTGTTGATTGTTGATGGATTGAATGGCGATTACTTGGCAACTTATATGGATGTCGTAATAAGTTTGACGTGGTTGCAAGAGTTACATGTTTGTGACGATTTATGTATAGTTGGAATGGTTGGTTTTCTGGAACCAAAGCAACCATGGTTGGATGTCAAATATATATTGTAACACTCTAAAATGAGTTGGGGTTGGTTGATTGGGTTCAATTGATTGTTGTTCTACATTATATGCTTACAAGCATTATAACAGTGTGAGAGAACAAAGCTATATTTAGAATCTGTGTATGAGGTTGATCAGAGAAATGTAATGTTGTTGAAGTTGATATTGTGAATTAACATCTTGGAGCATAAGTTTGTAACTCTCTATGTAAACATTTTTGCTATAATACAAAGTGACTTTGCTTGGTGTGTGGGTTTTTCTCCTGTAAGGGTTTTCCCACGTAAAATGGTGTTCAATTCTATGTATATTATTTAAATTATCTATTCTCATGTTTTGTTAATGTGCATCTTGATGATTGTAATTCGAATTTAGTGAAATTTTCCCCACTTCTTTCCTGAGAATTTTGCATTTGGAAGGCATTTTCGCACTAAGCTTTCCTTACAAGTGGTATCAGAGCCTGGCTAGTTGTGTTATCCTTGTGGGTAGGGCTGGTTTTTTGTGTTGATTTTGTTTAGTGGGAGTCTTACAGAGAAAATTGATTGTCTTGACTACAGATTAAGATGGCAAGCACATCAAAAAGAGTAGAAATTGAAAAGTTCAATGGTGGCAATTTTGAGTTGTGGAAACTCAAAATGGAAGACCTATTGGTGGATAGAGATCTCTAGAGTGTTGTGTCTAGAACTAAACCCTTAGGTATGAAGCAAGAATATTGGGACCTCGAAAATAGAAAAGTCAGAGGATTGATAAGACTTTGTTCTCTTAAATGTCCATGAGGAGAAGATTACATCTTCATTATGGAAGAAACTTGGTGATATTTATCAAAAGAAGTCTCTGGTGAATAATTTATTCCTGAGGATGAAGTTATACTCCTTGAAGATAGAGGAAGGTGCATCTATTGCAGACCATCTGAATTCTTTTAATATGATTGCTGCTTAACTGGTGTATGTAGGTGTAAAGATTGATGATGAGGATTGATGTATTCTTTTTTCTGTTCCTTGCCTGACACATGGGACCATCTGGTGATGGCTATTGGAAGAACAACAACCACCTTTAAAATGGAAGATGTGGTTGCTTCGTTATTGTCAAAATAAATGCGAAGGAAATCTTCTAAGATGGCCAAGGAGGCTCTTACTATTTGAGGAAAATCAAAGGATATAAGCAAGAAGAAAGATAAGAAGTCGAGATCCAAATTTGAAGGGAGATCAAAGTCTCTAGGCAAGAAGTCCAAGGTGAAATGCTAGAATTGTGGGAAAAATGGACACGTCCGGAAGGATTGCAAAGAGGAGAAGAAGAACAAAAAAAATAACTCTTCGGATAATGATTCTTCTCAAAGTGATGTAGATGCCTTCATTGCAACCTTGGTGACTCGAACATCAGATGATGTCCGGTTGATTGAATTAGGAGCATCTTTTCACATGACATCTCACAGAGATTGGTTCACGAAGTATGAAAAGTATGATGGTGGAAAGGTGTACCTGGCAAGTGATTCATCTCTTGAAATTGTTGGTCATGGAAGAGTTAGAATCCAATTTCTTGATAGAATAATCAAAGGAATTGATGGTGTAATGCACATACTAGGTTTGGCTCAATTTTGTTTTTGTTAGTAAGTTGATTGATGTTTTCGTGCAAGTTACATTCTCGAGTGGTGGCTGAAAAATGACTAAAGGATCAATGGTGTTGGTCAAGGGTGCACATATAGACACTCTGTACAAGTTGGATGCACGTTTTGTTCAATGTAATAGTGGCTTTGTAAAGTTAGATAAAGTTGCTCACATAGGGAAGGAGAAAAATGTTCCCCTGGGTGCAAACTCTTTGGAGGTGAAACTCCCATAAGAGAAAACCATGCTATGGCATCATAGACTCGGTCACATAGGAGAAAAGGGATTGAAAGCCTTAAAAAATAAAAACTTGGTAGAAGGGATTTTTGATTGTAACCTTGAGTTTTATTTTTGCAAACATTGCATTTATGGAAAGAGACACCGTGTTTCATTTTATTCAAGTCCTTATAAGTCTTTTGGCATACCAGATTATGTTCACTCTGATGTATTTGGTCCAGTGAACATTCCTTCGTTATCTAAGTCTAAATATTATGTTTCTTTTATTGATGATTATTCGAGAAGGGTATTTATGTAAATCCTTAAAAGTAAATCAGAGGTGTTGAGTTGGTTTAAAGATTTTTAAAACTTGGTATAAAATCAGACTGGGAAGAAAATTAAATGATTGAGCATGGATAATGGTAGTGAGTTATGTTTTGCAGATTTTGAGAGGTATTTCAAAGACCATGGGATTAAAAGGCATAAAACTACACCTTACACTCCATAGCAAAATGGAGTTACTGAAAGGTTAAACAAGACGTTGATGGAAAGGGAAAGAAGTATGTTGAGCAGTGTTGGTCTAGAGCAAAATTTCTAGGCTAAAGTTGTGGCTACAACATGTTACTTGATTAATCATTCACCTAGTTTGGCTCTTGTTGAAAAACCACCTATGGAAGCATGATATGGTAAGAAGCCCTCTCTAAGACATATTCATGTCTTTGGCTATTAGGCATATGCATATGTGTTGAATGAGAAAAGATCTAAGTTAGAGAAAAAATCTATTAAATGTGTCTTCATTGGCTATGGTATTGGTGTGAAAGGATACAAGCTTTGGAATCCTATTACTGAGAAGATGTTGTACAATAGAAGTGTAATATTTCATGAGCTGAAACCTTCTGCAGTGGATCTGCAGTCAAAGATGAAAGATGATAAGAAAAAAGAAGTAGTTGAAATTCCTCTAACTCTAGATAAATAGGAACTATGAATTCAAAGTGTACCTGAATTTGAGAGTTATAGCAACTCTGAGAGTTCTGAAGAGGAAGAAGAACCACAACCTCAACCTCAACCTGTGAGGAGGTCTACATGGGAGAAGCAACAACCTAATAGGTATGGATTTTCCATGTTAGATTCTAGTTGTGCCTATGCTTTGATTACTAGCACTGATGAGCCTAGGACTGTGAAGGAGACAATTAATATGTCTAATTCAAATTCCCAGTTGGAAGCCATGAATCAGGAAGTGGCATCATTGAAAAAGAATGAAACCTAGGATTTGGTACCTTTGTCTGAAGGTTGAAAGCATGTTGGTTTTAAATGGGTATTTAAGAATAAAATTGGTTTGGATGGTAGTGTAGAAAATTATAAAGCTAGGTCGGTCACGAAAAGTTATTCCTTGGTGGAGGGAATTGATTATGGAGAAATATTTTCTCTTGTAGCCAAGCTAACATCTATCAGATTTCTATTGTCACTTGCAACTGCATATGACTTATAGGTGGAGTAGATGGATGTGAAGACAATATTTCTTCATGGAGATCTAGAAGAAGAAATTTATATGTCCTAGCCTGAGCACTTCGTTGAAAAAGGTAAAGAAAGTTTGGTTTGCAAGTTAAAAAAATCTCTGTATGGTTTAAAATAATCACCTAGAATGTGGTACCAAAAGTTTGACACATTTGTGTTGTCATTGGGATTTGTAAGATCAAAATCAGATCATTGTGTATACTAAAAAACTAAAAATGATCATTTACTTATTATTGCCCTGTATGTGGATGATACGTTATTGTTTGGGAATAGTAAGGGTATGATTTCTGATCTAAAATCTCAGTTGTCAGCACACAATTTGAAATGAAAGATTTAGGTGCAAAAAGGTATATTATGGGTATGGAAATCAGAAGGGATAGGGGAAGTAGAAAACTTTGGCTCGACCAAAGCAAGTATATTAATTTTGTCCTTGAAAGATTTAGTATGACAGATTGCAAACAGTTAGTTGTTCCAGTGTTGCAAGGAACGAAGCTATCTGTTGAAGATTGTTTGAAGTCTCCTACTAAGATGGAGGACATGACCAAGGTTCCTTATGCATGTGCAGTTGGTAGTTTGATGTACGCAATGGTTTGTACTAGGCTAGACATTTCCCAAGCAATGGGAGTACTTAGTCAGTTTATGGCTAATCTAGGAAGACCACATTGGGATGTTGTGAAGAAAGTTTTCAAATATTTGAAGGGTAATTCAGAGTATGCTTTGTGTTATCATGGCGACCCAGTTGGATCACAAATATCTCTTAGCATCCATGGGTATGTGGATTTTGATTAGGTAGGGGACATTGACAACAAAAGATCCACCAGTGGATACATCTTCATGTTATTTGGTGGTGCAGTTAGTTGGATGATCAAGTGACAAGTTGTAGTAGCTTTATCTACTAATGAGGTGGAGTACATGGTAGCAACATGATGAGCCCAATTTTTGGCATATTTTAGGCTATGTTTTTAGTATCTTTATACCTTTTATTATGCTGAGACAGACATTAAGTAGTAATTACGGAAGTAATACATAGACTTTATGCTTAATATAAAAAAATTATTATGATAAGTCTTTCCATGGTTATTGCTTGATGTTTTATCAGTTTAATGAAGGATGTGTGCCTTGTGACTCTATGAGATACAATTCCTTTCATGCAGCCACTATTGATCACCTTCCTACAGCCATATGTGAAATACTATTTGATCGAAGTCAATACCTAATGAATGTATGAATGAGATAATGGATCATTTAATGAGTTGAATGTGTTGAGCTGACCCTTTGCCATAGGAATAGCTATTAGTCATTGTAGGTACCAATTCTCAAGGAGAGGATTTAGCCTCCACTAGATCAATGTAGGATTGATTCAAAGCAGACCGATTCAGCAGCAAGAAATGAGGAGATAGCTGAGAAGTTATCCGCCATACAAGGGGAGCATTCCAGGAATCCAGCAGAAGGCATCTTGGTGTCACACAAATCCAAGATAGTGGTGCATTAATTCTTTCAAAATGATTTGACTCAGTTCTCTCTCTTGTGTCCACTTCTTCAATGTAAAGTTCGAGATGTAATAAAGGTTTCCCATTTATGTGGGAAAAGGTTAGTTAGTTGTTAGGTTTCAGTTTTAAATAAATAGCTACATTCTCCTTTAGAGAAAGAGCTAGAAGTTTATTGTTGTATTAGCTTTAGTTTCAAGTAATACAGTTGCAAGTTGCAAGTTGTGAGCAATGTACTCTTCAATTTCAATTTAATAAAAGCATTTCATGGAGTTTGTAGTTTAAATTTGTTGTGTACTTGAGGCACTACCTAAGGGGGGCCACTTAGCGACGTTGTCTATCTCTTCCATTTCTACAATTAGAGTAACTATACTTCATTTTCCTAGAACTTCAGCGTGATTGTTCCTGTAGCTGGCAGAATTACAAAGTTGTCAATTGTTCCTGCAGCCACTAGGGACAGAGTAGTTCTTGTCTTCAAAACTGGGTTTAGTTTTCATTTTGAGAAGACTTAGTTAGCTAAAGTTTGTTTCCAGCAATTTCAAGTCTAACGTCCCTGGGTTGACAATTAAATGATGTCCTTTAGTAGATTATAACTGCCAGTTGTGATATCTAATCCCTCAATCTAGGAATATATGTTCCTAGTTATCAACCTACTTAAGGACACTACATTTTTGGCACCGTTGTCGGGGATGGTGTCAAACTAAGAACCTGTTGCAGGCATGGTAGTAGGAGTTTGAATTTCATTCCTAGAATTCAGCTTAGAATTTAGCATTCCAGCATTTTCCATAGTTTAGACTTACTTTTTGCTATATGCTTAGAAGAAGAGATCAATTTGGAAGATTCCTTCCTGGAAGATTAGATACCCAAGAAATTGAACTAGAGCTTTTCCAAGAAGAACCATATTCGGATGTTGGCCAAGACTTAGTTACCTCATCTTCTTCCTTAGAGTTAAGTTTGAACCTGTTTGATGAGCCGGATGACCTTAATCCACTCATTCAGCATCTGAATAATCTGCAAACTTTCAACAATCAGGACCCATATAATAATCCGCTTGCCCTTGCAGTTTATCAACTAGGAGCTAACCCAGGAGGACCACCAAGGATGGCAAAGCCTACTTTTCCATTTCCAATTCCTAACCTACATGACAATAATAACCTTGAGAACATCCTTGCCTCACTACTCCCAAAGTTCTATAGACTTATTATAGAAGGCCCTCATACCTTCTTGTTTGAGTTTGACATCCTTTGTAGGAGTTATGACTACACCACTGATGCACACAAGCTAAAGTTGTTTCCCTCTACCCTAAAGGAGTCAACCTTGAGGTGGTTCATGGGATTGTGTGGCAATACAACAACCGCTTGGGATGTAATGAAGAATTTGTTCTTGGGAAAGTATAAAGAATATTGTAGGGGGAATGATTTGAGAGGAGATGACATCTTCAAGATGTCACAAAAAGAGGATGAAACCTTGGAAGACTATGTGTCAAGGTTTTTGTTCAGTGTGCAGAAAAACACTTAGCACCAGCTGAATGAGGAGTCTCAAAAACTTATCTTTCTAAGAGGAGTTAATGATGCTTGCATGGAGGCACTAGACCTCATGGCCGGAGGAGATATCACCCAAAGCAATTGGGATGATATCAAGAAGATCTATCTCAACTACTCCAGAGCAACTGTGAAGAAAGGCAGAGGGTTTAGATCCTCTATTACAAAAGGAAATGGCTCGGGAGTGTCTAAGGGGGAGATTTCTAATCTCTTGTCTGATTTCAAGCAAGATATCATCAATGATATCGCTACTCAACTGGACATAATGCAAGCTAGGAGGAAGCAAGATGAAGCAGAGGCAACACTAGCTGAATATTGCCCTCACTGCAGACAAAAGAAGAAGGGTTGCAAATGCAAGGCAATGGCTAATTTGGAGGTACAGCATCTTCCCACTGAGTTCAAAACAATAGAATGAGATGAAGAGCTCAACACAGGCCTTGGGCCCCAAGACAAGGTATGCCTCAGGACCCCTTGCAAAATTTTGGTTCATATAATAGTCAATGGTAGAACCAGTACCCTCCAAATTATGGCCCATATTCCCAACCTAATTGGAATAATCCTTGGCCAAATGCTCAGCAAAACCGGTGGCAGCCACCTCAGCAAAATCAATGGCAGCCTCCGCAAGGAAATTGGCAACAGTCTAACCAGTGGAGGGGAGGCCAGAATAGTCAAATCAACCCACCGGTTTCCTTCAACAACCCCAATAGCGGTTAATCATGCCACCTCCTGCAACAAACTAAAGCCAAAATCCTAAACCAACCCAACTACCTGCTCAGGCAGCACCTAACCCAAATAACCAGCCTTAGCAACAACAACAAGTTTATTTCACTGATCCTAATCAGCAGCCTACTTATGCTCTCAACTTGAGTAATATTAACTTACGGTCAGGGACAATGTTACCTACACCTTCTCCTCCCATAATCGTAGAGTTTCCATCTGAGGAGAATGAGCAAGAAGATATTAGTGACCTAGTTCCATCCAAGGAGCCCATGCAAAATCCATCTTTGCCTAAAGTGTCCAATAAAACTTCACCTCCTTTTCCACAAAGGTTGGAAGGTGAAGTTGTTCAAAAGCATGAAGAGCCTACCTTTGACATTCTTGAACAATTGAAGCAAATATGTGTAAAAATACCCTTGTTCCAAGCAATAAAGGAAGTACCTATCTATAGCAAAGCTATTAAGGAAGCATGCTTGAAGAAATCGGGTAGGGAAAAGAAGGACCCTCAAATTGTTCGTCTTAGGTCAACTCTCTGATTTGATGTTAGGGAAGCTTACCATCCCAAAATATTTAGACCCTGGCAATCTTGTTGTGGAAATCATTATTAATGGAGTTCAAATTAAAAATTCTTTAGTAGACCTTGGAGTAGCTATTAATGTCATGACTAAAGACCTTGTGGTACAACTAAGTATTTCACACCTAAGAACTACACCTACAATCCTGCAGCTCGTTGATAGTTCAACTGTCAAGCCTAATGGATTAGTTGAAGACCTAGTAGTCACCCTAGATTCATGAGAATATCTTGTTGATTTTATGGTTTTGTCTCCAAACGCAACACTAGGAGGATATCTTGTAATACTAGGAAGGCCTTGGCTAGCCACTGCATATGCTTACATAGGATGTAGGTCTGGTAACATGACTATTTTTGATGGATATAGCACCAAGAAGCTCGCCCTTTATGGTCCAGCCCAACCTCAACTTGAGTCTGGACAAGCAGTCTGCTAGATTTAGGAGAAGAAGTAGAAGAAATGAATTGTGTGGCAAGTCTGATGATGATTAGAAGAGAGCCTTTTATTGAAAAACAATAAGAGGAAGAAGCACTATCTAATGTCCTTCATAACAACTATGGCATAGAGTACCCCCTTTGTGAAGAAGTTCCATGTTCCTTGTAGATAATTCTTCCCCCATCTACTTCAACTCATTATCTTGTAGCAACTGACTATTTGCACACCTTGTTGCCCCATGAAGTAGAAATGCCTTTTCTATCGGAAGTATCTATGCTAGAATTGACCTCACAAGTGGAAATAGCTGTAGGAAAAACCTTGAATATCAATAGTAAACTTACAATTGAGCAGCAAGAGTCAATTGTCCAAATGCTTACTACCCACAAGACAACTTTTGCCTAGGATTACAATGATATGAAGGGGCTAGATCCAAAGCTATGTACACACCGAATTTTCATCAACAGTGAGTTTAAACCTGTTAGACAGCCCCAAAGGAGAATTAATCCAGCCCTAAGAGAAATAGTTAAGGAGGAATTGCAGAAATTGTTGAATGTTGGCTTTATCTACCCAATCTCATATAGCCAGTGGGTTTCTCCACTGGTTATTGTCCCTAAGAAAGAAGTAAAATAGAGAGTGTGTGTAGATTATAGGGAGCTCAACTCAGTAACTAAGAAAGATTATTTTCCTCTACCTTTTATTGATCAAGTCCTGGATAACTTATTAGGGAAAAAGTATTTCTCTTTCCTTGATGGTTTCAGTGGATATAATTAGATAAAGATTGTTCCAGAGGATCAAGAAAAGACTACCTTCACATGCCCCTGGGGAACATTTTCCTATTCAGTCTTACCTTTTGGTCTTTGTAATGCTCCTGCAACTTTCCAAAGAGCTGTGATTAGTATTTTCTCAGATATTTCATATGATTGCATGGAAATATATATGGATGACTTTATTGTTTATGGTGCAACATTTGAGGAAGCCCGAGATAATTTGAAGAAGGTACTACAAAGGTGTGAGGATCATAATTTGTCACTCAATAGTCAGAAATGCTTCATGATGATGCAAGAAGGAATAGTGTTGGGTCACTACATTTTTGTTGTAGGAATTTAAGTAGACCCTTCTGTTGATGGTGTTTTCATGCACTTCACAACATAGGTAATATGTAGGTGCATTACCTCTCTTGAAAGACAATCTTCCACAATCAAATTGCAGAACACTATCCCAAGGTCTCTCGGATGTCAGGTCTTGATGATGCTTGGAATATATCAGTTGTTTGATGTGATTTGTTGGAATCACAAAGTGGACTTACGGATGAGTTACAAAGCGGGGAAGTTGGATCTGTAAATGGAGTTCTTAAGATGGGAAAGTTGCTGAGTGTTTGCTGCAGGTTCAAACAGCAGTCTGAAACTCCATTTCAACATCATATTTAGCTTTACAATGTGAAATGAACCTTGCCTAAGGTTACTTATTAAAAAAAAGGAAAAAGGGTAGGGAAGAGAGAAGGTTCCTGGATCTGAAACTACAAAATGAACAGTGATCATGGAGGCTGCTACAGTAGACAAACTCCCTAAACTGGGTTTTGCTTGGCCAAGAGAATCCTACAGCTACACAAAACCAGTGCAATCTTCTAACGACTGCAGATTTTCAGTTTGCATACACACATCATGAACATGCAAGTGAACTAAGTTGCAGCAATTAAATAAAGAAGCCCAGGCTAACTTTGCACAGCAGCTTGTCATCAACAAGTACCAAAAATATGGGCTGGAGATTTATCAAATACTGAAACAGCAATCACCATTACCACTTCCATTCAAGAAACTACAACTAAAACTAACTTGGAAGGTAGAACCATGCACACATAATAAGCAAACTCAAAAGGTAATACCCATAGATCATGCAATGGTACTTTCTATTGCTATAGAATGTTTTTTACAATAGCTCTCCAACACTTACAAATGAGGGGGAGACCCCTATTTATAGTCTACCAAAGCCCAAATGAATGGCCAGGATTGATTTACATTGTTTGGACCAGATTCAATTACACTAGGGCTTCACCTACCCCACAATATTCAGTAATTTAAAATACATCTTTGTATTTTCCCTATTATGTCCTGTAGTGGTCAGTCACTGTAGCAGTTTTGTCTCCTAGCTAATTTCCCTTTTACTGTAGTTGAAACTGTCTGAAAGTTGCCTTCTTCCCAATGGACTTGCAGCATTCTTCATTGCATCAAATGGTTCTGTCGACGGACCCATGGTAGGCTTCTTGAAATCGAAAATGAGAGGCCAAAATGTTGTTCTGGAAATGTTGTTTTGAAACAGCCGACAGAGCACGGAACTCCAGATGATATCTCCTGGCTGCAAATTTGAAATTTGAAAGGTCAGGGGAGAATAAGATCCATTTTTACCATCTGGGTCAAAGTCCGTTTTCAAATCGGAGGTGCGCTTGGACGTTCCGGAGATTGGATCTCGAAATGCCATTCTGGAAATTCTGTTTTGAAAATGGTCGCAAGAGCATCGATCTCCAGATCGTATCTGTTGGCTGCAAATTTGAAATTTGAAAGGTTAGGGGAGGATAAGATCCATTTCTACCATTTGGGTCGAATTCCATTTTCAAATCGGAGGTGCGCTTGGATGTTCCAAAGATTGGATCCCAGAATGCCATTCTGGAAATTCTGTTTTGAAAACGGTTGCGAGAGCACGGAACTCCGGATGGTACTTCCCAATTGTAAATTTGGAATTTGAAAGGTCAGGGGAGGATAAGATCCATTTTAGCATCTGGGTTGAAGTCCTTTTTCAAATCGGAGGTGCGCTTAGACGTTCTGAAGATTGGATCTCAGAATGTCGTTCTAGAAATTCTGTTTTGAAAACAGCTGCAAGAGCACGGAACTCTGGATAGTAATTTCCAGCTGCAAATTTGGAATTTGAAAGGTCGGGAGAGGACAAGATCCATTTCTACCATCTGGGTCAAAGTCCATTTTCAAATTGGAGGTGCAATTGGACGTTCCAAATATTGGATCCCAGAATGTCGTTCTGGAAATTCTATTTTGAAAACGGCTGCAAGAGCACAGAACTTCGGATGGTACTTCCCAGTTGCAAATTTGGAATTTGAAAGGTTAGGGGAGGATAACATCCATTTCTACCATCTGGGTTGAAGTCCGTTTTCAAATCGGAGGTGCGTTTGGATGTCTCAAAGATTGGATCCTGGAATGTTGTTCTCAAAATTCTGTTTTGAAAACGGTTGCGAGAGCATGGAACTCTGGATGGTACTTCTCGACTGCAAATTTAGAATTTGAAAGGTCAGAGGAGGATAAGATCCATTTCTACCATCTGGGTCGAAGTTCATTTTCAAATCGGAGGTGCGTTTGAACATTCTGGAGATTAGATCCCGAAATGTCGTTCTGGAAATTCTGTTTTGAAAATGGCTACAAGAGCATGGAACTCCGGATGGTACTTCCCGACTGCAAATTTGGAATTTGAAAGGTCAAAGGAGGATAAGATCCATTTTTACTATCTAGGTCAAAGTCCGTTTCTAATTTGGAGGTGCGCTTGTTCGTTCCGGAAACATGAGGCCGGAATGTCGCTGTAGGAATGTTGTTTCAAAACGGCCGATAGAGCACAAAACTCCGGATGGTACTTCCCGCATGCAAATTTGGAATTTAAAAAGCCAAGGGAGGATAAGACCCCATTTTAGCATCTGGGTCGAAGTCCGTTTCTGATTTGGAGGTGCGCTTGTACGTTCTGGAAACGTGAGGCCGGAATGCCGCTGTAGGAAAGCCGTTGCAGGGAAGCCACTGCAGGAAAGCCGCTGCAGAGAAGCCACTGTAGGAAAGCCGCTACAGGAAGCCGCTGCAGGAATGCCGCTGTAGGGATGTCGCTACAGAAAAGCTATTGTAGGGATGCCGCTGTAGGAAAGCCATTGTAGGAACATAGTTTTGGAATTTTTAAAACTTCCTGAAACTTAACAAAACCTTGTCAGTTCACTTAGGCACCATAAAAACATCCAAAATCCATAGGAAATCTATCCCCAAAGTCAAAGAATGAAGGAAAAAGTGAATCGAGCACAGAGGGGGGGCGAAGCTCGAAAAACCCAAGACTTAGAAATTTTTATTTTAAGGGTAGAATATGGTCAGCCAAAAAAATGAGACTTTGAAGGGCACATTGACCAACTAGGACAATAAAATGAGGGGCACGCAAGATGAGACGGGAGCAAAGAAGCCCGTCGAGAGCGAAAAAAGAGGGTCCCTGCCAACGGTGGGGCGTGTGTGCAAAATATGCACAACACCTTCCAAAATTGAAGTCATTTCCAATCTACCATTTCCTACCAAGCAAAAAGAACTCAGAAGCTTTCTTGGACATGCTGGTTACTATGGGATATTTATTAAAGATTTCAATCAAACAGCAAGACCTTTATACAGTTTGCTAAAGAAGGATGCAGAGTTTGCTTGGACAATAGAATGTGAGAAAGCATTCCTTGATCTTAAAATTGCCCTCACACAAGCACCTATTTTGAAAGGACTAGATTGGTCACTTCCATTCCATATTCACACGGATGCATCAGATTATGCTATTGGTGTTGTCCTAAGACAAAAGAGTGGTTCAACAGAATGCACTTTATTATATCAACAAGAACTTACAGGGGGCTGAACTCAACTAAATAGTTACGGAAAAGGAGATGTTAGCAATCATGTATGCCCTCAACAAGTTCAAGCATTATATCGCAGGCTATCAAATATTTTTCCATACTGATCATGCAGCAATCAGGTATCTCATGAACAAGAGTTCAATTACAGGGAGACTAGCTAGGTGGTTGTTGCTGATGCAAGAATTTGATATCACAATTGTGGACAAACTGGGTAAAGCCAATATGGTTGTTGATTTCCTGTCTAGAATCTAGAGGCAAGATGATCTTGCACTCATAGAAGATTCCTTCCCTGATGAACATTTGTTTGCCATCAAATTCATTCATCCATGGTATGCAGACATAACAAATTATTTAGCTGCAGGAAGAACTCCTCCTCACCTCTCACCTAAGGAGAAGAGATTGTTAATAGAGAAAAGCTTTAACTTCTCTTAGATTGCAGATTGCATGTTTTACACAGGGCCAGATCAAGTAATGAGGAGATGCGTGAGAGAGGAAGACACTCATGACATAATGCATGCAATCCATGATGAGCCTTGTGGTGGACATTTTGCTGCTAAGAGGATAGCCATGAAGATCTTAAATACTGGATATTATTGGCCAACACTACATAAAGATGTAGCCAAGTACACCAAGAGGTGTGATAGATGTCAAAGGATGGGGAGGCCAACAAGATCAGATGAAATTCCTTTGTTTCCACAAGTTATTATTACACCCTTTGATAAATGGGGATTGGAATTTGTAGGCCCAATTGATCCACCTTCAAATGGTAAGTCTTACATTCTTGTGTGCATGGATTATGTAACAAAGTGGGTTGAACCTAGGCCTATGAAGCATGCTAGAGATAATAAGGTAATAGAGTTCCTCTATGAAGAAATCTTTACTAGATTTGGGGTTCCTAGAGAAATAGTGACAGACCAAGGGGCACAATTTACTTCTACTCTTATCACAACCTTGGTAAATGAGTACAACATCAGGCATAGGAAGTCAACTCCTTATCATTCTCAGGCTGATGGCCAAGTAGAAATCACTAACAGGGATATTGAGGCCATTTTGATCAAAACAGTGGACCTGCATAGGAAGGATTGGGTTGTGAGGTTACCTGAAGCTATATGGGCCTATAGAACCACTTGGAAGACTACAACAGGTTTTACACCTTTTGAAATGGTGTATGGGAAGAAATTAATGATGCCTATAGAGTTTGAACACAAAACTCTCAAAAAAACTTTGGAATTAGATATGGATTTAACAACTGCACACGGAGATAGAATCATGCAGCTCAATGCCTTGGATGAGCTAAGGAAGAGTGCCCTACAACATACAAAAATAGTACAAAATCAGAGAATCAGATGGCATGATAAGTATATAAAGGAAAAGAAATTCAAAGCAGGAGATTGGGCTCTGCTATATGATTCAAGATACAAGTACAATCAAGGGAAGCTACAGACTAGATGGTTGGGGCCATACGAAATTGTAGAAGTATTTGATAATGGTGCAGTTTAGCTGAGCACAATTGATGACATCATATTCAAATTATTGGTCAATGGGAATTGACTGAAGCCTTACCTAAAGCCCATTGATAAGGAAGATTTCCTTAAGCAGTTTCAAGTTGAGAAGGAGTTCACAAATCCTGTAACTAAAGGAGTTGAGTCTCGGCTCGATTCCCTAAGTAATGCATGAAAAGTGCATTAAATACCATAATAAAGGGGTCATCCTTGTGGATCCCCATTCCATACCATCATTTCATCCACCATCCATACCATTTCCTCTTCTTCTACCTCATCCATCATTCATTCATCACCATTTCCACTTTTCCAAAAATCAACTTTTGCAATAATTTAAGTGGAGTCACATCAGTCAGTTGCGGCACATCATGGTAGGTAAGCTCCACTTAACTCAAGAAGTGATTAATTATTTCGTTTATTATGTTTAAGCAAGTATTAAATTAGACAACGAATTTCCTATATGGATGCAATAACATTTAGTCTTTTCCGCAAGTTGAACCATTTTTCTTAACTCCTAACTGATGGCCGCGTCATTACCTTCCACCGCCAAGAGACTTAGTCACATCAAGTCTACTATCCTTTTTGCCAGAACTCAGTATTTTGAGGAAATTTGCAAATGAATTAATAAACTTCCATCACTTCCTACAACAATACCCTGATGTGTCTTTATAGTTCCTCTCTATAAATATTTTTATGTGTGTTTGGATGTTCAAAATTCTTCTTTTCTGAATCTTTTGAAAGAAGTTCAAAAGTTTAGGTTGAGGGGAGAAAGGGAGTTAGTTTGTATTGCAAGAAGTTGAAATTGAGAAAGGAAGAGTTTGACATAATCAGGTTGAAGTCTTGGTAGTGAGCTAATTTGCAAGGCAATCATTAAGAATGGGAGGCCAACCCATTAAGCATGAGCCAACAGACCACCGTGTCTTGTTGCAAGACGCGCAGAATTTGCCACCATTCAGGCAGTATGGGTGGCTCGATTATTTTCTCAAACTTGTCACGTTTGATGAAGATATTGCTAAAGAATTTACCAAGTCATTTGACAATGGTAAGGCCAAGGTCAAGGGAGTAAAAATTGATGCCACAGTGGAAAGAATTGTAGAGGTGACAGGGTTACCTCAAACTGGTAAATTATTTCCCCAAACAAAAGATGCACGAAGTGCTAGGGAAAAATTTACTCGACCTGGAGATCCTCCTCTCCACGTAGATAAGCAAGGAACTCAACAGAAGAGTCTGCTGCAGGATTGGATCCCACGGGTAGGCTATGTCATCAAATACCTAACGTGTGAAGGTCGGTTCTTTGTTCTGCATTCTCACCATTTCAAACTGTTGTCTCATTTGCATCATGGATTATTAATGAATATAATATATTTCTTGTACAATTTACTTTCCAATAGTGTTGTAGAGTATAAGAAAGGTAGAATCAATTATGTATCCCATCATTGCCTCATTAAATTGCTTGTAGACAGATCTATTAGGGATGTGTCACCCATGCCCTGGGAGGATTTTGGTGTTATTTTTGAACCAGAGGTTCAAAATGTAGGACCCAGGGGTCAACCTCTTACTTTTAAGCGACGAACCTCTCGGTCAAAGGCTGAAGCCTCTACGGCCGCACCTCGTATGCTTGAAACCTCAGACTCACAAAATAATGTCCCTCTATCAAAAAGAAATTCCAAAGTTCTAGTACAAGCCCCTGTTGCTAAAACTGGGACTTCTTCTAAAAATAAAAAGGAGAAGTCACCAATGGTGTCACCTCAGCATAAGACCCCTAAATCTGCTCCTAACTCCGTCAAGAGAAAACAAAAGGGAGAACCTTCTAGTCCTGCAGCTAAATACCCAAAGAAACCCAAGGCAACCCCTACTCCCATATGGAGAAGCTCCGAGATTCGGAGCCAGACAACACCGCATTCACTTAGTACCTCTCAATCCTCACCATCACCCTTAAATCCTCCTAGTCCAGCACTTGAGGAAAAGGAGCAATTTGTTGGTGAGACAAAGTATATTTCTAAGGGGGCTAGCCTTGAGGAATTGGTAGTTGTTGCAGAGCAGATGCAAGAAGGTTTATCAGAACAGTTGCAGGAAGGGGCAGTGTGGGTTGAGGAAGAACGAAAAAATAGTAGCAGATCAATCAAATGAGGGAGGTAAAAATGATGAAGGGATGGATGAGTCACCAGTTGTTCCAGGAAATACACCAGAACATCAGATGCCACAGGAACAGCAAGAGAATAGGCAGCAAGATGTCAAAATGGAACAGGAGGTTCCTGAACAATTAGATGATAAGGAAATAATTGAGACAGAAGAGCAACCTGTTGATGCCTCAGAGCATTATGGAGATGTTGGTGTACCTAAAGAAGTTCAGGAATCACTTGCAGCAAATCAGCAGCCAAAAGTTAAACCTAAACAAAAGGAGTTGCAGGAAGGAGGTATGCAGAAGGCAAAAGAAACATAGCAAGATGGTGCAGCGATTGTTTCATCTTCTGCAGAGGTACCAAAACGGAATAACCATAAGCCTCCTCTTAATTTCACAAGTTTTACTGCAGGGGTGTCATGTTATAAAGAACTTCAAGATCATAAGACTGCCTATGAATTGGAAATAAAGATATTGAAAAGGGTAATCTAGAACAAAGATGTAGAAATTACTAACCTTATGGACACCCTAAATCAGGTAGTCAATTTTGCTCCACAGATAGTTCAGTGTAGGTCTCCCTCTCCATTTTATGCAATGTATTTAAGGGAGTTTTATTTGAATTTTCAATTAATAAGGATTTGACAAGGTCAGAACCCTTCTTTGAGCACTCCCCAGGAATTCTATGATGCATACCGGGAGTCACCACAGCATATCAGACACTGTCACGTATATATTTTATTTGATTATTAAAATGCAGTTGTCAATCATTATGTCGCTATTTAAATTGAGGTTAAATGATTATTTTAATGAAAGTTAAATTCAAATTCAAATTCAAATGAAATTGAAATTGAAATGCATTTATATTAATTTCGGGGTTTGTCATTGCTAATGTAAAATTGAGTGCAAGTGAATGCAGGAACAAGTGAACGTGATGGAAGGCGAGAACAACGATCAGGTAGAGTTGTTTAGCCGAATGATGTTTATGAATAGATGGAATCTCACACACTCACGTAGATAATATTTTAATGTATTTTGCATTTATCATGCTTGCAAATTTAAAATTTAGTTTTAATGTAATTTCTCAAAATTGTGAAATATGCATGTGATTTAAATGATGACTTAGTTAAATTTGATGAAATTAATTTAAATTAAATGATTAGATTGATTGTTTAAATATTTTATAATTATTTGGAAATAATAAGTTTGAAATTTTGAAATTTAAATGCAATAGATTTTATTTCAAAATTAGATTAAATATAAATAAATAAAGTGTTTTTGAAATTAAATGCTTTTAAAAATAGAAATTATGAAATGAGTAGATTTTTAAATTCAGAAATTGAATTAAAATCTAAATATGGCTAAATGGGAAATTGAAAACAAAACTCACGTACACTTTGATTCTTCATTCAAAATTTAATCTTCAGCTATCATGAGGAAATAAAATATCTAAATTCATCAAGAAGCATTCAAAATTGAAGACTGGGAGTTCAAATTTTGAACTGGAGATCATTGAATAATTTGTGGATCTCATATTCCTTGTTTAGATCAATGCATGAGAATAGGAAAAAGGATATATACCAGATGAAAATCCGAAATGGGGGACAGAGAGAGAATTTGGACACACAGAAAATTCAAAATTAAGAAAGGCAGGAATATTTGTTTTCATTATTTTGATCTTGAGAAAATTAACATAAGGAAGAGAGAGAATTACTGATAGAGGAGGGAGGCATCAGTTTTCAGCACTCCATACACTCTCCTCACACTCACGCAGCAAGAAGAGATAAGCGGCTTGTGATAGGAGCACGGGAAGCTTAGAGGAAGGTGCGGCCTGTTTGGAAGGCACACACAGCCTTCCACACCCCACGCAGAAGCTACACCCTCCACCAACAACAGCACAAAGAAGCAAGGAAGAAAGGCACGCCAACCTACACTTGCTCCTATCTCCCACACACAGGGAAGACTTTCCCTCTCTCACCTGCGCGCCAAGGATAAGGGTGTGCCTACAGAAAGGAGGCGTAAGGAAGAGGGGGCAGGGAACGTAGCAAGCAAACACACAACACATAAACAGTAAAAGACAAGAGGCGCCAAAAGAAAAAGAACAGAGGATTCAAAAAGAGACAGAGAAATCTCACAATTACATTTCCATAATTCATATTTTACTAGGTAGGATTCATAAATTAATCTCTTCATTAGATCTTTAAATTCTATTTCTAAAATTCTGGAAATGGATATCAAATATTAAAGAAAATCTTGTTTGTTAAAATTAGGAAAGAGAGATTTAAACAATTATTGCAAATTTATCCAAATTTTATTTAAACAGTAAACAAATCAGACTGTATTTATTTTCCAGAATATTAGACAAGATTAGAAACAGAAGAATTTAGGAAATTTTGATTTGAAATCATGAATTAAACAGTAAAATGAATTTAGGAAAATCTATTAAATCTAGAAACAATTTTTATCATTTTAGAAAATAAAAGATCTTGAACAAGAAATGGATTTATTTTTGCTAATAGAAAATAATGTTTGTTGAATGAAAATAAATGATAGAATAAACTTTGAATTTTAACACTATTTTGAAACGGAGGTTATTGAAACTTGAAATTTTCACCTTTCAACGAAACTGTCAAAACTGAAACAAATAGAGAAGTTATTGTAAATCTGATTAACGATTATTGTTTATTTACTGGACGTATGATAAACTGAAAAATAAAATGTTTAAACTTGAAATCTTATTTATTTAAAAATATCCAAAACGAATTTGAACAGCATTAATTAGATGAGTATAAACGAATGAATGTGTACTCTTTTAATTCTGTTTTTATATGTTTTTAACTTGCATACTGGAGTTACACCTTCATTAAACTTTTTTGATTATTTAATTACTCAATTTATAATATTAACTTTGTCTTTTATGGATTTGAACAATGGAAAGAAGCTCTTTTTAAATTGTTTTCGTTTTTAACAAAGTTTCCAGTTTGTTGTTTTTAAAAGATTGCAAAAGACTGTATTTGGTTGATAGATCATGCATGCTTGATAATGAATGCGCATGTCATGTTTTTGGGGAAAGTTACCTTCCGGGATGGGTGTCAAATATGGGTAAATAGAGTGTAGTTTTCCTTTTCCAAAACTACTTTATTTGTCGTGGATGACATTTTACTTGGCCAAGTAATTTAAGGACCATTGAAACAGATGGATTTATTGAACTCTCTACCATATCCTAGTATCGAACTTGCTTATTTCTTAAATGATTTAGAAAAATGAAAATTTTTGTGGTTTACTAGTAATACTAGGCATGCACCAGATTCTATCTTGCTCATAGACTGCTTTTTGCTAAGCGATTCGTGCAGGGTCGGGTATTTCTTGATTGACTAAGGAATTATGGGGAAGCGTAAGCTTCGAGGTTGGGCGGAAAAAGGACCTGATCCTTGTTCTCATCTTCTTGTTGAAGATTTTCTTTTGGATGGAAGATCGACGGATGGCATCTTCTTTTATGCTTTATTATTCTTGATATATGTAATGACGAGCTTATGGCGACTGAATGCCTAAGTCTCAATTTGTAATTGATATTATTATCATTCATTGTATTTATAATTGAAATTGTGTAATTCGACACTTGTATGATTTAGACTGAATTGTTATGAAATTATCTTTTCGACTTTTATGTCGTAGTTTTGTAATAGACTAGTTCTTGATGTCTAAATGAATGGAATGAAGACTTTATTTTGAATATAATGGATCTTATTTAAAGTAATTATCGATGTTGTTTTAAAGGGTTTAGCACTTTACATTTGGTATCAGAGCAACCAAGTTCTGCACTGCAACCTATGAGCTCATTATGCAATAATGCATAAACCTTATCAGAAGATAAAGGTTGAAAAGTTCTTGTGCCAGAACGGCAAGAGAAAAAACTTAAGGAAGTGAAAAGGAAGATGTAAGTCTTAGTAACTTGGGTAAATTGGGGCTAGTTAAAGATTCGTCCCTAGAATCAGAATTCCTAAAACCAACAACTTATGATAAAACCTAGGATTGCGGAAGATTATGCAATCAGAGTATGTAGGAAGGTTAAGAAGAATAACCTGTACATACATGGTTCTAAGAGAAAGAGAATGAGTAGGAATGAGGTAAATTGAACTGTAGAAACCTACTATTGGGAGAGAGTTAGGAACTCTTGGGTTAGTGTAATCACTACGAATCTATGTATGCAAATAAGAATATATTAGATTGTTCAAAGTAGGATATGAACAAAGGAGCTATCCTCAAGGGTCGGAGAACTCATGACTTAAACTTTTGTGTTAAGATAAAGACCTTGTTAGAAAAGAGTTAGTACCGAGGAATTGAGAAAAGACCAGAATAGTTAGAAGAAACAGTCGATGATATGAGCAAGGTTCCTCCAACCGAAATCAATGAGGTTATTGAAGTTTTTGGAATCAAACAACTTCTGAATAATGGTACCAAAAGGGAAAAAGGAATGCAACATAGCTTTATTTGTCAGGACCCTAGAAGTTGCAAGGAAAGCAACACTTTGAGTCGAGATGTACATCAACAAAAGAGGTTTGAGAGTATGGATATTCCTCCATTAAAAAAGATATCAGAAAGAAGATGGAAGATTATTAGTTGCTGATTATTCATTGGATATCCTATTGAATGATCCAATATGATGAATCTGTGAGATAAAGAAAACAATGAAAAATATAACTTTGAGAAAAGTGTAATAAGGTATGCCATGAGATAAAAGAGAACAACGAAAAGTCAACAAGAAGGAATGACAAATCTTTTTTTTTAAGGAAGCAAGTAAATTACTAAAAAGTTCAACGTGAGAAGAACGAAAGTTGTGGAAACACTAAGCGGATGGAAGAAAGAGAGTGGATTGACTCAAGCTAAGTAACCCACCCAACGAAACTTGGTTATGACTTCTTTGCAAGTCATAAGGACAATTAAGTTATATATTTTATGACCATAAGGGGAAATGAAAAGGGCAAGGTTAAGAACTATGATCTTTATACCTTATGATTATTTGATCTAAAGATCAAAGAATATTATTATAAATACCTTAGAAAAGGATTGGAAAATAAACTGATCATGATAAGGAAGATCGTCGTTTATGGGATTGACAAGGAAAGATCTTAGAGACTTGTGATTGGAAGAAAAGTGTCTCTATACTCCTATATACTTTATAAAGAGAATTTAATAACGATGTTATTTTGATATGAAAAATATCCATGTCGTGAAGTGACTTGACACTAAAGCTTATTATGATAAGAAACCTATGGACGGAAAAAGGGTTAGCTAATTAAGCCATTGAGATGGAGCGAACAATAAAGTAAGATGTGACATTATGCGAACCACACCAAAATTTCTTAATGAGAATGATTAAATCACTTAATCACTACCATACTCTGAAAGAAACCTTGGGTTAAAGATAACCTAATTGGGACAAGAAGTTTATTCAATGAAGAGAGAGAGACCTTGATGAGACTAAAACCTATTAAGTTGGATTACATATTGGATTACCCCTTTTATACCTATAAGTAGGAATTAAACTTGAATGAGTTGTTCGTTGGGTCTTGACTATAGCCATATAAGTGGAGAAATCTATAAGCAATCGGACTAGTCAACAATTAAGGATTTCATCCTGAGAATTGGAAGGGATTATTGGGTTAAGATTTTCCATGCAATTGAATATCATTGGAGTTAATGAAACCTTACAAGGATAGAAGCATAGGAGGGATGCCTTGTAAGATAAAGGAAGTTGTATTATTGACCAGACTTTATTTTAAGTAGCTCTTATATTACAAGAGAAACACTTTCAAAAGGAAGCATATTTTGTCATGACATAACATAATAGAATTTTCACTTAGCAAGAAATGTTGAAAATCTTTCGGAAAAGAACATCATAATTGTTACTTGTGCTCAAAATGGATTTATGGAAGTTGAGACTCTCCTATACAATTAAGAAATCATGGAGTTGAATGTTTATGCTTGATGAATAGATATGCAATTAAATTTGTTATTACCTGGAGATCAATGTGATTGAACGAGGATTAATATTCAAAAATTGGTATCAAATTAAATCAAGGAAATTAGATTGAGTTAAAAGATGAATTGCATCTTTGAAAATAATTCAAGGACAAAAGAAAAACCAAGGTATGGATGTCTTGAGATAAATGGGAATTACCTCTGTAAAACCTATAACCATTTACAGGAAGAATAATAATGGCGGAAGATTAAAATAGGTTATCACTTAGTCAAAGGATAGACTATTGTAGGATATAAAAGAACCTATGTGTCCAAAATTTGGAAGATTCGAGAATGGAACGAGGAAAATAATGTCAGAGTTAGAACATCGGATTGACAAAGGGAATTGTCGGATAAGGATCCACTATCATCCAGAAGAAGATAGAGTAAGAAGCTGCACAAAATGTAGCAAGGAAAATCTAGTATGCCAGGAAATGAAGACCATAAGTCCTCATCGGTAGGACATGTAACTCTCTTGAGAATCTAGAAGGAAAACGGTAGAACACAAGACAAATTGATCTGTCGATGTTAGTAGAATAACATAATGTTCTAGTGGATAGACTCATCAAGAAACATACAGCTTTTGGAAACCCAACTTATAGGATTATGGTCCTAATTAATATATATTGTGGGAAGTAGTTGCTTAGTAAACCTGAAAGGTTATTTCAGTTTAGCAAATAAGGATAGGGATTGTGTAACCAAAATTATTTTTGTAAAATAAGTAAATGATGGACTAAATCTTGAATGAATTGTAACTCTAAAATGGACATTTGGACTATTTTATGGAAGAAAGGAAACGCTATTAAAGCTGAAAAAGGCTTGGATATAATCATAGACTTGATAAATGTTAAAAAGGAAATAATAGATAGAAGTGTTCGATGAAATTTAATTAATAATAAAGCTTAAGTGTGGAGCCATATTAAAATTGATAAGTGTCTAGGATCAAGGTTATGCTTGAGTTAGACAAGTAGTTAAGGTAAAGTACTTTATGGTAAGGATAATGAATGTGTAAGTGGTGGATGGACTCGGGTTATGAGTTGTCTAACAGTGTAAATTCAAAGGAAAGGATTGGACCCACGATGTAGTGTACAATGCATCGATATTTCTCTTCCATTTGGGTTATACTAAGGATAAATGCATGGACCAATGAATTCCGATCACCAAGTATAGTTATTATTATATATTATATGTATTTGTGGAATAAAGCTCTTTGGGAGAGTAAGTATGTGTGAAGCATATGAAATTTTCCTATGTGATAGTAAGGACACTTGAAGCAAGGTCTAGAAAGGACAAGATTGCTGCATAAGAGGAATGTTTTGTAAATCTTTCGTATTTTTGGAAATCATCAAGTTGGCTTCGAGATTGGTGGGACCCTTTGATGTACTGGAAGTCATTAATCCATTTGTTGATAGACTAGCGTTAACAGAGATAGTACTCAGTACAAGGTCCAGTGGGACCAGTATAATGAGGATAGTTCTACATGGGAGGATTCTGAGACGATAGACCGTCATTTTCCTCATTTGCTTTCATAGATTAGCATTTGTTTTGTGTGGAGATACTTGATACTCTGGTTTTTGATTCACATGTTGTGAACTTTGATAGCGTGGATGCTACTGTTATTGTTATGCTTATGTTTGAGAACTATGTTGTTAGTTACTATTTCATTATGATCGAGCTACTATGCTTTACCTATTGAGATACTATGTTTACTGATTGAGATAGTATGTTTTATTGATGATGATGTTATGCTTATTGAATGATTAATAAGACATCGAGACGATGTCTCTTCCAAGAGGGGAAGGATGTCGCGTATAGATTTCATTTGATTATTAAAATGTAGTTGTCAATCATTATGTCGCTATTTAAATTGAAGTTAAATGATTATTTTAATGAAAGTTAAATTCAAATTCAAATTCAAATGAAATTGAAATTGAAATGCAATTATTATGATTTGAAATGCATTTATATTAATTTCGGGGTTTGTCATTGCTAATGTAAAATCGAGTGCAAGTGAACGCAGGAACAAGTGAACGTGATGGAAGGCGAGAACAACGATCAGGTAGAGTTGTTTAGCCGATTAACGTTTATGAATAGATGGAATCTCACACACTCATGTAGATAATATTTTAATGTATTTTGTGTTTATCATGCTTGCAAATTTAAAATTTAGTTTTAATGTAATTTCTCAAAATTGTGAAATATGCATGTGATTTAAATGATGACTTAGTTAAATTTGATGAAATTAATTTAAATTAAATGATTAGATTGATTGTTTAAATATTTTATAATTATTTGGAAATAATAAGTTTGAAATTTTGAAATTTAAATGCAATAGATTTTATTTCAAAATTAGATTAAATATAAATAAATAAAGTGTTTTTGAAATTAAATGCTTTTAAAAATAGAAATTATGAAATGAGTAGATTTTTAAATTCAGAAAATGAATTAAAATCTAAATATGGCTAAATGAGAAATTGAAAACAAAACTCATGTACACTTCGATTCTTCATTCAAAATTTAATCTTCAGTTATCATGAGGAAAGAAAATATCTAAATTCATCAAGAAGCATTCAAAATTGAAGACTTGGAGTTCGAATTTTGAACTGGAGATCATTGAATAATTTGTAGATCTCATATTCCTTGTTTAGATCAATGCATGAGAATAGGAAAAAGGATATATACCAGATGAAAATCCGAAATGGGGGACAGAGAGAGAATTTGGACACACAGAAAATTCGAAATTAAGAAAGGCAGGAATATTTGTTTTCATTATTTTGATCTTGAAGCAAATTAACATAAGGAAGAGAGAGAATTACTAATAGAGGAGGGAGGCGCCAGTTTTCAGCACTCCATACACTCTCCTCACACTCACGTAGCAAGAAGAGATAAGTGGCTTGTGATAGGAGAGCAAGAAGCTTAGAGGAAGGTGCGACCTGTTTGGGAGGCATGCACAGCCTTCCACACCCCACACAGAAGCTACACCCTCCACCAACAACAGCACAAAGAAGCAAGGAAGAAAGGCATGCCAGCCTACAATTGCTCCTATCTCCCACGCACAGGGAAGACTTTCCCTCTCTCACCCACGCACCAAGGATAAGGGTGTGGCTACAGAAAGGAGGCATAAGGAAGAGGGGACAGGAAACGCAGCAAGCAAACACACAACACATAAACAGTAAAAGACAAGAGGCGCCAGAAGAAAAAGAACATAGAATAGAGGATTCAAAAAGAGACAGAGAAATCTCACAATTAAATTTCCAAAATTCATATTTCACCAGGTAGGATTCGTAAATTAAACTCTTCAATAGATCTTTAAATTCTATTTTTAAAATTCTGGAAATGGATATCAAAATTAAAGAAAATATTGTTTGTTAAAATTAGGAAAGAGAGATTTAAACAATTATTGCAAATTTATCCAAATTTTATTTAAACAGTAAACAAATCAGACTGTATTTATTTTCCAGAATATTAGACAAGATTAGAAACATAATAATTTAGGAAATTCTGATTTGAAATCATGAATTAAACAGTAAAATGAATTTAGGAGAATCTATTAAATCTAGAAACATTTTTTATCATTTTAGAAAATAAAAGATCTTGAACAAGAAATGGATTTATTTTTGCTAATAGAAAATAATGTTTGTTGAATGAAAATAAATGACAGAATAAACTTTGAATTTTAACACTATTTTGAAACGGAGGTTATTGAAACTTGAAATTTTCACCTTTCAACGAAACTATCAAAACTGAAACAAATAGAGAAGTTATTGTAAATCTAATTAACAATTATTGTTTATTTACTGGAAGTATGATAAATTGAAAAATAAAACGTTTAAACTTGAAATCTTATTTATTTAAAAATATCCAAAACGAATTTGAACAACATTAATTAGATGAGTATAAATGAATGAATGTGTACTCTTTTAATTTTGTTTTTATATGTTTTTAACTTGCATACTGGAGTTACACCTTCATTAAACTTTTTTGATTATTTAATTACTCAATTTAAAATATTAACTTTGTCTTTTATGGATTTGAACAATGGAAAGAAGCTCTTTTTAAATTGTTTTTGTTTTTAACAAAGTTTCCAGTTTGTTGTTTTTAAAAGATTGCAAAAGACTGTATTTGACTGATAGACCATGCATGCTTGATAATGAATGTGCATGTCATGTTTTTGGGGAAAGTTACCTTCCGGGATGGGTGTCGAATATGGGTAAATAGAGAGTAGTTTTGTTTTTCCAAAACTACTTTATTTGTCGTGCATGACATTTTACTTGGCCAAGTAATTTAAGGACCATTGAAACAGATGGATTTATTGAACTCTCTACCATATCCTAGTATCGAACTTGCTTATTTCTTAAATGATTTAGAAAAATGAAAATGCTTGTGGTTTACTAGTAATACTAGGCATGCACCAGATTCCATCTTGCTCGTAGACTGCTTTTTGCTAAGTGATTCATGCAAGGTCGGGTATTTCTTGATTGACTAAGGAATTATGGGGAAGCATAAGCTTCGAGGTTGAGCAGAAAAAGCACCTGATCCTTGTTCTCGTCTTCTTGTTGAGGATTTTATTTTGGATGGAAGATCGACGGACGACATCTTCTTTTATGCTTTATTATTCTTGATATATGTAATGACGAGCTTATGGCGATTGAATGCCTAAGTCTCAATTTGTAACTGATATTATTATCATTCATTGTATTTATAATTGAAATTGTGTAATTCAACACTTGTATGATTTAGACTGAATTATTATGAAATTATCTTATCGACTTTTATGTCGTAGTTTTATAATCGACTAGTTCTTAATGTCTAAATGAATGGAATGAAGACTTTATTTTGAATATAATGGATCTTATTTAAAGTAATTGTCGATGTTGTTTTAAAGAGATTTTCGCTCTTTACAGACACCTCCTGTGTGAATTCTATTTAGACAAATTGGCTATGCCTCGTGATATAGAGTGGAATCCTCTGTGTTATATAGGAGACATACACATTAGTGTTTTGATCTCTTGGATCAAGAATGAGATAAGCAGAGGAGAACAGTTTGATAATTATAAATATTATGAAGCTAACATGCCACTGGCAGTAAGGAACGAATCCAAGAGGGGGATGAGCATTTATTTTGGCTGGAAGAAACTGTGGGCCGATGAGAGGGTTGGACTAGTAATAGAACCCTTGAGGCAAGAGGTGTTTGCTCAGTACTCTCAGATTGTGAATAACGACCTTGATGCTGCTATACAGCACAAAATGACAAGATGGGAGCAGTTGCCATTGCAGTTAAAAAGGGCAAAGCCACATACTCCACACAACCTGTATGCAGCCACTAGAAGAGAAAAAAGGTACATGAGGAATGCAAGGACAAAGAAAGAGAATTGGCTACCATTGGTCATGCAGCCACCCATTCTCTTATGGCCACTTTTGGCCATGCAGGGAGAAAACAGTACCTATAATAGAAAATCAGAGGACAATAGGTGGCAGTGGTTGGATTTTATGAGGGCTCACTTCTGGAGCTTTTAGAATGGAGAATGTGGATAGTAGTTGAATGTAGACTTAAGAGAATTTGCACGCAGGAAGAATTTCAGATTTGCTAAAGGGACCAACAAGCAATGGGTTGAGGGGAATGATGAGCCCAGCTTTTGGCATATTTTAGGCTATGTTTTTAGTATCTTTATACCTTTTATTATGCTGAGACAGACATTAAGTAGTAATTATGGAAGTAATACATAGACTTTATGCTTAATATTAAAAAATTATTATGATAAGTCTTTCCATGATTATTGCTTGATGTTTTATCAATTTAATGAAGGATGTGTGCCTTGTGACTCTATGAGATAAAATGCCTTTCTTGCAGCCACTACTGATCACCTTCATGCAGCCATATGCAAAATATTGTTTGATCGAAGTCAATACCTAATGAATGTATGAATGAGATAATGGATCATTTAATGAGTTGAATGTGTTGAGTTGACCCTTTTCCACAGGAATAGTTGTTAGTTATTATAGGTACCAGGGTTCAAGGAGAAGATTTAGCCTCCACTAGATCGTTGCAGGACTGAATTAAAGTAGACCGATTCAGCAGCAAGAAATGAGGAGACATCTGAGAAGTTATCCACCATGCAAGGGGAGTGTTCTAGGAATCCAGCAGAAGGCATCTTGGTGTCACACAAATCTAGGATAGTGGTGCATTAATTCTTTCAAACTGATTTGACTCAGTTCTCTCTCTTGTGTCCACTTCTTCAATGTAAAGGTCGAGATGTAATAAAGGTTTTCCATTTATGTGGGAAAGGTTAGTTAGTTGTTAGGTTTCAGTTTTAAATAAATAGCTACGTTCTCCTTCAGAGAAAGAGCTAGAAGTTTACTATTGTATTAGCTTTAGTTTCAAGTAATACAGTTGCAAGTTGCAAGTTGTGAGCAATGTACTCTTCAATTTCAATTCAATAAAATCATTTCATGGAGTTTGCAGTTTAAATCTGTTGTGTACTTGAGGCACTACCTAAGGGGGCCCACTTAGGGACGTTGTCTATCTTTTCCATTTCTGCAATTAGAGTAACTATACTTCATTTTCCTATAACTTCAGCATGACTGTTCCTGCAACTGGCAAAATTATAGAGCTATCAACTATTCTTGCAGCCACTAGGGACATAGTAGTTCTTGTCTTCAAAACTGGGTTTAGTTTTCATTTTGAGAAGACTTAGTTAGCTAAAGTTTGTTTCCAACAATTTCAATTCTAGAATGGTATTTTCAAGGAAAAATACATGTCTGAAATAGGTTGTTAGTGCATATACTGTGCAGGCCCATTTCAAGTCTAATGTCCCTAGGTTGAAAATTAAATGACGTCCTTTAGAAGATTATAACTACCAGTTGTGATATCTAATCCCTGAGTCTAGGAATATAGGTTCCTAGTTATCAAGCTACTTAAGGACACTACACAACACACACTTTTAAAGAAGCCATTTGGCTTAGATTTTTGTGTTCTGATGTTGGGTTTAATACAGGGCAGATTACTATTTTATGTGACAATCAGAGTGTTATTTGTTTGGCAAAAAATTCAACTTTCCATGCCAAGACGAAGCATATCGATGTTCAGTATCATTTCGTTCGTGATATGGTGGAGGATGGAAAGTTCAATCTTGAAAAAGTGGATACTCTAGAGAATGTCATTGATACGTTGACAAAGCCTATGAGCACATATAAGTATAGGTGGTGTGCTAGTTCAATGGGCCTTAGGGCCTATGATATTCAATAACTTCAAGTTTGGAAGAAGCCAGTAAGTCTTCGTCAAGTGGGAGCATGTTGGAAAATGTGCCTCAACTTGTTGCCTTGGAATTTCCCTTAAAGCTTGGTGTTTTTCCCTTAATCGGCCTGAATGTCACACAATCATTGAAAACCAGAACTTTGGAACCACCGGTCGGGAGTTGTGAATTTCTGGAAACCTCTGACTTACCGACCGCAAAGACAAGCCGATCACAAGATCACAAAAAGTTAGAACTTTAGAACCTCATGTCGGGAGTTGTGAAGTTTTAGAAACCTTCAACTTATCGATAATTGTGGTGATTGTCTAGCAATGATGACATGGATGTCATGTTGGCAGTGTATTGTGTTCTCTCTGCTAGCCTCGCAGTGCTTTAGTGGGACCCAGTTGATACCTTGTAGGGTGTGCGGGCATTGGCTTGTCAGTATGGCTTGTCAGTGGTGACTTGGATGTCATGGTGATAGTGGGGACCACGACGATGTAATATATATATATCGATCAATAGTTGTGATTAAAACAATCCAACGGTGCTCGCTAACCTTGCGCCCCTTGTGGTGGGTCCCGACAGACTCCTGCGGGGTGTGCGGGATTGGCTAAGCGGTGTATGGTGGATGAACGGGTTGACTCGATAACTCATAGTGAATAACATCATTGTGGGACTCGACTAGTGCAAGGTTGGAGAGCGATGATTGGTTTTTGATTGTTGACATATTTAATGGTGATTACTTGGCAGGTTATGTGGATGTTGCAATATGTTTGATGTGGCTGCAACAGTTACATGTTTGTGATGGTTTGTGTATAGTTGGAATGGTTGGTTTTCTAGAACCGAAGTGACCATGGTTGGATGTCGAATATATATTGTAACACTCTGCAATGAGTTGAGGTTGGTTGATTGGGTTCATTTGATTGTTGTTCTACATTGTATGCTTACAAGCATTGTAACAATGTGAGAGAACATAACCGTATTCAAAATTTGTGTACAAGGTTGATCAGAGAAATATAATGTTGCTAAAGTTGATACTGTGAGCTAACATCTGGGAGCATAAGTCTGTAACTCTATATATAATTTTTTTTACTGTAATACAAAGTGACTTTGCTTGGTGTGTGGGTTTTTCTCTCGTAAGGGTTTTCCCATGTAAAACTGGTGTTCAATTCTGTGTATATTATTTATATTTTATATTCCTGTGCTCTGTTAATGTGCATCTTGATGACTGTAATTCAAATTTAGTGAAATTATTTGCACTTCTTTCCTAAGAATTTTGCATTTGTAAGGCATTTCCGCACTAAGATTTCATTACACAAACATACTTTCACCACATGTAGTATCAAATGTAGGTACTCTACAAATTCCAAGTGTATCAAACACATTTTCTATTGTGTTCCAAGTGTTGTCCAAATTGCAATATGTGATTTGCAAATGTGGTTGGATATTTTGGATGTAATTATATGTATTTAGTTGTGAAAACATAGGCTGATAGTGGCCAACAGTAGGAATTGTATCATGGAAAAGAATTGATATTGCAGGATTACATGCAACCTTGTTGAAATGTAAATACATTGTTTTGTAAGTTAAAGACCAAATACATATTGGTATATTTAGCCAATTTGATAGAAATTTTAGACAGAATGTGTCACCCCAAAGCCCAGTTTCACCACTATCATTGATCTTTGTGGCTGAAAGTTGCATTCTTTGTAGGTACGTGTTTCTATCATGTATATTATGTAAATTTGTTAGGATTGTTGCGTGCAAATCAGTTTTATAAGAGCCTAAAGCTATAGTACAACGATTGTGAAGACGATCTAAGAAATTATCCAAAGGACCATTGCGTAGTTGTTTCAATGTATAATGGCAATGAAGCAAAACATGTACTGTGTCAAATAGGCAATCACCAACTTTATAATTGAACGAGTCGATTCGAAAATAATGTGTATAGTGGAGAGCTTCATCGATTGACGTGAAAGGTGCATTCAAACTTGGTTTGTAGGTTTCTACTACAATTGGCTGTTGCGACAGTTTTTGTCTTTTAAGATGATTGTTTGTAAGCATATTTCCAGATTTCATGTCAAAGGATAAAAGATACAAATTGTATTGACGCTACCTAGTACAGTAATTGCTATAAAACAATGTGCCAAGCTTGAATCGTTAAATACATATAAAGAAGAATTGAACATGCAATTACTCACTGTGATCAGCAACAATGCAAAATTTGTAACTATAGCTTTTGGTTCACTGCTGTGCACTAAAAAGCCTACAAGACAAGAACAAATTCTTAATATCAATTCATGTGACTAAAATGAAACTTGTTCTAGGACAATTGAGCAAGGTAGTGGATATTTGAAAATCGACAAAAAAGAAACAAGTATGATAATCTATTACTTACATTTATCAATAACAATGCAAAATATGTCACAATTTCACGCAATTGGAAATCCTATGTTGTCCAGACCCTACAAAAAAGAAAGCAAATAAATTGAGAAATAGCAAATGAATTGAGGTAAAGCAAATAAACTGAGCAAAAGAAAATAAATTGATCATTTTTTTGTATCTGGTAGAGCTCTTAAAATTCTCCACAATCTTCTTCATTCCTTGTTTCCTTGGTATTTGGAATCACAGGTCTACTTTGGGGTTTAGGGTTTGAGCCTTAAAAGACCTTTTCCTTTTGGTTTTTGTTTCATTATGATCTAGGCATTCTAATCCTGTGTTGACCTGTTGCTCCAAGTCATCGGTTGCATAAGTTGTGGTTTGAGCCTTTTAAGTCATTCAGGTTACCGACCCTTTTACCTATCCAGTCGGTCTTTTCCATGTTGGGGCTTAATTTTAACCCTCACCTAATGTCGGGTTGATAAATTTCCATAACTATGGACTTGCGTCTATTTTCCATACCTTAAGGGTTGCACCCTGTCTGCATAGTCGGTCCCCTTTTTATGAATAACATTTGTTGCATGTGCAGATTTTTGGATTGTCAGATTGATGGGTTTGATCATGACCGTTCCCCACTGGCCTCGCAAGGAATTTCGATGATGTCACAAATGAACAACGAGGTGTGCGAGATGTTGCCACATGTTGCATATGATCGAGGGGCCCAATCCTTGTTCGCTTGCAGTTTAATGAAGGCTATTGAATCAACGGTTGTCCTGTAATGATGAATCATGGTCGTTCCTCGCCAACCTCGCACGATTAAAACAATAGTTTTAATAATGCTGTGAGGTGTGCAAACAAGTGACGCGTGGATGTTGATTCCAGATATGAAGTGATCAAAAGTGGGACCCGCTCGTGCTGAGGTGGTGTCTCCTCAGTGAGTTTTCATTCACCAAGAATTTCATGGATGAACATGGCATTTTCAAACCATATTGACTCAATCTGAGTCGTTATTTCTTGCTTGCTTGGATTGAGATCGATGAATGATATTCAAAGTGGGTGAGCATTGTATGATAGTCATTTTTTCTCATGTGAGTGAATAGTAATGGCGAAGTTCAGTCTGAGCCACCAAATTTAATGCTAAAAGTTTCTCGAATTGCTATTTTTTTGTTTAATTCTATGCTGAGAAAGATTTTCCAGACACCAAGCGATACGAGAAAATTCCTGTAAGTCCAACATAACTGCCATTAAAGCTCTCTGCAAGAAAAAATGTAAGTAATGTATACACTACGCTCTCTATCTTTCGAAAACCTTGTTGTTTTCTTGAGGGAAAAGGTGAATTGTGTCTTGCTTTGTTTTAAAGCTCGCATTGGTTTTCATTTTGAAGTTGTTTTAAAGCTTGCATAAATAATTGTCGATACTTTTCAATTTTTGAAGTTACTGTGTTTAAGACATCAAGCTAGAAGTGAATTCCAAAACCCTAGGTTGAACCTTAATTTGTCTTGTGCAATGGCGCCCCAAGGCTCGAAGTTCTGGCTTTGAAACTCCCACTAGATCCTTTTCTCAGAATGTCATAGATATATTGAAACCCTCCACTAATATGAAAAATTTGAGGGAAAGGATTTGTATTACGGGCCCCAAGTTGTGGAAGGGTTAACTGATAAATAGTGTGCAATTCGAGATGTTGAAGTGCCATATACAGGTTGGCAGTTATTTTCTAATTAGTTTGGAAACAAGAACTTGGGTGCCCCTCTATGTAACCCTTGGAGGTTAGACCTCGACAAGCTAGTAGTACCAAATGTATATCTGGATGTTGAATTGTTAAAGGATGTTGTAGTGAGGTACGATCCTGTGACCAGAATTGTCATGACGTATGATGGTGTGGAAATGGTTAAAATAACCAAAGACGAGATTGCATAATTTTTTGGTCTGCACAAATGGAATGAGGAGATGGGTTTTTGTTGACCTTAAAGCCTTAGAGAATAATATAGAAATACCAAGGGTTTATTAAGGAATTCTCTATTAACTCCTCATCTGGAAACCACAAGAATGGGAAATAATAAGAAAAAGATAGTGATTGGCAAGAATGAGCCAGAACCTTTTCCCATAAATTACTTCTGCAATTATTTCAAGAAAACAGTTTGTTCCTTGTGCTAAGTCCTTAGTATTAGTTTAAAATCTACCTTGCCTTCTGACCTCATGTATATGGCTATGCATCTTCAACATCCAACTTTCAATTTAGTATATGATTTTGCTACCTATCTGGCAGAAAAAATGCATGAGGGTTTGGTGTCTCTAAAATAAGGAAAATAACTGGTAGGTTTTAAATGGAATTCCTTATTGATGCACATGTTTTTGTATAAGGGAGCGGGATTTTTTGGACATAACATGACCTTGAAGAAGAAGGAGGAGGATATTGACATGCCTGTCCAATATTGGACCAGAATTCTAGATAGACATGACTGTGAATTTGACTATGTGATGTTTCATAATGTTTTTGGGTCAAGATTGAGAAGATCTTTGATTTATGATCCACCTAGAATTCCAAAGGAAATATATGATTTCTTGAGGCCAATGGAGAGGAGGCTTGAGTTGAATTTGACACATAATTGGGGAGATATCATCCCTTACTACAATACAACTATTTTTCAGGGTAGATGGCACTAATGTCAACACATATGCTTTGCCTAGGGATATGCCTCTAAGAATTGGATTTATAGAAATCATGAGACAGTTGGGACATGCCCAAATGGCACACTTGCCAACAGAGCAGAAGAAATGATCTTTCTTTCCTAAGTATACAGCTTTTGTTGATTTTGTCATGGCAAAAGGAGGGTGGAAAGATTTGGGAAAATTACTTGAACCTTATGGGTTGAATACTGTACACCCGAGGAACCATGATCCCGAGGGCTTCATTTCTCAAATGAAGGCAAAGCACAAGACAAACACATTCACTCACAATTTCTATTTCCCTAAGGATATCATCAGAAACATACTTGATTTGTAGGTGTAGGAGGAGAGGAAAGCAAAATATGTTACCTTCACCAAGATGATGAAGAAGAAGAAAGAAAAGAACCCTACATATGATCCCATGACAAATATCAGCGGTGAGTTTAATAGAGCCACATATGCTATTGACAATTTTGAGAGCATGGTAGGGGTCTTGAAGGTTGAATGGGTAATTGAGGACAAAGGAAATTCATAAGACATTGATGAATATCCTAAAGTAAGATTGGAGGAAAGACCTTCTTATCGGCCTCCACCGAAGGTTAGGGTATATTCTAGGAAGAAGGGAATGATAGTTGAGAAAGAAACCATGCCTACTCCTGTTACTTTAGAAAAGTTTGGAGTGATGTCTCATAAGCAATCGATGCCATCATCTTTAGGGCAATTGTTACCAGCTGTTGTTGATCTGGACTCTCCCCCGAGATCCCCTTCTCCAACACAACCACCATCACCTAAGAGACAGAGGATTAAAGAGACAAAAATGGTTGATTATCTTGAAATAAATAATGAAGAGATCATGGTGACCCCTAATGACATGCAACAAGGAATGCCACCTTTTCCACAAGATGTTGCATCAAGTTTTGGAGCAGTTGCTCTAAGGCTTGGGAAAGATGAAATAAGAGGAATGAGTAATACTGATGATAGGAGAATGGAGGCCTGTAGAGAATTCATGAGGGATGACTCTTTTTTTAAAACAAATGCATTTAGAGATTTTGTATGGAGGGCACATGCTCCAATGTATGTTGAGAAGGTGGCTCAAGAAAGGAGTTTGCATCTGGAGCTTCCAGAAAAGGTTATTCAATCTAATGTCATGTAGGAAATGAGGAAAACCTTCAAGGAGATGACACCGGAGCAAGGTAGGGCATTGGTGCAAAAGAGTGGAGTATCATTGCTCCCTGAATGGGATATCACCGATGCTGTGGTGTTTGATACAATAAGAAGGGCCAATAGGCCACTTATTCAAACTGAAGAAGAAGCTACACTAGCACTCAAAGGCACAACCTTTAGTGAGGAATGGGATGCCTTGGAAATTTGGTCATTGTCTACTAGATCCAAAAAACCAATAGTCGCAGAGCCGACTGATTTCAGTGGTCACCTGGTTGTGAGAAGAGTTGTTGATACCCCAGCATTGGAGGCAACATATATTGCAGTGAATGTTCCCAAGTTTACCAGGGCAACTGTTGAAAACTTGACCAAGGATAGAGATACTCTGAGGGGCCCGTATAATGATCTTATTAATGAGTACAATAAGAGTCAAAAAAGAGTTGTAGAATTAGAAATTGAGCTAGCATTATTGAAGCAACAAATGGGGACATGGAATTCTTAAGGACAAGCTAGCTCTAGCCATATTGTTTCTAATCCACCAATGGAGCAACCTCAGCCTCCCTCACAAGGACAATCCTTAGCAATCATGCCATATAATATGGGACAGGAGCCCATTGCAATTGAGGCAAATACTTCAGGAGGAGGGCTTTCAAGGGAGAAATTAATCCACCAGATTGAGGAGTATAAAGAAATGTTGCAACAGTCTAGAAATCTATGTTGAAAAGCAATTCAATAATTGTAGATGTTGTATTGGGGCACATGAATAGAAAAGTCCAGGAAAAATTAAACAGTGTCCATGCAAATTACGCTTTAATGTTACAAGCAATTAGGTTGTTCCCAAGAGATAAAGAATTGGCTACCCCATTGCTAGATAAGTGGAGTCTAAGAGTTGAACAATTAAAGTTCATGGCAGTGGGAGCAAAGCATTAGATGAATAAGTATCCCAAGGTTATTCCAACCTATAAATTTGTAAATGGGATTGTGGAGCGGAAGTTTTAGAGGTATGTTGCTCCAATGGAAATGAGGATTAAAGAATTAAAGGCCAACTATGATGAAGTAGATTTAACACCATTACCGGATATTCAACATAATTATGATGAGGTGAAGCCTTTACAAGCTTGGAAGGACCAAGTGAATGACATCATATCAACACAGACGATTGAAATCTGTAAGAATGTTGATATTAGTATGTTGAATAATACACTCGAGAAACTATCCTTTGTTATTAGTTTCTTAGAGGGTTTTGATAAGGAATCTACTTTAGTGATGGTAAAGTATGCACCATATAGAGAGAGGATAGATGAGATTGTCACTTTCAAATGGCCTTCTGAAGTAGAATTTGAATTGTGGAAGATGGTATTCACTAATGATTTTGGGATATGAGCACTAGGGTGGAGAGTATGACTTGGTCGAGTATAGTATAGGTCCGGCCTCAGAAGTTACAATTGAATACACACATACTTCTCCCAGCTCAAAGTGCAAATTGTTGATGTGGACTACTGCTGAGGTGGATAAAGTGTTGCAATGATTAAAGATGCCTTTTCCTTTAATGGGTTACCTTTTGGAAGGCGGGTTTTCTTCTCTACAACAATTGAAAGTAACTTTTGTCTTATATGCATTTCCTCCAATTGTAGAATGAAAATATAACTGTAGAGGGAATGTGTAAAGTATCGGTCCAATCAAGTGTGGACATGTGTACATTTCATCCTGAAGCTTTTTTTTCTCCCTTATTCTATAAAAGGGAATTTTGGGCCGATGTACGGGGTCTTTTGTTGAATCTGAGATTTGAGAGTGCAGAATTGTAATACAGAGAGTGTGTATATTGAGTCTGTCTTTTAAAGTTTAGAGTCAAATAGGATAATTTTATCAATTATGAGGTTCTTAAGCATGTTTGTGTCGAATATGACAATATTTTGAGTCTATCTTCTCTCCAATTGTGATACCTGGCATGAATTATTAATGAAAGATTGGTCAAAGACTTGTTTCATTGATTTTCATTGTTTTTTACTATGAATTATACTATAATTGTGACTTTGGTTCAAAGGATTACTTAAATGCTTTAGTTATTGTGTAAGTTCATGCAGGTTGGCAACTGGATTCATAAGTAGTAATAGATTTCAATTGCATATACATGAATTATAATGCAATTCCTATGGATCTTAACTATTTAGGACTAAATTTGCCTTATAGTTTAATTCTTTCTCATTTGACTCTGTGCTTTAGGATATGGCACTGATACTGATGTAGTGGTTGTATCTCTCACATCTCTGGCATTTGATTTTAGAACATTCATTCATAATAATCTTCATATTGATCTATCTTTGTTGTATTTGAAGTTCTCTATTGATAGGAGTTGGATCTTTGAAGGAATTGCCAATTTCTTGAAGGATTTCGTCTATTCAGTGTTGATGGGGAACTTATCTGTTGTTATGCACTGTGCTTTTAAAACTATCTAGTTACGTGAAAATCACATTGTGGGATCACCCTCCCGAGTCTTGCAGAGCCCAAAGTGTAGGAGAGCAAGCATTATTGCTTCTTCTCGTTAAGTTGGCCAATCGTTTCCTAGGCTTTCATTATTGAACATGGCAAATTCATAGAAGCTTTGAGGAATCCGCTTGGGTTTAAAAAAAAACCAACAGTATCAATCTTGTTATACTGTTGAAGTCCATGTATGGTTTGAGATTAGATACATATATGTGTACACACAGACATATGCATATATGTATATATGTAGACGCATACATATATATATATACAATATATACATATGTATATACATACATATATGTATTAATGCAGTAGAAACCTTGGAACCTCTAAGCATATTTTGCTTTATCAATCTGTAAACAACAAAAACTTTGTCGAGTAAAAGGGTATTATGCTTTATCCATTTGGTCCAAGAAACCAAAGGACAATGTGCAACATCCAAGAACAAAAGGATATTATGCTATACCTGTGTGTTGTGGAAAGTGAAACTACTAAGTGCAATATGCAAGAAAAATTTGTTTTCTCAATTCCTAAGGGGCAAGAGTTTTGCAATGTCCAAGGCAATTTCACTGTCTTAACATGTAACTAGGAATAATGTTCCAAGGTCCATGGAGACTATGATTTACCAAATTCTTGCAACAAAATTGTACTTGCAAAATTACAATTTTCCTTGTTATGATTAAAAACATAAGCAAATCTTTCAAATATGGACTTTGTTGACTAATTAGTAGTAACTAGAACAAAGTAGTTGTGACCTACATCAATGCCTAGATAATCATACACGTTTTCGAGTTTGTGAGGCTAGCCAATTTCTAAAGGCTCCACTTTGCAACCGTGAACACCATCCTGTCAGAGATTTGTTCTCTATCACACTTGATTCTTGTAGCAAAATAGGGTCCATTACAAGTAATTGGAAGCAAATGATCGAGTCCTTTTATGTATAACTGAAAATATAAGTGAAATATTGATTGAAATATGCAATTGCCAACTGAACATACTATCTTAGATGAATGCCATTGTAATAATATACAAGTAGAAGATAACAATAATGCATAAAGCACAAAGCAATACACTGGTTATGATTATAAAACTCTAATGCTTATTGTATTGTGATTTAGATCTATGAACAATCCGGTTTTAGACTCAGATTTATTAATAGTAACTAGAGCTTACCTTGTTCCAGTGCAACTGAATAAGCATTTGGGCTTTTTCCATCAATCACAACACCATCACGATTACATAGAGATCCATTCTTGTCAAGTGTTTTCCTAAGGACCTACAGACAAGCAGGAGAAGGAGCAAGTACAAAAAGGCTATAGTTGCAAGGAATAGCACAAGAAAGCAAACTTGATGCATGACTATAATTGTAGTGTAGTATATTATCTATATTTAACCACAATAATTTTGTTGCGTAAAAAATAGGTCGCGACTATATAAAATAGGAATAAAAAATAGAGTCAAGTTGCAAATCTATACCATAGTGCCTTGTAAACTTCATCTCCTATGTATTCACGTACACAACAAATGGTCTGAGTGACAACCGCCACTTGAGAAGAACAAGGCACCTATCAATCTCAATAATAAATAGAAAATTTGTATAACAATGGATTCCAATTTCCAACACCCAACATTAGCACCCGTTTTAGACAAGGCATGTGAAATACTATGAACAACACCACCTATCCACATAAACATTTGCAGTCAAAACACATGCATAGCAAGTAAACATTAGCAACAAATATGACTATCACAATTTTCTATTCAACAATGAGATACTCGCTATATTTTGTCGGGTTATTTTATTAATAGGGAATTTTGGCCCCTTTTTTTGCAATTTTCTCATTGGTTGTTGATATTTTCCTCGTGGTTTAGACTAATGTTTTCAATGCACTCATGCCTATTAATGCATTCATCAAAAATCGTGTTGCTGATGTTTTTTATATAGTTTGTGAGATTATTTTATTAATTTAGAAATTTGGCCTTTTTTGGCAATTTTCTCATTGGTTGTTGGTATTTTCCTCGTGGTTTTGTATATTTGTAATTAATTAAATTATTCTAATTAATTTAACTGATTCCTAATGTTTTGTTGCTATTGGAAATATTTTATGACTTTGTAATGTTCTTTGATATAGTCGTGTCTTCACACCCGTGTTTCTGTCGATGCGTGGGGTTTTAATGAGGACATTGTGCATTTAATATTTGCTAATTTTCATTTATCGTGAATAGGCTAAAGTGCAGGCGTCATTAATGGCCTATGGTGTGAAGTCTTAAGTCTCTCGAGCAAAAGATTATTTGTGTTGTTTATTCATTTGCTTAGATTACATGCATGATGTACATGCATCAAAACATCCATGACACGTCAGACATATCTTGAACAAATAGACATCTTTCAATGTCTATCATAGTTTCATGAACACATAATTAAATTGGATTGAAAAAATACAAAACCATGACCAAAATATCAAAAGCCAATGAGGAAATTGCAAAAACAGAGATTAACCCATAAAAACACTCATCAATAAGGAACAACAGAGATTAAACCATTGGAAAAATGTAAAAAATGATTGAGTGAGTGAAAACTATGTCTATTGAGAGGGTTTATGTCTATTGTATTGGAAGTGAAAAATAAGGCGTTTGTAAGTTCCTATATCTTTTATAGTGCCATTTTATAGTTTTTTACATCTCTACATTTCATATGTTAATGTCTATTGTTTGTTGTTCTCTGCATTTTATGGGATAATGTCTACTCTTCCCTATCTTTGAGTGCTTTTATGGGTTAGTCTTTGTTGTTGAGTTAAAGACTTAACACCATAATTCATTAATGTCGACTTCTTTGTTTCCCACAATTAAGAATGGAACTAATCTTTTCTCTGCATGCATGCATGCCACGTACACTTCAATCCATTAAATGAAAATGAAAATTAGGTCTAGATAAGTGCAAAATATCTTCGTATAAAATCATTTCATCAATTGGTAATGTTTTGTTGCTATTGTAAAAATTGCATGGCTTTGTAATGTTCTTTGATATAGTCATGGCTTGTTATTGAGTGTTTATGTCAATGTGTGGTATTTTAACGAGGATATTTAGCATTTTTAGTCCCTAATTTTCATTTATTGTCAATGGACTGAACTACACTCGTCATTAATGGATTTTGGTGTCAAGTTTTAAGATGGTCAAGCAAAGGATTATTGTGTTGTTTATTCATTTGCATATATTATTTGACAATAGTGAAATCTGCTAAAAAAGGAGGCATTTGTAATTTCCTATATTTTTTACACTATCTTTTTTTCTGTTGTTAATTCATTTGCTCAGATTTTTTGATGAGAGTGAAACTTGTGTTTGTTCAGAGGGTCTATATCTATTGTGTTGGAAGAAAAAAGTGACACATTTGAAAGTTCATATATCTTTTACACTATCATTTCATTTATTTTTTATGTTTCTCTAATGGGTTAATTATTGTTGTTCCTTATCATTGAGTGCTTTTATGGGTTGATGTTTGTTGTTCAGTTAAAGACTTAACACCATAATTCTCAAATTTCAAGTTCTCTCTTCACCACCATTGGCAATGCAACTAATATTTTGTCTGCCACGCATGGATTCCAACCGCACTTCAATCTATTAAATGAAAATCAGGTCTAGATAAGTGCAAAATTTGTAATATTTCATTCATACATAATGTTTTTTTGTTGAGGGCATTCAGTTCTTCAACGTGATTAGATTCATAATTTTCTATCTTTTCTCTTCATTTCACTGATTAAGAATGGAACTAATCTTTTGTCCGCACACATGCATGCCAACTACACTTCAATCTATTAAATGAAAATGAAAATTAGGTCTAAATAAGTGCAAAATAGCGCGATATAAAATCATTTCATCAATTGGCAATGTTTTGTTGCTATTGGAAATATTTCATGGGTTTGTAATGTTCTTTGATATAGTCATGTTCTGTTGTCTCCCATCGTTGACTGTTTGTATGAGTCTAGGGATTTTCTTGTAGACATTAATTCATAAAAATATTAAACAATAGGGAACAACAAAAATATTAAAATAGAAGAGTTTTATTTATTAGAAGCAAAAAAGGAGGCATTTGTAAGTTGCTATATTTTTTACACTGTCATTCTATATTTTTTTCTATGTCCCTATAATAGTTTAATCTTTGTCGCTCCCTATCATTGTCTTCTTTTATGGCTTAATCTCTATTCGTCAGTTAAAGACTTAACACCATAATCCATTAATGGTGACTTCTCTATTAGCCATCACTAACAATGCAACTAATCTTTTCTTTGTCACACATACATGCCAACTGCACTTAAATCTATCAAATGAAAATTGGATCTAAATAACTACAAAATCTCTCGATGTAAAATTTGTGTCTGTTGAGAGGATTTATAACTATTCTATTAGTATGCATACTGTAACAAATATCTCTGCATCATTTTAAAGCACTTGCGTTGTTTTTAACCATGTTTTGGGTCTCAGAGAAGTTTTCCCTAATTTGCTCATGGTGTTTGTAACAATTACTGATGCAAAGTCTAATATTTTTTGTGTGCTATTTCCTATTGATGCATTCATCACAAACCATGACACTAATGTTTATCCTATGGTTTGTGGCATTATTTTATCAAAAGGTGGTTTGGGCTTTTTTTTGCAATTCTCCCATTCAATCCAAATTAATTGTGTGTCCATGAAACGGTGATAGTCATTGAAAAATGTCTATCTCTTCAAGATATACCTAATGCACCATGAATTTTTTGATCCATGGACATCATGCATATCTTCAATAAATAAGACTTCTATTCAAGATGTCTATTTGAAACTATTAAAATGAATTTTGGCCTATTTTTTCAAATTTTCTCAACTATTGATATTTTGCTTCTAGTTTTGTATTTCCCCAATTGTAAATTATTCTTGGGAACAATGAAGGAAAAAAACTCATCAATTCCTAATGTTTTGTTTCTATACACATGTCTTCACTACAAGTGTTTATGTGGACGTGCATGGTATTGTTGATAGTAGTTCATGTGCGTCGTGTCCATGACCATATTTTACATATATCTAGATCTAATTTTCATTTATTGTCACCAGAATCAAGTACAGTTGGCATCAATTGAATATGGTGTTAAGTTTTATGGCTGTCAAGCAAAGGATTCTTGTCTGTGACATTGAAAGATGTCTATGTATTCAAGATATGCCTTATGTATCGTGTATGTTTTGATCCATGGACATCATGTATATCTTGAACAAATAACACTTCTGTTGAAGATGTCTATCTGAAATTATTGAAATGGAATTTGGGCTGGCATTTCAGTTGCCCCATTAAATGTAAAAATCTTGAACCTATTGCCTATTAATGCATTCATTGGAAAAAACACACTACAAAGGAAGGAAAATTCCTATCCTATGCCTTGCAGCATGTTCATTGTTAAAATGGAATCTTAGCTCTTTTTTTGCAGTTTTGTCATTGCTACCAGATATTTTGGCCATTCTTTTCTAATTTCATCTATTTTTAATGTCTTCCTGCTTTAGACATATTTTCACTGTGAACTTTTGTGGTGGGTAGGTCACATTGTTGATAGTATTTAACATGTCTGATTAGAAATTAGAATGCATCTTTACATATATTTTATTTACTATTAAGATTGATAGGTGCCTTGATAATAAAAGCACCAGCTTATTGCTATAAAGCAATCAATAGATGTAGCTGGTAAACTCAAAAATCACTTTAACCAAATAGGATTTCAATGCTTGTGATTTTAGGTACCTGTTTGAGATGGAGTTTTCCAACATTTGAGGAAGAAACACCAACAACTAGATTCATGTGAGTAGGAGAAATATGTCCAATAGTATATAGTAGTGCCATAACTATGAGTCCAAAAGCAGCAACAATTGCCAAATGAGATAACACATCTATTGCATCCATCATTACTTGCCAACACCCAACCAACATTAAAATAAAAGTTGAAAGAATGTCTACTCCACTTCACATAGATTGCATCAACTTCATTAGATAACATCTACCAAGCATATATACATAACACACGATAAGTATAAATTATATTCTAATCACAAAATATGATCCCAAATAAATGTGAATTGTAATCTAATACTGAATCCATGCATTGAAAAAACCTAGAAAGCTTCATTGGATAGATTATAGGTTTGTAATACTACATCCATAATCTTGTAAAAAGCATAAGAAGAGTGAAAACAAAAAAATGGGAAAAAGATACTGCATTGTTCATTTTAGCTTTAACCTTAATCTCCATACTTCATACGATTCAGGAAACATTTAAAAAATAATATATTGGATGAAATAATAATAAATTTACTCACAAATTAGTTGAAATTTTCAATGCTTATCTCTACTTCCTCATTAACAAACATTGTCATAGATTCAAATCCTTGTGCAATTCCAGTTTCCCTATCTATGATTAACTACAAAACTGCTTGAAAAATGAGCTTACAAACATATGCTATAATGCATTAAAAAGCCTGGAAAAGGAAATGACATTGCAATTTACTTGGAGGTCAATTTATCAAGCTAGTCAACCACACAAAGAAAATAATAGTTAGGTTTTTTATCAATATATTTAACTTTCAATACTTATTTTTTATGTTAAAATTAATAAATTCTCAAGCAATGTCAAGTTGTATTTTATTATTGAATGAAAGTGAAAATCAATGCTACCATTCATATTTATTTCTACCCATGATAGTTGTATAGTTGTATAGTTGTTTGAATCTATCTCTATACATCCATTTCCACTTAAATAGACAAAGTTGACATATGCTTATGTGTATACATGCTTTTGAATTAGTCTACACTAATCTCTATCGATTTCTAATTCTTCTTTTCAATTTTAAAATATTTTATCTTATTTCCATTTGATGTCTTTATCCATGATTTAATTTACATGTATAGAGCAAAACCAAGGCAGATTAAAAATACATATTTTTTCCATATACATCTCACCATGTCATAATTGAACTATTACAAAATTGATTCTTTATATAGATCAGATTGAGACCAATCAGTTATGTATTAATGAATATGCCCTATAACTATAAAATAAAAAATGAAAAAAGTTGGTTAATTAAACATTTAATTAAGTAATGGACTTTGGTGAAAGGGATATGTCCTAGACTAATTAAGACTAGTTGATGCATTTAGCTATAGATTATGAAGTTGATCGATTGGGGATTAAGTGATGAGTAGTCCTAGGTAATATTTTAGTTCTCTATATTTTCTCCCTCTTTCATACAATGGAGCTAAGTGGTGTTGTGTGAAAGAAGAATTAAAAGTAGGATGGACTGAAATGAAGTTTAAGTGGCAAATTGCACCAATTGCTTAGCAATCGTGATGTAATTGTGAGATTTGCTAACTAGCATAACTAGGAATCTAATGACTGAAGGAAAGCAAAACTAGAAATATGATGAGGAATAAACTGTATTCCTCTCAAGAATGCAAAGCTATGTTCAACTTGAGAAATGAGAATTACAAAGGAAATGCCTTGGTTATATAGGCCAAGGGGAGAGATAGATGCAATCAAATTATGAAAAGTGTTGGCATCCTATAAGGTGTGACAACTCATGTCATTAAAGGCTCAACCACCTTATCCCTATGTAAAGTTAAGCTAGTGTGAAGATGACTTTAGTGGAGAACTAGCTAAGAATGAACTAGTTAGATAAAGTACCCCTTTCACACTAACACACCCCCTTAAGTGCAACTTAGGGGGAAGTATACAATGCAAAGATGAAAATATGGGTCCCAACTACTAGGCTTAATGAGGTACAACATGTACATAATATCCTCTCAATGATAAAGAAGGAGAAAACCCAATAGGAAAAAAACTCCTACCCATGAGAGGGTGTATGAAGAAGGTCTAAGTAACCCCCCCCCAGAAGAAATGTGCCTCACCCCCAAGAGAGACCGAAGATGAACATACTTGCTCTCAGTGAAGGGTTTGGTGAATATATCTGCAACTTGATCTGTTGTAGGACAGTATCGTAAATCAATGACCTGCTCCTGAATCAACTCCCAGAGAAAATGCATATGGATCTCGATGTGTTTGGTTCGTTGATGATGGACTGGGTTCTTTGATATCTGGATGGTGCTCTGGTTATCACAATAGATGATTGATGGCTTCTGAAAGGTGATACCAAGTTCAGTGAGGATATTTTGAAGCCAAATAGCCTCAGTGGCAGCATTGACAGCTCCCCGATTCTCAGCCTTAGTGGAAGAAAGAGCAATGGCATGTTGCTTCTTGCTCTGCCAACAAATGGGGTGAGAACCATAGTGAAAGTTGTAGCCGGATGTGGACTTGCGATCATCAATATCACCACCCCAATCATAATCTATGTATCCAAGTAAGTCTAAACTTGTGCTTGCTGCATAGTGAATCCCATACCGATGAGTGCCTTGGATGTAGTGTAAGATGCGTTTGGTAGCTTTCCAATGAAGCTCATGTGGTTCCATCATGAAGCGTGAAACAATGCCAACTGCAAAGGAAATGTCGGGGCAAGTATGAGTCAAGTAGATGAGGTTACCAACAAGTTGATGATACAAAGTAGCATCAACTAGTGGTGTGGAACATTTGACCTCAAGCTTAACTCCAGACAAAAAGGGAGTCGGTGCAGGCTTGCAATCAACCATATGAAAATGTGACAAAAGATCAAGAGCATACTTGGGCTGTGCAAGTGAGATCCAAGAAGAGGTTTGTGTGATCTCGATCCCAAGAAAGTAGTGTAAGAGACCCAAGTTAGTCATGGAAAATCTGTCATGCAAAGAAGTCTTGACAGTTGAGATGATGGATGAAGTGCTCCCAGTGACAATCAAGTCATCAACATAGAGAGCCAAGAAGAGAAGAGCATCCTCCTACTACAAGATGTAGACATTCAGATCTGAGTGGCATTTGAAGAACCCAATGGAGAGAAGAAAGGAGTCCATTTTGGCATACCAAGCTCGTGGAGCCTGTTTGAGGCCATACAAAGACTTCCTTAGTTTGCAAACCAATGAAGAATCTTTAATGAATCCTTGTGGTTGCTCCATATAAATTTATTCATGTAGATCTCTGTGAAGAAATGCACTCTTCACATCCATTTTATGTACAACCCAACCATGAGCTACATAAATAGCAAGTAGCAAGCGAATGGAGTTCATTTTGGCAACAGGGACAAAGGTCTCAGTGTAGTCAATACCCGGTACTTGAGAGAAACCTTTGGCCACAAGTCATGCTTTATACTTGTCAATTGAGCCATCCACTACAAATTTGGTTCGATAGATCCACTTACACGAAACTAGTTTTCTTCCCTTAGGAAGTGGAACAAGATCCCATGTTTTATTCAGCATTAAAGAGTTGTACTCTTCCTTCCTCCACAGTGGATTTAGAGGATTATGACATCGAGGATTTTCCTCAAGCTTCCTCTACTCGTCGAGTTGATCATGAGATTTCATCTTCCTCTTCATAGAGTTCAAAATCTCCTCCTACATTCCCTACCATGCCTCATTGGGCTCGCCAAACACTCGAGTTTGCAAATAAACTTGAGATTTGCTAACTAGCATAACCAGGAATCTAATGACTGAAGAAAAGCAAAACCAGAAATATGAGGAGGAATAAATTGTATTCCTCTCAAGAATGCAAAGCTATATTTAGCTTGAAAAATGAGAATTACAAAGGAAATGCCTTGGTTATATAGGCCAAGGGGAGAGATAGATGCAACCAGATTATGACAAGTGTTGACATCCTATAAGGTGTGACAAATCATGTCATTAAAGGCTCAACCACCTTATCCCTATGTAAAGTTAAGCTAGTGTGAAGAGGACTTTAGTGGAGAACTAGCTAAGAATGAACTAGTTAGATAAAGTACCCCTTTCACACTAATAGTAATTGATGCCCTATCAAGATAATTGTTGACTGAAATGGAACCCAATTGGTATGTTGAAAAAACATGGGAGAAACCAACTTTAGATGATATGCATGCCATGAATATACAACTAAATAATTTATTAATGATTGATCATGTTGATTCATGTCGCTAGGATGATTAGATTTGATTTGCATGAATGTACATGTAGGATGATGAAATCTCCCAAAGATGACAATGCAACTAAATGACACATGATGATAGATAAATGGTGAGATAAAAAATGGAATAGATAAGTAAGACATGTCATAGCAACTTCATGTGCAAGTAACCACCTTTATTTTGTTGTAGCACTTAGTGTTATGCACCATGATATAAGAGACCATGATGACTATGAGTCATGTGAACAAAGACTGGCACACAAATAGAATAACAACCCAATAGACACATTGTCTCCAGCTAACAAACATATCAATAATGATGGCAACTGTGACAGTGTGATTGGTGCAACACTAAGAGTAGAAGCAAAATAAAACACAGACCAAAGATAAAATAAATTAGAATATGTAAAGGTGATGCATCATATATTGAAAAAAGAAATGTATAGCAGAATTCCAAAAACCTATGAAGGGAATGGCATCGTAGAAAAAGCTTAGCTCCAAGCACATACAACTGATTTGAAAGTTTTGAAATGAAGTATCCTACATACTAAGTGTGGATGTAATTGTTAAAGCTATTAGAACAATCATTGTGCAAAAAATATTATGTTCTCTTCCTTTCAGATCTCCTATCAGAGTATCTACAAATGCATAAACTGGTTCAAAACACACCTTTTCACATTGTTGTAGCAGTAGATCCATGTCTTCAATGGAGGTAAGATTCCAAACAATAAACATTTGGGATAGACCCCTACAAAATGAAGGACCGCTACAAAACACATTGTGCCATGCTTCTAAATAAATGGATCTCGAATATCACATGTGTATGTGACATGTGGTTATAGACAATATACATTGTGCACCAATTCTATCTAACAACTTCTGAAACTGCCTTCCATATAGTTTATTTGTTTCAAGGGCCAATACTATTCAATATTTGCTTCACACAAGTATGCATAAATAATAGGTACATGCCTTCGCCCATATATACACATAGATATATACACATAGATATATATACATATATATGTATACACACACATATACATATATATACACACACATATATTTACACACACATATATACACATACATATACACACATATACATACACACATACATACATACATATATATATATGCACATATGAATATATACACATACATATATATACATGTATACACACATACACACATACACACATATATATGTATGTATATATACTTATATTATATTTACATACATATAAAATTATATACAAACATATAAATTTATATATATACATATATACACACATATATATGTATGTATATATACATATATATATTTACACACACACACACAAATATATATATATATAAATCTATATACATACATATATATACGTACATACATACATACAACAAATCATTAGGAATTGATAAATTTTTTCCATTCATTGCTCTCAAGAATAAATTGCAATTGGGAAAACATAAAACCAGGAACAAAATATCAACTGCCAACGAGAAAATTTCAAAAAAATAGCACAAACTTCATTTTAACAATTCTAAATACACATCCTCAACAAAAGTCTTATCTGTTCAACATATCCATGATGTACATGCATCAAAACATCCACAATACATCAGATATACATGTATGTGTATATATGTATGGAAGCAAAGATAGTGAAGAGTAGACATTAACCCATAAAATGTAGAGAACAAAAAACAACAAACAATAAACATTAACCCATAAAATGCACATATGTAAAAAAATATAAAATGATATTGTAAAAGATATAGGAACTTACAAACGCTTCATTTTTTCTTTCAATACAGTAATAGGAACTTACAAACGCCTCCTTTATCGCTTCCAATACGATAAATATAAACCCTCTCAACATTGAAGTGCAATTGGCATGCATGCGTGCAAAGAAAAGGATAGGGAAGAGTAGACATCAACCCATAAAATGCAAAGAATAATAAACAATAGACATTAACCCATAAAATGCAAAGATGTAAAAAACACTGTAAAAGATATAAGAACTTACAAACACCTCATTTTCGCTTCCAATACGATAGACATAAACCCTCTCAACAGACATAGATTCCACCCTCATCAAACAATTCGAGCAAATGAATAAACAACAAAAATAATCCTTTGCTCAACAGACTTAAAATTTTACACCATAAGCCATTAATGATGCTTGCACTTCAGTCTAATATTTCCAATAGGAACAAAACATTACAAATTGATCAAATGATTTTATATTGAGACATTTTGCACTTATTCAGACCTAATTTTTATTTTCATTTAATAGATTGAAGTGTAGTTGGCATGCATGTGTGCAGAGGAAAGATTAGTTCCATTCTTAATTGTGACCAACAAAGAAGTCAACATTAATGAATTACGGTGTTAAGTCTTTAACGCAACAACAAAGACTAACCCATAAAAGCACTCAAAGATAGGGAAAAGTGGACATTAACCCATAAAATGTAGAGAACAACAAACAATAAACATTAACCCAAAAAATGTAGAGATATAAAAAACTATAAAACAACACTGTAAAAGATATAAAAACTTACAAACACCTCATTTTTTGCTTCCAATACCTTAGACATAAATCCTCTTAACAAACATCGATTTCACCCTGATCAAACAATCTGAGCAAATGAATAAACAACACAAAAATGACAGTGTAAAAGATATATGAACTCACAAACGCCTCCTTTGTTGTTTTCAATACGATAAATAGAAGCCTTCTCAACAGACATAGATTTTACCATAAACAACACAAATAATCCTTTGCTCGACAGACTTAAAACTTCACACCATAAGCCATTAATGACATTTGCAATTCAATCTATTCACAATAAATGAAAATTAACAAATACTAAATGCACATTGTCCTCGTTAAAATGCCATGCGTTGACAAAAACACTGGTGAAGACACAACTATATCAAAGAACATTAGAAAGTCATGAAATATTTTCAATAACAACAAAACATTAGGAATCAATTAAATTAATTACAAAAATACAAAATTACGAGGAAAATTCCAACAACCAATAAGAAAATTGTCAAAATAGGTCAAAATTATGTATTAATAAAATAATCTAACAAACTATATATCGGCAACACAATTTTTGACGAATACATTAATAGACATGAGCGCACCAAAAACATTAATCTCTCGCATATAAGTAGAACAAACCACAATTTATATAACCAAACTAAGGGTACGGTCCCATGGAGGGGGGCTTCCTTAAAAATCTCAGCGTATGCTGCTTAGCTTTTTTAGGAGTATTTTAAACTCCAAAATTTAAAGAATGAACTGTAGTGTTTTTATAAAAAATAATAAATAAATGAAAATTCTCTCATTTTTATTTTCTAATAGAAATTTAAAATTTTAGATGAGAGACAAGTGACATAAAAAACTCTTATAGTGTAGGGGCAATTTCTAGTCCCACCCCAATTTCACCGCCTCAAAGATTCATTTCTAAAAAATAAGGACTCTTATTTTTCTGAAAAAGATTCCAATTAATCCGTGGCACAATTTTTTTTTTCCAATGAGACCTCCTCCTCTATGAAAATAGAAACCCAAGCCCCCATAAGACCATACAATATACCATCACACCTCCAAATCTAATTACATTTAACCAAATCACAGCCAGAACCGAAAGCAATAAAGGGGAATTTCCATTTCATAGAAGCCCAAGCCCCCATAGGACCATACAGTGTACTATCGCACCTCCAAATCTAATTACATTTACCCAAATCACAGCCAGAACCGAAAGCAATAAAGGGGAATTTCCACCGTTAAAAGAAAACGTCGAACCAAATCAAAGAGAAGAAAGCAATTTTTCCAAATCGAAGCACTAGAGGGAAGGGAGGCTGGTTTTTCCAAATTGAAGCAGCGGAAAGGGGAGAAAACAATGGGACAGGGGCCTTCGGGGGGATTCAGCAAGGGAGGCGCACCAGGGGAGCGCAAGCAGGATGACAAGAAAGAAAAGAAGTATGAGCCGGCGGCGCCGCCAGCCCGCGTGGGTAGAAAGCAGCGCAAGCAGAAGGGCCCTGAGGCGGCCGCGCGCCTCCCCACGGTAACTCCGCTCACAAAATGCAAGCTGAGGCTTTTAAAGCTTGAGAGAATCAAAGATTACCTGCTGATGGAAGAAGAGTTCGTGGCGAACCAGGAGCGCCTCAAACCGCAGGAGGAGAAGAACGAGGAAGACAGGTCCAAGGTCGACGATTTGCGCGGCTCTCCCATGAGCGTTGGGAATCTAGAGGAGTTAATTGATGAAAATCATGCCATTGTTTCGTCCTCCGTGGGGCCTGAGTATTATGTTGGGATATTATCTTTTGTCGACAAGGACCAGCTAGAGCCCGGCTGTGCGATTCTCATGCACAATAAGGTCGCGAAATCCGATTCTCGTTAATCTCTCTCTCTCTCTCTCTGTGATTAGTTTGTTAGTAGCGATGTTGCTTTGCTAATTGCCTCTCCATCGTATTATGTTTAATTTACGGCGTTTCTAGTCTCTCTATTGAATCCTTATCAGGGTTTCAAAGTTATATCTCTCTCATTAAAGATTAGCTTTTAAGTAGTGATGTTGCTTTGCTAATTGCCCCTTCATCTTATTATGTTTAATTTCTAGCAGTTCTTGTCTCTCTGCTGAATCCGTCATCAGGGTTTCAAATTTCATTAATCTCTGTCTTAAAGATTAGTATGTTAGTATTAATGTTGCTTTGCAAATTCCCCCTCCATCGTATTATGTTTAATTTCTGGCGTTTCTAGTCTCTCTGCTGAATCCGTCATCAGGGTTTCAAACTCCATTAATATCTCTCTCTTAAATATTAGTTTGTTATTAGCGATGTTTGTTTGATAATTGCCCCTCCATCGTATTATGTTTAATTTCCAGCATTTCTAGTCTCTCTGCTGAATCGTCATCAGGGTTTGAAAGTTCTTTACCCTCTCTCTCTCTAATATTAGTTAGTAGCAATGTTACTTCGCTAATTGCCCCTTCATCGTATTATGCTTGCTTTCCAGTGCTTCTAGTCACTTTGCTGAATTCGTCATCAAGGTTTCAAGGTTCATTAATCTATTTTTTAAGAGCAGTTAGTTAGTAGTGATATTGCTTTAATTTCCAACGTTTCAGGTCTCTACTAAATCAATGATTAGGGTTTAAAAGGTGATGATTAATTAACAAACTTCTAGGCAACATAGAACTACTTGGATAGTTTTCGTTTTAAACAGTTTGGTGACTCGTAGCTAACTCTCATTATAAGATGCACTTAATTCCTTACAGTGCTCGTGTTATTCGAGTTTTTTTTCTTATTCATATTGTATTTACCAAATTTTGTTTTGAGGAGTATATCTTTCAAATTCCCCTTGTGGGGTATGTTTTTGCTTAGATGACACAACTAAGGGTTGGAATCATCTTGGACTTGTACTCGGCTTTGTCTTTGGAGCTATGCTACACAACTATTTGGATGTTATAATCCTGGTCAGTTTTTAATTATTTACCATGTTTCTTGGAGACTGGAACCTGAGGCTCTTCTTTGGAAGCATATGTACCAGAAACCCAAGGAGAAGTACGTGGATGTGGTATTTATCCAATTTAAACTTTTTATCCATAGTAGCAAAAATATTTCAAGCAATATTGTGAGACCAATACAAGTTCCTTTTGAGTAATATAATGAGATTAATACAAGTTCCTTTAGAGTAATATAATGAGATTAATACAAGCTCCTGTAAAGCACTAATTAGAAATCCATACTAGAAACTACCTATGGAAGGCCAAGAGTCACAACTTAGAAATCCACTTATTGAGAAACTACATCGACATTAGAAGCTAACTATGGATGTTGAAAACAGAAATTTCAATGTTAAAACGAGGGAGGGGTTCCATCCTCCCCTTCACACCCTCCACTGTCACACACATTTTCAGTACATAGCCTTTTTGGTGAGAAGATCTAAAGCAATACTGCTTGTTTGAGCTGAAGTTTGTCTCCGGAAATGATTTTCATGTCTGGATATCTGGAACAGTGTTATGTTTTCATTTCCTTTGTTGGCCAATAATGTTTGCAAAAATGTGTTTGAAGGCAGCTTAGTACCCTTAACTGAAGGAGAAACAACTTTTTTGGAAAGGCCATTTAGTTGAGATATTTCATGAGAAATTTTAGGACACAATGCAGTCAAGTTATGTAATTTGAAGGTTTAGTGCTACAATGTAGATGGTTTGCTGAAGAAGGTCACATCATCTTTGGAGCAACATCCATGGAGAGAATAAAGCTTTCCTGCAAACATGGCCCCATTTGGTAATGTTGTGGAAGAGATCTGAGAACCACCCGAGGAAGTGCTGAACCTGGAAGGAGGGAACTAGTGCTCACCAGCATGCTGAGGAACTTTATCACCTGGAAATCAAATTTGTCCTCTTTAACATTTTCTCTGCCCACATTAGTCAAATATTAACTAAATTTATCATACCATAAATATGAAAAATAATGTCATTCAAAAGAAAATATAACTGAATATTAAAAGCTTTTTCTTCATCAGCTGTATTGACCATAGCTCAAAACCTAGCAGATATGCTTTCTTTAAAACGTAAATATTTTTTAGCATTATATTGACCTTTACCTAGCCCCCTTCATACTGAATCATTGATATGATCATTGTTGAGAATCAATTCTTGTACACAGAATTAACGACTTCCCTATGTAAGCCTTTCCTCAAAATAGTACTAAATGTTATTTTTCCATTTATTTTTGAGAGAAATATTATGATATTAAGCTTTCTGATAATACTTGTTCAAGCATAATCATTGTATTTATTTCTGTGCAGGTTCTTTCTGTTGTTGGTCTTTTGCAAGATGATGTGGATCCCATGGTGTCAGTGATGAAGGTTGAGAAAGCACCACTGGAGTCATATGCTGACATTGGAGGTTTAGATGCTCAAATTCAAGAAATTAAAGAAGCAGTGGAGCTTCCTTTGACCCATCCTGAATTGTATGAAGATATTGGGATAAAGCCTCCAAAGGGGGTTATCCTCTATGGAGAACCAGGAACAGGGAAAACTCTTCTTGCAAAGGTATGCTTTGCTGATTACTCAAAAGTATGCTTTTATCGTGGTGATATTTCTAAATTATCAATGATTTTATCGTGGTGATATTTCTAAATTATCAATGACACTTATTGCAAAATGTGAAGTATGAGTGTAGGGGTGTCTCTTTAATATTAAGCTTGTGTGCCTGGTTAGTTGTGAGTGAAAGAAGCTTGTGCATCAGGACAATCTTATTGCTATGATTTGATAGGTTAACATACAGCTATGTTAATATAGAAAAGTTACAAATTAGTAATTACCGAGAGCAAATTATTGTTGAAAATGTAGGAATTCAGGTGAATTCGTTTTACAACACAACAAGTTGATGCCTTGGTAGATCACATCAATACAAATTTGCTGTTTATATTTGAATTTTGTTCTTCATGTTGAACATTATTTTTGCAGGTTTCATGCAGCATGCTTTATTTTGTGAATCCTGTTTTTGCTAAAGATGTTTGGCTTGGATAAACTGTCCTTGTTTGTACTTTTATTTTGTCTACCATGACATCCATATGTGAAATGGTTGTGTTGTTCTGGCCTTTTGGCCTCACAGCATGATATCTATCTATCTATCTATTTCTGGTATTAAAAACTATAGCTTAAATGAGCATCTGAGCTAACTGATACTAATACTTAGCTCCTTAAGAGTGTTAACATTTAGATAAGAACTTACAAATTCCTATTAGAAGGGAAATAGTGAAAGATCAAGAATCATCACATAGAATTCCAGCTTAGATGCCACCTTGGGGATTTGAATTTGGGTCTCCATAATTTGAACCCTAACACTTTAACCACTTGATCTCAACCCCTTGGACTTGCATCATGATAGAAATCAAGAGTGATAATCATTAAGAGAAGTTAGTATGTATATTAAGAACATTATTAAATGATAGTAATATAGCAAGTTTATGATGATTATAAACTATGTTACCGGGTTCGTCCATCCCAGGCACAGGTTCGGGTTCGGTTCGTTGTAGGTTCTAGTTCGGATTCGGTCCATAGGAGGGTTCGCCTAGGGTTCCGACTCTCGTTAATCTTTCCCACGCACGACTTTTTGGAGTTTTCTAGGCGCGATTATGCCCTCTATTGGCGTACATTTTTGGATGCGATTTGACTTTTTTCTGGGCGTCTTTTTGAGCGGCGGATCTTTGTGGGTTCATCCCTGACATCTTCTGCCGCTCCTCCCTTTTGTCGCTCAACCCCTGCAATTCATTTTCTCCTGTTGTTGTTCTTCCCTGCATTTTTTTTTTAATGTATAGAAGTCCGCCTTTCTTTTGAGCCCGACTCTTCATAAAATTAAAAAGATTTCTTCACTTTGTTTTAAAAAAAAATCAAATTAAAGATAATTTTTTTATATAGTTTTTTTAAGCTTTAATATTTACCTATTAAAATTAATTTATTAATTTTTCATTTCTAATTTCAATTAATTTAATTTTAAATTTAATATTCTTAATTTTAATTTCAAATTTAATATTTTTAATATTAATTTCAAATTTAATATTGTGCAAGGTTTATGAATATTAATAATTATTATAATAAAATATGTATATTATAATATTATATATTAAAATATATATATTTATTAATATTTATTATAAATATGTATATTTAATATTTATATTAATAAATATATATATTTTATTAATATATATATATATATATATAAAATTTTTACATGTTTTTTGTACTAACGAACCCAAAATGAACCGAACCCCCCCCCAAAAAATTTAGCCGAACCCACGAACTGAACCCCCGAACCCGAACCCGAACCCGAACCCGAACTGGCAACTTAGATTATAAAAGTGAAAACATCACAAAGAACAAGTGCAAACACCAGAAAATTCCTTCCTGCAAGTGTCTCATTTGAGTAATTTAAACGTACAACTGTTCACATACTATTCTTACCCTGCATTCATTGGACCAGTTGGTACTTTACCAGTCATGTGAGACATTATTCGAAATCAACCATCCATACTTCTGTGATCGAGAGTTTAGTGTGGATTTGTAACAAATCCCCGAATAACCTCTATGCATAGCACTGGATTACAGAAGTGAATAGGCATGATCTCAGAAAATTTAAACATAACTGTTTTGATTAAATCTAGGGCATGGTTCAACTTGGAATTACAGGTAGTGAGATATTGCTTTCCTCCTGCATATTCTCACCCTTGCATCTTGTTAGCAAACAGATTGGTCACTGCAGCTTATTATGAGAAAGTGACCCTGAGATGCCCTGTTGAGCAGCAACCAATTGACTAACAGCTTGGGAGATCGCTATTGAATTAGCGATCTTCCTCTGAATTTTAGAGGTACAGCTCCCTCGTATGATTTAATTGGTTTTGGGTATGCTTTTAACTCGAAAGCAGGAAAGGAAGACAAACAGATGTGGATAACAATGACACAGATGCGATGATAAACTGGAGTAAAGAAGAGGATGTAAATGGATGACACAAAGATCACCTATTCTACACCCACAAACGATAATTGAGAGAAAGGAACAATAATCTTTTCCAACATATGAGTTAATCAGAACACACAGATTCTGCAATAACCCATGCATAATCTGATACAAAAAGACATACACCAAAGGGCGATTGTAAATAAAACACAGGCAACCTATAACCAAAGGAAATGTTAATAAAAACACAGATTTATAAACGTATCCTTTATTCCTTTGATGCAAAAATGAGTTCACAGACTCAGAAATATCTTTACACAGCAGATTATGTTTGAAAGAAACAAAAATTGCTCTATTCCCCCTTTCTCAGAACTAAATTCAATCCTCCTGCCCGAACAGCAAAAAGATCCCCCTCAGTGAAAATTTCACAATAAATAACTTCCCTCCTTCCCTGACCTTTTGGTTCTATAACTGTTTCTTCTTGAAAATCGGTTACATGAGAAATACTTTGCCTTTCCTCTTCTTCATAACTGATTCTCGGACTTTGGTTACAACTGAAACTTTTCTCCTCTGTTTCTAAATTTAGAAAAGACGTCGTGTTTTTCCTTTTACCTTCGAATTCCAAATGGGATTTTAAAATCCACAAAGAATGAAATGTTAAATAAGACGACATTTTGGAATATAATCCTTATTGAGATGATCATTTCTGGGACACTACAGAGCACTGAAATCTTTCTCCTTGGAGCCTTCTCGACATCTGGAAAAACGCCATTCTTTAAATTTGATTATAGAACTCTAATCGGCTCGCTTCTGCTTGTCCACTGTGGATTCCCATCTGACATAGAAGTATTGTTTTCATTTCTGGCACTCAATCATATCTCTGGATGTCCATATATCTACAGGGTATTTCACAATTGTCATATGGACCGTCCTTTCAAAGGTTCTCAAGTCTTCGTTCCATCGATGAAGCGCAGCATGAGAAGACGATTATGTCTTCTCTTAACCGAAAACATACAGATATAATCTACCTATCATACTCGGGCTTGCTTTAACAATGCGCTTTACTAACTTTTCTGCAAGTGGAAACATAGAATATGCTTCATAATTAGCTTAACATTGGAGAAACGTATATTGGATGAGACTTATAAAGCCAACCGGTTTGCAAAAGGAGACATCCAGATCACGCCAGTATCAAGAGATTTGGGAAGAACTTTCTGTGAGCAGTGATCGCCAGAAGACCAAGACTGAGAAAAATTAAGATATTGTTTGTTTTGTAGTCGAACCTCTCCATAACGAGCTCCTTTCAATTGAGAGAAATGACGACTACTATTATCACATACCACCGAAACCGGGTATCATCCTTAAATTGACTTCCAACAATCTTGAGCATTGACATGTACATGGATGTCTTGTGCTATCGAGCAAAGAACTTAGAGAACCGCCTCAAATTACTGAAGTTTATATAATGGAAACCAAGCACCATGTGTAATTGGTTGAAACTTCAAAGCTATCTAGCAGGGCCCATATGAAGCATCCTTGTGTATCTGAACCATTCCTTATTGCTGCTAGCGTATATTTAAGCCCATAGACATGGAGGTTAATCCTGCACTCATCATAGCATTTTATCATATCATGCTGGGCCTTCAACAATTCAATGTCAGGACCGTGATCAATAGCTTCCACTTAATCCTACTGCGTGTTCTAGTCTTGCAGAAACGTAAGTCCCATTTTCTTTAAATGGTTGAACTTCATAGCAGATTTGTATGAACCTACTCTTGAATAAAGAAACAAGAAACAGCATTTTTCTTGTCAATTGGTGCTACATATGCGAACATCTTCAGAAGGGTCTGCAGCCTTGAATGTTCTCATTAACATTTTATGGCCTTCTATATCGACGAGGGAATCTCAATTTATCCACAAATCCGTATGACTCTCTGTGTTTCCCTTGCTATTCAAATTTTCCTTTGATTGCTTAGATCCTTGTGCTTCTAATGGTCGTCGATATCAGACATTTCCATTAAATCATTTGGAAGGACTTTACAAGTTTGAATTATAGATAAGCCTCCAAGCTTTATGACATTTGATTGTATATATTAATGGCTTCATTAACAGATCCTCTATCTGTTGCTTCAATTTAAGCGATTGTGAGAATTATAAATGTAGATTCACGAGGAACACATCATGGCATCTTCCAGCTCTCATATCTTTCCCCAGAAAGTCCGCCAATTTAGCTGCAAGGCTGAGGTCAAATTCATACCAGTATTACTTGATCTTCCATTCATACACCTGTGATATGTTTAATCGATACTTGAGTGGCGTGATGAACCATCTGCACAACCCTGCAACTTGCTGATTATCCATATTGAACCATGGTTTGAGGAGTGCCTTAATCCAGCAGTGTATACCAATTATGGCCAGAATCATCAATGATACCGCCCTCAAATAGTTGAACTCCTGGCGGCATTTGTGATTAGTTATAAAACCATTCCAAAACACCGCCAGCTAATAACATTGACTCTTGCTTTCCATGTTTTTAAATAGCGTGGCGGTCTTTTTGGTAGTTTTATAACTAAGCGCAGTGGCCTTTTAATAGGTTTTTGTAACTAAGCTAAATACTGCTCAAAGCCAACCCCCACAGACTGTGCTAGAGTAACGCAAGCCTCCAGTCTGCACCATCCGAAAAAAAAACCAAGGGCATTACCCATTTCAGAAATAAGATGTCGAAATTGATCAAGAAAGCTTAAGCCATCATCTCCCAAACTCATTTTTCTAATTTCTTTATTCGTTTTTTCTGCTCAATCACAGGTATATTCATTTGTCTTCCCTTTATTTTCCTTCCAGAATTAATATTACTTAATCAAAAGAGATTTGACACGATCATCCAACAGAAACTGTGAGAAACCAACAAACTTTCTAGCAAGGAACTGATATGCAAAATTGACAGTTGTTCTTATAATTCCTGTTCCGTGTGTACAAATAGAGTTGGCAACATGTTTAACACTAATGATATTCAGGTTTTTCCGATTTAGAGCATTTGAAACGTCCTCCACGAACACCTGCATTCACAGACCCTTTCACATTTGCTGAGTGTACAAGGAGACGAAGATCAGTTCCAATATCTCTGCCGAGAGGCTCTATAATTTCATTGGTCAAAGACCTCTCTTTTTCAGTTTCATAAGAATCAACAGATATATCATCAACATTAACATCTTTAAGCATCCTCAGTCCATCACAGAATGCATTGACTAAATATTGCAGCCATAGAGCTTTTTGTTCCTGAGGATACACCACAGAAAACCATGTAGACATCATTTCTTTTCTCCAATAAAGGAAGCTGCAGTTTGTCAGTGCCCCCACTATGGTATCATAACCAGCTATTAGCGCTAACTTTGACATCAGTGTTTTCACTTTAGAATAATCAGTTTCTAGATGCAAACTCTAAATCCCGGAATCCAGGATAGATAAGTAAATACAATGTATCCTGGCCTGTGGTAAGGGAACTTTCAAATGCTTTCAAGAAATTGGTATCCAGTTATTTCATCTCTCTCTTCGCTTTGCTTGTTGCAGCTCTAATCTCTGAATTAGGCTCTGCGGCTTTTCTTCTGCCTGATCATCTAGACCGTGTATGCCATATATATTCTACTTGCAGATGTTGCTTTTATTTGCCAAGTCACTTTCTCCATCTTGTAGAAGAGAACATAAGCTGCAACATCTTTATAATATAATCATGAGAACAATGTTGCTGGAAATGCCTATCTATATTCTTGTTTTGATCTGCTGACATCCAGAAAACACGTTTGCACCATTGTCACAGGTTTAACTAGCATCTGAATGGGGAAGATTTTAAAATTTTCTAGTGACAAAAGATTGGGCTAACACATCTTGCACAGTATATACTTGAAATATTAGAATCTTGTTTGATCTGATTGATAGTTTCTTAAATATTGACAAGACTACTTTTTTCTTTCCAAAATATGTTTACAAAGGTAACAGCGATAAGGTAAGAAGATACACGGGAGGCAATGCAATTTTTATAATTTTTTCTCTTAAATAGTTCTATCTCCAAAAAGCAGTAAATGACATTTTGAATGTAAAATTTAGCTTCAAATTAAACAGTAAATTCTTGTAGAAAAGAATGAGAAAACTAAGTGAAGTGAAGCTAAGATCCGACTTCAATATCCTTGAAAAAAATTAAACTAGTTTGATTTGATTGATAATTTTGAAATCTTTCTACTTTTTCTTTCCAAAATTTCTTCTCTTGTAGAGATACATATTTAGAGGACAATTTGAACATGTTTGGTTCAATCTTCCAGGAAATGTTTAAAATTCATAAAAAGGTAAAAATATTTTCTCTATTTTATGATGAACTTAGTTTGGAAGTCTCTTGAATCTATATTCTCTTATTATTAAGGTTTGTTTTTTTGGTCTTTTCTTATTATCTTATTTCTTGATCATTCGCTGATGAAGCTCCAAACAAAAAAAAAGAATTTATATTTGGAATTATATGGAGGTCTTTGAAATATGAATATAAAATGGAACGTATATTTTAACAGCTTGAAAATTGGTGCAGGCTGTGGCTAACTCAACTTCAGCAACATTTTTGCGTGTTGTTGGAAGTGAACTTATACAAAAATATTTAGGAGATGGTCCAAAGTTGGTTAGAGAGCTGTTTCGAGTTGCTGATGATCTTTCTCCTTCAATCGTTTTCATTGATGAAATTGATGCCGTTGGAACAAAGAGGTATCTGGTCACTTGACCCCCATTTTAATGTACTTTTGATTTTGGTAGACTGATTAGGATTCTTAGTCTAATGGATCTTACCACTATTTGCTTTTAAATTTGCAGATATGATGCACATTCAGGTGGTGAACGTGAAATTCAGCGAACTATGTTGGAATTGCTAAATCAACTAGATGGGTTTGATTCAAGAGGTGATGTGAAGGTTATTTTGGCAACAAACCGAATTGAGAGTCTTGACCCTGCTTTGTTGCGCCCTGGAAGAATAGATCGAAAGATTGAATTTCCCCTACCAGACATAAAAACAAGGAGGCGTATATTCCAGGTGATGACTACATTTCATGCTTAAAAATGGAAACTTCTTTACAATATAATATAATCACCCCAATTGTATGCTTAGAATACCACTGCACGAGCAAATGTTACAACAATAACATTCAATAATTTACTTGTGTGAAGTGTTTGGGTTCAAAATTGAAGTTACTTGCCCAACATTTAAAGTGGGCTGCTTGAGTAGAACTTTCTCGTGTAACTTCCTCTTAGGCATGTAAATAATAAAAGTATTCAACTATTTACCCTTTTAGTTCACAAGATATTTAGGTCGATACCTTTATATGTTTGCATGAGGTATGTTAGGATTGAATGTTCCTTTTATTTGCTTGTGATTTGTAATTCTTACATAAATTCTACTATGAACCAATATTTTTGGTTCCAAACGAACAAATGCAATTTAATAGACTTTACTTCGCTCCTGTGCAAATTTTGGGTTACAGAGACTTTTAGAGAATTCAGTACTGTTGGGCAGTTTGTTAGTAATGAATTGCTTGATACAGATAAATGTAAATTGAGATGTCTGATGCGATATTTTTCTTTGTTTATTTTTCAAAATTTTCTCCATCTACTCGGAAAATTGTAACCTGGTTTGTTTTATAAAAGAAAGTCAATGATAGGTCAGTTGGCAATCGTATTCTATTGTTCAATTTATATTTATAAATTAATTTAATAACTGTATATTCTTTTACATTTATGCCTGTAGCTATTGACATTTTTTCTTTCGATATTATTAATGCCTGGTTTTAATCAATGTGTTAATGTTATGCTTGAAATTTGAAGTACTTTCCATTAGGCATCTCAATCCACTAAATCAAATATACAGTTGGCTTTGTTTGATTTTAGCAGCCGGTAGAAGCAGTTCTTATTGTTATGTTTTATTTTGGGCTTCTTTAAGAATCCCTTAATTCTTACCTGCTAGTCGTATATTTTGCAGATACATACCTCAAGAATGACCTTAGCAGATGATGTTAATCTAGAAGAATTCGTAATGACTAAGGATGAGTTTTCTGGAGCAGATATAAAAGCTATATGCACTGAAGCTGGATTGCTTGCTTTGAGAGAAAGACGTATGAAGGTAGGTTGTCATTGAAGATTAGTGATGCATGTGATTATTTTGTGCGGTTGTTTTTTGGTGGAATCATTATGTTTTGAATTGTTTTCATGTTGGTTGATTGTAATTGGTACCGATGTCATTTTCTTACTGGCTATTGTTCAATCACATTTTGTGTCGTAACTTTATTTCATCTACCTTTTGACTTTATCCAATGGGAAATTGAAATAATGCTAACAACATGTAAGGAAATTCAGGTTAAAACAATTTCAGGTTAAGTGGATTTTGTTGTTTCCTTGTGAGAAGATTATGAATGACATTATCTGACATATTTTCTGTAATGAATTTGAGATTTGTAATATATAACCCCCAATATTTTTTTTTTGATTTTTTTCCAACTGCTGTAAGGAAGGTTCTGTGTTTTGTTTTCTGATTTGTTTGTTTTGAGTTTCTCACATGCCATTCATGATATAATGATGCCAAATGATATATTACAGTTTGCAAAGAAAGCATACAAGTAACTTACTAGGAAATAACATTCATTACCTCCAATAATCAGATTTTTTCAATGACAAGAATGTACAGATTTTACATCCATTAATATCAGAAAATAAGAACAGTTTCAGACCTGAATTAAAGAAGCCTGACAGCAATAGTAAATCCTCCAATGAGCATCGAAACTGGAATAAAGATTAGGCACTAATCTCCTTGATTTCAAGCAACCCAAGGCACTGCTAAACAGTCCTCAATAACCAGTGATTGCAAATTGAAAATATCACCACAAAGGACGTCCCTACCAAGAAGTTCTATCTGCTTTATAAAATCCAGTACTCACTCAAAAATTACGTTCTAATACTCTTTAGAATTGCCAAGAGGAGAGTCACACATTGCTGCAATACCCATTTCGATTTCTCAAGCCACTTCTGAGATATGAGCAAAAAGGGGAGTTTAGGTCCAGAAAATAAGAGCCCAAAAATTGATTGAAACACACCAAAAATCACCTACAAACCACACCAAACTGAAAGCAAGCAAACCCACACAGAAATCTCCTCAAAAGAATTGGAAAATCTTCATCTTTTTTGCCCAGATGTGATTCTTGACTAAAACCACCATTCACCAGCTTGAGCAGGTCTTTCACTATCGAATATAGCTTTGGATATTGAGGGTTTTCGTCTTCAATCCCGTTCTCAGACCTTTTGGTAGCAAACTAACAACATCTTTGTATGTCGTCAAACTCAACCATAAAGAAAAATCTTGAAAATGAACTTTTAAAAGATACATTTTTCAAATTAGGGCGACCAAGCTCAACCCTAAAACCCACGCCACTTTTTGCATAAGCTTTTGTTTTTAAATTTGTTTTTATTTAAATATTTTCCTCAAACTTTAGCTTCGGCACCTATCTCCTTAATTGGCATTCAAAATCACTTTAGATGCTTAAAAACAACTTAAAGTGATCACATTAGGCGCCATGGTACAAATTTGTCTCCTTATGAGCCCTCAATAATAAAATATAAAGTTACTTAATAAGAGACCACTTTTTGAAGCATAAATCGAATATTTAAATGATTTAACCTTTAGCAACTTTATATCAATAGGATATGTACTACTGAGACTACCCTGACCTGGTCCAGTATACCCAAATTAGCCTTACTATTTTAAGTAAGTACTAAAAATAGCAAGTGACATCCCAAAACCTCGAACTGGAAAAATACTGATATGCATCAAGACTCATTGCAGATAGTGAGCACCATACCGGCCTTGCTAAAAATAGAAAGTCTTTTGGAAAACTGCAAACCCAACACCCAAAGTTGGAACTGAGTCCCCTTATCAGAACCACTTAGCTTACAGGGACTCTAGAATAGGCTAAAGGTGATGCCCACTGCTCAGAGGCTAGGAGGGGACATTACAAGATTTTCCTACCATCACACCATAGGAACTATGAGAAATCTTGCTACTAAGGAACATAGATATTGGAAAGTTATATGGGTGATAGTTAATATATATGTGACACTATAAGAGTCAATGGGGATTTGGTCGAACAAAGCACTAGCTCTGGAGTATGCCGAAAGAAAGAAAACATTTTCCATGAGTGACCAAAGATGTTAATGGAAATAGAGTTATATGATGTTCAGTGTAGCAAGCTAATATGAAAGGCTTTTGTAGGGCTGTAAGTAAATAGCTGGCATGTTGAGTTTTAAGTGGGATCTTCTCTGTATTTACATATACATCCAAGTCATTGAAAAATGAGGGTATATATATATATATGTCATTGGAATTTGAGTGGACCTAATAAGGTTCAATATAGGTTACATAGTGCACATGACATGAATTGTCATGTGGAATATATATATATATATATGTGTGTGTGTGTGTGTTAAGATCATTGTTGTTTGTTGTTCAATTCCATGTAATGTCCTTGTATATATATATGTTAAAATCATTGTTGTTTGTTGTTCAATTCCATGTAATGTCCCTGCTTTCACATTCATTGTATGAGGGCACCACTTTTGTAATCCACAATTCTTTAGTGAGTGGACTGTTAGCATATGAGTAGTAGATGGTTAGAACTGTAGTAATTGCCATTTAGGAAAAAATGATTAATGGAATAAGGCAGTTGACTTGGTTTCACACCTAGTAGTTATTAGTCATGTGGAATATATATATATATATGTGTGTGTGTGTGTGTTAAGATCATTGTTGTTTGTTGTTCAATTCCATGTAATGTCCTTGTATATATATATGTTAAAATCATTGTTGTTTGTTGTTCAATTCCATGTAATGTCCCTGCTTTCACATTCATTGTATGAGGGCACCACTTTTGTAATCCACAATTCTTTAGTGAGTGGACTGTTAGCATATGAGTAGTAGATGGTTAGAACTGTAGTAATTGCCATTTAGGAAAAAATGATTAATGGAATAAGGCAGTTGACTTGGTTTCACACCTAGTAGTTATTAGTTCAGTTTGAGTTTTCCATTGATTTAGGGATGGAATATATATATATATGTGTGTGTGTGTGTGTGTGTTAAGATTATTGCCGTTTCTCATTCAATTCCATGGAGTGTCCCCTTTTTGACATTCATGGTACAATGGAACCACTTCTCTAATCCACAGTGGTGTAGTTATTGTTAGTTAGGAAAAACTGATTAATGAAATAAGGCGGTTGACTTGGTCTCACACCCTAGTAGTTACTAGTTAAGTTTGAGTTTGCCATTGATTTAGGGATGGATTTGTCAATTATATTGCCTATGATTGAAGGATGCAAGGAGCATAGTGTAATGTCCCCTCCTAGCCTTTGAGCAGTGGACATCACCTTTAGCCTATTCCAGAGTCCTTGTAGGCTAAGAAGTTCCTTTAGGGGGACTTAGTTCTATTTTTAGCAGGGCCAGTATGGTGCTCACTGTCTATAGTGAGTCTTGGTGCAATATCAGTTTTTCTCCAGTTCAAGCCTTTGGGAAGTCACTTGCTATTTTTAGTACTTGCTATTTTTAGTATTTACTAAAAATAGTAAGTCTATTTTGGGTATATTGGACCAGGTCATGCTTGTCACAGCAACACATTATCAGTTGGTATAAAGTTACTAAGGTTAAATCATTTAAATATTTGTTTTATGCTTTGAAAAGTGAGCTTTATTAAATAAATTTATATTTTATTATTGAGGGGTCATAAGGGGACATAAAAAGGACCTTGGACGCCTAATGAAATGACTTGAAGTTGTTTTTAAACAATTATATCATTTTAAAATGCTTCTAATAACTTGGGCGCCCAAGCTAAGGTTGAGGTGAATATTAAAAATTAAAGTAAATCAAAAGCAAAAGAGAAATGGCGTTGGGTTTTAGGGTTGTGGTAGTTGCCCTAATTTGGAGACTCTCTTAAAAGTTAATTTTTGAAGTTTATTCCTCATGGTCAGTGTTCCACGGGGACGCGTCCCCCCCAAAAAACCTCGCGTTTCCTAGAGGGGGACGTCTCGAAGACTTGGGGCCTTGGGGAAGACGTCCCCCCACCAGGCCACCACCAACGCCACCATCCCACCACTAGTGTTGCTGTCTCCAAGACGCTGATAGGACTTTGAGGACGTTGGGGTGTCCTCAAGACGTCTAGGGGACTCCTAGTTGTCTCCAAGATGTATAATTCTTATACTTATACATCTTTTTATAAATTTTTTTTCAAGTACTATATGTATTTCAACACCCTACTGCCCCCTCGCCGCCGTCCCCCTGCCGTTCCCAAAATTAGGCCCCACGTCCCCTGTCGTCCCCCTGTCCCCGTCCCCAAAACCCCGTGGAACAATGTTCATGGTTGAGTTTGACGACATACAAGGATGCTGTTGGTTTGTTATCAAAAGGTCTGAGAACGTGATTGAAGACGAAAACCCTCAAATTCTAAGGCTAGTTTCGGCAGTGAGAGATCTGCTCAAGTTGGTGTATGGTGGTTTCAGTCACGAATCACAATTGGACGAAAAAGAAGAAGATTTTCCAGTTCTTTTGAGTTCTTTTTAGTTTGGGATCGGTGTGAGATTGCTGGTTTTTGGTGTGGTGAGGATTTCTTTAGTTTTGGGTGTGATTATTTTCAGTTTTTGGGCACTTATTTCTTGAACCTGAAATCACATATTTGCTCGTAGCTCAGAAATGGAGTGAGGTATCAATATGGGTATTGGCTAGAATGGTGTCTCTCATCAAGGCGTTTCAAACAAGCAATGGTTCGCATTTTTTGGTGAAGATTTTGATTTTATAGAGAAGATAGAACTTCTCAAGGAGGGACGGCCTTTGAGGTGCTAGTTTTCAGTTTGTAACCTGCCAATAGTATGGTGTTTGCTGCTGGATATTGAGGCTTGTTTTTGCAGCGTTTGGGTTGATAGGAAGCAAGGAGAATAGGGCCTTTATCTGTTTCAGTTCGTTGCATCTTGAAGGGTTTCTAAGCTGCTTCCAGGGGTCTTGTTTCAGGTCTGAAAGAATACTTATTTCCTGGTATTTATGAATGTAAAAACCTGCACTTTCTTGTCAATGAAAATCTGAATATTGAAGGAGAAGAATGTTAGTTGTTTAGCAAGTTTCTTGTATGTTTCATTTGCATTTAGTTGTATATCATTCGGCATCAATATGTCATGAATGGCATGTGAGAAAAACATTCAAACAAATCAGAAAAAAAAACAAACACAGAACCTTGCAAACAACAGTTGGAGAGAATAAAAAACAAAAAAAATATTTGGGGGTTGTTTATTACACATAGAGTATAGAAAGTGTTGGGAGGAAAATCAAGAGGCACTTCAAAAACTTGGAAACAAAAAATCGACTTTGTTCTTAGGCTTGTGCTGCTGTCATAGTAGTTGGTGGTGTTTGGGATACCGATAAAACCCTTTAGGCATGGTAATGAGACCATCATGTAGATGAAAACCCTCAGGTCAAGGTTTAGAGTGACAAAAACATTAGAGGTGTTTAGATTTGCATACGTATCAGATTGTATTTTATCTTTGTAAGTTGTATTAGACTAGTAGTAGATTTCAATTTTTATTTGTGTGTTTCAGTAAAATAAAAATAAAAAATAAAAAATTTATTGTTGTAATATATCTAGATTTGTTATTTTGTATGCATTTATGTTAGTGTGAATGGGGTATATTTCCTAACTAATTCTCCACTTAGGTGCTTTTCACACTTAGTTTACTCAGGGACCTTTTCACTTTATTTCACATTGGTTGTGTTTTTGGGTGATATATCCTATATATACTCACCTATTGCTATCATTGTAATCACTCATGCTTGTATGCTTTGCATTCATGTTGAATAGAATACATTTTATTCTATCATACTTGACTGTTTGTTAAAGCTTTCATTTCACTCATTAGCATTCTTGGGTAGCTTCATAGTTAAATCTTACATGGTATTAGAGCTACACCCATATTTCCTAAAGGCTAACCTACAACTCACAATCATGAGTTATTACAATGATAACAATAGATGAACATATATAGGATATACCAACCAAGAGACAAAAAACACAATCAATGTGGGATAAAGTTAAAAAGTACTCAAGTAAACTTAACTAATTGTGAAAGCACTTAAGTTGATAATTAGTTAAGAAATATATCTTGTTCACATTAACACCCCCCTTTAAGTGCAAATTAGGGGGGAAAAAGATGCAAAAGAAGAGTCTTGGCTACAAGGCTTAATGAGGTACCCATGTACGACAAAACTCCCACCTAGAAAAAAGAGTAGAAAACGTTGTGGGAAGAAACTCCTCATGAGTGGATGAAGCAAGAAGGGCTAAATAACTCCCCTCGAAGGAATGATGTTCCACACCCAAAGAGATCTCGTAGATGGATATACTTGCTCATAGTGAAGGGCTTGGTGAAAATATTTGCAACCTATTCCATTGTAGGACAATAACACAAATCAATGACTTGCTCTTTTATTAGCTCCCCAAGAAAGTGCATGTGGATCTCAATGTGTTTGGTCTGCTGATGATGGATTGGAATTGTCAAAATCTGGATGGCACTTTGGTTGTCATAGTAGATGACTAATGGATTTGAAAAAGGAATGTTGAGCTTAGTAAGGATATTTTGAAGCCAAACAGCCTCAGTGACTATGTTAATAACCACTTAATACTTAGCTTCAGTTGATGAGAGAGAATGGCATGTTGCTTCTTGCTCTACCAACAAATGGGAACAAAAACAAAGGAAAAGTTGTAATTAGGTGTGGGCTTACAATCATCAAGATTAAACAACTATGAATGAGTGGAAAGTTCTACCCCAAATGAAAAGAAATTGTGCTAAGAAAGGTCGTAAGCTCATTTTAAAAGCTGTAGTAGTAAGGGGGAGGGGGGGGTAATTTTCAAAAGTATGTCGACATCATGATGTCATCATTTGAATATGTTGAGATTTTGTTAGAATATTTTTTTTGGCTAGAATATTCCAAATCCCCTTGTGAGTTCTTGCAAAACCTTTGTTATACATTGAAACCACCCAATTCAAATGAAAATTGCTCACAAAATCTATGTAATCTATGTAAATGGTGGTTTTACCCCATCAGGTTCTTTAGAGGTGGCTGTGCTTGGTTTGGCCACAAGAGGTGGGGTTGAGGTGGTTAAGCAGTGTGCCAGAGGCAGTAATGGTGGTTGTGCATTGACCTAGTGGTGGTGGAAGGCACTACCAATGTCACTGCAATAATGCCTTGAGCATTGTGTAGGGGCAATTTTAAATTTATTTTTTTAACTCGATTGTATGATACATGGTGTAGGGGGCCGTATGGCTTGAAAAAAAAAAAAAATGCCTCTAAGGCAACTATGCCCAAGGCACTAGTGGCATTGTTGCAATAGTGCCTTGTACATTGCACAAGGACAATTTTTTTAATTTTGTACTTGATTATACGGTACATCGTGAGGGGTTGTATAATTTGGAAAGCAAATAAATTGCCTTTAAGGCAACTTTGTCTAAAATGGACAAATTTAATATGAAAATGGGGGTTCTTGGGCCTTTTGGACATGATGGTAGGGTTTGTCTGGCTTCAAAATGCCTTAGGAACGAGCAACATGTTGGATTTGACAAAAAACTCAGTTCTCTATATGTTTGTAGATCTAGCTTTTGGTGTCCATTTGGGACAAAACAAAAGGCAAAATTGATTTTTTGGATTTCTTTGAACTTAATGGTGAGCTCGAATTTATTCTAGGAAACCTTGATAATGCGCTTCTAACTAGCAAGTTAGAAGAGGAATCCCCTTAGAATTTGGTATTTATTTCACACTTTTATGACTATCCAAATCATTAGAAGATGCAAGCAATATTAGATTTTTGGGGGATTTTGTCATGTCCCGAATTTTGCAAACTAGATTTGGAGGGAAAATAATTGAAAAGTGTTTTTAAACACAATTTTAATAATTAAATAATAATAAAATTTAAATGTTAAAAATTCGGGACATGACAGATTCTTTTTCAAACTTGTTAGTTGCAGGCGCATTATCGAAGCTTCTTGGAGTATATCTGAGCTCACTATTGAGTCTAGAGTAGTTGAGAAAGTTAGATTTGCTTTTCGTTTCATCCCAATCGGACACTAAAGATTATATCTACAAGGGTTTGAAGAGTAGAGTTTTCTAGTTAGATCTAACATGTTGCTTGTTTCTAGGGTGGCATTTTGAGGCCGAACAAACCCTACGATTGCATCTAGAAGGTTGAAGAAGCCTCATTTTCATATACAATTTGTCTATTTTGGACTAAGTTGCTTCAAAGGCAATTTTTTTTTTTGCCTCTTGAGCCATACAACTCATTATGCATTGCACATATGTTAATTTTTATCAAAAAAATTTAACCATTGTCATCCTTGTAGTAAATTGGCGACAACTTTCTATAGCTTCAACACCACTAACAACCAAGCAACGACAACTTCTAGGTGCCATTGCCACCATTGTAGTGCTTTTGCATAGGGGATGCTTTGTGCCTTGGTCGTGTAACTAGTAGTGTTGCTTAGTCAGCTTAAAACAACTTATTTGTACCAAAGGCAGTTTCATCATTTGAAACAAGTGGTTTTGTCCATACTAATGGTTTTTGGGAAAATTGATAATGGTTTGAATTCATGGCGACACAAAGAATATATTGTTAGAATCTTAGAATGTTTTGATGATAATGTCATCATGATGTTATGCTGACATTAATAGGCTTTTGAAATCTTTTGCCCCTTTTATGATTGTAGCTTTTAATTTTGCAGTTCAACTTGAGAGGCTAATATCATAAGCTTATGACTTCTTTTTTCATTGCATTTTTTTGACCTAGGGTAGAATTTTGTGCTCTTTGCAGTGGTCTAATCAATTTTTGTTCAAGTGATCCTGTTTTTCCAAAGAAACATTTTTCTTATCAAATTTGATAGACAATTGCAATTTTTTGAACTTCCAAAGCCTTGTAGCTTTAATATATTATCTCAAATTTAGGTGATTCTTTTTTTGAAATTGAGTATTTTTGAGCACTACAAATTGGTGCCATTTTGAAGTTCTCATTATGAGCTCATACTTATTTTTAGTATTTGGTCCATTTTGGACTTTGTAAAACTTTGGAAACAGCTCCAACATTATACATGGATTGATCTATAAAGTGCCAAATCATGTATTTTGGGGTGGATTCTTTGATTGAGTGAATGGTGTGTTTAGTGACTGCATATTTCTTATGCATTTGAGTTTCATCTTGTGCTTTTTTTTCCTTCACATATGGGTAATTTTAAGTTTCCTTTGCTAAATACATACAATTATGCAACATGGAATCAAAATGCATTGAATCCCTTAATGACTTTGGGGTATACACCCTATGTTGAGAAAAAGGTTCAAGAAAGTATTGATGCGAAGGAAAAGTTATTTTGGATGCTTGAAAATACCAAAGAACTTGGATGTCTTCATAGTTTTGTTTATCTTGATCTTTTATTTCATATTGAATCATGTATTAAACATGATAAGGCTGGGGAAAAGCTAAAAACATTGTATGGCAAAAGTGATGAAGTCGTATCAGATTGACATAGAATTGATGAGTCTCAATCCTAAGAGCTTTAACAACATCCAAGATTACATCACCAAGGTCAATGACCATAAAACACAACTCAAAAATTGGGGTATTGATAAAAAGGATATTCAACTAGTTTACAATATATGAAATAAATTCGGTCTTCAAGATGGAGCTTTTGTTTGTAGCTTTCACATTCACAAGTTGACTATGGGATCAACACGTTCTATGCCTTCTTTTGAGTCTTTCTTTTGAAATGTGGATGCATGAACAAGAAAAACTACTCTCCATGGGTCTGTTAAGCTATCACAGTCTCAGGCTTTGCTGGCTGGTCAGCCAAAGGGACAAAAAGAGTTAGGTTGTACTAGCAAGGAACATAAGTGATCCAAGAACAAGCCACACACAGAACAAACACAGTCCTTGTCTGCCTCTAAAACAGATTTCTAATCCTCTTTATCTAAGGGGAATTTCCAGAAGAAGGAAGTACCCACTTGTGCCTATTGTAAAAAGATTGGTCATGAAGAATATCAGTGTCGTAGGAAGTAGATAGAGGAATTGAAACTTCTTTTCAAAAAGAACATTAATTTTCCCTCCCCTATTGCACAACAATCCTTTACTCTTTCAAAATCTATTAAAGGGAAAGCAGATTCTTCTAAGCAATGCATTTTTGACTAAGGTGCTCTGCACCATATGGGTTCCAACCAAGAACAATTTTCTTCATTTGAGCCTTGTCTTGTACCTCATATTCTTGTTGGTGATGATTCTCTGATGGTTGTTTAGTTGATGCTGGCAATGGTACCTTTGAGGATGTTCTTTGTGTTCTTGATTTGTTTGCAAACCTTCTTTCAATCTTTCAAATTACACATCTCAGGATTGGTATGAAAGTTGAATTCACTCCAGCTACCATTGTCATCAAGAATTTTGAAGATAATGTTCTCATTGTAGTTGGGAAAGTCGACTATCATTCTCGGCTCTATGGATTCTCTCATTTTCTACTTGATACACCTAAAGATTTGCTCACCCATTTAGATTCTGTGAGAAAACTATGGCATGAGCGATTTGGCCATCTCAACTATGGCTACCTTTAACAACTTAGCACATGGAATATGGCCACATGTCTTCCTTGGGTTAGTTTTTCAGATGGAGTATGTCAAGCTTGTGCTTTGGGCAAGCATCCCGAGGACAAATTTGATGAAGGGAAGGCTTGGAGGGCTTCATAAGTCCTTGAGCTGGTTCATAGTGATTTAGTGGGTCCATAACTATCCTTGTTTTTCAGTGAGGCCATTACTTGCTCATATTCATTGATATTTTTCCAAATACTCATGGGTTTTCTTCCTTTCGCAAAAAGTTGAAGTGTTTGACAGATTTCAAGAGTTTAATGCTTGTGCAGAAAAACAATTTGAAAAGTTTGTCAAGATTCTTTGCATTGATAATGGCAGAGGATATGTGAACCATCACTTCGAACAATTTTGTACTCCTGAAGGGATTGATCTTTAGCATTGAGTTGCTTCCATACCTCAGCAAAATGGTGTTGTAGAGAGGAAAAATAGATCCTTGAAAGAGATGGTTTGCTGCATGATCCATTTCATTCCCCATTAATGACTAGAAGGTAAAGAAGGGCCTCATGAAGGCCTTCAAGCAAATGTATAGTGTAAAATGAAGCTTCAAAAATCAAAGTTGAGTGGATTAGATTTATTGAACTTGGTGGCTAAAAGAGTGACAGACAGATAGGCTCACTTTGGTTCACAATAAGCCAATTAGTTGGTAGTGACTATATTTGCCCCTAGGATTATTGTGCACACTTGCCATTTTTGCCCTTCACTAGTTTTCTAGCTCCCCTCCTGTTGAGAGGAATTGGTTGACATATATCTTTATCTACTCTGTTAACAGGAACTTACTTCTAGGAGAGTGGAAAAGATTGTTACTATACACTATGCCTTGCATCTTATTGATCACAAAACATGAGCATAAGAAAAGACCAACTATATAGTGGGATGTAGAGCTTTAGGATCTGATGCAGATGGATAAGGACCAAGATGTGTATCTAGGAGGAGTTGCTGTCCTGTGGCAGGAGACAGCTGAGACATACAGTTCTGGTGATGACGAGCAGTTTCTGGGATTTCCATGCGACGATATTCTGATTTTGAGCTTGCTGCTCAATGTAGCTATCTTTCTTTAATGTTTTACATTTTGATGAAATGTAAATCATATTATGATTATCAGATGGATTATGGGATTAGTGGATTTCTATTGCATATTCAATACATTGTATTTAATACTTTTAAAAATTGCAGCTTCATCTAGCTATTTAAATTTATTTATTTTAAAAAATCCAAATTTTAATTTTTTTATATTTTATTTTAACAGCCGTCCTTGAAACTTGGAGAGAAACAGTCATAGCAGTTTCCAACATGCCATCAGCATTTAATGTCCAAATTTGTTCAAAGATGAAAATGTCAAGAATGCATATGTCGTATACTAGAAACTATATGGTCTTTTAGTGACATGAAAAGGAGAGCTAGCCTATCTTCTAATAAATATCCACGATCTGCCCCTCTTCAAACAAAGCCATTGTAATATGTATAGAACTTTCAGTAGTTAAATTGATGTTATGCTTGCTCCCTGTGCTACTGAAATGCAGTGGACCCTCAAAATGGTGTATGCATCAATCATCCTTGAGGATCTTAATAGGCAACTCATTTTTTCTGTCATCATAGATGCTGTGGAAAATCACATCCTCCTTGCACTTCAATTTGAATCTTGTCTCTGCTTGATACAAAATCCAACACCATAGATGATGAAACATAAAATGACACAGGACAGGGTTCCTGTGTTGTTTTTTGAAACATAGAAAGGAGCCAAGTTCTACAATTTTGCTAACATCCTGGTAATACTTTTCTGCAATCTGATCTCATACATTTGTTTACATCATTTCAGTTAAATAGGACACACTAATCAATAGTATATTTGTTTCTCTTTCACGGACATGCATGAGTGGTTTTGCATCAATACCATCTAAATAACGATGCATGCAAACAAATCAGTAATGCATAAAACTTAACAATTTAAAATACACAACATAAACAAGAATTGGTGAGTTCACAAAATGACTGGGAGGAATGTAGCCAGTTCTATAAATAAACATTTCCTTGTTATAACAACTCAGAGTCATGTCAATCTAGTTAGAAAATTTATATTCCTTTCACCTATAATAACCTTTCAGTGGTTGTACTTTCAGTTTTGAGTCCCATCGACCTTGGTCATTCTCAACATTAATTTAGTTTCCTCCTTCCTTTCTTTCTCACAGAAGTGCAAATGACATTTGTCATTTCATTCCCTTACATTCAATCTTGCATGATTACTAATATTACAATGCTATATTTGTTTTTTATTATCACACAGAACCTTATGATCCATGATGATTCCTAACAACTGACATGGTGAATTCATTGCTAATGGAATCTTCATTGAAGCTGTCATTGTGTTTTTGCTTAGGGATTTTTTTTCTGAGTAGTCTCTAGATTTTTGTTTTCACGGTTTCTATTTCAAACTCAGTCTTTGCATGTTATGCAACTGGTACTTTCACATGTCTGGCCTTAGGTGACTCTAAAATCTAATTATTGACAAGGAAATTATTTTTCTTTAGTTACTTTTTCACTTCAATGGTAGGCATTACTAAATGCAAAATTTTGTTTAATCATTCTTGCAATGAAATTATAAGGGTATTTAAAGGGAATGTTATATTTGCTATCATTTATCTATTATCAACTGAATTTGGTGAAGGTAGTTTGAGGTGCAGTGTGAATCTTCTTTTTCTTTGATAGTTTAAAATTAAAATGCATAAATTTTCTAATGGACAATCAGGTTATGATTCTCATGATGGATTTTTAGTCTTTTGTTGATGTTTTTATTATCTTATTTTTCTCATTGATATTCATCTGATCTTGCTAATGATTTGAGTTTAATTCATAAAATGCTAGAATTTTATGCTTTGGCTGTGTATGGGCTGTACCTTCAGCAAGTTTCTCAATCATACTGGCATCACTAAGGCTAAGTTCCACATGCAGGAGATAGTTCAATTTTACAGTTAATATTATCAGTCTGGTGTCTTATTGTCTTTGTAACTTATTTAAGTGTTGATGTGTCATTTAAATTGTTGTCTTCACATGACTGCATAATCAAAATGGCTCATTGATGGTACCTCATCCACAAATAATAAGTGTTAGATAATGTCAATGGGTTGTCATGCCCCCAAAATTACAACACTCAAGTGTAAAGCGTTAAAATGCAAGTAAGCAAATAAAATAAATAACAATATGAATATTAAAAATACGAATATAAGTATTAATAATTTAAGTTTTATTATAATTATAATCATCATAATATAATGCTATAAATATTAAAATATATATAAAATTAATTTAAAAATAAATATATTTACAATTTATAAAACAATAAAATAAGGAACATATAATATAAAAATGATGATTAGCGAGCAGCCAGTGGTTCATTAAACAGCAGCAAAGATTAAAGGAAAAAGCAGCGATGATATCATTTGCTCAGTATTAAAGGCAACGATGATTCATATACAAAGACAGCCATTTTATTAAGGCAGCGGTCAAAAAAGGCATGACTAGTAAAGGTAACGATTGATGAAAAAGGCAGTGAGTAAAAGAAAGAGCAGCGATTAGAAGAATTAAGGGGAGGCAGCTATGAAGGTATAAGGAAGTTAAAAAAACTAATAATAGAAGCAGCGACTGGTGTGTTAGTGAAGGAGGTTCATTAACAAATGGACATATCTCTACAGATTGTGTCTATTCTAAGGGACAACTCCCTTCAAGAAAAAGGAAAGATATATATGCAGAATTGAAAGAATATAAAAAAAGGAGAGATATACGGCAATCAGATGAATAAATCTGATATGGAGAGATCAGCAAATACAATTAAATCTGCATTCAGAATAGCAGCAGATATAATCAGAAGATGGAATACATATATACATAATAAGTTCATATAAAATAATTATTAATAGATATATTATTTACGATTATGCAATAATGATGCTGCAGCAATTATTGAGTCTTATAAGTAATTACGATTCTTTAATATAAATATGGGTAATAGATTCTGATTCGTTTGATTTATACCAAGTAATCATGTGGAGGAGAAGAGGAAATGCAAGGAAGGGGAGCATATACGAGATCGCCATCTAAGTAGACCAACACATGCTGGATGTCCAATGTGCCTGCCACTTGTGGCCAAGAGGGTGAGTGTCCACTCTTGGGCTTAGATAGGAAGATTTCCGGGCACTCTACTGCAATTTCCTTTCCGATCTCTACAACGTGGATGGATAAGAAGGATGGACAAGGCAACATGGATAGGGAATGCAGATACAAGTTTACCCACTAAGTAGACCACCCCATGCTGAATGTCCAACGTGCCTGCCACTTGGGGCCAAGAGGGTGAGTGTCCGCTCTTGGGCTTAGTGGGGATAGCTTCGGGTGGACTTATCATGTTTCCCATTCAATTCTTTTTATGATTAAACTCCCATTATGCATTTGAAATAGTTGAGAATTTACATGGTTCAAATAGATGAGACATTTATGTTGATCATATGAGTTATATTCCAACAATAGCTAACATGATTACAGGACCTAAACCAAGATTTATCTTCTTAAAAGTATTTAATTTGGTAAGGTATAGCCCTAACTACATTAAACTTGTGATGCAAGAGCAAGATTTAGGGCAATCCCAAAAGGGGACATTACATGGGTTCAAGGTTGAAAGATTATTTCTGATAAGTAATTCAAGCCCCTGCTCTCGACTTTTCATTATGGTAAACTCTATACATCTACAATGGACCCATCAAGGTTTCTTAACTTCTGCAGATTGCAGGGCTTCCAATGTTGACTGGAAACACTGCAAATTCAAATAATTACTTGTAGGCCAAATTGATTTTCCCAAACCAGTGACAGCCATATGAAGTTCTGAAAAATATTATTAGATGTGGATGTCAAGTATTTAAGTGTACATTGGGGTGATTCCCTATGGGCTTGTGAAAATACAGTTATACTTGGAAGATGAGTATTTTTTTTCTTGTGGTTTTCCTCTTGTAGCACACTATTTCATTGCCGGTGGGAGTTCTTTTTGACTAAATGCATATTCCTCTTGTAGCACACTATTTCATTGCCGGTGGGAGTTCTTTTTGACTAAATGCATATGATGGTTTCTATGATATCTTGTGCCATTGCTAAAATTTAGTGTATCAGGTACATTTAACATTCATCTGTAGCCTTTCAATCAATTAATGCTCCGATTAACAAACTTTCTAAAATTTTTCATTAGACACTAGTTTTATGTAGTACATTGAGAGAGTTTGTAGAAAACTGTACTACTTAGGGCTCATCGTACTTTCAAATGAGTGGTTTAATACATAAGATATTAAATTATATGGCCTACATTCCACCGAGTCCCCATTTGTGGGGGATTGGGAAACATAAGAACGCTAAAAGAGAATGCCTACTGCCTTGAAATAACCCCTTAATCATAGAAACAATGTTTGAATGAAAAAATTAGAATGGGTGAAGAATGGCAACGAGGAAATAGTGGGTGATGTGACTATAAACACAGTACATAGGTTAATGTCCAATAATAAACAAAAGCATTAAGTGTGCCTACCTTAAGGTGTCTGCTTTTTCAATGGATGAAATGATCGTTTGAAGAGACGCTTAGAAGTGTGTATTAATCTTCCTTGGAAACAGATGTAGGCTATGATTGGCTGTGGACACCATGATCAAAGTCACTCTCATTGAGGTCCATTCTTAAATGATGGTTTGAAGAGACGCTTAGAAGTGTGTATTAATCTTCCTTGGAAACAGATGTAGGCTGTGATTGTCTGTGGACACGATGATCAAAGTGACTCTTGTTTACAATAATTTGTATAGTGGAAAACTCATTAAATCATGTACATAGTTCTTCTAATAAGGATCATAATTAGATCAATGCTGAACTCATCTTTCATGACTTGTTTTCCTTATTGTTGTACTATTAAAGCTGTGCTAGTTGCCTATTTTAGTGGTAAATGCCTCGGGAAGTTTTTCCTTAGGCAAGCAGAATCACCATATAACAAAAGTTTCATGAACACTCGATGCATTTTTTTTATTGCTGGTGGTACATCACAACTACAATTCTGAATTAAATATTGTGTATGCCCTCTGTTAATCTGGGGCATAATTATGTGCATATAATGCTTTCTTACAACACTGTTTGGCACCCATTTATTCCTTAGATGATAGGTAATCCCCATATTCCTAATGTTTGTGACAGAATAATTGGACATAATGCCCTTCGATAGATGTATGCACTAAAGTTCTGAATGCGAATAGTTATTTGGAATTAGGATTACTTAAATCTTCTGTTATATGCCTGAATGACTTGCTGGTTTTATAATATTTCAGGTGACACAAATTGATTTTAAGAAAGCAAAAGAGAAGGTTATGTTCAAGAAGAAGGAAGGTGTTCCAGAGGGCCTGTACATGTGAAAAAATACGCCCTTTTTGTTATCAGCTGTTTTTAAGAGGATATATTTAAGACTATGTATATAGTACTTATTGACATTATGTCCCGGATATGGTTCTATTTTTTACTACAATTGTTGGCAGCAATGTCCATATGTAGTGTTTAGATAAATTGATCACATATTTGTATGAATTTTTTACATTAAGATGAAGAGCTCAATCTTTGGATTTTGGCTAAATTGCTTATTTTCAAGGAAATGCAAATCTCTTTAACATGCTGTCAGGAAAAATTTGAATTGGAAAAGTTCTGGTATACATTTACGTCAGGTTACTTTTGTGTGGGTTTAGAGTTCTCGTGAAGTTTTATGAGAACAAGGTCAATATTGCTGAACTAGGAGTCTTGTTGTGTAGTGAGTATTATGATAATGAACACATCTACTACTGGCATGCATTTCTAATACAAAATATTAGAAAAACTCGTCAAGATAAAACACTCGAGGTCTTTTTTCGGTGGACATGTACGTTTTATGGGGATACTTGAAGAGTAGTAATTTTAAATTTTTATTAAAGTATGAATACAACTTAATAATGCTCATAGCAGCAAATTTCTTTGAAGTAAAATGGAATTTCATATACGTTAAGAACACATTTAGTTTATGGTATATGGTCCCTGAATTATGGGATATCATTTTTGATGATTTTTTTATGTCGAATGCTTCATGGTCGTAATACTAATCGGATATTCACTTTCTCTAAAAGTGGAAACCTTTGTAAAGTATCAAACCTTGAAAAGAGTAATTCTTATTTGTACATCTCTAATTGTTTTAGGTGAAAGGTCTTTACAAAACGTAGGCAAGGTTTTTTTATGTAGAAAAGTTGAGACTTTATTCAAAAGCAGTTATTCTGAGGATCGTTAGATACTAATTTTTTTTATTATGCCACTTTAAACAGCAACGATTGTTTTTAAGAATGGTTGATTCTGGCAAGTGTGGAATTGGAGGTTGGTGATTAATATGGACTGCTTTTGGGCAACATTTTATAGGGAGACGCCCCTGGGTGCCTCGGGTGACGTCTCTCAACCAAGACATATTGGGGATTTGGGGACTAGAAGGGACATTCCACCCCCCTTCCCCCACCCTCAAATTGTACAGCTTGCTCCATTTGGAGCATGGAAGTTACAAAAGTATTTTTTGAGGAGATGCTACAAAGCTAAAATGAGGAGGATTGTTACTGCAATTTTAGGGGGGGATTGTCACTGCAAATTTATAACGTATTTATTTTTAAAATGTCAGCCCCTTTTAGCTTTTTGTGTTGCTCCCTACCATCATCCCCTGCTATGTGCTTGCCCTACCAAAAATTTGGAAAGTTTTTTAACGTCCTGAAAATTGCATCCCGTCCTGGAATCTTGAAGGAACACTGCAAGTTTTGGGATAATGTTATAGTTTACTGAACAATAGAAAATCATTGTGGATAATGTATCTATATTGAATGCCCATTTTTATCAAACGTTTGAAAGAAAAACTTGTGCGTAAATGCCCATATCAAAGATTTATTATCATTCATGCATATCTATTAGGGAAGTGTTTTGCAATGAGAGTAGGCAAGTTCCTTTTGAAAATGGATACTAAGATTAATTCAATTGAATAATTATTCATTATTTATAAAGGGATTTTGTGTAGTGATATTTTATTTTTGGCTGTTTGGGACTCTTATTATGCATTAGTAGCCTTTCATTTAGGCGAGAATGGAACCTTGCCCAACACCTTCACTAGTTGAGCCACAAGTTGAGATTTGACCATTTGATCATATATTGTATGGTATTAGTGACATGCAAAGTCAAAGTCTTAATATCAAGATTTTCTTGCATATATTATTGCAAGAAAATACACATTAATCATATGTAAACATTAAGAGTGAAAAGGCAATTAAAAATAGTATCAATATGTATATTGCTAAAATTGATGTTAGGTAACATGGTATTGCTATTTCGAAAATACACATTAATCATATGTAAACATTAAGATAAATTATATGAAGACACTAATCCATTGTAGAGTGAAAAGGCAATTAAAAATAGTATCAATATGTATATTGCTAAAATTGATGTTAGGTAACATGGTATTGCTATTTCGAAAATACACATTAATCATATGTAAACATTAAGATAAATTATATGAAGACACTAATCCATTGTAGAGTGAAAAGGCAATTAAAAAATAGTATCAATATGTATATTTGCTAAAATTGATGTTAGGTAACATGGTATTGCTATTTCGAAATGTCTCTTGATTGTATTGGAACTTGGAAAGGCAATCTTTTAATAAAAATTATCACATTTGCTAATGGAAGGTTAAGGCGTACTTTTGTTTATGGAAGGTTATATTGTTGTTTGTATGAACACAATTAACCAATTTTATTCTCGTAATTTTTGCAGTCAAATAAGGTGCTAGGTGTGAAATGTTTAAAAATATGAATTAATTTTGTATTGCCAAGGGAAGGTTTGCGTTTTTTTCCATTAAAATAACTTATTCGTTAAAAAGATGCAATGGAGGGTAGTTACCAAGTCACTAGAGACGGTAAAGGTATAATATAATTCATCTTTAAATTGTCTTAGGAAGATTTAATGTAGTACATATATGAAGTATGAATGTTAAAAGACATTTTAGGGGAAGTATCTTGTTTCCTGTTTAGCATGATGCACTTTGTACATCACACTTTAAGCAAATTACTATACTTGTAGATTATGTTGCCTAACCCACTATGTATATGCCAATGCACATTATCTTATGTTGCATAGTGATCTCCAATGTATACAATGCTATTTGCACATTAGTGCAAGAAGTTGAGTCTAATTAGTGGAAGTAGGGTAATTTTTTTCCTTGAAAGAAATGGATATTTGTTTAAGAAAAAATGATATTTATTTTGATTTAGAAGCTTGAATATATATATATATATATATATAAAGAATGGATATCCATTCAAGTTTGGAGTTCATAATAGCAACATAACGACTTTAGCGATATGGCTAATGTTTTTTTTTAAAAGAAATTTTAGATGAAATTAAAATTCATTATATATGACAATGTCTAGTTTTTAAATATATATTTTTTTGTTGAACATATTTTCTATCTATTAATTATTTTTTAAACAAAGAATTTCGTAAACTTGAAATGTGATATAATTTTTTAATAACTTTTGATTTTAATTATTTTTTGAACATTTTTATGTAACCAATCTAGACATCATTTTTTACACTGATTTTTTTTTAATGCTAAAATTATTTTAGGTCAAATTATGTAGGCCATATATGAGTGTTTTTTAAAAACACTTTAATCTAAGTAAACAATTAATTAAAATATATTTACTAAAAAATTATAATTTTTTTTTAACCAAACTTTAGCATCATATGCATCTTTCTACAAAAAGATTTTTGCAAAATATTTTTTTACTCTATTTTGAGAACTGTACATGTACAAGTTTTTGCCTCAAGCAAAATTTTTAAAAATGTTTTTTTTAACATCCTATATAAAACCAACTTTTAGCATCTATATATTATAATAAATTACATATTTGAAATCTAAATAAAATCATACATTTTATATTTTTACGTTGTTAATATTTCCCCCTAACTATGACAAACTTTGATATTCAAGGGAAAAGTTGCCTTTTCGACCAAAAGGGGATATATTATTTTGCATTGACCCAAAAGTTTACTGTGATAAGGGAAAATTACCAGGAACAAATAAAGCATAACAATGACAACAATAACAAATTGCCTAGATCATGCTAAGATCCCCAAATCGATAATGAAGTGTAATGCAACAAAACAATTCAATAAAATAAGAACCATATCACCTAATTCCCATGCTTGCTTGACTATCTCCATTATTCTTCTCAACTTTGCTTTGAATTTGTTCAATGCCCTCAGATTGTGATTACCGAAAATAGAATTAAAAAACTTCTTTTATAAAAGCTTCACAGATTCGACGATTGAGATTGATTTGAATTCAAATGGTCCAGATCGAGTGTGAGGACCTGATTGCATAGTTAAGTGACTTGATTGATTAGATTGATTGGATAGTTAGCTGATTTGATTGATTAGATTGATTGGATGTAACTGAAAGAGTGTGTGAGTCAAAAGGACGTGACATATCAATTAGGCAAGTGAACTGAGAGAAAGTGTTAGTCAAAAGTGGAGATAATTATACATGAGATATTTACTTGAAAATGTAGGAGATATGTGCTCAAATAGAAGAATTAATTATTAAATTAATTCCTTTCTTTGTGGAAGAAGTTGTGTACGTGATAAATAGTTGAATGAACTATTTAATTTATGGAGGCACTTTAGGTGAGAGAATAGAGTTAATTAATTAAATGAATAATCATTTATTTAATTAAATGTGAGAGAATATGAATTAATTTAAATGACTTAATTAAATAAATTTATGAAACTTATTTAATTAATTAAAAAAAGAGATTTAAAATTAAATGACACAATTAAATAAATTTAAGAAAGTTATTTAATTAATCAAAAGAAGAGATTAGAATTAATTAGCGACGTAAATAAAGTAAATTAATATAATTTACTTAATTAACCAATTTTAGAAGAATAATGAAATGAATTAATTAAATGGTTAAAACTATTTAATTAATTAGAGGAATTAGGATGTTAAGTTATAATTAAATGATAAAATCACTTAATCATTTTGCGGGTATCTTGAATTGATGATGAAAAATGCAGTCGTAGGCCTAAACCATTTTTCAGTGTCTACATTTACTTCTAGTCATACCTCTATTATTTTATTTTACACCAATTTTTTATTTCATGATGATCTATTCGTGTTAATACTAAAACAAGCCACTTCAAGGGACAACATAAAAAACTATTATAATATGATAAATATAATCCCTAGCCTTTATATATAACATAGATGGGCAATGATGATCCCATAATTCCTAATAGGTCAACTATCACTTAATTGAAGCATTGACAAGTGATCAAGGTAAAGACTATGTGCACCACTAGTCAACATCAATAGGTTAAGGGTGTAACATTAGTGTTGTCCTCAATGCTTAGTTGTGAGTATTTCTAGACAAATCCTTCATCTTTTCATAAAGCATCTTATCTTGGAAATTTTTTTCATTTGATGAGATATTTTGTAATCATCGTTGTTTGTAAACTATTGCTCCTCATTTGAATGATTATCTTCAGTTATGAAATAAACCATCTTTCTTCATCAAGCTATGACAACTCCATTTGAGGTTAATTAGCCTACAAGTTGAGCTAGGTAAAAAGTTCATTACTCTTGCATGATTTGTAACATCATATTACTTTTATTTCAATGTTTTATTTAATTTGTTTCATGCATATTGTCCTACTTGTATCCTATGGCTTAATTGACCTTTCTTATTGTCCTAGTTATATCTCAAATTGCTTCATTTCTTAATTTATTTTTGTCACAATACCCTATATATTATCCTTTAAGCATGTCCACTAAATATTCATACCCTTTCCATATTTTACTACCAAATACCAACACTTAGCACATGTCCTAGTCATGTTCCATTATATTCCCCTTCTCAATATCATCGTGTTAAATTATATAGTGAATATTTGGGCAAACAATAGGAGGCCCTCATTATACTAGATCATTTTTCTACTACATTATGCCAAGTCAATCTTATTTCATTTATTTACACAAGGACATATGCTTTTTTGAAAAGTATGTTGGTAGAGTATCCAAAATCCTTTTCTTCTACAACTAGTTAGTTGACCATTGAATTTCCCTAGAGAAAAAGTAGAAATAGTTCCAACTCTTTTTGAGTGAATCCTTGAATTTTGATTGCACAATGTCCAACTTTGATGTCATGATCTCACATACATTCCCAATCTAGATCCAACATTATAAATTAATATTTTTATACATATTTGCTTCAATTGGTGGATGACCCATATTGATTTGTTGATTGTTAGTTTATGTTGTGAAATGCTAGATTTCCTTGGCAATATGAAAATTATTGTAGGAGTCACCAATGGACTCAAGATCCTAAGATCACTTGCAAGACCAAATATTACCTTCTACAAGAGATTAAAAAGAGAAAGAATTGCTTGATTATGGAGTAAAATAAATTATGATATATTGAAAATTTACAATAAGAGCGAGTTGCTTATAAAGGCAAGATTGAGAGATATGAATAATTTGGATGATGATAAGTGTCTTAATCATATGACATGTGACAACTAGAGGATAAGATCACATGTGTACTAGATACTTCTAAAAATATTCCTAGATCCCTAAGCAAACTTACCATGTGGACATGTGTGAATAGGTCCTAACTAATGATTAGTTAGATAATGTGCCTTGTTCACACTATAAAGGGGAAAACAGATAGAATATACTCTTGTTCACACCAACACCCCCCCTTAAGTGCGTAACCCTAAGCCCTAAACAAATATAAAAATGCATAAATGATGCAAGGATGATGGATTAAGACTACTAGGCCATGTTAGGTACCCATGTACATATGCAATCTCTCACAAATAGAGAAAAGGAGAAAACCTAGCGAGATAAAACTCCCCCCAAAAGAGAAAAAAATAAAGTGAAAGAAGAAAGGAGGACTCAAGATTCCCCCCAAGGACTAATTTTTTCACCAATATATAATCAATTATCCTCCCATAAGAGGGAAAAGGAGAGACTATGTAGCCCCCCCATAATATGTAGAATAATGGTGAATGATTGAAAACAAAAGATAATCCAATGCATACAAACAACATTTATCCCCTTGGGAAGAAATAAAACCAAGTATAGATGTAGGAAATATTCCCATTCCAGATATGAATTAGTAGGAAGAAAGAGCAAAGTGTATGATGATGGTATCTTTGAAATCTTCTCATGTGTTTCCATGTCCATAGACGATGATGCCATAATCAAATTAGGTACATGTCCAATCAATAAAGAAGGTGTAAAAATAGGATCAAGTGGTAACTAATGATGAACAATATCCAAAGACAAAGAAGATTAGATAGTATCTATTAAGGGTAGTCATAAAAGAGGAGAGGTTACCACTCAAATATTTCCTCCAAATCTAAAATGTGAGACTCCATAAACAAGTCTTAAATACTTGGCGATAAATCATCCCACAAAGATGAATAAAAAAGACTATAATGTATGTATTGCAAAGAATCACTGTAAGCTCTTGAAGAAGAAACTTTGAACTTTGATGAAGTAAAAAAATATGGATTTATGATCTCAATAGGACAAGGAGCAACATGAGAGGTCTTTGTATCATCAAGATGCTCAAGCTCTGTATCATATTCAAGCTCATCTAATGTATCATAATCAAAGGGTATATTGTCTGCACCATCAAGTGGAATGAGAAAATATTATTAAGGATCATATGGGAATGGAGAGATATGAGGGCCTCTATAGATCTCCCAAATTATGGTCCAAAGTGTATGTGGGAAATTAGTCTTTGAGATCTCCCAAAAAAGTGTTAGCACCAACGGTTGTACCAATCAATCTTATGATATGATCATTTTTATTACCACAAAGTGATTTCTTCCAAGATTTATTTGTCTTAGGGATGAGTCCATAAAGATGATTCAAAAGATCGAGCCACCTAAAATGTGTTAGAATTCCTTTTTTCCAGAACTCATAATTATCCTTAGAACAATTACAAAAGGATGTATTTATAAGCCATGATATTACAATGATACACTCCTCAAATGATAAATTTAGAGATAAATGCATATTAAGCACTTGAAATGAAGTTATTATATCAAAATATTTTTTTTCTAAGTGCCAAGATGTCTAAGTAATCATCTACAATGTAATGTATGTGACAAATCGAATAAAATATATTTGGGGTTGAATTTGAAAAAAGTGCATGTATGGATATAAAGCTCCTTAGTATCTTTCTAATGCCACAATAGTCAAAGATAAAGGAAAAAGGTTATGAGCTTAGAGGCCAAAAAATAAGATATGACTTCAATAAGAAATATCAAGCACTTCCAAAAAAATCTATTAAAATGACTAGCACCATTGCAAAGTGCTTGGAACTAGCTTTCTAATGATATCTCATTTTCACAAATTTGACTCTTGGGTGAAAATTTATGGCTCCTGATAAAAAAAAATTATTTATGGATTCCAAAGTGGCCCTTGGAAATATTGGGGTTGTGCTGCTAGGGTTGCAAATTGGAGTGACATCGTTACTATGGGTGGCAAAGTTTTTAGGGCCACCTAGTCGATGTTTAGGATGGGCCATCAATGGAGATCCATGATAGTGGTGGTGAGAAGGTAGGCAATAATTGTTGCACCACCCATTGGGATTAGACCCTATATGTTGGGGAGAGTTGTCCACTCAAATCCTCTATAATTGGGCACTAGAAAACTTGTGTCAAAATTTTTTATTTTTAAAAATTTAAAAACCATACCTTGCATGACATAGGTGTGACGCAAAATCGATGTGATACTTGCGTAGAGGAATATTCTCTATAGATATTGAATATATGCCTACAAATGCCTTTGATTGATAGGACAATGTTGTACAATATAGATTCGTATAAATTGTACAAATTTTGTACAACTGTACAAACATTTTCAGTAGCCTCCTTCAAACCCTAAAAAATGGCCAATTTTTTTCAACCTCAAAATATAGTTTCATAAATGAAAATAAAGGTTTTTTAGGCCTTTTGGACTCAATGGTGAGGTTTTTTCCCCTAAAGTGCACTCAAAAAATCTCATGCTTGATTATCTCCTAGATTTGAGGAGATTTACAGATCTACAACTATCATACCATGTAAGAGTCACCAATGGATGTTGAAAATGAAGGTGAAAATCGTAGCTTAAAACTTGTAAACCTATGTGATTGTAGATTCAATTAAGCGTTCTTTGGTTCAATTCTTTGTTTATGATTAATCTTTAGATCATTTTACCAATTGTAGAAAGAGACATAATATTGTAGAAGAATGTAGACAAAAGATAGAAGTGACACAACATATACGTGGAGAAACCCTTTCGAGAAAAAAATCCATGACCAAAATCAATAGTGCTTGTATTATTTAATCTTAGAAAGAATTTATAATAATACTGTATCAATCCTTGATTGATATGCTTCCTTGCCTTCAACAATTTTTCTTCACAACCTGCAATAAACTCTCTTTAACTCTCATTGAACTCACATTAAACTCTCATACACTTGCTGCAATTTATAGAAAATTCCGAGCATGTAAACTCACATAAGAGTTATCAATACAAGAGATAAAATCTCCTCACAAATATCTATGCTCAAATTGTGCAAGTAGAGTTTCACAATGTAACTTGAAGCCAAAACCAAAGTATCCTCAATTTAGGCATCCCAAACTGAACATTTAACTGAACTTTGGATAGGAAGATATCTTGGAAGCTTCACCTCAAAGTTGGCACCCAAGACTGGGTCCCACTTTATAGAGCCTTGTAAATATATTCTCATACAAAAGGTGTTAACTAAAAGATGCCAACTTGGGCGCCCAAGGTGAGTCGAAGTAAATCTTAGTTAATTGAAACACATCTCTCCACCAATTCATGCAAACATCATGCATGATTGATCACCCCCACTTAACTAAAAGTATCCACCTATTATCTATCATGCAACTGAAGTCATTAGTCATGCAACTCAAGTCAGCTAACATGAAACTCAAGTCAACTAGCATGCAACTCAAAATAACTACATGCAACTCAAGTCAACTAGCATGCAACTCAAGTCAACTAGCATGCAACTCAAGTCAACTAACATGCAACTCAAAATAACTGCATATAATTAAAGATAACTGAACCATAATTGAATTGAATTGAACTGAACTGATGCCGAATTGATACTGAACTGATAGTGCCACTTCACTCTTGTAATTATCAATCCCTATTTTATAGGAGAAAAAAATGTATTACTGAAGTGTTAATAATCCTCCAAATAGTTAATTTAAGCAAGGTGGGTTCCACCTTCCATGTGGGCACCCCACGTGCTCCTATTATTTAGGAACTCATCTTGGACATCCCCACATGTTCCTATTATTTAGGAATAATTACAAATGTCAATTTACATATTCATTTCATTCAAATTTAATCTCTTTCTAATCCTAGTGCTGGTGAACACTTTCGAAGGAATTAGGAGATAAATGAAATATGTTTAGGATTGCAATAAAATGGAATCCTATTCCGAACATTCTCCCACTTGACATTATACATTGCAATTATTCTAAACAAGGAATAATTATTATAAATCAAGTACAAGACTTAAGGCCAATGAACTTCCTGCACCAAGAGAACTTATCTTCAACATTGATCAAAGTGTCAACTTTCTCAATCAATACCTTTCCCAAGTCTTTGTAACCAAATTATCATAGGTAGAACTTCATGCTATCAACATAACAACCCAAATCTGAAAACAAGTCCCTATATATCCACCATCCTGCAAAATAAGACTTCAAGGTAATAACACACATAGACATGCGATAAAAACCTTTGAAGTAACTCACTGTAGTAAAGTGTAACTAGTCCAAGAGAGGTGCCCCTCTCATACATAACACATATACCTTCTGGAACTCCCACTGCACAGGTAATGTCAAAGCTGAAAACAAGATCAGAACATTAACATATCCTCCTATAGCACTTCACATAGAGGATGCAGCTAAATCCTCTATCATAGTGTCAAAGAAGCATACAATGATATGAAAACATACATCTCTCATTACCAATCCAAATAAATCTCCCAAGTCCTCCAACCAATGAAGAAAGAGATCAAGGAGCTACCAAACTGTTGCCAAAAAAAAATGAAGTACAAATAACAACACATAACTCCATTCATGAACCTCAACTCCATAAACATAAGAACCTTCAAGAAGAAGACAATATACCTAGAAAGAGAGAACTTGCAAATCAATCCATGTCCTTATACTAGACTAACATGTGCCAAACTGTGTAAATTAAGATCTCCTTCAACACTCCCAAACTGAAAGGATATCAACATCTAACCATTCAACTTATAATGAAATATGGAAAAACTTATATGTAAACCTCTCACAAAAAATAGATCAAACTTAGCCAAACATTCCCACAACATAAGGGAATATGCCCAAAGCCACTAACTATCTCCTATACCTCTCCTACCCAAATCCTCAGAACTAACTCAAGTTTGAAATTGCAAGGAGAACAATGGAAATACATAAAATCATGAATCTAATAATCAGGTGGGAAACACCTCTTAGATCATTTACCTGCCGAGTAGACCAAGAGTGGGATACATGATTTTCTTGTGCATATAATAGACAAGCTTCTCATCAGGTCTATGATGGCTCATATCCATTTCCAGGTGTAGGCTTCTCGATCTTTACTGTTAATTTTTTTATTATAACAAGTAACCATTCTAACATATATCTCTTAACATAAGAAATATCCATCCTAACCCAAGTCTCTTTAGTATCCATGAGCACCCACCAATCAATCCATGCCAACTTCAAATGCAACCTGCATAATAATGAAGCTCCAAGAAAATGATTAATACTCAAAACCAAAGAGAACTACATCCTATCCAAAGGAAGAGCAATAACACCTTTACCAAAGACTCTAAGGGTCCTCCATGAAACAAGATGTTAAAACCTCTTCAAATTACATGAAGATAATCATATCCTACCAAAAATCCCATTGAACCGTGATACCGAGCTATACATGGTAACAAGATAAATACCAAACCATCACTGTCAAAAAATTCCCACTGAAATATGTAACCAAGCTATCCTTGACATCGTGATAACCATCTCCTAAATGAAGATCATCCATGACCTCAACATAATCAAAGAATCTGCTATTAACAACACAACTCCCAAAAGGTCAAGTGTAACCATAATCTCTAAACCAAGAAGATTAAAACACACTTATTTTACAAATCTATAATATCACAATAGTACTAGCTCCCACTACAGCTAAAAAAACCTTCAAACTTTTAAGAGAAAGGTGTCCCAACCTCTACCCAATCGTTAGCTCTGATACCAAATGTTGAAAATAAAGGTGAAAATCGTAGCTTAAAACTTGTAAGCCTATGTGACTGTAGATTTAATTAAGTGTTCTTTGGTTCAATTCTTTATGTATGATTAATCTTGTTTAGATCAATTTTACCAATTATAGAAAGAGACAAAAGATTGTAGAAGAATGAAGACAAAAGATAGAAGTGACACAAAATATACGTGGAGAAACCCTTTCGGGAAAAAACTCCACCACCAAAATCAATAGTTCTTGTATTATTTAACCTTAGAACAAGATTAAAATAATGCTGTATCAATCCTTGATTGATATGATTCCTTGCCTTCAAAAATTCTTCTTCACAACCTGCAATAAACTTTCTTTGACTCTCATTGAACTCACATTAAATTCTCATACACTTGCTGAAATTTATAGACAATTCTGAGCATGTAAACTCACATAAAAGTTATCAATACAAGAGATAAAATCTCCTCACAAATATCTATGCCCAAATTGTGCAAGTAGAGTTTCACAATGTAACTTGAAGCCAAAACCAAAGTCTCCTCAATTTAGGTGTCCTAAACTAAACAATTAACTGAACTTTGAATAAGAAGATATCTTGGAAGCTTCACCTCAAATTTGGTGCCCAAGAATGGGTCCCACTTAATAGAGCCTTGTAAATATATTCTCATGCAAAAGATGTTAACTAAAATATGCCAAATTGGGCGCCCAAGGTAGGTCTAAGTCAATCTTAGTTAACTGAAACATATCTCTCCACCAAATCATGCAAACATCATGCATTATTGATCACCCCACTTAACTGAAAGTATCCACCTATTATCTATCATGCAATTGAAGTCATTAGTCATGCAACTGAAGTCAACTATCATGAAACTCAAGTCAACTAGCATGCAACTCAAAATAACTACATGTAACTCAAGCCAACTAGCATGCAACTCAAGTCAACTAACATGCCACTCAAAATAACTACATGCAACTGAAGATAACTGAACCATAACTGAACTGAACTGAATTGAATTGAACTGATACTAAACTGATAGTGCCACTTCACTCTTGTAATTATCAATCCCTATTTCGTAGGAACAAAACATGTATTACTGAAGTGTTATCAATTCTCCAAACAGTTAACTGAAGCAAGGTGGGTTCCACCTTCCATGTGGGCGCCCCAAGTGATCCTATTATTTAGGAACTCATCTTGGACATCCCCAAATGTTCCTATTATTTAGGAATAATTAAAAATGTCAATTTACATGTTCATTTCATTCAAATTTAATCTCTTTCTAATCCCAGTGTTGGTGAACACTTTCCAAGGACTTAGGAGATACATGAAATATGTTTATAATTGCAATTAAATGGCATCCTATTCCCAACAATGGACTCAATATCCAATGCTCACATATTGTTGGATGTTGTGGTTGTGCTGCTGATATGTGGTTGTCATTGATGTCAACACTATTAGCATTGGTGATTCTGAAGGATTTATATGTTGAGGATATTGAGAAAATTGTAATAAATATATTGCAGGCAACCAATGAAGCTGAGAAGGTCAGAGTGATGAAATTTTTTGTACGTTGATGATCAGAAGGCGCACATTAAAGGGCTTGTTGCTGAGCCTATTTAGTATATTGTTTGAAAGTTTCAGAGGTGCGCATCAATAATTGAGGAAGTTATGAAGTTCTATGTTCCTACAGTTATTCAGTCACTGTAGTAGGTGTTTCTGGAAGATGAGATTGCAATTCTGGTGAAGTGAGTTGTTGCGTACATTCCTGAGGTATTTAGTGATGTTTCTAGATTGTGCTTTATTAGTGTGGTATGTTCGCGTTAATCGATGTGTTCATGATTGAAGATTTTTCTTTGTGCGTTTAAAGTTTTCATGTTCTTGGCTGACATGATGGTGGTAGCATGTTGCGAATCCTTATGAATTAATATTTTATTATTTGGCATGATGTTTCTAGATTGTGCTCTATCAATGTGGTACATTCACGTTGATTGACGTGTTCATGATTGAAGATTTTTCTTTGTGCGTTTAAAGTTTTCATGTTCTTGGCCGACATGATGGTGGTAGCGTGTTGTGAATCCTTATGAATTAATATTTTATTGTTTGGCTTGTTCAAGGATATTGATTTAGGTCCTCACTATATTGTGACTGACTTAGGTTGGTGCACATTAAGATTTGTTCATGTATTGAGGCCGATAGTTGTAATTTATTCTTTATTTTGTGGCCGACAGAGTTGTTGATGTAAATTCATGTAGCGGATATATAAGAGTGATTGTTTACTCATTTTAATGTATGTTCGGTGAATGTGTGTGAAGCATTACAAGATATGTGTGAATAAAGATTAGATCATTTGAGTGCAGAGCATAGTGTGAAGAAGATTGAGCGAAGTGTGAAGAAGTGTTTCTGTGCCTAACCAAAATTGTAATCAAGCTTTTGTAGAAGCTAATTTCTTAGTTCAACCTCATCAGATGGATTCAATCTGATTATCTTATGTAAGGCAGTGAGCCTTCCCTTGAGTAGTGAGCTATAGGAAGTGTGCCTGAATGCATGTGAATTCCCTATTCATTTCTTTTATTATACTTCTAATAGGGTATAATCTTGTGGACTAACATCCACCATGGTTTTTCCCCTAATAGGGTTTCCATGTATAAAATCTTGGTGTTCATGTGTCTCTGATGTGTTGTTGATTTATGCTGGCACTGTTAATTATCAGATATGTGATTAAAAGTTGTTTAAGGTTGAATAAGCTTAATTTATGTAACAAATGATTCACCCCCCTCTCAGTTGTTTATCCTTGTTTTTCCAACACATATAAGACCAAATATTGCCTTCTACAAGAAAGAAGAAAAGAGAAAAAGGCTTGGTTATGGTGCAAAATGAATTATGATATATTGAAAATGTAAAATGAGAGCCTTGCTTATGAGGGGAAGGTTGATATATAGGACTAACTAGGATGAAGACAAGTTTCTTCATCATATTACATGTGACAACTAGAGGATAAAATCACATGTGTATTATATACTTCTAGAAAGATTCAAAAAGCCCTAAGTAAACTTAACATGTGAAGATTTGTGAATAGGTCCTAAGTAATGACTAGTTAGATAATGTGCCATGTTTGCACCACAAAGGGGAAAAAGATAGGAAATAACTTCATTCACACCAACTTTGACTATAATCACTCTACCATATTGCATACCCTTCTAGGTCAAATCCCAACACCCTTTTTGTATTCTTTAGTTTCCTTATTACAATTGCTAAATTAATGTATATGGGTCGAAGCACAATAGTGTCCCATTTTAGGGATGATTAAAATTTTAATATATTTTTTACATTAGTCAATAAATGCATTGACAAGCTTCACAATTTGAAAAAATGGTCTCGTTCTTTACCTAAAACATGCATATTTTATTATTTTTATGAAATAAATTTTTTTCTTTTACATCACTAAATTTTCTGAACCAAAGTTTTGAATAGGCACATTATTTAACTTTGACCCATATTATAAGTCTTGTAAAATGTTTCCCAATCCAATTTATTGCATTCTAGGATGTCAAACATGAAGCATGAGGTTAAGTAAATTTTGGATGGATATACATTATTTTATCCTTAGAAACCCCAATAACACCACAAATTAAATATTTTCCATGGAGAAGCACACTTAAAAGTACACATAAATATTGTGTGCCTATGTTGAGGGGGTTGGGTGTTCAAGTTCCCTTGCCATTTTCCCTAGGTCACCTGCGAGACCTTCTTGGTCATCTTTATTGCTAGTGACAACTAAAAACTTAATTATTATTATTATTTTTTAAGTTTACTTTATTGGTTATAGGTTTGATTTTAGTTTTTATTATTTTCATGTATTTTATTTATGTTTTTAAATTATACAATTTTTAGCATTTTCCTAAGGCTTAATAAAGTATTCCTTTTTTTGGACAACAACATCTGATGGAATGCCACTAGAGAGAAAACATGGTTTGTAGACATTGTGGAGGCATTGACTAGAGTAGAATTGACTACTCTTTAAAGGGTAGGACTAATGAGGGTGCTAGGAGTTCCTATTGTTTGGACTTTAGCTTAAATCTACTAGAATATTCAAACTTATTAGAATATTGATTGGAACACTTTTTGATTTCTAGGAGTTAGGGTAAAATGAATGAGCACTTTGTATGAAATCTATAAAATGTTAGGGATTATTGTTTGTGAAGAGATTAATTTAACTACTTGAGGTTGAATATGAGGACTAGAGGCTTGCATGGGTTTAATTATTAGGATATGTGTTGAAAATAGGGTGAAACAATAAAACAAGAAATACTATTATTTAGTGCAACAAAAAATTTAAACCATGATAGATCATAATATGAAATGAAATAAGAAATAAAAAATACAAACCATAGTTTACAATATTTACATGGAAAACTGTTTTGGGAAAAAAAATCTACACCAAAAGAGACTCAATCTTATATTAATCATGAAAATAGTTACATCAATATAAGTTACTTATCCCTTTATACTTTGGTAGAATAATGGTTCTCAAATAAGTTACAAAATAATTAGATAATACTACTATATTAGGGTACACATATATAGGAGATATGAATACAATATACCATGAGTGATATTAAAAATAAGTGGAAAATATGACTCTCCAAAACCTAGTAATCCACCTCCATCATAGAGAATCTCATAATTCACCAAACATGGTCAACCATCCAAAATAGTATGCAACTCCTCTTACACCACTTACAAATAATAAATCTAATCATTAAGATAGATTCCTTTATTATGATTAGTTTCACATCCTAAGCACTCCATAGGAAGTTTGAACAAATCTATCATAAGATCTAAGTGTAGATGTTCTTCTTACTTCCTCTTAAATTTCCCAATCTTGATTGAGTTCCAAGATCCTCCTTATTGTAACTTCCCATCTTAAATTCTATTACAAATATGAGTGAGAGCATATAATATTAATAAATAGTGTTTGACCACCTAAGAGGGGAATCCAGGTCTACCCTTTCCATGATCTTTGGAGATATAAAATTATTTATTGACATAAATAATTAAATATAATTAAACATGTCAAGGAATTCACAAGGTGAATGACACCTAGTCTCAAGATTCTCCCTCTTTAAATTTAAATTATAATGACATAATTAGGTACATGATGGATCGAGATCTCAAAGAAAAGAGACCCATGGCCTCCTTGCACAAACTAAAATTCTTTGTTCTTATAGGCTAAGTGAGAGAATCTAAAACATTTTGAAAGATGTCCACTTTCTATAACATGGCTCTACCACCCTCACCCATTCACAGAACAAAATAATACTATATATCAATTTTCTTTGTGTAGGCATAATACATTGAGTTTATAGCCAAACAAATAGAACTTTGATTGTCACATCCATTTCTAACTTATCTACACTGAAAACCAACACCTATACATAACTCACAACCATGTACTCTAATTTTATAGTGGGTAATACAATTGTAGGTTGTTATTTGATCATGCAACTAAATTCACCTATAAACAAAGTAAAGATATCCACTCATAAACCTCCCAAAATTTTAAATCACTAGTCCAATTAGAATCAATAAAGCCTTAAAAATAAACTATCTTTACCACATCACCAATCTTATGATAAAAAGTATAATGGTTAGAAGTTACATGTAAAAATATATGAAACCCATTTTAATATAAGTCCATTGTTCTTCACTAAGGTTCAACATAAATCTATTTAGAACTCCCACCACTTGGGATATATCAGGTCTTATATAGACCATGACATACATAAGGCTTTCAAGAACATTGACATTTAAACTTAAAAATCTCTTCAAGATCATCATGTGTTTTAGGAAATTATTCTAGAGAGATTGTAGTGACAACTGGTTATGGAATGCTAATTGGTTTGCAATCCTGCATGGAAAAATATTACAAAACAATACCAATATACTTCTTACTTACAATTTTCCATACCCAAACTCTATTTTTCAGCCCATAAATGTTTCATATAAAAAGTGCCAAATAATTAACTATTAAGTTCTATAATAATTCCCTTATCATTTCTAATAAATAACATATCTTCAATATATAAGATAATGATTAGCAATTTATAATAAATTAAAATAAAATAAACATAGTGATTTACCTCACTTCTAACAAATTCATGATCCAATGAAAAAACACAAAATTTATGATACTACTTTCTCAATGACTACTTCAAACTATATAAAGATCACTTTAACTTGCAAACTAGATATTTCTATCCCTTCATCAAAAAATTGTCAAGTTATATCATAAACATTTTCTCATTAAGATACTAGTTTAGAAATAAATTTTTACATCTATTTTTTGTACCTCTAAATCAAAAGAAGAAAAAAATAGATAAAACAAATATAATAGAGTTTAACTTGAATATAAGACTAAATATCTCATCAAAATTGACTCCCTCAACTTAAGATAATCCTTATCCACTAAATAGGATTTATACCACTCCAAATTTCCATCTTCACATTTATTTTGAATTACCTATTTACATCCAAATAATTTCATTCCCTCAAAAAGCTTAACAATATCCCATGTGTCATATTGCTCCAAAGCCTTTATTTAATCTTTTATGCCTTCTAATTGAGACTTACACTCATCTAAAGACAAATCTTCCATCACATATCAAGGCTCATTGTTAGTACATGATAAAGCAAGTACACAAATTTAATAAGAAAGGTTATATATTTTGATCAAAGTCTATTATGTAGTGGACCTTATGAGAGGTGTAACAAGAGGCTCCTATTTTTCCTCATTGAGACTCAAATATAGACCTCCTCTTTCCTTATTTTGTCCATCTTGTTTCTATTTTGTACATGCATATTCTTGTGTTTAACATCTATAAATACCTTAAGCTACCTAAAAATAATAGCCTTAAAATATACCATTTTCAATGTCGTAGGGTCCCAAAGCTTATAAAGCTTAATGTTTTCTCCATAACCCACAAAGATACACTAGTTAGCCTTGAAATAAAGATTAGAACATTTATCTTTAAGAACACAAACATATCCCTCATTGTAAAAAAATATAAAATGAAAAAGTAATGGTTTCTTATTTCTCCATATGTCATAGTGTGTGTTATCAACTAGAGAAAAAGTGGGAGATTTGTTAACCAAATAAAAAATATTATGGAAAATTTAAGCCAAAAATATTGTTCAAGGCTACCACTGCTTAGCATGCTTCTAGCTCTATCAATCAAAGTCATATTAATCCATTCTAATACTCCATTTTGTTGTGGGGATTTTTTTTATCTATGCCTACAATAATCATGAAAATATATAGATCAATACTCACCACCTTTATCTAATCTCAAAACCTTTACTTTCATATTTTCCTATTTCTCAACAAGTAATTTAAACTCTTTAAACAAAGAAAATATAGTAGAACAAAAAAATTCGAGTGAATAAAATTCTAATAATTTATTTTCTCTATTAGTTTCAATAGGAAATGAAACTCTATTCGTCTTGCAACACATGGTGCTCAGAGAAATGAAAATGCTCATTATAGTAAATAGAAAAAATATTAACCATATTTTTATTAGTTAGGTTCCAAGACCTTTTTCACCAATTTGGCCCAAACATTGATGCCACAATATACATACATTTTTAGAAGTGCCAATTATATTAAAAAAATATAAAATGTGGAGGCATCAAGCCTAAATAGATTCCCACACCATGAGCCTCTTAGTACCATTAGTTTCTCTCTTAAAATTCTATAACTAGACTTATCAAATGTTACATGCACTACAAAAATCATTCAACTTACATAAAAAATAATATAACTATACAAAATCATTACCATTTGCAGAGAATTTAAATCATCACTAAAACATAACTATACCATTGTTGGTAATGGAGCCTGATATTGTTTAAGGTCTATTTTTTATGTGTTTTTGTAGCTGAGTTTGGAGCCCACTTCATTTTGGGGGGGTGAAGGTGGGGGGGGGGTTTATTGCCCCAAGCCAAATTTTAGATACATATTTAATTCATAAAATATTAAATTATTTCTATATAAAATATAGACCATTCATCATTAGGTCATAGATCCGATGACATAGGTTATGTTGGGATTTTTTTTCCTAGAAGGAGACCCTCTTTTTATGAGAGCATTGTATTATGACTATGTGTTGTGTGTGAAGACTGTGATAAAGAGAAGAGGAAGTTGTAGCAAATGTGTTGTAGATTGTATCCATTCATTTTTCTAGAAAAATGAAATGAAGGACTGGTTGTTTCTCCATGGACGTAGCCCATATTGGCGAACCATTTATATTTGTGTTTTATATTATTTTTGCATTCATTTTATTGTATATTTCTCTATGATCCTATTCCTAACAACCTTTCCATTACCAAAAATTTGATGTGTATTATATTTAACAAGGAAAACATCTCCTCCATTATAAACTTGGTATGATAAAGACCACTCCTTGTGAGGAGTCATGTAGTTGGAGAATCTTGAATCAATCAATGAAGATTCATCATTAGTAATTATAGTAGAAATAAACAATGCATCATTATCACTATCATCAAAGGATTTATTTGTGGAGGAATTATGAAAGTTCTTATTTTTGTATCCCTTCTATAATGCCCTCTTTTACATAGTTCCAAAAATTTTCTCTTTGTAAGGGTTTGGATCATCATTTTACTTGCTTTTTGATTTCTTTTGTTTGCCTATAGACCCACCTTTTTACCTTGGGCCTTCCTCAAATGTGAAAGACACCTTTAGAACCTTTTCCATTGGAATTTATCCTCATCTATTTACTTAATTTCATGGAAATAAAGGAGTCCATCTTTGACTTTGCAAAATTAACATTGATGGAAACAATTAAGTTCTCCCAATATTTGGGTAAACAATAAATCAATGAAGTTTAAAATATATTGTATCTCGCTAACTCAAAATAAAACTTAATATATTTAAATTCTCTATAATTGAGAATCACCTTCCTTCATTTCTAATGAATATACAAATATTTTGAGATATAACTTATTAGTCAAACTTTTAGTTTCATAAACATCACCTATCCTCTTCCAAAATGCAAATATAGTAGTCTCCTTTAAAAACTTTAAGATAATATAATCTACAAGACACAACTAAATGGTTCCTCATGCTTTCTTGTCAAAATTTCTTGATCTTCATCAAACATTATATTAGGTTTTCCTTCCTTTTCTACTAATTTGGACATTTGCCCCTTTATTCTAAGAGATTCTACATCTTTAACTTCTACAACTTGTCCCTCAAATAATTGAACTTCTAAATTTTTGAATGGTTAATAAATGACATAGCTACAACCAAAAATGGATATACAAAACCCACTAAATTAAATACTCACACAAAAAATAAGCCTTATAACACTTTCAAGAATACATTCCTCTGATCACAAATGTAGGCTTTGATATTAAATTTTAATTAAATAAGTGAATAAATATATGGATAATATACAAATAAAGTTTTCTAATTGAATTTAGATCATGTAATAACCATTATAAATCTAAACTAGACCTTGGAGAAACATATATGGATTCAAAGCAAAAAAATTAATCAACAAGCATACAAAATTAAACACTTAACATTAAATGTAAATGGATAAATCCTCAGAAAAAATCTTCATTTTCAAAGAGAGGATAAGTCTATATTAATCCAATAGAAGTGATAAATCAATCCTTCCAACTTTATTCCTTTAATTTGGAAACATTCTAGTAGCATAATATTGCTTAACCTAGAAAAGACTCGTATAAAAACTATGCAAGGCATAGATAATTTATAGAGAACTAGAGGTTGAAAACCATGAATAGTTTCCCAAATCCAAGACTACTAAAACCCATGGTAGGGAAAAAATTATTCTCCCATTACCAATCAATTAATTCTCATTGAATATATCATAATTAATAGTATCTCTAGACCACGAGGAAAGTGGGAACACATTCCATAGTATGATTCTCCAAAATTGGATTTTTTGGACACCGTCTATCATAACAAGATGCTCCACTCTCTTTCCTAACACCTAGGATTGGGAAGGTGGTGTAAATGAAGTCAAATCACTTTTTATTTTTTATTATCGTAAATAACCCCAATATTAATGCTACTACAACTAATATTCTATGTTAAGGAGAATAATAATATAATGAGTCCATTCCTTACAACATGTGTACAATATTTTTAATATGTTTATAAATATGTACCCAAGCTATAAGAATAGTTTGACATACGTACATAAAATTACACATTGCATCTATCATTAGGCACCATCACATTTAGGTATAGCACACAAGAATGGTATTTAGTTATAAGAGCATCCCTTTAAATCTAAGTACATAAATGAGGTCACAGGTTTTCCCTTTCAACATGAGCATTCTCTATAGGTCACCAATATGGAAATATAAAAATGATCATTTGACAACCTTCTTGAAAGGATCTACCCACATCTAGGGAATTTTTAGGTCAACTTCTCTTGTCTTATTTATCCTTCTTCATTCTTTCATAAATATTTCCTAACACATTTATCTTAACCCTTCCTCTCTTTCAATACTATTGTATTGTGCAATGAGAACTAATTTTTTAAAATTTATCAGAGCTATGCTTGAAGTTAATTTGTTATCATTAACTTTAGTTCTTATTCATGACCCCATATGTGAAGGGTAGGTTCCCACCTAGTTTAGGTGGTACATGAGGGATTTCTATTGGATATGGTTGGTAGAAAATCCCTTATTATATTATCTTTACTTTTCTCAATAGTTTAGATAATCATACTACTTGGTACACTCTTGGTAAAGTGGTAATAAGGTATCATTTGTATGAGAATAATAATTTTTGAGCATTGATTATTTAATGGACATGTATTTATCATTTTTTGTTTGTTTATGAGGTAACCTTGGATATGTACTTTTAGGTTGTGCAAAGTGACATTGTTGTTTATCTTTATATCCTTAAGAAATTTTACTCATGATTAGGATATCTAAGAGATTCTATTATGTTGCTCTTTATCTACACCACTTTGTTAATTTTGATTCCAATAATGATATCTATAATTATTAACACCTTAATGTGTGACATGTCTAATTTGAGCATATTGTATGTATATTTTTAGAATCTATAAAAATAAAAAATATTTTGAGTAATTATATAGAAACAAAAAAGTTGTTTTTTAAATTATTGTCCAAGTAAATTATTGATGTTAATATGCCTTATTATTGTTATACCTATGCAAGTACATTGTTTTTCATATCAAATAAGATAAAAGCAATTAAATTTCTTAAAAAAACTTAAAACCTAGATGAGAGCATACTTAGTTAAAAATATGTAAATGAATAAGCTTTTAGCTATTTATTAGTCCTAAAAAATAGGTTGTGACTTTAAGGAGGGATTACATGTTGTGTACCTAGGAATGTGATAGTAGGGGGTGCCAATATGTGGCACACATTCCTTTAGTTAATTAAATTAGGTTATGTGTATAATTGTGTAATTGATTATATTAGACGGTGGATTAATTTATATTGAGATTAGTGGTTTAACCCTGCATTATTAATAAATTTCATTACAATATATGACAATAATATTGTACTTGGTTTGGATATAAAGATTAAGATACGAGTGAAATGGGTTTCTCCATAACTCTTTTGTATGATAGTATATTCTATATTAGATATTAGAATATTCTTAACTCACAATCATATCTTATATTATATATAATATTTATTCTTATATATTACATTTTTTCTGCTAGATAATCTATAACATAGCGTTGCTTCATATATTAATCAAAAATAAAGTTTACATATGAGTCTTGGGAATTTCCCCTTTACATGTCAAAACCAGGTAATATAGAAAAAAATTGGTGCCTACTTTGGCTAACAATTTTGACACCTTATTTGGCATCTGCAATTCCATTTTATTACAAGCTTCCTCACTTTTGAGGGTTTTATTTTTCCTTTTTTTATATATTAGATATAGAGGAAACATCAACAAAAAGAGCTACAAAAATTCTACATAGCAAGTCTTACTGTTTACCACTAGTATATCAACACCTCATTCTAGTTTGACCAGGCATCCAAAATTAAGCATGGCTTACCATCCATATTTACATCAAAATTATAAAAAACATAAAGTATATACCCGAGGTTACTTACATCAGATGTACAAATTGCTATCAACTATATTATATATACTGTATTCCACTTTTACCAACCACTTTTTCCTCTGTTCCTTGTTGCATTTCTCATACTGAATAGAGCCTTTGCTGCTTCCTGGTTTGCCATTGTGGTTCCTTCCTTCATGGGTTTGTTGTTTTGTGACCCACCCTCTTTGATTTTGGTTCCTTCTCTAAGTTCTTCTTGAAAATTTTGCAATGCTTGTAGGAAGACCTCCACCCCTGGGTGCCCATCCTACCATGTATGTCCATACCTAGCCTCTTGAATGTCAATTTCCACTATTTTTTCTCCAAGAATTTCCAAAATTTATCTTTTTATATCTCAATGGTTATGAATACTTGCATGGAAACATTGTATAATATGAGTCTCTTGCAAGCCTTAGTAAGCACCCTCCTGCACCCTTTAAATTTGTCATCATTCCAAGCTTTCCAGATAACCCATAGGATTTCAGTTGAAAGACACATCCAAAGAGAGAAAATCCTTATTCATTTTATTTTCTATTTCAAACAAGATTTTTGTAGGACTTGGTTCATAAGTAATCCCCCATATATTTTGTTCATTGCAGAAGAGTTTCCATAATTCTTTAGCATAAATGAAATAAAAGAAGATATGTTTGATAGATTCTGAAACCTTGCATAAATTATATATATCTATGTCATTATGATCAATTTTGAAGGGAAGATTTTGCAGTATCAACATCCATCTAAAGCATGCTTTCTTAGGTACCAGTTCTTCTGACCATTTTTTCTTGAAAATTGTTTCCCATTGTTTTTTGTTTAAATTAGTAGCTCGTATATTATTGACATGCATAGTAATATCTATTTGTTTTTTCAAGGAGCAATAAATTGTTTTAGCATTTACTTTCAGCAGGGAGCTGCCATCCTGTCATTGGAATTCTAGGTATTGTTGGCTGTCAGTTTATATCCTCCATAGAGAATTGAATATTTTTACAAGATTCTTTTAACATTGTGCATTTTCTCCAATCTATTAGAGGGAGGTTAGATTTTACACTTAGTTCCTCCCAAACTTTCAAGTTACCATTATTTAAGACATCATCAAAACATTTGATCACTTTTAGAGCCCAACTTTTGGTTGAGCAACCTTGAATTAGTGCTAATGGTCTTTCTTTGTGTTCCAAGTTCCACCATAAAGATTTATGCCATAATGGTGTTATTACCATTCTTGATGAAGTGGTAGTTAGTTATGTTTTTCTTAACAATCTCCCATGCCTTTCATATGGTTTTGAATACATTGGAGCCTGCAAGGGATATAGGGTGGGCATTACTAAGGACATCACACAAAGGAAGAATTTTCCATGCTTTATCATTTTTGGGAATTGAATTCATTATATTATGTCTAATTAAGACCTTCCAAGGTTCCTCCCCCTCCAAAGCTCCTATTATCCACTTGTCCAGGCTAATGCAATTCCTTGAAGCCTCAAATCCTTAAGGCCTAGTCCACCCCTTTTTTTGGAAATGGAGTACCATTCCAATTTTACAACATGCCTTTTCTTGTTTCATTTTCCATCAGACCATAGAAACTTCCTTATCTTCTTTTGGATTTCATTAATTTGATAGTTTCTAAAAAAAATGATGCAAAATAGATACTGTATGAAGATAGAATCTTTTGGAAAACCTATATTCTACCAGCCAGGAATAGGTATTGCTTATTCCACTTGTAAATTTTCTTTTCGATCTCCTCCTTTATCCACAACCGCATCTTTTTCAAATTGGGGCTTATGGAAAAAGGAATGCCAAGATATCTTACTAGTTTTTGAGGTCCATCCCATTGAAGATTAAACTTCTCTAACCATTATGGGGGGTGTCATTCCACCCCAACATGTAAGATTTGACAAGTGCAATTTTTGCACCTGAATCTTGACAAAGGACATTTAACTTATCCATGAGATTATTCATATTTTCTTCCACCACTTTAATGAAGATTTCTGTGTCATCTAATTTTTTTATGTTAATGATCTCCTTGTTGTTAGGAAGAGTAATCCATTTGACCACTGGGGGTGAGCTATTATCCCTTAACATATAGTGTAGTGCATTGGAGGCAATAACAAAGAGTGTAAGAGCAGGGGGCATCTTTGTCTGATTGACCTCTCTAGGGTAAATTCCTCTGTGAGGGTTCCATTCACATCCACTTGTGCCACTGCATCTATGAATAGTGTTTTAACCATACCACAAAAGGAGCTGGGGATTGCAAAGGCCTCCAATACCATTATTACAAAGGACCATTCAATTATGTCATATGCCTTTTTAAAATCAATAAGGAGCATTGCAACCCCTTAATTGGTCTATTTTTCCCAATTGGTGATAATATTTTCTAGTATATATCTTCCCTTTATAAAAATTATTTGAGTGTTGTTTATGAAGGCTGGAAAGATGTCTGTTTGCAAGAATATTTTCCAAAACTTTATAGGAACAATTTAGGAGGGTAATTGGCCTCCAATTTTTGACTAAAGTCCGATCCTTGTCCTTGGGGTGTAGTTTGATGATTCCCTTATTGATATTTTTGTCCAATGAGCCTCTTTCCAAAGCCTCATTATAGACTAAGTACAAATCTTCATAGACCCAGTCAATGAAGGTCTTGTAGAATTCAACAAGGAGTCCATTTGCCCTAGGAGTTTTATCATTTTTGAGAGATAGGATGGCCTTTTTTATCTCTTCTATTGAAATATTGTTGACCAGTTCCTTAGCCTCCTCCTCCTTGATTTTATTTGGAATAATCTACTGTATATGCTCCTTGGCTTTGCAAGTAATCTTCTTACCCACTTTAGAAGTAAACCTTCCTTTATAAAACTAGAAGAATTGCTTCCTTATGTCTTCTTGATTGGTCAAGGCTATGTCATCAACCCATATTTGATCAATCTATCCTCTTACATGTATTTCCTTAATGTACTTGAAGGAGAATTCAGATCCCTTATCTCCATTTTCCAACCAATTCATCTTGGCCCTAACCCTTAATCCTTTAAATTTGATTGCATGTAGCCTTCTTAATGCATTTTTGGCTAATTTTAGGTTGTTCAACAATGTTTCATCATTAGGCCTCTCTTGAAGGGTGGTCTCAACTTTTAGCAAATTTTCGTGAAAGATACATGGTGATTTTTTAGGAACCAAACTTAATCTTACCACTTACCTATGGATTTTCCAAAACCCAATACTCAACAAGGGTAAGGATTGGCCAACAAATGAGTAAGGATTCTAAGGCCCTTACTCCTACTCTTTGGGCTCTGTGAAACCCAGGAGGGTGATCCTTGTCATGTTCATATGATATTTATTTGATCAAGAACATTTCTGCACACAAATGAATTCATTTAAAGCGCAAATAGACAAAATTCGTTAAAGATTTGGCCGACCTTCAAACAAAATACTATCCATTGCAAGGAATGAGGTGATACTTCAGATTGGTACATTATAGTTGAAAGTATTTTAAATGATTTTCATTCTTGTTCCAAGCCCTTGGTCAGTTGTATGACTAACTCATTCATCTTTAGAATAACATAATGGAAAGACCAATGCCTCATCTTGGGATAATGTAGTCACATATTTAATAAACAATAATACCTTAGAAATTTAACTTGGTAATTGGTGGACTATTGATATACTACCTTGCAGCATTCGACTGACTGTTCCTAAAACACTACTTATTGATCCTACTCCCTTTCCTCACAAACCTATGACCTTATTTTAGCATTTAATCAATTCTTTGAATTGAAGTAGACATAAACTCACCCATTCAATTAAAACAATCGAAGACAAATGAAAAGATCATTAACCATTTCATTCATAATCTGAAAGAAAATTTCATAGGAGAGCATATGCTTTAGAATTGACACATTCTTCTATAACTACTGCTATTGTAAAACTATTTTAAGATCATTACATAATAACTCATACCCTCAAATCCTTCTTGATCTATTCATCAGTTCATGTATTTACAATCTGCTCCTGCACGAGCTTCATTTTTTTCACCTAGACCATTTTGAGACCTAAAACTCGAACCCTATAACCGGCCTTGAAATCCCTTTTATAGAATAAGGGAGCAACAAGCAATAGGTTGAATTACAATTACATTTCATTTACATTTTAAAGCTAATTTAACTTGAATTTGAGATATTCCCCTAGACACTTACATGTAATCATTTCCAGAGTAGGGGAAAGAAAAAACAAAGCATCACATGATTCATCGAAGAAGAAGAACCAACCCACCAAAAGGCATCTTTAGTTATTGCAGCGGCCTCAAAACGTCATGTCCATATCGAGCAAAAAGATTCCCCATAATACCAGCCAGAAGGCCTCCACATTTGCACTATGGAAAAAACCAAACATATGCTGAGAAGGACATAATGACAACAAGGCAATGTTACCATAAAAAAAAAAAACCAGGACCAATATGCTATCTTGCTCAATCAACACCAGAGTATGCACACCCCACTCCGTGTCCTTGTAGAAACCAGAGAAACCATGACTTTATCCTCATCAGAGTCCATCAGATTTTCCATGGTAAGTAGGTACTAGTGGTAGCTTGAATCAGTTTCAACCTCACTGCCCGAGGGACTATCCAAGATTCAAATGGGAGAATTATGTCATTCCATGTAAGCCTGGTGATACTTATTCCTCCTTTTTTCTTCCCTCATAGATTCCACTGACTCTTTCTCTTTGAATTTGGCTGAATCTTCCAAAAGAACCCTGTTCCTCAGATGGTAAGTGCTCTCAATACCACCCTGCATAGATTTCTTACCACGAGCACTCCTCTTTCCCTTCTCCTTTGGAGTTATAAGAACTCTAGTTGTGCCTTGTTTATATTCAAGGATATCTTCATGAAACTCAAGCAAACTGAGTCTCCTAGACCTTTTGACTGGGGAGGCAGACACATTGTGTTTACTCATCTTCAATAAAGAAACTTCACAAACTTTGCAGGATAGAGACAACCCCAACAACGTACAAACCTTATCGACTTATGTTAAATTCAAGCAAGAATTCTAGTGCAAATCCCAGGTAACAAACTTATAGAGCCAGTGATAGCTTCTCCAAACTAACCAACTGATAATTAGTCAACTTGTAAGAATGTAGATAATAACTTACCCAGGAGAGAATTACTTACTGCCCCCTACAATTCCTTGACACAATCATTCACATCATCCTTGTCCTAGACTTAAGCCTAACTCCTCAACATCTAATTGCAATTGTGCAAAAAATATGACTACCAACTCCCATTTATCAAGAAACATGAGCATGTAGACCATTAATGCTCAAGGGAGGCCAACACGAGCGAGCAAACGATCAATCGCTAGATTTTAAATCACAACTGTTAATCTCCCAGGTGCCTTAAAACTTGTTTACCATTTTCAATCATTATAGAAAAACAATCATTTGCATGCCTCAAGATTAGTTTTGAGTAGCCTTGCATGTTTCTTCTACCATTACTGCTCGCTCATGCGAAGCAAAATGGCTATCATGTCCATATTTTAAGTTTTGAATGTCAGTTGTTGATCTCCATCTAAGATGGCACATTGGAAGACTTAGATTGCATCAACAATATTTGAATTTCCATTGCCATCATTCACCAATCCATTGGCCCATGAAATTATGCCAGCTGGATGCCAACTCATTCACTTTGCAGGCTCCACCATCCTTTTCCAAGTGAAGGAAGAGATACATGTGTTGTTAGCCTGCTAACCCCATTGCTTTTAATAAAGAATTATTTTAATCCTGTGGGGTGAGCAGGGAATGAATAAGATTAACTCTCAATATTACCTCATGACCATTGATTTGAAACCCCAAGGTGTTGGGTATGTGAGTGGAGACCGGGCCCCACACCTACAATAGTACATGTGTCAATAGCTTGCTGACCTCGCTGCTTTTTAGAAACTATTATTTTATTCCCATGGGGCTGGCGGGGAACGACCAAGATCTAATCTTTTGATCGAATCGTTGGAAATCTACACATGCATAAATGTTAGTTTTAATGGAGGGGACCCGACTAGGTTGACAAGACTAAGACCCTCAGGAATATAGATTTAAGACTTAAGTCAATTTAATCATGAAACATTTTCGCCTGACTTAGGAAGTATTAAAATAATGGAAATGCATTCAATGACCGACATACCTAAACCAAGGGTTCGGTAATAACAATGATTCAGATGGCTCAAGTAATAACTTAGGTAACTAGTAATTGGGTATAACAAGTCAACAAAGGATTAAAACACCCAAAGGTTTAAGACTTATGAAATTTGAGACAAGGGATTTTAAACCAAAACCCTAAACCCTACCCCTGGGCACAAAGGTAATAAAACAAAACAAAGTAAAGAACCAACTCAAATTTTCAATTTTTTTGGGAATCTCTACCAATACCCTCCTCCTACCTCCTATCCATGGATTTCTTCTTTCCTATTATTTGAAAGAGAGTCTTCCAGACTCTCACATTCAAGTCCCACCTATCAATGGCACTTAGCCCTTTATGCACCCATTTATTAACAACCCTTAGGGATTCAATGGAATTCTTGCAATCACCATCATTAAGAAACTTGGTGTTAAGGATGAACCCCTCAATAGATCCTTTTACTCTTGCTTTACCCACCTAAAAACAAAATTTTTCCTTAATGGGGTGGTGATCTGAAAGGGTATATGGTACCACTTCCACTTTGTATCCTTCCTTCACCTACACCATCGAGAAGAAATCCTTATCTATGTAGAAATTGTCCAACCTATAATAAATCCTCCTCCCCCCTTTTGGGAATTGCACTAGGTGAACCAAATACCAGTACACTCCCTTTTTTGATCTTCAATGGGGTCTTCTAATTTTAGCTTGGTCTTCATTCTCTACTAGAAGTACCTTTTGTTACCCTTCTAATCCATGCTCACACCACCCCATTTATCCTCACTTTTTTCCACTAGGTTGAAGTCACCTCCCAAAATCTAAGGGATGTCTTGTAGGTCACGAAGCCAATTACACAAGAGAATCCTTTCCCTGTAATCATTCAGGGAATAGATAAAACATATACCAAAGCAAGATTTTCCCCTCTTGAGGGTGACCCACACAACCCTATTGCAAGGAGACACTCCAAAATTAGACACACATTGCCCCCATTCCTTTTCCAACAGGATGGTTGCACCATCTTTTCCTTTCTCATGGTTAGTTACAAATTGTGAAGCCTCCCCCCAAATGAATTTTAGGTTTATTTCCAATGTGAACCCAACAAATTTTACCTCTTGGAGAAGGATTGCATATTTTTCCTTCCTTTGTGCCAGGAATCTCCTTACCACATGCTTCTTGTCTGGGGATTCTAACCTCCTCAAATTCCAAGAGTAGTAGTTAATTTCCATCAAGACTAGCCTTTGGGGGGCGGCTCTTTGTCACTCTTAAATTTGTCAAAGCATTTAGGAAGTTTTTTCTCTATTTCTGCCCTCTTGGCAGCGGTCACAGGGATAACTCCACTATTATTCTTTCTCTCTTCCTTTGCCATATGGAGACTACCCCTAGCCATGGCTATGAAAACCCCCATATCTTTCCTTTTCCTATACTTCCTTGTTTTTTTAATATTATTTCCATGGGGACCTCCTCCCCTTCTATGGTATCCTTGGCAGAATACTCTCCTACATCCTCTGTAGACTCAAGACCAGAATGTGAAACCAAACCATCTAAAGTTGCCACTTCATCAAGGATGTTAATAGACATCGATGTTTTCTCTGAGTCAAGATATTAATTTATTTCTTGTTCAAGGTTGACCCCATGAACCTGAATTTCACCCATTCTTTCATTTCCATTCAGTAAGTAGATAGTAGAGGGGGCACTAGGTGCAATAGGGTTGAACATTCCCCTATTGGTCTGCCCCTCTACCATCACACTCTCCTCTAGAGGAGTGGAAGAGCAGTTGTTTTTCCCTTCGAATTCACTTACCAACCTTTTGACTTGAGAAGGCGCTTCAACTTCATTTATGTTTAAGTCAGTTTTAGCATTTCCTTGGTTAAAATCAACCATATTGGTCCCTTTTTCTTTTTGCTATGAAGTTAAAGGTGTAAACTTCATTTTTTGGTTTCTTACTAGTTTGGTTTAATCTTGCTTCCATATCTTTTTTTTTCATGTTCTGTCTAATTTTTTCCAAAGCCAATTGTTGTGCATTGCGTTTCCCAAGGTTTGAGCATTCCTCTAGATAGGGTACCTTGTTATCGTCTAGTTGCTCAATTTTTTCTTCTAGAGATAGGCCCTCAGTACCAAAGGCCATACTTGATAATTATTTTTCCACTTCTTGTAATAGGGTTTCCAATTGGATAGTATTTCTTTCTGAATCATTATTAAATTCATTTAGTGTGTTTGCCACATTCACTTCCTAGTGTGCATTATTGCTATTGTTCTTTGACAAATCCAATATTTGAGGCATCTTTATTTATGTTTGCATCTGAGGAGGGATAGAAATTGTTGCCACCCTTTGAGTTTACCTCCTTTTTCTTTTTCCCCACGCTATTCACTGAGGATGAGGCTGGATTTTTTTCTTCCATGGTCTAGGCATGGCCATTATTTTTCTTTCTTATTAATGGGAAGTTTCTTCTGATATGCCCCTCTTTTCGGCATAGATAATAAGCATTAATCCCCCCTAGGTTTTCAAGGGCACACGTGAATGAACCATTTTTAAGTTTAATTTCCAACACTTCAGGTATTTCAATTCTCGGGTACAACAAAACCAAAGCCCTTGCATCTAAATGAGGCAACACAACTTTGGTCTCGTCAAACCTAATTATGCTCCCATAGGGCTCTAGAAGGAGCAGGATGAATTTCCACAACCTTGGCACATGTTTAATCACTATCCACCTAAGGCTCGACAGAGCCTGAAACTCCTCATTTAAGGCTTTTGGTAGCCATGCCAAGGCATGAAATATAGATTTGCTGACATGCCAAAATTGTTTGCTAATTACTTCTTGTGATTTAGGGTTTTAAAGAAAACCACAAACAATCCCCTTTGAAACATTATATATTAATAAAAATGAAACCCTAATTTATTTTCCCACACATTATGAATCAATTCATCTATGTATTTCCTCGTCGAGACCTTAGCAATGACCATGACTATAAAGAAAATTATAGTTTTTTGTAGTCTATTATCTTTAATTGAGATTGCATCATCTAAAAACTTATTTTGAATTAAGAAAACTTTCTTAGGGGAGGATGACAGGTGCTTACCTTGTCCTCCTCCACCCTCACCCTTGACATTCTAGATGCCCTTGACTAGGAATTTGGAACCCTATGGCAAGTAGATTCTATCTCCTGCAACAATGTCTCTAAAAGATTTTGAATGCACACTATATGTATTTTCCTTCTCATTCCCATTTATCAGACTGTCTGGGGAGTCCTTATCCCCCTCCATGATTAATGTTACACTTATAGATTACTACACATACAATAGAGATCAAAAATCAAGAAAAAATAGAACCAAACCCGCATCCAGGGTACACAAAAGCAAGCAAAATAAAGACAAATGATGGGTAAAGAGGGGCTGTACCACCAGCCAGGCAATGCCAAATGTGGATGAGGGATGAGCTTCCTCCAAAGCTTCATGGGAGGTCCCTTCAAAACTAGAGGCGGATTCCTTTGCACGCGTTTCCCTCAAAGCTCCCCTAAACATCTCATTTATTTTTCCTTTTTTGTATTGTATGCCATTTTTTGACACCACCTTCACCATTTTGGTCCTCTAATATATATGAAGGTTGAGATAAAGTTTGGGTTGATGTGCTATAATCCCTTGTGAAGAGGGGCCCCTTGTTAGTCACTAGGGATTATGAAGAATGTTTGGCCATTGGGCCCATGCCAAAAATATGAGAAATATTTGTAATATGGACATCACTGATATTTGATAAGTCCAAATTGCCTAAAGTGACTTGCTAAAGCAATTTTTGATCCACCTTTTCCTCTAAAGGAAGCTCATCATAGATCACTCTCCTTCCTTGCATTGATTTTTGGGAAAGATTTGTGCCTTTTGGAAGAAATATTGATAGAAGAATCACTCCAACATGAAGCTTCTATCTTTGTATGAGTTTTGATGCTTTCTAGTAGATCTTCTAAATTCTCATCAACTGCTTTTAGGGGAGGATATTTCCTTTTGGTAAGACTATTTCCAATGTAATGTTTGGGGAAAGCATCCTTCTACCACATTTCTTCTCACTTTTCCTAAGTTTTAATGTTTGGGAAATTAATTGCCATATGCCTAGTTTTAAAACACCTCCTACATCAAAATGATAGGTCTTCATTATCCAAAGTGGCTTCCATCCTTGACCATCAACGTTGAGAATTATTTTTGCTGGAAGATTTTTAGAATATATCTAGTTCCACTAAGATCCATGCAAAGGTAGTATGGATAAAATATGTTAGTCTTTGTCTATAGTCACAAAAGTACCAATAGAGTTACCAATTGTTTCAAAGAAAGATTCAAAACAATAGTGTAGTGAAAGACTAAGAAGGCATACCCATATTGGCATAACATAAAAAGACTCAATAGAAGGATTAAAATGTGGATTCCATTATTTTAGCATTAATATGTTATGATCCATTGAGCATAGATATCTTAAAATGGCATTTTTATCCTTCTTGCTGTCAAAAACCACAATGAAGAAGCCTCTCACACAAGGATAAATTTCTATTTTTTCTTCCATTAGAGGCATCCAAGATTAATATATCCATTTGTACAAATCCAAAAGGAAAGGTCATAAATAGTTGAAAATTTTGATTAACCCATTCTTAACAAAGTATTCTTCATTTTCACACAACTCTTTCTTTAGAGCAACATCAAATCTTAATTCATTGAGTTTTTTTGAACAATGAACAATCCTTCCTAATTCATTACCTTTGTTATCCTTGGGATTCAGAATTGGGTTAGAATAGGAGTAAGACCTTGATTAACAACATCCAAGAAAGAAACCCTAAGCATGAAAGAAATTTTCTCAATAGGTGGATCCATATCTAGTTTGGTTGAGCACCGGATGACCTTCTCATGACCATTCAATGCCATCTTGTTAGAATTCTCAACCAAGGAACACCATTGGATGATACCCCCTGCACATAGACCCAATCATTTACCCTAAAAAATAAAATTCAATTGAAGCCACCATTGACATAATAATTTTCGTCTCTATCCAATCCATTGAAAGATTTTCTTGATTCAATAGAAGCAACACCTATAGAAAAATGTTTAGAAACCTTAACACCATAAATATTCAAAAGTTTCGTCATTTAGTCTAAAAATACACATTCTTATTTTACATATTATTAATATTGACTTGCATATTTTTATTCTCATAAATATGCATCTATATATATTTTCATTAACATTCCATTAATTTTATTGTTATTACTCAATTGAATAAATATTATACATTCACCTCAAATTGCAAACACTTCCATCTTAACTACAACTACATAGTGTAATAAATCTTAAAGAATGGTGATGGTCTCTATATATGTCTCTAAGGGCCTATTATAAATAAAGTGAATGTTCTTTATGCTACATAGTGCTATATTTGCATATCTTGCCTCTCACATGGCAGATATGTACTCTGGCTCACTTTTTTATATTGCATTCACATATTAATTATAAGGCTTAGACTTTTATATTACATCCATGTGTTATTATTATTTTTATTTGAATATCTTAATAATATATCCTTTACTTAAATGATGTTTAGATATTTTATCTATTCCTTGTATTATGACATCTAAATAAATGAAATGAGGCCATTTGCTATAATCATAAGGGACACTATATTGTACTATATTGTAAAAGACATAAAACATGCCTTAACTAGTGGTCTGATGATAAGAAGTCTACATCAAAGAGTTGGCTGGGTATCTTTCACATCAAATAGGTTTAAAACATACATGATAATATTCACCCACCCAAGAAAAGAGAGAATATCTTTAATGTGATGGCCACAAATAAGTCTACCAAAAGAATATTTGTGTGTAGAAGAAAATGCATAATTATTCGAATAAAGCAAATAATGTAATATTGGACTCTTCATAAAATACCAAAGCCCAAATAATATCTACTAATGTTGATTTTTTTATGTGCCCTCTTTTAAAAAAAAATCATGTCCTTAAAAAAGGTTGTAATTTAATATATATATATATATATATATATATATATATACACCCTCTTTTTCTTTTTGAAATTCATGTCTTTAAATAAAGGTTGTAATTTAAATGATGTGTTTTGTAGTGGTGGGGTATCTATAAAAAATTATATATAATGTTGTTAGATATATAGTATATTAGATAGATAAGTATTTTTGTTGAGGTGGTTTATTTAGTTATGTATATTGTTAGTGATGATGTATTTATTTATTTATGTATAAAAATATATAATTGTGAATATTTTATTTATTATTTTATATTAGACTTTAGTATTCATATTAAATTTTTTATTTATATTAATACTTGTTTTGTTTTAAATTAGTAATTTATTCTTCTTAATTTATAAATTATTTTTTAATTGTAATTTCAATATTGTGTAATATAAGAAATAATGACACATATAATGGAGTGGAGTGGGAGCAAAAGGAGGAGCGAGGGGAATTTGAAATTAGGAGTTGATGATGGTGAGGGAGGAGATGATTTTGATGAGGCAAATGGATTTATGTTGTTGGGATGGTTGTTGTTGCGGCCCTGCAGGGTTGAGAAGGGGTGCTTCTGGCTGCTGTCTTTGGCCTAGAGGGTAGTGCTGATGCGGGGCTGCTTGTTGTTGTCATCCCTTTGGGAAGTTGTGGTGTTCTTATTGCTTTTTGGTGCTTGTTTCAACCTGTTAGGTGGAATTTTTTTGCTTCTACTAGTTGTTTGGCCACCTATGATGGCTCTTTTTTCCTCATGGGTGTTGCATATCTTTTTTTGGGCCATCCTTGGCTGTTGGATTCTCCTTGGTTTTTGTTCTTTGCATTATATCTTTTCCTTCCAGGGTTTTGTTTTAGAGTGTGGGGTGGGCTGTTGCCTTCTTCATCTGATTCTAACCCCATGTAGCTCCCTTGGCCATTTGAGGTGATCATGGGTTCTCTTGGTCTCAAGAGGGTTAGGCTTAATGATTTTTTACTATTGAGACTGTGATGGAGTGGTGGTTTTCCCTCCATGTTGCCGTTGTAGGTGTTGGCCTGGTTGTGGAAGGTTTCCTCCCTTGCCTCTGTTCTACTGCTGTGATGGCGCCACTGTTTGTCTGTTTGTTCTTGGCTCCTATTATGTTGGTGTTGTTCTTTAACTATTTTTTCATGTCTACTATTGAGATGACACTATTGTTTGGTCATTTTATGTTTTTTACCCCTTGGTATTTGTTGTTTTATTATTGTTGGGGTGTTCTCTCTTGTGGAGGTTGCTTTGCCTGGGTGGGCTTCTTAGTTTGTTTTTTTGGCTGGGAACCCTATTGGGCCTTTGGCTGTTGGGTTTTTTCAACTCTCCTCTATATGGGCTGCTCCTTATGTGCTTCCTGATTGCCCATGCTCTTATTTTTAGTGTGGTGGTTGGGTTTATCCCTATGCTTCTCTTGCTGGCCCATTTTCTCGAGTTGTCGGTGGCTGTCATGGTTCTCCTTATTGCTAGTTGGGTGGATTTCTTCCCTTTTCTATAGTTCATGTCTTCTATTGAGGCGAAGATTACTCCTGTTGAGGTGGATTCCTCTCTTTTAGAGGTAGAGTTAGGGTTTGTGAATTTGTGGAGGTCCTTTCCTTGTTGCTGGTCCCTTCTATTACAACACATTTTGAGGTGGTCTGTGCTCCTATGGAGGTGGAGCTATTTTTTGTTACAGTTTGGATGCAGTGGTAGTAAGGTTCTTCATGACATTTTCTCCTATAGAGGGGAGTCTTTTCTTAATCCTTCATGACCTTGAGTCCTATGGTTTCATCGACCCCTTCATTTTCTTCCCACTATGACTAGGTGGTCCCTCTTAAAATAACCTTTGGTGCACATGCTGTAAGTGCTTCTTAAGTTAGGTTTTGAGTTGTGCATCGCCCATCGCTTGTTGGATTTCAAATTTCCTTGTGTAGCTCGTGATGAGCGATGCCCTTTCTTTTCCTTCCGATTGGCCGCCTATAGTCCCTCGCATGTTCATTTTTCTCCATGAGAAGGTAACATTCGATGAGCAATGTGGTCAAACTTTTAACCCATCACTACAGCTCTAACTATTTCTAGTTGTATTTTGTAGTTTGAAGCGGAACCTACGATCGCTGATGCCTAGGCCGTATTCCATCGCTGAGGCATAAAAATTCGCTAGTTGGAATTGGTCTACAGAGGGACAACACATAATGTGCGATGAATGATGCATGTGGCACTTGAGGATTTATGTGGAAACACATCACTGACTCCCCAAATATCACTTCTTATCCTTTGTAGTTTCGGGTGGAACCCGCGACCACCTATGGGTTGAGTTCTTCCCCATTGTGCAGGCTTGATCTATCATGGGTTAGGATGGTTCAGGTGGATGTCGACGTGAAATGGGTGATGTGGGCATTTGTTTATGGTTCAGATCCTTCTACGACTGAGATCAACGGTTGACATCTCATCGCTGGCCTTGGTGCTATCGCCTGATGAGACTCTTGCGGGAAGGATGAACTAGCAATGAACAATGTATTTAAGTTTGTGGCTTAGATTTACCTGTGATCAATTGAAATCGATAGCGTGCGTGTCAAGGATGATGGAGTTAGGATTCCATCAAATACATGGCAGTTTTAAGGCACCTCTTCGCTATTTCTAAGTATAGCTAATAAAGCAAGTGGCGATCCTTGATGATCCGTGTTGATCGAGTTTTAATGCATGACGATCGACAGTCGAGATGCGGCATGCAAGTGATTGATTTTTTTAGTCACACAAGTGAACTAGGATGGCCATTAATTGCAACATGCCTTGAGTTCATCTATTTAATGAAGATTGTTTACTCATCTGCTTCTATCAATGCCTCTAGCTAATTCTCACAGGTGTTGGGGTAGTAAGTTTTTCTACTTGGTAAATTATTGCCAAGTTGGTGTACTGGCATAATAATGCATGTGCTCTTCCTGCTACATTTTGGTGACCTTTTCTGTATCTGGTGCTGGTGCAACTCGCATTGTCTGCACATAGGTGTGTCCTGGGGGCTGTAGTTGGTGTTTTTCTCACATATCTAGCATGGGGTTCGTATTGCATACAAGATGAGTCAACCAAGTTCTTCTTCTACGCCAGTGTGTAGGTCACGACATTTGAGCTTGCAGGAGCCGTTGGTTTATGAGCATGAAGTGAAACTTACAGTGGTAGAAGAACCAAGTATCCCAAAGGCTAAGAGGAGTGCTCACAAGAGGGCTGGGGAAACTGCTGTCAGAAGTACCTACAATCTCCGAGCAAGGACCTATTTAGAAGAATTGGTCAAGTTTAAAGGGAAAGGGTCTGAGGTGTTTGTGAAATAATTAACGAGAATGGATGGAGACCCTAGGGTTTTCTCAGAGAAACTCAACTCCCTAGTCATAATTAGTGATAGATCTTCAAAGGAGGTTGAAGGAGTTGGCCTTGGTGTTGGCCATTGCCCTATTTCTTTGGTGCTGTATACCAACTCAGACGATGAGGTGGTGGTTACAACTCCACTCTCTATGAAGAGGGCCGGTGAGGGTGTTCATTCAATTGTTGACAAGGCTAGATGACACTCGTGTGTCTTTCCTGGTGGTACTTGGTTCCTGGTGTGGTTATGTGTGTTTCTAACATGGCTGGTTCAAAGGTTTTTGGTTGCTGGTATTGATGGTGACTTCTCCCATTTTGGTGATGTCTAGATTACGATGGTGATGCCTTTTGGAAGGCTTGCATGACACCTCTGACTAATGGTTTGGTGCTTCTTTTTTCCTTTTGCGTTTTTATTTCTCGTGATGTGTGAATGAAAATATAGTGGTTGAGGAATGAAACCCCACGAGGTGAAATGAATTTGAAATTATCAAGAAATGTAATTGTAATGAGCCCTTTTCTTGTCGCTCCCTTGGCCTATAAAAATGATTTCAAGGCTGATTACAAAGGGTCATCGATTTTGGGTTCAAAAATGGCTTAGGTAAAATGCAGAACATTAAAGCAATACAAAATGTATATAGGATGGGCTAGGGTATTGTCTTAGGTCTTAGTTTTGCATGAATTGCTGATATTGGAACAAATCTGTAAAACTGAAGCATATGCTCTCCAGTAAGTGATTATTACAATATTATAAATGGAAAACCAAGTGTCTTTTCATTTGACTTTCAATGGTTACTTGGATGTATGATTCTGTTCTTGTTTTGGCCTAAGGGGTTAATTAAAATACTTGAAGGGAATTGTAGGTTTGTAAGCAATTTCTCAAGATTCTGATAAGAAGTTGTGTTTTGGGAACTGAGAGTTTTCATAATGTAAGGCATTATGAGAATAAGCCACTAATTTCATGGTTAGCCAATTTATGCATTACTGACTATTATGTGCTTGAATCCATTCCCAATTGATGAGGCATTGGTTTGTTCTCCATAAATTCCTGTAATTTGATGAAGCACCCAAAATACCTAGTCATGGATTCATAATGATGGAAACATTAAATCAAATTTTATCAATTTTGAGGTGTAGGCCTGAAACAATACATTGTTCCTAGCAAATGAATGATTATTTGTGAATGTCGGCCATACTTTTGCTAAATGGTATTTATTTTCATAAGAAGGGAACCTATGTGTGTAGAATCATTCACCATTATAATAAAATTCTTATGAAATCAATTGGGAAATACCCTCCCTAGTCCCACAAAGCCTAAAGTGCAAGGGTCAAAGGCTAAAAACCCTTTACCTGTCAAGTTGGCCTTTCATCTATAGGATTCTTAATGATTAAGGTTGGCTACCTTCTAGAGTCTCCTTGAGGTGTACTGGAAAAAACACCAACATAAATGGCGACTCTATTGGGGACAAAATTCCATTCTCCATATGCAGATCTCTGAATCATAGAGTCAAATGGTGTGAATAGTGTGGACACTCTGTTCATACTTTGAAGAATTCTTGAACCTAGTCAAAGATTGGGCTATAACAGAACTCAAAGGATCTGAAAGTGACTCTGTTGAGGAGTTAGACCCAGAACGTGCTGATTTGATAAGAAACTTCATTTCATTTGAAGTTTATTTCCTCTCAATTGGAGGTGGCGACTCTGACTAAAGAACTTGACAAAGGATGTACCTGAAGCTCCAAATCCATGTGCTCAAAGACAAAGCTAGGTGAATGTTGTAGGAAGGCCAGGTATTTTCACATTATTTTGTAAACAGACTATGGGAATTCTTTTATTTTAAGGTGTAAATGATTCCCAATTAAGTGAAATAGCACCAGTTAAGGGAAGAGTAGTTGAAATTTGCATGTTTCCAGATGAATACTATGGAATTATATGTTATTGTAGGAGGAACATGTAAATCCTAATCTTAAGCAAATAATACATAGAACTTATAATGAAAGAGGCTTGAGATTTTATTTTGTAAAAGGAAATTGAATATCCTTTGTGAAATATTTGACAAAGCTTGCAAATATACAACAAGATGTCTTGTTAGACCATGTTTTCTAACAAAAATTTAAGTAATGGCCCCCCCTGTCACATCAGGGAGGTTTTAATAGTGAAAGGTACAATACCTTGGATTTTAGTGGCATTTGTGACTACCCAAATGCTATACCATGCAAGATTAGGGATAAGATACCCAGATTTAAGGGTGAACAGACTGAATCATCAAGTCAACATCTGCAAGATTTTGTCGATGTGATGGGAGATTATGAGATAATCTTCGAAGATGTAGTTATGAAGTTGTTTGTTCAAGCCCTAAAAGGATATGCTAGAGAGTGGCTCTCTTGTCTACCTGCATCCTCAGTACACTCATGGAGAGAGTTAAAATTGGTATTCATGGAACAGTTTGGAGAAAGGATTGATCCGGTCTTGGTTAGGCAAAAATTTATGGACATGGAAAAAGATGAGAATGAGCTGGCTCCCTCTTTTAATCTCAAGTTTTCAAAGGTAATAAGGGAGATCCCAACACATATAAGACCAAATAATGCTGAGTGATTGGTTGTGTATTTGGGAGCATTTGATAAAAAGATGAGTTACTTGTTGAGAGATAAAGAACCCACAACATTACAACAACATATCACATTGCCATAAACATTGAAAATAATTTTAAATACTCAATGATGAAGGGATGCTTCAATATTTGTGATGAGTATCCAAGAATTCCCCATGATACTATGGTTAATAGATCAACCAACAGAGAATTAAGGCGGGGGAATGAGATCCCTGTTGTTCCAAACCCATTAATAACACCACATGAGGATTATGAAGCGACTGAAGGGGAATGTGTACCTGTGTGTAACCAAGCTGACCAATTAACTATAATTAAGAGGTTGTGTGACCTACAAAGGCATGAAGGGGAGTCCCATGATCATAATTTCTCTAGTTTCATTGATGCCTTGGTTAGTATACCTGAAAATGCTAGGCCAAGTACCCCAATATGCATCAATTTGTTTTGTGAATTGTATCAGTCTAGATTGAGTGCTTTACCAAAAGAGCTGAAGCATCATGCTTTGAGCCAAGTCATTGATTGGACAAGGGTTATTAAGGAAGCCCATGATGAATATACTAGACAAGTGCACCTCACAATGTCACTAATGAGGCCCAGTATCAAGAGGATCAAGAGTTTTTACAATTGGGTCAAGATGATGTGTCAACAATTGGTTGATGATGTTGTTTGTTTTATAAGTGACATGGCTGCAGGGACACAACATGAAGATGATGAGGTGATGCATGGTTTCTTCCCTTGGGATGTTATGGAAACTGGACTAGAATAGGAGAAGGTGTCTTACTCTGGTTTGACTAGAGACCATGATACACAAACTGGTGGTTCATCTAGTGATGAATTTGATTCAGAACAGTGTTTTGTTGGTTACATATTATCTTATGAAGTGGAGATGGAGTTTGTGGCCTCGAGTAGGGGATGTGTTGGTGATCTTGATGGGATTCAAGTGATTGAGGATAAACAATTTTCCTCACGTGATGAGTTTTTAGAATGTGGATCCATAATTTTGAGTATAAGTGATGAAGACGATTATGAGAGGATTCCTTTTTGTTCTTCTGAGGACTATGAGGATTTTCAAGGCATGAAAGGTTGTGATTCATATACCCGAGAAATAGGGGTGAATGTAAGTACAATGCGAATATGAAACAATCCCCTGTATGATGAACCTTCACCAATAGATGATATAACAGGAGATACTCCTTATTGGTTTAGGAATATCCCATTATTTGTTGCAAATTTTGATGATTTCTTGGTAGATGTGTCTTGCAAAGATATTGGAAATAACATAAATGAGATGAAAGAAAGTAAGAGCCAAAATGGTATTAATGATTTTGATTATGTCCTCATGACTGTTGACCTGGATCAATTAGCTTCCCAATCATCAAAGGGATGTAGTGATGAAAATATTGGTATTGATATTGTCATGAGTGGAATCAAGTTGGAAATGTCATTTCTTGTGATGATTATATTACATGCAATACCATTGCCGGTGAGGATATTCAAGATGACTCAGTAAATGCCTACTGTAATAAGGTAGGATTTGGTATGTATGCACCTACTCTGGCATATGCTGTTGACTAGTATGATTATGTACTTGAATTTCTTGTAGACTCCCCTCAACTTTTGGATCTTATCATAGATTTGTTCCCACCAAATAATGACAACACTCACCGTGACTATAAAGAAGATGTTATTGAATATGGATCATTTATTTTTGATTTCACAGAGGTTGAGTCTAATGTACAACAAGGCACATATGAAGGTTTCCAGTGTGATGTCCGAATTCACAACCAAGTGAATTATGAATGTTTTACTTTTCCATCTCAATAAGATGAGATTTGGGTCTTTCAGGCTAACAAAGATGAAAGCAGTGTACAAAATGGGATTGGGGATGCCAATTGGAATGATGCAGACTATCCTGAAATGCTTGACTCATAGGTGTACCCATTGCAAGAAAATCAGGACAAGTTTTTGATAGAGGTAAGAATTGTGTGTCCTTTTTGTTTGGTGGCCTGAGGCCACCAAACCATGTCAGAACAAGAGAAGGAAAAGGCATGCACAAAGGTAGTTGTGAGGACCTAACTAATTTGGCTAACCGGTCTTCTTATACTTAAGATTCTTAGATCTTTCTATGCCTACAGGAGGCATACATCCCCATTCGGAGCCATTGGTGGAACCCCTAAAATTTTCTTGGTTCCACTAAAATTTGTGACTAAACCTTGATAGTCATTTCCCTAGGGTTGAGGTTTTACAAGTTATTCATGTTCACACCCTTGTTTGGTCTCTGGGCTTCTATTTTTGAGTTTTTCGGTTGTATCTGTTTCTTGATCTTTTCTTAATCCTTCATGACCTTGAGTCCAGTGGTTTCATCGGCCCCTTCATTTTCTTCCCGCCATGACTATGTGGTCCCTCTTAAAATAACCTCTGGTGCACGTGCTCTAAGTGCTTCTTAAGTCAGGTTTTGAGTTGTGCATCACCCATCGCTTTTTGGATTTCAAATTTCCTTGTGTAGCCCATGATAAGCGATGCCCTTTATTTTCCTTCTGATCGGCCACCTATAGTCCCTTGCATGTTAATTTGTCTTCGTGAGAAGGTAACATCCAATGAGCGATGCGGTCAAACTTTTGACCCATCACTACATCTCTATCGCCGGTTATCTTTTGCAGTTTGAAGTGGAACCAGCGACCATCGATGCCTAGGCCGTATTCCATCACTGAGGCATAAAACTTCATTGGTTGGCATCGGTCTAGAGAGGGACAACGCATGATGCACGATGAATGATGCATGTGGCACCCAATGATTTATGTGGAAGTGCATCGCTGGCTCTCCAACTATCGCCTGTTATCCTTTACAGTTTCAGGTGGAACCCATGACCACCGATGGGTTGAGTTCCTCCCCATTGTGCGGGCTTGATCTGTCACGAGTTAGGATGGTTCGTGTTGGTGTTTTAATTTTACAGCTAGGATTTGAAACTCTCTAAGAGGTAGCCAACCTCTATATTCAAGAACCACAAAGGCTAGTGGCCAACTAACAAGATTCAGTCAAAGACTAACATCTCCTACACTTCTGGATCTGCAGGACCAAGATGGGTAAACCTATACAATGCCCAAAACTTAAATGCAACTATATACTGACATTTCTTTCTATAGCAGATAATTTCCAATTCAAATATACTAAAGAAAGCATTGACAACCTCAAATCTGGCTAAATTCTCAGTAAATCAATACTCACTCAGCAATTGAGAGGCATAACACAACATTAAACCTCAACCGAACAAGGATTTAAAATGATTTTTATATTTAAACTTGTTTCTAAGATGCATTAAGCTGCAAGATAAATCAGTGCCAATTCTGGGCCATGGAGTCAAACACATAAGACAAATTCATCAGCAAATGACATTCAACCAGTGGATTTAAAATTCTTAATGCTTTGCATCAACTGTTAGTGTCTTACACCGACAATCCCACTCCTATTATCAATCAAATTCTCCTTATCAAATCCAACCTGCACACTTGAAATCACTATTATCTGCTCAAAGTATTTAACCATTTCTTTGAAATAGACCCATAAACAAATAACACAATCTCATAAAATTTGAGATGACAAACTCAAAATAATTGGTATTATTGAATTCGTATGATTTAACTGTACAAGTATGGAGACAATTTGAAGATATTCATGAATATGCAAACACATTTCATGATTTATTTTTGCAAATTGGTTGTATTTGCTCATAAAATCAGAAATTACAGTTTATAGACTCAAAAATAACTTAGACTTAACAAACCTCTATCTACCCAGCCCAATACAAAAACTTAGAACCCATTACAATGATAGAACAAGAGAATAAATAGAAGAATGGAAGCAACCCTAAAATGTATCCACAATTGACAACTGGCAGTTTGATCTCCCGTTAACCATTAGTTTGCAAAGCCTCTCTCCTCTCTCTGCAACAAAATTATTCTGCCTCCAAAGCTGCCTTTGTTTCAAGCTGTTTTGCAACTGAAAATATGCCCATATGATTAATTTCATAATTCACCCAGCTGTGTGAAAAAAGCCTCTGCTCTTGTGAAAACTCATGTTTCTACCCTTTGCTAATTGGGGTTGCACATTATTCCCAACAAATAATAACTTTCAAATATAAAGTGAAAATAAAATCCACTTTACGTATCTCCATGCACTTAATGTTTTAAATTTTTCATTTAAAACATTCTCCATTTTCACTTTCCAGCAATATAAAATATCTCACCTTTTACATTCTACTATTCTCCAGCAAAAAGAATATCATGTGCAAACATTTAAAAATAATGTGTCTGGGCAAATAAGAGATTTCTCCACAACACTTCACATTCATGTGCCCTTTATATTTTGCATTTTAAAATGCTTGCCTCTTCATGTAAAATTAATGCCTTAATTGGTGGGGATTAAAAATATTTCATTCAGGCTCAGTAAAACACTTCACCCCATCCATTCACTATAATTTTCACCAATAGTTTTACTATTCTTCAAAATACTCAAACCCTATCTCCTCTTATCGAGCCAAATATTTTAAATTACTTCTCCTTCACAAATGGTGAAACCATTTAAAATGCATTAGTCTTAAAATCTCGGGCCCACCACATCCACATGTAGCCCTTTTGCTAATCCCGCAAGAAATAATGATCTTGTGTTTTGAAATCGCGAGATAGCGGGGAGAGCTAAAGATTTTAATATTTCCATCGGGTATACTTTGTGCATTTATTTGTTGTCGGGTCCACCGTTCTACCAACCTCGCTCACCTCACAACATTTTGGCTGACGTCACATCTACTCCCACAAGGTGTGCGAGATTTTCCCCAATACCTTTGTGCATTGCTCTGCAACTCATTGACAATGGTGGCCAGACTAGGTATAAGCTTGATCAAAAAATCAAACTCCATTGAATTATTTGGATGGGCTTTTTTGCAAATACAAGCTGCTCAAAAATGGTGATAAGAGAGTCGTTTTTCTGAATGCAAGGGCGTTTTAATGGCTGCAGGCACCCGAAAAATGGCCAGGTGAAAGAATTCCCAACATATGTGGATAAGTCCAGGCCTCATTTGGGGGGTGAAAAACACCATTTGCAGCAAGCATACAACTTCAAAAATCTGCCTCAAAGCCAAAAACGTGAATAACAACTTCTCAGCCAAAACTATCTCCTCAAATGCGCTTGAAATCCATGAGACACCTCAATGGAAAGGGAAGTGCTTTAATCTTGATTGAAAATGGAACTTGCTGATGAAAAATCACCCTCTCAACACTCTTCTCGCACACCTCGCAAGTTTCTCCAAAAGCTTATTTTAATAGTGCAAGGCTTGCCAAAAGCACAAGAAATTGAGTTTTATAAAGTTTGAACTTTATAAAACATAAAAAACATTTAACTTGCCGTAAAATGATTTTATTCCCGTGTATTTTTACTTTTGTAAGATTTAAAATATGCAAGATATTTTGAATGTGCAATTTGAACATTAGGAAATGGTGAAAAAATTAATTTCGAGTGCAGCCCAAATAGAGAAAACCTGGAGCCAAGATTTTTTGTGTTCACCCATAATAAATTATTTAGAGAAAACTCATTTCCTCCAATTTTTCCCAGCCATTAAAATTTAGGTACCTCCTTTGTAAACTGACCTCCAGGATGTGTTAGCCATGACAAAAATATATTAAAATAATGTATCATATGGCATTTGATCTTGATGAAAATGGAGATGTAGAGGTTTCAAACCAAAAAAAGAAATGGGTTGTCCTTAGATATGCAAAATTTGACATTTTCTAGAACACCATTTTCGGTCCCTTCTTGATCAGAAAAGGATTATGTAGCCCATTAGAACTTATCTTGAGATCCTGAAACTGAGCAGGTATGCACACATTTGATCCAAGAATGAAATTTAAAAGATGGTTTGGCTAAATAGATCATGAGGTGAAAGTTATTAATTATCAAAGTTGCTCACTTTAACTTTTTGCAACAACCTGTTTTGAACCAATAAAAACTCACTCAATTGCCAATTTGAAAAAATATCAAATCAACTCCTAGGTGGCTATCACAGGAAACATAAGCACATTTAGGTACCCTGAGTATGTGTGCAAAAGGAACTAGCTTGAATCATCACTGATCAAAAGATATTAGGTGTCAAAGTTGACCACCCTGAAAGGTTTCAGGAAATGTAGGTGCAAAACTGAAGAAATTGTATTTGGTTTTGATCTGTTAAAAATAGTAAATCAACTCATAAAACTCTGAAACTTGACATACGAGCTCATCCCGGTATGGAGAATGCAGAACAACAATCATTTTGACTTGATAGTCAACTAGTTGCAAAATGCAATCTCAAACAGGAGGCTACTTTATAAAACTGAAAGTTTGCAAACAGAAAACAGTGTCAAAATCCCCCAACTTGACTTTCCGAAACCCTGTCAAAACTTATTGTGGGAAGCTGAAAATTGACATGCATGTTCACATATGCCAATTGAATATGTCTGCAAATGGGTTTTGTACGAAAATCAATAAACTTTAAAATACGACCCTCCAAAGTGGGTCACTTAGGCAGATTCATCGGGTGCACCTTTGAAAGTGCAGAAGTAAAATTTTGAAATGGGGGATGTTGACGTGCGATGGGTGATGCAGGCAGTTGTTTATGGTTTACATCCTTCTACGATTAAGATCGACAATTGACGTCTCATCGCTGGGCTTGGTGCTATCGCCTGATGAGACTCTTGTGGGAAGGATGAACTAGCAATGAGTGATGTATTTCGGTTTGTGGCTCTAATTTATCCATGATCGACTAAAATCGACGGCGCGCGTGTCAAGGATGATGGAGTTAGGATGCTGTCAAATACATGGCAATTTTAAAGTACCTCTTCACTGTTTCTAAGTAAGGCTAATAAAGCAAGTGGCGATCGTTAATGATCCTCATTGATCATTTTTTAATCCACGTCGATCGACGGCTGATATGCGACATGCAAGTGATTGATTTTTTCAGTCACGTGAACGAACTAGGATGGCCATTTATTGCAACATGCCTTGAGTTCATCTATTTAATGAAGATTGTCTTGTAGATTGTTTACTCATTTGCTTCTATCAATGTCTTTGGCTAATTATCACAGGTGCTAGGGTAGTAAGTTTTGTTTCCTGGTAAATTCTCTCCAAGGTGGTGTACTGGCATAGTAATGCATGTGCTATTCCTGCTGCATTTTGGTGACCTTTTCTGTATTTGGTGCTGGTATAGCTCGCATTGTCTACACATAGGCATGTTCTTGGGGTTGTAGATGGTATTCTTCTCACATATCTAGCGTAGGGTTTGTATTGCATACAAGATGAGTCAACCAAGTTCTTCTTCTATGCCAGTGCATAGGTCACGACGTTTGAGCTTGTAGGAGCCATTGGTTTATGAGCCTAAAGTAAAAATTACAGTGGTAGAATCACCAACTATCCCAAAGGCTAAGAGGAGTGCTCGTAAGAGGGCTAGGGAAACTGTTGTCAGAAGTGCCTACAATCTCCGAGCAAGGACCTATTGAAAAAAAATGGTCAAGTTTAAAGGGAAAGGGTTTGAGGTGTTTATGAAAGAATTAATGAGAATGGATGCAGACCCTAGGGTTTGCTCGGAGAAACCCAACTCCCTGGTCATAATTAGTGATAGATCTTCGAAGGAGGTTGAAGGAGTTGGCCTTGGTGTTTGCCATTGCCCTATTTCTCTAGTGCCATATACCGACTCCGACGATGAGGTGGTGGTTGCAACTCCACTCTCTATGATGAGGCCTGGTGAGGGTGTTTATTCAGTGGCTGATAAGGCTGGATGACACCCGTGTGTCTTTCTTGGTGGTACTTGGTTCTTGGTGTGGTGATGTGTGTTTTTGACGTGGCTGGTTCAAATGTTTTTGGCTGTTGGTATTGATGGCGAATTCTCCTATTTTGGTGATGTGTAGATTACGATGGTGATGCCTTTTGGAAGGCTTGTGTGGCACCTCCGACTAATGGTTTGGTGCTTCTTTTTGCCTTTTTCCTTTTTCTTTCCCGTGATGTGTAAATGAAAATATAATGGTTCGGGAACGAAACCCCACGAGGTGAAATGACTTCGAAATTATCAAGCAATGTAACTATAATGAGACCTTTGCTTGTCACTCCCTTGGCCTATGAAAGGGATTTCAAGGCTCATTATAGAGGGTCGTCGATTTTGGGGGTATTGTATTGGGTCTAAGTTTTGTATATGATACTCTTAAATAGTTTTGCATGGATTGCTGATATTGGAACAAATCTGTAAAACTGAAGCATATGCTATTCTATAAGCGATTATTACAATATTATAAATGGAAAACCAAGTGTCTTTTCATTTGTCTTTCAATGGTTACTTGAATGTATGATTCTGTTGTTTTGGCCTAAGGGATCAATTAAAATACTTGAAGGGAATTGTAGGTTTGTAAGCAATTGCTCAGGATTGTGATAAGAAGTTGTGATTTAGGAGCTAAGAGTTTTCATAATGTAAGGCATTATGAGAATAAGCCACTAATTTCATGGTTAGCTGATTTATGCATTATTGAGTGTTATGTGCTTGAATCCATTCCCAATTGATGAGGCACTGGTCTGCTCTCTAAAAATTCCTATAATCTGATGAAGCACCCAAAATACCTAGTCATGGATTCATAATGATGGCAACATTAAATCAAATTTTATCAATTTCGAGGTGTAGGACCAAAACAATACATTGTTCCTAGCAAATGAATGATTATTTGTGAATGTCGGCCATACTCTTGCTAAATGGTATTTATTTGCATAAGAAGGGAACCTAACTGTGTAGAATTGTTCATCTTTATAATGAAATTCTTGTGAACCCAATTGGGAAATACCCTCCTTGGTCCCGTAGAGTCTAAAGTGCAGGGGTCAAAGGCTAAAAACCCTTTACCCGTCAAGTTGGCCTTTCATCTATAGGATTCTTAATGATGAAGGTTGGCTACCTTCTAGAGTCTCCTTGAGGTGTACTGGAAAAAACACCAACAAGGAGCTCATCAAAACTTGATTGTAAATGGTTTCAATTCCATTCAAAACTTGTCGTAAATGGTTTCATGTCCATTCAAAACCTATTTTTCTCATATAATCAGAACATTGTGTAATATAAATAATAATAATATAAAATTAAAAAATAATCTTTCATTTTTAAAGTACATTAAAATTTATATAAAAAACTGTATTAGAATGATATGTTTGAATAGGTGATACTATATAACTTAAGAAACACATATCTTAATAATTAGATATAAATAATTAGTAGATATAATTAATAATTATATTCTAATTCAATTATAATATAGCACTTACAAAATTAAATTATTTATTTTTGAAATCTAACATTCTCATAAATATGCACCTTATTATACCATATGCTTACCAAAAATCATTTTCTTTGTTACATTCAGCAGATCCTCTTCAACCTTGTGTTGAAGTAAATATAGTGAAACCAACTTAACATACACATTTTTCATAGTATAAGAGCTACAATTTAGCTAGTTAAGTGAATGTTAATTCTTGCGAGGCTATAAAATCAAATCTTTTGTCTTAATGGGGGACGATGCTACTGTGTGCGGGTGGGAGGTCTGAGCAGGTCTATGGCTGCTAGGTCACAACCTACATGTTAGCAGGCATGTTTGCATGCATGTGGGGGATCATGGTTGGAGTGGTGCAAGCCTGTTCTACTGGGGAGGGGTTTATTTTGTGATTGGGGTGGGGTTTCTTTGCACAATTTCCTTCATTTCTATTTGAATTTTGTTGTTTGCTTTCTTTTGGTCAGATATAAGGTAGCTTGGTTTTGGTTTTTATTCGCTATGGATCCAATAGGAGCATCAAGATCCATGCTGACTATGGATTACCGTAGATTTTTAGGCACGAAGTCTTCATCACCATCAATACAGAATCCCGAGGGTAAATTCTTGTCAAAAGATTCAGGGGTGGGAGGGTTTGCTCCATCTAGAGGCCCTCACATCCCGAAAATCAATGGATGCTTAGAAAGAAGTCAAGAGAGGCCTGTCCTCGTGATCCAACCAGATACAATAATCGAGGATGTTGACTATTTTTTAAATCATACTTTATTTTGTAAATTCATGGGAAAGTGAGTTTCACTTTCATTCTTGGAGATGTGGGCTAGATGGACCTGGAACCTAGAAGGTGAGATGGAGTTAATGTTGTTGGCCAATGGTTACTTCATGGTTGTTTTTAATTGTATGGCGGATCATAATAGAGTTTTCAAAGGAGGACCATATTTTCATAATCAGATTGGTCTATTCATCAAACCTTGGCATATGGGTTTTAACCCTTCTGAGGAGCTCCTGAATCGTGTTCCAATTTGGGTGCGTCTTCCATGGTTTCCAACTGAGTTTTGGAGGAATGAAATTTTACATTCAGTGGCTTTTTTGATGGGGAAGCCAGTGGGTCCTTCTCAACAAACACAAGATAGGAAGGTAATGTCTTGTGATCTCATGTGTGTTGAATTAGATTTGAGTAACCCCCTTCTAGATTCTTTGGAATCTGTGTGGGTTTGTTCATGGATGCAACAACTTGATTATGAGACCCTTCCTTTTTGATGCCGATTGTGCCATGAATACGGGAATTTGCAAAAAAAGATTTCCTAAGTCTCATTCTTAAGAGTCTCTGCCATCCTAGCCTCCCCACAATCTCCTAAGGCAGACAAGGTTAAGGCTCCTATTCTTAATGTTGTCACAGATAATGAGGGTTTTACTCTTGTTATGCCCCATAACAAGAATTGTGGTTAGAAGAGATCTTTTAAGGAGAGGCAAGAAGGAGATACTTTTAACCGCTTTGAGATATAGGATGATCTTAGTTAGCAAGAGGTGAATCTTGGGCAGTTAGCTCTAGATCATGGTGTTTTGGAGGAGGTTCAAGAGGGGAATGATTCAGGCACTCTTTAGAATACTATGGGAGCTAGCTTAATTTAAATGGATAGTGATCTTGAATTGGTGGCTTCAGCTGGTCCTGAGGTCCATGCTGATGTGAGTAATATGGAGGTGGTAGAGAAGGTGGTGCAAGAACCAAAAAGAGGAAACAAGGATTCTCCTTCTTTGGGGCTTCTATAGAAGGACCATAAGAAAGGGGCTTCTGAAAAGCCTTCCAAGGTCGAGAGAAAGAAATATTTGGAGAAGATTAAGATGATGGGGGAGTTGTTGGTGGAATCAAGTTTTGTTAAGACCCTTGATTCTCAATTTTCCAACCCTTAGAAATGATTATCTTATCTTGGAATGTTAGGGGCTTGAACAGTGCCCCTCGACAAAAAGTTGTTCGTGATTTGGTGAGAAATCATTTCCCTGATGTACTTTTCTTATAGGAAACTAAGTTGTTTGTTGAGAACATGAGTGTTTTAGTTCCTAAACTTTGGGGGCGAGGTCAATTCCAGTGCATTGGTTCCCAAGTTAATGCTGGGGGTTTGGCATGCTTATGGAATTCATTGAAGATTTGTCCTCTTTGGTGGGTGTCCTGCAAGTCCTCTATTTCAATGGTGGCATTGAGTTTGGAAACTGATGAAATTGTTCTTCTTTCCAATATCTATGATCCTACTGATTTGCTTGGTAAGCAGTCAATGTGGTCTCACATTTAGTTTATTCAAAGATATGCTCCTCTTTTTCATTGGATCATTGTTGGTGACTTCAATGCTATTACTAATCTGGATGAAAAGAGGGGGGTAATGTTGAGGTTGGAGCCTTCTGATTTTCTTCTTCAAGATAATTTCTCTACTTTGAACCTTATTGATATTAAGCCCAGTAATGGACAATTTACTTGGAATAATAGGAGAATTGGGGAGGACTGTATCACTGAGAGGTTGGATAGGTTCCTGGTTTCTTGCTTATGGGTTGATGGCGCTTATGGGTTGATGGACCCTAGTCTACTAGCTCTGAGATTCTAGATTGGAGGGATTCAGATCAATGGCCTATTAAGTTATCCAACACTTTGGCTTGTATTGTCTATTTTCCCTCCTTCAAGTTTCAACTTATGTGGTTGTAGGATCCCTCTCTGCAAGATTATGTTGCTGAATTGTGGCAATTGGGTAGGCCTGCTTTTGACCGTGATGTACTCCTTTTCCAAGCAACTTCATTATGTGAAATACTAGCTCAAAAGGTGGAACAGGCAGTGTTTCGACAATATTTTCCATGCTAAGGCTAATTTGGATTCTATCACCCATGAGATTAGGGAATTTGGTCTTTTAGAGGACTCTCTCAAGGAGGAAGTGAGGGATTTGAAGGCTCTAGAGGAGTGGGAGTTGCGAGAGGATATTTTTTGGAAACAAAAGGCTTAGATTGACTGGCTACAGGAGGGGGACAAAAATACTGCTTTCTTCTTCAACTCTGTGAAGGCTAGGAGACATGGTAATTCAATCCATCTTCTTGTTAATGATAGGGGTGTGCATTTGACTTCTTGTGGGGATATTCCCAAGGAAGCCTCATAGTACTTTGATTCTTTGTTTAGGGAGGAATCACTTGATTTGTTAGTGGAGGAAAACCATGTTCTATCTTGTATCCTTTCTTTGGTTTCTATGGAGATGAAGGAGCACCTCTTGAGGGGTATTTCCTTGGAGGAATTAGAGGCCACTATTTTTGAGATGAAGAATGGGAAAGCTCTAGGTCCAGATAGCTTTCCAATTGAATTCTTTCAGGAATTTTGGGACATTATAAAGATGGATCTTCTAGGGGTGGTTCATGAATCTTAGAGGAACAAGCAGATGTTGAGGGCTATGAATTCCACATTTCTTTCTCTCATACTGAAATGTGATGGTGCTAACTAGTTAAGTTTGTTTCGGCCTATCTATCTCTGTAATGTGGTTTATAAAATTCTTTCCAAGTTGATTGCTGAGAGGTTGAAGGTGGCTCAACAAGCTTATTTTTGAGGAGCAGGTTGGCTTCATGGATGATAGGAAAATCCTAGATGGTGTGGTCATTGCTATTAAAACTATTTATTCCATGGCGAACTCCAAAGAAAAAGCTATGTTCATCAAGCTAGATATGGAAAAGGCCTACAATAGAGTTAAGTGGTCCTTTTTGCGTAAGGTTCTTTCTGCTTTTAGTTTTGCTGATGAATGGGTTATGCAGTTTATGAGTTGTGTAACAACCAAATCTTTTTTGGTGTTGATAAATGGTGAACTGTCTACTTTATTTGGGTGTCTAAAGGTTTCTGGTATGATCTAGGAGATAGTGAAAGCTAAATATGAAGTGGTGTATCCTTTGGAAATGAGTGATGATGATATTGTGAATAGAATGGGCTTACATGGATTGAATTCTACCTTTGCTTGTGTCAGAAGAGATAAGTAGACTAAAAAGAAGGTTTAAAGGGTTGGTAGATGGCTACCTCCTCTGGTGGATATCTTGAAGATCAATACTGATGGTTCCTCTAGGGGTAATCTTGGGCCTAATGGGATTGGTGGAATTGGAAGAGACTGTTTTGGTTCAGTTATTTTCTTCTTCTCCTTTCATAAAGGGTAGCATTCTAAAAAAATTATGGAGGGCTTGGTGATTCTCTGAGCCATTGAGCATGCTTGTGCTTTGAGTTGGAATAATATTATATGTGAATCTGACTCACAGATTATTGTTAATTTGTTGAATGAGGAAAAGTTGACTGATGTTAATTGGCAGCTCACTTTGGTTGTTCGTCAGATTCTATAGATGTGCTCTATGATGGAGGTGGTGTCTTTTACCCACATCCTACATGAATGGAATAGGGCTGCTGATTATTTTTCCAAGTGAGATTCAGAGTAGGATGATGACTCAAAGATTGAGGGCTGGGGGAAGTTATCCCCTAATTATCATCAAGAATTAGAGAGGGTCCTTTCTAATGATTTGGTTCCTTGAGGTGTTTGTGGTTTCGTGGGTGGTGGTTTTGTTTGAGCTGAGTGTTCACGTGCTTTCTTTTCTTGGGTTCTTTTTGGATCCCTAATCTCTCTGTACTGTTTACTTCTTGGTTTCAATAAATTTTTTACCCCTTTTTAATAAAAAAATCTTGTCTTAATGAAAAATTAATCACTATTAATGATTGTAGGGGTCATTTGAACAATTCTAAAAAGATATATTTTTTTATAGTTATATAATACCTGCTTTATACACTAATTTTTGTGATTAATATAACCTAAATTAAAAAACATGATAAATTATCTAAGATTTATACTTATAATATTGTGAGGAAATAAAGGCTTCTTGATCTAGAGTTCAAGGAAAAAACTAGTTGACAACCCCAGTTAAATGAACTTAATGAGGTTATGTGTAGTAATAATTTATGAGCGATAGATGTTAGGAACATGTACAGTGCAATTTAATAAGAAAATTAGAGAATATAATTTCCAATTGAATCAAAACTATAATTGTAACTTTATAATAGGCTAGTTCTATACAATATCTATGAGAATATATGTATAGTGGCTATTTATTGTTTCTCCTTTCTAACTAAATACAAGGAATGATAATGCACATTTTTATATAGAGAAGTAGAATGATGAAGTGTTTGTTGAGATTGATCCTTTTTTATATCTTTCTTCATCCATCACAATCACTCACAACCATTAAAAACTAATAAATATTTGTGATACCATGAAATTCAAGCTTGGACTAATGGTTTGTAATGTGGGTATGGAGCATGACATGGAAACTACTGTTAGGAATATAAATTCCATTGATAAATTCTTCACATTTTTTATGTTATTTATTGGCCCATATTCTACTAGATTAGTTGCCCATCCTTGAAGAGCAATGGTACTTATTACATTTAGTTGCAAAAAAAAGTGGAAATAAATTAGCAATTTGCACCTCTATGAACCATTTCCCCTAGGAAGACACTTGACCTACTTTAACAATCTAGAAGACATAGATCTCTAGTTGATGTGTTTTTTTGACCATTGCATCAAATACTTGATCTAATTATATAGTAATGTATTTTGGAACAATATTTGTTTGCTAAATAGCTCAAAACTTGAAGTGTTCAACAATGGTGGAAAATAATGACATAAAATTCCTATGTTGAAGACTAAATGTAACCCAAGGTAAGAAGGAGAACTAATCTTGAAAGTGTTAAAAGAAGATTAAGCTTTAAATTATTATATCCTACTTGCTTGGTGATGATGTAGGGCTTGTAACAAAGCAAATGGAGCTTGTGGTAAGGTACTAACAATTTTATTTTGATAGATGTGGCTAGAATTGATTATCAACCTAAAGATGTATGGTATCCAATACTTGTCATGGAACTACTTGTATTTTTATTAGCCTACTCAAAATATTTTGAACTTACTATTTAAAGTTTTTAATGAATTGAATAACTTTGTCAACTTTATTTTAAGCTAAAAGATTTATTGTTATTAATGGTAAAACATTATAAGCTATGTCAATGGGCACTAAAATTTGGAAAATCAAACCTTAAAATGGTTGTATTATAGATTTATGCAAAGCTATATAATGACTATGATGGATTAAAAAAACTACATCTCAAGTGTGACGATTCTTTGGATTATACAGTCTACAAAGATGCACTATCATGCTATTAACCACTTCCATCTATCCATCATTCTATGGATGGAAATTTTTCTAGTAATTATTTAATTTTGTGTCTAGCAAATGCCAAAGTGTTTTCTAGAAATTGATTAAGAATTTTGTGCCTCTATAAGAAAATATAGTTTTAGGAATTCCAAAGTGGAGAAAAGCATTCTTAAAGTATAATTGTGTTATTTCCAAAACTAAGATTAATTTTTACAATCAATTATAATTTCCTTCTTTGAGAATTTATCAACCACTAGAAAAACATAATAATTACCATGTTTGGTAGTATGGGACTAAGAGTAAGTCTATAGAAATAACTTCCCATGGTCTCATTAGAACTAATAGATATGTGTACAAAACTTGGTCTTGTTGAGTGGTTTTCTAATTGTGCATGTGGTACAAGACCTAATGAATTTGATGTCTTTGGACCCAAGGAATGGCTAAAATAAATAATTTTAAAAAACTATAAGTGCTGAAAGAATGAATAAGAAACCCTTTTAAAGTGTTGTCATTGATGCCAACATTGATTGTTGACATTTTCTCTAATCCGGTGAACAAAATGGATACATTTTAATCTGGTATTTTGATCCAGAATTTCTCATGTAATGTGATCTACTTATGAGGTTATAATATGTTATTCCTGAATACTACGTGCATATATGTTCAAGATTTCAATGATTTTGGATGAACTGGCTGAAAATTACAAGTGACAGTAGTTCGACACTTAGTTTGGTTTTATACGGTGTAAATGAGTATGTGTAATCTGGTCTGCGTTCCTCCAGTGATTGGAATCAGACTTTACAATTTTGGCAGATTGATTACAGCTATCAATACACTATATATTCCAGATGACAAATGATTATATGATTAGATGGATTGTTAGTGCTTGATTAGTTGGATTATTTTGGGATTAGCTCTAATTCTTGGCTGACCTAATGCTTGATAGATGTTATGGAGTTTAAATAAGTATTGTAAATGTTAAGAGGATCTATTTTAGGTCCATGTTGACCTAAATTAAGTATTGCACATTTTTTTTGAGCGTAAATATGATTTTGATTCAAGTATGGAGCTAACAAGGAATTTTGTATTAATCTTGGGCTACATCTAATCAGGCTGACCTAATTGATGTATGCAGATGTATTGGATATACATGTAAAACATTTTTGAGTTGTAGGAAGAGATGATATGACATGATATGGAATAAGGAAGAAGCAAAAAGTATTTAGGGAGACGAACTTAAGTGCTATTGTGGAAGAAGAAATTGAGCTAAGATTGGAGCATAGAAGAAGTAGTGCTACCACAAGTGGTGAAGGTGTGTCACAAGAGGCTAGCACCGAAACAAAGAAGTCAAAAGTTTACATTGTAGAAAATTCTGAAGAAGAGGAGACAAAAAGAGAAAAGGAATATTTCATTGTACACATCCACAAAAAACTTGAAAAGAAGGAGAATAAATCAGAAGGATCTTCGAAGCCTAAAAAGAAAAATAAGACAAAAAATCCTTCAATAAGAGCTTGTACTCCAATAAAATTAGATGTTTTGGTAAGTAACATGTTAGAGCATGATGATTTGTTAGAAGGTACCACAAATCTATATGATGAAGTGGATGAAGAAGATAAGAAAACAATCATTAAAGCCATCATTAAATACATTACCATTTTAGAAGCAGATATGAATAACATTAGAAAGAAGGTTCCTAGTGTTGTGTGGGATGCCTTGGTGGAAAGAAGGCATGAAGCAGTTGAAGCTGAAGATAAGATAAAAAATGATGCTTTAGAGGAAATTGGATCCTCTCTATTTGAGGATGATAAGGCTACGTTTATTGAAGTGTATACAAAATAATTCAAAGTAAAGCAAAGGGTCACCATTCTTATGGGAATATAAAAGGAGTGAGTAGACAGGCTAAAGCACGAAACAATGAATACTATTAGAGATATTACATAAAAATTTGGGATGATTGCTACTTCATCATCTACTACTACTCAAGGAAAGGAGCATGATAAAGAAAAGGTCACTGATGCAAAGGAAAATATTCCTCCTCTTACAATTTACCTATTTTTAAAGAGGTTTTGGAAGAGGCAGATGTTCACACTATAGAAGAAATTCCAAAAAATGATGATACAGAGAATGTGGTGTCCTCACAAATGCTTCCCCAAAGATCTTTACTCCTCTAGAAGATACTAACAATACCATCGATGCTAATAATGAAAACCAAAATGCAGGACAAAAACAAGAACAAGAAGAAGATAAGAATGATGCTGATGATGGTGCTAAAGACCACCCTAACAAACATAATGAAGATACAAGAAATTAAGATAATCAAAATGACGATGGAGAAGAAGGACAAGGAGAAAGAGAAGAGAAAAATAAGAAAGATGATGAGGATAAGGAGGATGAAGACAAAGACAAGCAAAAGGAAAATCCATCTGCTGAAGCAGAGAAAGAAGATAAGGAAGAAGAGAAATAAAGAAGAGTCTAAGGTTGAAAATATTGAAGAAGAGTCTCAAAAAACCTTGGACCTACCAGAGTCATCTAGAGAACCTTTCGATAATACTCTTAAGGGTCTTTTGAAAAATAAGATAAAGTTCCAGCCATAAATTCCACCCCAGTTGTTACAACACCTGATGTACCAAGGTACTGTGGATCTTGAAAATATCTCACCAATTCAGAAGTTGGAGCTCAAAGATATCTTCCATGCCTCCGAAAGAAAAGAAATTATAGAGACACATCAAAAGGGGACAAAATTAATTCATGATTCTATCAAGTCTCTATAGGATGCTACTCTCGGTGTCACAATTGATAACTCTCTAACTCCTATTGAAAATATAAAGTTTTTAGTAGATTCACTTAAGGAGTACGCCTTCTATTTTAAGGAGCAGATTGAAAAATATGTTGAATCAATGTTTGCTGAGAAAACAATTCTAGAGTTGCAAGATAGATGTGCGATTGCACATAGCAAAGTGGTAGAATGTTTGAAAGAAGTGCAAGAATGTGAAGATGAGGCTAAAAATTTGTTTTTGTATTGCATGAGGTGGCTAGATGCCACTCAAGGCATTAAGGACTTAATGTAATCTATTAAGGCATAAATATCTAATGCCTTCAGAGCCTTTGAACCAATGCAAGACAAAGATTATACCTCTTGGACCGCCATTATAGATATGCAGAACAAGTTTTTCACTTTACAAAGGAAAAAAGAAGAATTATAAGGAAGTTTGGACAACTTAGGGACTTGGTGAAGACCAAGCATATATCGGTGTCAAGTGCCCTCGCTGATACAGAGAATCTTGTAAAGATAAATCCAAATCCAAGTACTCCAGAAGAGGGAGAGGAGAGCATAGTTGATCTAGAATTAATGTATAAATCGCTTGTTGTAGCCAAAAGGAATTGGAATGAAGGGAAGTATGCTTGGAAAGAAATTATTAAGGAGCTAGAAGGTGCCTCCTCCTTTGGTTGAATATTTCTCACATGTATATTATTTCATTGTTTCAATTGCTTTCCTTTTTTCATTGTACATAGAGCTGGACCATTTTTGGGATAACTCCCTAAGGGGGAGTCAATACATTCCAATTATTTTTCTATACATATGCATCAAGTTTAGAGATTACATGTGTGTTACCAAAACACCCTTTGTATTTTAGGTCAAAGGGGGAGAAGTTGGAAAAAATGAGAAGTGAGAAGTCAGGTGATAAGAGATGATTTTGGAGAAGTTAGATGATGGTGTATATTCTGAAGTTTTTGGAGATTCATTTTTGGCACATATTGCCATGAATGAAAAAGGGGGATATTTTTGAAAGAGTGAAGAATGAACCCTTTTAAAGTGTGTCATTGATGCCAACATTGATTGTTGACATTTTCTCTAATCCAATGAACAAAATGGAGACATCTTAATATGGTATTTTGATTCAAAATTTCTCATGTAATGAGATCTGCTTATGAGGTTATAATATGTTATTCCTGACTACTAAGTGCATCTATGTTCAATATTTTAGTGATTTTGGATGAACTGGATGAAAGTTACAAGTGATAGTAGTTCGAAATTCTATTTTGGTTTTATACAGTGTAAATGAGTATGTGTAATCTGGTTCGCGTTCCTTTGGTGATTAGAATCGGACTTCACAATTTTTGGAGATTGTTTACAGGTGTCAATACACTATATATTCTACATGGCAAGTGATTATATGATTAGATGGATCATTTGTGTTTGATTAGTTAGCTTATTTTGGGATTAGGTCTGATTCTTGGTTGACCTAATGCTTGATATATGTTGTGGAGTTTAAATAAGTATTGCGGATGTTAAGAGGATCTATTTTAGGTCCATGCTAACCTAAATTAAGTATTGCACATTTTTTTTGAGAGTAAATATGATTTTAATTCAAGTATGGATCTAATAAGGATTTTTTAAAATTTTGGGCTACATCTAATTAGGCCGACCTAATTGATGTATGCAAATGTATTGGGTATATATGTAATTTTTTTTTGAGTTGTATGAAGAGATGATATGACATGATATGTGAGATGATAAGTGATGATGCGAACATAAAAACTTGTATGCGTGTGATCCAAATATTTGTAAAATTATTGTGAATATTGAGAAATTGTAAAGCAGAGCAATATTTTATATTCAGAGCTTCAAAGGAATTGAATTCAACATAAGGAAGGTGTATTTTATATTAGTTCATATCTTGGCTATGTAGCCATTTTTGTTTTTGTATCTACCTCTAGTTGTGAGCCTTATTGGATAGTGTGTCATGGTAGTGAGCCTTTGTACTAACTTATAACCGATTATAATATATTGTGAGCTAACCCTCATCATGGTTTTCCCCTTTTTGGGTTTTCCACGTAAAAATATTGGTGTTCATGTGTTATGTGATCTTTTGATTCTTTCATGCTTTCATTCATTATTGCAGTTAGACATGTATTGATAATTAGATGGATTATGATTAAGTGGTTCAATAGAATAATGATTGACCCCCCCTCAATATTTTGGGTGTTCAACAATAAGAAAATTTCAACCCAAAATTTTCCTAAACCTTGTTGAAATGAGATTGCCATACTAAAATTTTTATTTTCTTCATGTAGATTGCAAAAGAACCTAAGGTGGTATATGAGTCCATCTTGTAAGTAGAAATCTAAAATTGATATAAGTAACTTTTGATAGATATCTATACTATCATTGTTAGAAGGATACAATTATAGCCATACATTGGTTTTATATACAAATGCATTAAGACTATAAAGGAGATCTTGAACCAAAAGACAATAAAATATTGAAGATAAGAACTTTTTATGCCATACTTAATGTAAATTATTCTAATTTTGTATGAACTAAATTGGTTTGTGATCTATGTGTACCATAATACTCTTTCCTAATATATAATTCTTTCAATTATTACATGCCTAAATAATTGTATTAACTTGTAATTATTTTTTTTGTTGTTCCTTACCAATTTAATGAGTATTTCATTGTGGTAAGAAGTTGGGTGACCATGTTGAGTGAGGAATACTACAAGTGCATATTGATGAATTAGTATCAATATCAATGGTGGTTGATGATCTGGAAACACAATTATTGGTGTGAAATAGAGAAAAAATTTAAATTCTTCAAATAATTTCTATTTTGTAGCTAACTTAATATATCTTGCTTTATTGCAACCTTTGGTGACTTGGTTACATGACTATCACATGATAGAAACCAAGTATTGTACTATATATATTTGATAATCCAAAGAAGCTATAAACCTCTTGTTGATGGTGAAAATGACACAAACAACGTTAAACAAAATATCTCTACTCTATTTCTCCTGAAAAAGAAAGACAACATATAGTAGGCTAACTCCCAAGGTCCTGGTAGTTGGTTCTCAACTATTTGGTGTCACTCAATTGGTCAATGCAACTGTAATATTAAAGGGGCCTTTGTTGGTAATAAGGAATGCAAGCAATGACTGATTCATCGAAACTGTTCTTAACGAAAAGGGGGTTTTAAATAAAAAGAAAAAGATAGATCAGGGCGTACATTAGTGAAACATGAATAATACTTATCTAATATCTAGACATATATCTTCAACAACAAATGTTCTTCCAAAAGATCAAGAAAACCATAACATGATGCAATTTACAGAACAATCCATACTATTGCATGCATCTAAGGTGCTTAATTTAACATCACAATCACACATCATAAATATTTTAAAGATTCCAAAAGAACACACTCTCATTTGTTGCCAAGATCATAGATCAACAAAATTTCAATAAATTCAATTCATAAATAATCTAATGAAATAATCCTTAAATCTGGTTTCTTCTAAGGATTTCATCACAAAAGAAACACTTATGCTTCAACGCAATCACTAGCATACAGATAGACTATAATTCATCAACCTTATCCAATAAACTCAATTCCAACACAATATTGCATAAAAACCTATATTTATATTCAACTGTAACTAAAATAACAAAGTATCTCTATAAAAACTATGAAAAATTCTATCTCCTACTATCAGGTGGCTAATCTTATTCTCATCAGCCGACCTTTACAATATGATACCCTTCTGATACATATAGATGTACAAAAACATGAAGTCCTCCCTATCTAAAGTTGATCCACCTTTTTATGAACTTAAGTCTTCTTGGAAACTCAGATCAATTTGATCTCTAGTTCCCACATTGATCATCTTGTAAATTGGAGAGAAGAAGAGAGAAAAGAAAATAAACCCATGTGCCTCTAAGACTGCCAATCCTGCATGCAGAGGAGAAAAGAAATCCATGCATGCATGGGACTATCAATTATGCATGCAAATTTTTCTCTATAGTGTACTCATCATAACTAGAGAAGACTTGTTGAAGCATATCCAAATCTGGCCCATCAACCCAACTGTCTTCGAACTTGATCCTCTCTAATTCCGTAGCAGAAAATCCTCTCATGTTTTTTAACTTTGTCAAATCCCTTTTAGAAGCCCTTACCTCTTCTTTAATGTCCATCAACCAATCCAACAATAAATCCTCTCCATCATCTCCCTTTTGCATGACCTCCTTAAGTCTATCATCCCATTTCTCTTTTAACTGACTCAAGGGTAGGCCTTCCTTTACCGATATATCAACATTTACTATAATAGCAACAACTACTTCTAACTCATCAAGTTGCTCATTTAGATCCTTGCTAGAATCTTGAACCTCATTCTTATGCTTGTACAAAAAGTCAAATCTAAACCGGACTATGCTGGAAGTCTTTTCCAACAAATATTTGTTGTCCTCTTCAAGTATTGACTGTTCCAGAAGAGTAGATTTTGATAACTTATTAATCTCTTTCAAATTCTGACTATATCCTCTATACTACTCCTCTTTCTCTCCCAATGCTTTGGCATACTGATTCATCTCTTCTATTAACTCCACTATCATCTTGTGCATCTCAAAATTGTTGCCCAACACCTCACCTATCTCTTGATTAAGTCTATCGGTCCACCTATCCATCATTCCAGCCTTACTCCTTATCTATACCAAATCATCCACCTCTCTCTTGCTAAGCAGAATTGGTGTCTCAATGGTGGTACTTTGCTGTGACCTTGGAGCAAAAAAATTCTTCAAGACAGTGTGGAGTTGATCCAATTGAGTTTTAAGCTCATCCTTCTTCTGTTTATCCTTCATCATTCTTGATTTGGTGGATGATGCTACCACATAAATCAAGTTCATTTGTTGATCTCTTGTGGGTCTCCCCATGTTAACCGTGCCCAACTGGTAATCCGTTAGCTACATATCCCCCATATCCTTGTCTACCACTGGTATTGCACATTCAACAACAATTTCTCCTCCTTTAGTGAGTCTAGTGGAATGCAGGATTTTAGCCCTGTTTTTGGGTCTTTCTTTTTCAATCTCTTTCATCATATCATCCCAATTGAGAGGCTATGAGGGTGTCACTGATCTCTTTTGAAGATCAAGTTTCAACCAAGTGGGAGCACTTGGAGTAGTGGTCATTATAGTTGAAGAAGAAGCAACAGTAGTAGAGGGCTGTTGCGCATTAACCTTAGGTTGAGAATCAACCTCTTGTACATTATGTTGTTCTTGCTCTACATTTGTCTATGCAAGCTTTTCAACCTCCTTCCTATCCTTTTGTTCCTGTATCTTCTTGTATTCTTCTTCCTTCTTCAGTTTTTCCTCTTCTAACCTCTTCTCCTCAAGCACCCAATTTCTCTCTTCTTCCAATGCCTTAAGTCTATCTGCGTCTTCCTTTTCTTTTTGCAGCTGCCTGGCCAGCTCCTCAACATCCTTCTCTTTTTTCATACGTTCTGCTTCCTCCTTCTTATAGGCTTCTTCAACAAGCTTCAATTTGGCCACCAAGGCTTCTCTCTCCCTTCACTGCTTTGCCTTCTCTTCCTCCAAATCATGAATTTTCTAAACCAACTCTAGTTTATCATTCTCTTCCTTGGTCTTGAGCTCCTGTTCCTTTTGCCTTTGCCATTTCTATACTTCATCAACTCTTCGCTTAGCTTCCATTTTTTGTTGTTGAAGTAAGGCATCAACTTGTACCTTAGCATCTATTGCCTTCTATTTTTCCATTGCATCTACATGTGCTTGAGCATCTGAAGCTCTCTTTGTCTCCTCAAATAGTGCCCATTGATCTTCCTCAGTTAAAATATATTCAATTTCCTCTTCTAGAGGCATCTTTTCTTGTGAATCCTTCTCTGATAAGGTCTCATCAGAGTTCGTTTCAACATCATGGATCTCCAGCTCTACTCCTTTCACCTTCTTAGGAGCTGGACCCCCAGGAGTTTTGGCTCTTAGAACAGCCTAGTGGATACTCCTATCCAAGACTGGTCTCCCTATTTGCTTGATGTCGATGGTCTCCTCACCATCCCGATCTACCGGATCCAGAATTTTGGTACCAATGTTCAATGCTTCATATGATGGATCCAACACAACTCCATCATCTACTAATATATCAGGAATATAATCCTTGATCCCAAATTCTACCATGAGTGAAATAGGTAATCTCTCATAATTCCTCTTCCTAAGGTCATATTCATCCTGAAGATCACTCCAGAAGTCCTCTAATAGATTGAAATGCTTGTCAAAGACCGAGGCAAACAAAGCATTCATATTCTTCTTTGGATCAAAGAACTTTTGAGTAGTATACAAACCCAAATTTAAATGTATCAATTCACTGCAAACAACCTTAGCTCCCACAAGGTGTGGGCAGCTGTATTCACCCAATTGCATGGGGAAGTTGTGACAACCTGGTTTGTGTTTTAATCCAAATTGGGCATTGACCCCCAGAGCTTGATAGACAAACTCCATCAAAATCATCCTATTACTGCAACATCTTGGAAGTAAATGAGGATGGTTCTCAAATCCTGCCAACCTAAAATAAGTGAACTTGGGGTATTGGATATACCAACATCCACATTTTGTGATAAAGGCCATGGCTTCTTGGCTCAATCTGTATCCTACATCTCCATTAAGCTGGTTAATGACCACATATAAGAATGCATCATTAACTCTTCTAAATTGTGTTTCAGAAACCCATAGGGATAGCTGATCATAATGATCTCATACTCTCTTTTGTCCATTAGCTTCTCCTAATATTCCTACTTTGTTCAAACCTAGAAAGATGCCTCCTCTAGCTGTTGCATAGACAATATAAGAAGTCATGAAAAAGTTCTTGGTTTCCCTTATTCTGGTTAACTGATCATGAATGGTATCTGAGACAATCATCGGCCAATCAAATTGTTGCTTTCCATTAAAGATTGTCTGAATGAAGGGAAACATCCATTCCTTGAAATGAAATGCATCCCTCTTCCCAAAGGCTCTAGACAACATCATTATCAGGTCCGATACCTCTTTGTAAAATTCTATCCTCTTTGGTTGATCATGAAGCTTTGTCAGAGACTTCTTCTCTATTCTCAACCACTTCTTGTTCAAGTGAGCCTTATTAGCCTCCTTGTGTTTGCTATATATCCCTAAAGCATCTGCCTCATTTAACTGTACCAAGTTCTTTGGATCAGGGACACTGAACATGTGCTGAAACATTTGAGGAGTTAGGTCTATGAACACATTATCCTATGAATCCATATATTGTCTAGTGGCCGGATTGTAAGCCCCTACTGCTGTCATAATCAACTCTGGGCATTGGATGGATAGAGGAAATACAGTGATGTGAGCCAAGCTAGACTCAACTATTCTTCCCATTCTTCCTGTTACATCCTCAGTGAATGTTTCTGAGTATAAATCCTCAAAATTGAATGGGCCTAGATTGGTGTCAGTTACATCAAACCAATTAGATTCCACTTTGATGACAGTGACGACAGGACCCCTATGGTTATACCTCAAGGTATAAGGCAACTGCTCCAACTTAATCTTCTTAGGCTTAGTTGATGCCTTTGAATTTTTTGCAGGCTGATTCCTTTGGGAAGCTTCTCCCAATACTCCTGACATTCTTTAGCTTCCTACAATATAACCTCAAATTAGATCCTTGAGCAAACATAACAACATATGCTTTAAAATATTACCCTTCATATATATATCAGAGGTGGAACCAGACAGAAAACACTCTAAATAGTCTCTTTTTTAACACACTATCAAGATCGGAGTCAAAACAATTATTGAGCTTATAGTAATAACAAGTGGGACTGGAGTCAAAATTGGAATGGTAACCGAAATCGGAATCATAACGAAAATTGATTTGGTTTCATGAAGATTTTCCAATTTCACATTCAGTTCCGGTTCCGGTTTTGGCTAGGTTACCTTTAATTTTGAAAGCTTGCTTCTTATTGTAAGCGAAGTCAAAGATGGGATGGAAATGGAATTGATACTTATTACAAAACATGGTTCAAAGTCTAAATTGATTCCGATCCCGCTTCCATCTAAGACAATCATGATGTCATAAGAGATTTTAACCAACTGATAAACGACATCATCATCTAAGAATAAGGTCATATCAAAATGAAAGGGGCTTAAAAGTAACCTATACAAGACCATCCCCATATGATCGAGAGGCAATTGAACTAATAAGGGCATCATATTTAAAACAAGAATGTGTCAAAACCCCTAAAACACAAACCCTTGATTTCAAATAATTAGGGCACTAATTTAACCCCATTTAAATTAACCAGATCTAATGTGAAACAAGATTCCTAAGTAAAAACCATCATTTATCAAACCCTACCAATGTAAAACATTAGCTAATCTATGCATTTTAAAAACTAGGGCATCACAATATAGTCATGATTAAAACGTGAAAACAATCGTGTCAAAAACAAACAAACAAGAAACAAAACCAAAAAAGAAAAACGAAAACAAGAAAACCAAACAAAAAGAGAAAGAAAAATAAATCACACGAACTCACTGTAGAACTGAGAATCATGAATTCGCAAGAAACAAACGACCGAATGGAAAACGCGAAAAAAAATGAAAGAGAATAACATAAAACCCCTACCTCAAACACAAATAAATAGGTTAGTTTCCTAAAGCAATCCGCACGTAATTGTCTCCCTTTTGATCGACTCACACGCCCAAATGCTCCACTGTAACTCTGGTTCACTCTTTGATCTTTTAAAAATAATGATAACTACCAGTTAATCCCTATTTAAGGTAAAAAATTGAAGTTTCATATGTGGAGAGCTCCCGTAATTAATGCCATAAATGTGGTAGAGCGGAGTTGGAACTGCAGAGGGATCTGGCACATTACTGCTGTGCGACTTCAGTAAAGTCAACGATTAAAAATAACGGGAGCGGAATCATAGCGGAAAATGATTTTAGAAACTTGTTCAATTTTCCAACTTGGTTCCCATTCCGGTTCCACCAACAAAGAAGAAAGCGAAACAAAACATCAAAATAAAACAAAAAAATTGAAACAAGAAAACTTAACACAAAAACCTAGTTTAAAATGAAAGACCAAAAAGCGGAGGTGGAGGCAGAACGGGATTTGATTTTGAAACTTTGAATAAATTCTGACTTAACTTCCACTCCGGCTTCGAAAAAGACAAAACAAAAAAGGAAAAAGAAGACTGTCAGGATGGGGATCGGAACTAATCTTTGAAACAAGTTTCAAAACCTGATTCAGTTCCGGCCCCGGTTCCGACAGAATAAACCAAAGAAAAACAAAGTGTTGGAAAAGAAACACTCCAAACTTTGTATGAAAAACAACCAAGGACAAAAACATAAAGGGGGACCCCTTTTGACCAAAAGATGGGGTGGTTATGCAAGGCATAAAAAATGGCGACTTGGCTGGGAAAATGGTTTACCCATTTTCAAGATACCCAAGAAAAAATTCAGTCACCCTAAAACTACTTGGCTTATGAAGCATGTTAACTTGAATAAGATCATATATATATATAGGATAAGGTTGAGCTGGAATCTTAGATGTATGTGCTCATGAGTTATTTTTGAATCTGAGTGTGTGCGTATATTGTGCATCATTCTTGATAGATACTTTCTCTAATCCCGAACAACTATACCTAAGATTCAAGCTACATAGGTTGAGTCCTTTAACTATCATGCAATAAAATATTGGGTATTGCTCCGTTGCTAGACAGGCATCCATAGCCTCGATGAAGATACCTCTAGTTCTCTCAAAGCATTGCTCTACTGCCAGCTAGGCATCCATAGCCCCGATAGAGATACTTGATTACCCATTTGATATTGAGTTTGTCTTTTCTTTCTTTTTTTTCATTTTTTTTTAAAGCTTCTCTTGTGGAAATCTGTTATGCACCTTCCTCAATACTCAGATACAATGGATCTGAAATGTGGGTTGAGAACTTTAATGGATTTCATGATAGTTTCGAAATCAGATTTTTCACTTGAATCAAAGGTAGAGATATTCTAAAATAGATAGGTATTTACTTAGGAAGATGTTTTCTAATTTGGTGATAGATTTTTGATCATAATTCATGAGATATTCACAATGTATCTTCCATCCTTAATAACTTTTCAAACCCAGATTAGAATGGTCATAAAACATGAGCTTAAGAATGAAATCCTTTTCAAATGAAGCTGATGAAAATAACTAAACCAATTTCCCTCCTAGTACTAGTAGCATACTTTGAATAACAACCCCTTGTCTTGAGATGGACAAAAATGAAGATCCCCAATGAAACAAGACAAAACAAAACAAACAAAAACAAAGAAAAAGAACAAACAAAACAAAGAAAAATAAAATATTAATTACATATGATACAGTATAATACATTCTCTTTAAAACATCGGACCTTTCATGAACCAAAATAGTGCTTGAGAAATTGACCATTAACTAGTAATGGAACAGGTTCTCCTATTAAGGTTCTTAAATGAAAAGCATTCTCGCCTAGTATCTCAGCCACTTGATACGGACCTAACCAGAGTCTATCAAAGTTCTGGTGATCTCCTTTATTTTCTCTGGATTTATCCCATAGTAATACAAGATCTAATATCCTAAAGGATTTTATCTTGGATCTTTTATCAAACCAGCGTTTGATGACAACCTGATGTTTAGAAAATTGCTGCAAAGCAGCATCGCTTTTCTCTTCCATGTTAAGCAAATTAAGTAATCTAACCTCGATCCTATCATCCTTGGTATGAAAATCCTGCATGAACTTAAGAACAAGTATTTGTAAATGGATTGGGAAGACTAGGTCTTGGCCATAGACTAACTTAAAAGGCAAATTTCCTAGAGCTGCTTTGATTCGGGTTTGATTTGCCCATAAAGCAAATCTTAACTGGGTGTGCCAGTCTCTAGGATTGTTTTCTAACAACTTTCTTATCACTTCCAATAGATTTTTATTAGTGGACTCATCCACTCCATTTCCCTGAGGGTAGTAATTAAATGAATACTTCAAAATAATTTTATGTTCATATGCCCATTGAATGAACTCAGTAGAAGAAAAAGCAGGGCCATTATCACATACCGGAGCAAATGAAACTCCAAACTTGGTTCTGATGTTCTTAGTCAAAAATTTGATGACCACCTTTGTGGTTCTATTTTTGTAGGGCTAAGCCTCAGTCCAGCATGTACAATAGTCAGTTGCAGTCAAGATGAATTTATGTCTTGTAGAAGAATTGGGATTAATAACACCTACAAATCCAGAGCCCATTGAGCAAACGACCTTACCTCATACACTGGTTGCAAAGGCATTGCAGGATTTCTTTCCCTAGGTGCAAAAGTTTGGCATACATGTTGGTGTGCATCCCAAAATACATAAGGCCAATAATAGCCCGATCTAAGAATCTGATGAGCCAAAGCATCCATAGATCCATGTCCTATTCCATGCCTTCCATGAAACTCAGAAATAGCATGCTTGGCCTCTTGCTGATCTAAACAACACAAGTAAATCCCTTGAAAATTATTTCTATAAATGGATCCCTTTTTAAGCATGTAGTGAGCACTCTTCATCCTCAATGCTATCCTCTGAGTAGCATTCATTCCTTCTAGACATCTGTTATTGAGGAGGAATAAAATCAAGTTTGTGTACCAGGGATCCTTTGTAAATGACTGGATAGTATACTACTGACAAGTGATGTTTTTGTCCACATCGGCCATTGCTTTTGATAAACCTTTCCCTCGAACAAGCTTCATCAGATGAATCTATAAGTCAAATTCTTGTAGAATTGCCATCCACTTTCCTCTTCGCTCTCCTAATTCACTTTGCATCAGAAGAGACTTCACAGCTGGATCAGGAACTATGGCCATTACTTGACTTTGAAGAATATAATGTCTGAACTTCTTTACCACTCATACCAACGCAAAGGTTTGTTTCTCTAATGGTGGGTATCTCACTTATAAATTTTTAAATGGAGAGCTCATGAAGGCAATATGTCTTTCTTCTCCCTCTCCTCTTCATTGTGTTAACACAACTGCACATGAATGGTCAGATGCAAAAGAATAGATATAAAAAGGTTTTAAATAATCTGGGCTTGTCAAAATAGGCGCCTCAGATATTGACTATTTAATCTACGAGAAAGAAAATTTAGCCTCATTAATCCACTCAATATTTTCCTCTTTCTTCATCATTTCATTTAGAGGTTTGACGATCTTCGCAAACCCTGTTATAAACTTTCTAACAAAATTGATCCTCCCAAAGAAGGATCTCATTTCTTTCTTGCTGCCTGGCCTTGTTAGTTTCAAGATAGCCTCCACTCGATTAGGGTCTATGGATATCCATTCTTCTAATATGATGTGACCTAGGAGTTTCCCTTTAGATACTCCAAACACACACTTCTTTGGATTGACAGAGACACCATAGCTTATACATTTCTTCAGAAGTTTTTTCAGATCAGCAACATGATCTTCTCTATTCTTGGAGAAGATGGTTAAATCATCCACATAAATAATTATACACTTCCCTATCAAATATTTGAAGGCTACATCCATTTCCCTTTGAAAGGTTTCTCCTGCATTAATAAGACCGAAAGAAATCCTCCGATAGGCAAATGTGCCTCATTTGGTGGTGACAGTTGTCTTCATTCTATCCTCATGACTAACAAGAACTTGATTGTACCCAGAATAGCCATCTAAAAATGACATCATCTGAGATCCCCTAACCTTTTGTAGTACTTCATCGAAAGAGGGAAATGGATAATTATATTTCTCAGAGGCTTTTTTTAGATTCCTGAAATCAACACATAATCTAATTTCACCATTCTTTTTGCGTATAGGAACTAAATTTGCCACCCAGGTAGAATGTCTAATGGGAAAGATTATCCTTGCAGATAGGAGCTTTTGCACCTCTTTCTGGATCAGGGGCTCAATTAAAGCATTGATCAGACATTGTTTTCTAATGAAAGGGCTTGACTTCTGGCTTGAGAGGTATGGTATGTGTGATCACTGAAGTGTCAAAGGTTTTTAGATCATCATAACTCCAAGCAATGGCTTCAATGTTCTGCTCCAAAACTTTAACTATCTTGTCCTTAATTTCTCGAGGACAAGTCTTTCCTATGAGGAAATTCCTTTCAAGGCCTGAGTGAGTCAGATTGATAGATTCATATTTCCCTCCTTCACTCTCCATGGGCACCCTTTGATGTGCCCGTGGGTCAAATTAAATATTCTCTCCAAGGCTACCATCCCTTTCAGAATTCTATTACTTTTGAAATCCAATATCCCTTCTTCACCCTCCTTCTTAGGATCCCAATCTCCCTGATCTCTTTCAGATTCATCTATTATCTACCCTTCAAAAACATTAGAACTTGCCAAAAAGGCCAATATGCTGATCATCATCAAATACCTAAAAATTTCAGACATTATCAGGGACAGCTGGGACTGAAATTAGTTCAATTGAAAATATCTTTAGATTAGAATCTTGCATGGGTTCCAATGTGCTAACAGCAATGATGAGTGCATCTGCAATTTGATTAGCTTCTCTAGAGATCAAAGTAATCCCAAAAGCATCGAAGTATTCAATTAAGTTCCAAACTCTATTTTTGTATGCATCCAATCTTTTGTTATGACATGTATACTAGCTATGTACCTATTTTATGATCACTTTAGAATCCCCCATAACTGTGAGAGAAGTAACCTTCTTTTTATGAGAAAACATAAGTCCTTGAGCTAGTGCTTCATACTCACCCATGTTGTTTGTGCAGCCAAACTGCAATCGGTAAGACACAAAGTAAGTTTTCCCTTTCGGGTTGGTTAGTTCAATCCCTACTCCACTTCCTACTTTGGATTTGGAACCATCAAATATAAGACTGCACAATTGATCTTTGGCTGGAGTTCTTTCTTTTTAGGGATAATAGGGGATGACTTACTTGGGATATGTGGTGGCTCAGACATTTGCTGGTCATCAAAAATTGACTCAGGGCAAGGCTGATTGAAGATTTTTCTATATTTTTAGCTTGCTCAAAAATCACTTCATGAACAAATTCTTGGGTTAAATTACAATCCAATTGATCTTTTATCAATGCCTTAGGCATTGGAAGAATATCTGGGGCAAGTGTATTAAAAATGAACTGAGACACCTCAATTTCTTCTTGAATTTTGGAGCTCAAAACCTAAGTCTGCTCTACTAGTGAGGAACCTTCCTCTTTAGAAAGGCTAGTCCTGGTGAGAATGGTAGCATCCTTAACTTTAAAAGAAAACTCATCGACGGGGCTCTGGGGTTTCTCTTGACATATTTGCTGAGGCTAGTCTACATGACTCAAGATATCTAGGCATGATTGGAATGTTAACTCTGAATGATTGTGATAATGAATCCTACACCAATTAGGAAGCAACAAACTACTCAAATCAGTTTCCCCTCCCAATACCAGCTTATCTTGTTGCAATTTCCTTATTAGAACTTGTTGGTTGATGCAGATCATTGGGTTACCATGTTCTAGGGGCAATGTATCCCTGGGATCGATTATAGAGAAATTAAGGACTTCCTCTTGTTTGTAAACTCCTATCTTAGTCTCAAAATATGCTACTTCATTTGAAGCATCATACTCTGTAATAATATGCTTGAGTCTTGGTTCACTCTCAATCCTTATATGCGTTGCAACCCCTTTCTAGGGTAGCCACATGTGAGAGAAATACAAGGACAAATATCCCCCAATACTTTTCATTAGCTCCCAACTTAGGAGCATACCATATGTCTCTTGGATGTCAGCCACTTGGATATCTATGTAGGTCTGGATCCTCACATCTGATCCAACCTATACATGCATGTTCTTTAGTTCTCCTACAACATTGACCTCAATTTTGTCTAACTGAATCACTTTCTTATTGGTCAGGATAGGACTTAATCCTAACTTCTTACATATTGAAAAGGGCATAACATTTCCCGATGCTCCAGAGTCCAATAAACAGTTATGCAAATTCTTTCCAAAAATCCTCAAACTTAAGGGAAAAGGTGGGGTACTGGTCTTACCTTTATAGATGGCTGCATTTGTCTCTTTTACTGGAGTCACTTTACGTTTTCTTTTTAAGTAGTCTGCCTCCTCCAAGGCCTTCAATACCACTTCACGTTGAGTTGGGCACCACTTCATGATGTCAAAGAATGACAATGACATTTTCTGCCTCTGTAGTTCTACAATAAAATCAAATTTTGAATCATTCCTCACTTGATACTTAGGAAAAGGAGGCAAATTACCTCTATTCTGAGAGTCAGAAGGTCCCTTTGGTGGTGGTGGGTTATTATCTGCATTTTGGTTAGGTGGGACCATGTTGTTTGGAGGTGCAGATGTAGTAAATGGGCCCTTATTCTGATTTCTCAGAAAGTGACCACCTTTGGACTGAAAGGCTTGGGCATCATACACATCCCCCTTTGGCTCATTATCTCCCTACATGGGAAATTGGTATTTCTCTTCAATAGTCTCATAAGTCATAGCAGTACTTACTGGCCCATTATCTTGATTGGAATTTCCTGCTGGAGGATGGGCATCAGCTTGTGCAATCTTTACCATTTTCTCCATTTCTGGGCAATTAACCTCAAAATGTGCTATAGTATCATGTAGCCTACACCAATTAGTCATGAAATTAAGGTTAGCTACATTAGCATTATGTGATCTCTCCTCACCTGACTAATAATTATGGGGAACTCCCCCATTGTTAGGTCCAGTATTCCACTGCCTATTGTTGTTGTTGGACCTCTAGTTATATCCTCTGTTCTGATTTTGGTAATTTTGATTAGAGGAGTTCTGATTCTGGAAATTTTGGTTGGTGTTCTGGTTCACATTCTGATTGGAGTAATTTCCCTGGTTGTTGTAACCTCCCTGGTTCTGATAATTCTGATTTTCATTGTGGGGAGGGTTTTGTCTAAGCTATGCCATGTCATTAGACATTTGAGATAGAGTCTTTTTAAGAGTTTCTAGCTCACTGGTCAGTTGAATAGTTTGTTCATTTTGCACATTCTGCACTATGGATGGGGAATGAACATGGGTTGATCCTCCCACTTGTTGTTGTTGATTTTGAGGTTGTTAGGAAGAATCTTGCATGCCATTTCCAAAAAAGGGCATGGTACACAAAATCCGCGATATCTCACTTCATCCCTGGCCAAAAGTACAATTGACGCAAATCTGTATGCATCTTCTTCACCCCAGGATGGGTTGAACAAGGTGCACGATGTGCCTCAGTCATAACCAAGGTGCGAAGACCATCAGAAGGAGGAATGTATATGCATCCCGTGTGTCTCAATAACTCATTTGAATCCAGAGAATATCTTGAATGTTTTCCCTCAAGAGGTCTACCTGCCTCTATCACTATCATGACCTCCTGGTACCAACTATCTATTAGAAGGGAAAAAAGAATCCGACTCCATAAATCCACAACTAGAGTCAACTCAAATATCTATTGTCTCTGTCTACTGAGTGCATCCGCTACAACTTTCTCCTTCCCCTGGATGTACTTCACCTCAAAGTCTTACTCATAGAGGAACTCCATCCAACATCTTTGCCTAGCATTAAGGTTGGGTTGCGTGAAGATATACTGAAGACTCCTGTGATCACTATGCAGCTCAAACCTATGGCCAAGAAAGAAATGCCTCTATCTCGTCAATGCATGCACAACTGCCGCTAACTCAAGATCATGGGTGGGATAGTTCAACTCATGATCCTTGAGTTTTCATGACTCATATGCAATGAATCAACCCTCTTGCATCAACACTGCACTAAGACCCTCCAAGGATGCATCTGTACAAACTACAAAGTCCCGAGTCAGATCTGGTATAGCAAGTATCGGTGCACTAGTCAGCATCTCTTTAAGATTCTGAAACGCTGCCTCGCAGTTCTCAAACCACTCAAACCTCTTCCTGTTGCTCTAAAGGGTAGTGATAGGATAACCTATCCTAAAAAAACCCTACACAAAGTGTCTGTAATATCCCCCTAGCCCCATAAAGCTACATATCTCTGCCACATTCATGGGCACAAGCCAATTTGAGATCGCTTGGATCTTTGCAGGATCCACTGAAATACCCTTCCCTGAGATGACATGCCCAAGGTATTGTACCTTAGACTTGAACTCACACATCGATAGGTTAGAAAACAAATGACTATCTCGTAAGCACTGCAATACCTGCCGCAAATGTTCCTCATGCTCTACCATAGTCCTGAAATATATCAGAATGTCATTAAGGAACACAAGGACAAACCTGTCTAGGTATGTATGAAATACACCGTTCATCAGACTCATGAACACAAAAGGTGCATTAGTCAACCCGAATGGTACTACTGTGAACTCGTAGTGACCATACCACATTTGAAACACTATCTTCTGAATATCAGAGTCAAAAAGTTGATGATATCCTGACGTAAGATCAATCTTCGAAAAGATGGTGGCACCCTTGACTTGATCAAAAAGATCATCAATCCTAGGAAGCGGATATCGGTTCCTGATGGTCACTTTGTTCAACTATCGATAATCAATACATAACCGAAGTGAACCATCTTTCTTCTTCATGAAGATGACTGGTGCTCCCCATGGTGAAACACTAAGGTGAATGAAGCCCTTCTCTAACAACTCCTCAAGCTATAAACGAAGCTCTTTCAGCTCCTGGGTGGTCATCCGATAGGGAGTTTGAGAAATGGGTTGTGAACCAGGTATAAGATCAATCTTGAAGTCAATATCCCTTTGAGGTGGCATCCTTGGAATCTCATTTGGAAAAACATCAGAATACTCCTGGAGAATGGGGTGACTATCAAGAGAGACTTTCTCTTCTCCACCACCTAGATCCAAGTCATCCACTGTGACAGCAAAGAAATGGCAACCCTGACGTACACACCTTCTCAACTGCATAGCTAAGATGACCCTCAAAGAAATCAGCCTTTGGACTCCCACTATCTCTACCTCTCTACCAGATGCCTCACTACATCGAATCGACTTGCGTCGACAATCCAAGACCGCACTATGCGACTCCAACCAATCCATCCCTATGACGATGTCATAAGAACCCAAAGGAATAACTCGAAGGTCCATCATAGTCTGGAGAGGTCCAACCTCCAATCTATATATAATATTTTATTATCACAATATAATATTACATGTTAATATTATGATTTATGATAATATTAAATGCTTTTAATAGTATAATACTATGGTCATTATAATATTAAAATGCATTTAGTTGTTTAATATTATGATTTTATAATATTATGAGAAAATTTAAACAATAGTAATAATATTAATGTTTTAATATTAACATTTTGAAAATGATAATTTCATTATATTATTATATTATTAAAGGGGAATGTTTTTAAAAAAAAATGGGTTTATTGAATATGGAAAACAATATTTTATTTAAAAAAATGGGATTTTGCTTTTATTTGAATTGTTGATATACGGGTTAATGTTTCATGTATTTAAATGCCAATGTAGAAATAAAATGATTTTGAAATGACGTATTTAATACAATTTATTTAATGCTTAGAGTACTGATTGTTAGAGAGGAAATGGGTTTAGTGAACCCTAAGTAGATTTGATTCTTGCCTTGTTCTGATCTATTCGTATGGTCATTTGGAAAATGTGGGTCTTAACATTTAGCAAGTCTTCCAGTTGGGTTTTCAAGTTTGTGGGTTGTCATACTATGTAGTCAACCTTTGGATTACCTTGGGTAGTGCGTTTCACCAGTTTGTTCCCCGGTTATCACGAATGGGAGTGTGTTGATTGTATTTCATGGTTAGGAATGTGGTACCCTTATGTCGCACTTGTGTACCCTTGGATTGTTGAGTTGTTCCACGTGTCATCTTAGAGGAGTGGCTTGTAACGAGGGCTGACACACAAAGTGGTGCTAGGATAACTCATTACAAGTTAGTTAATCCAGTGATAACTTAATTAACTGATTAGAGTATCCGTAGTATCAAACATTTAATAAGATAATTATGCCTCGCCCACGAACGCAAGGGCTTGTAAAGACGGGTTGAGATGAGAAGGCCTGGAATGGCAAGATCATTATCTTGTCTCTATGAAAGATAACTGATTCCGCATTGGATTACATGAGGGGTCAAAAGTCATTAGAGGTTACCAGGATAACCTGAGTTGGGGGCTGGGGCCTAGGAAGACTTACCAGGATAACCTATGTAACATTGTGATGACACTTCTCCTAGGTCGACAGTATGTTCGTATCAGTGATGCAGTTGATTATGTTAATTCTGGAAGCATGTAACCATTGTGTTAACCTATGTCTAGAGGTAGATGTCCTTGGTTAGAAATCCTTGTTACTATCTCCTAGCACGGGAGGTGGACCTTTGGGTTCCACTTGGTTGGGTGGAACGTGCACCTTACTCCGTTGGGTTTTTTTCTCCTTGTTCATGTGGACGAGACTTCTAGTTGGAGAGCTCATGGTTTCAGTTGCAGTTCTTGTTTGATTTCATTACAGTTGTTCTTATAATTTATTACCCCTCATTTGTTATCAAGGTGGAATTTTTAATTGCAACCTTATTTATTGGAACTTTCCTCATTCGGGGAATGAGTGTTGTAACCTTATTGTTAATGAATGATTATTGAAGTTGAAAGCTATCTCTTATGCTTGTTGTAAAATCATCTTACTTGGAATGTATGTGTTATTTTTATTAATTAAATAATCGACATGGGTTTTATTTATGTCTGTGTTAAGGTTCTATATAACCTCTATCTCGTAACCTTAGAGGTTGTTGGAATTAGTTAGTGAACTTACTTATTAATTGTACTTAAACAAAAAAAATAGCTTGTTTAAGTAGTTGTTGCAACTTCCTCTAAGGTTGCATGGGGGGGCGTTACAATCAATTTTGTGAAATTGAAAGAATATGGTTTATTATTAAATAATTAAATTAAATTGTTTCACTGAAAGTAATGCTTTAAACTATATTTAATAATGATTGATAATTTTGTTATCAAAAGACTTAATTATTTAAATGTGGGAAAGTATTATGATTTTTAAATAAATAAAGAAGATATTATTTTTGAATTGATTGTGAAAGCAAGTTAAAATAGAAAAAGATGGAGTGCGTGTACATGAATGACTCCAAACTGAATTTCAAACTAATAACTTCTTAATTTTGTTGATTTTTTGGATTCGAAAACTCTTGTTTTGGTTTTAATAGTGCTGGTTTTGAAAAAATTGAGGGAGTTTTTATTTTCATTTTCGAAAAGAAAACTTTGCTCTGCAAAAATAATTTTTGGGAAAAGAATACATTTTTTTTGTTTTGAAATTGTTTCGAAGTGAATGAATTCTGGGAAGTGATTAAGTTTTGGGAGAAAAGATTGAGGTTGCAAAGGAGTGGTCTTCAACACATCTTCTCCATCTTCAAGTGTAGGGATTCAGGTTGGTGTTGCATTTGATTTGGATTTTTCATTCTTCGTTTATGTAGATGAATTCTCTTGTTCCCCTCGTCTAAAAAATGATTGCTCGAGTTCCATTTATTTCCTCAATTCATTCCTCTTAGAAAATCATTATTTGCTTTATTTTTTGGCTTTGAATGGTTGGAATTAAATTGTCTTTGGATTTTCATTAAACCCCCATCCATTTATCACCGGCCTATAGTTATACACCCTCCATTTTGACACCAAATTTGTTGATGTTTATGTATCCATCGTGGCTGGGGTCCCTCCTTTTGAATTCGTAATTTGTTATTCGACTTTGTACTCATATGAATCTCGGTTGTTTCCATTCACTGAAATCATTCCTTTTTTTTTTTCTTAAACTGGTGTGATTTGGATACAATGCGCCATTCGTTCTTAATCACTGCTTATTTTATATTGTGTTGCTTGTGAATGTAATAAAATGTATAAACAACAGATTGTGTGTTTTATCCACCATTATTTTCAAAACCATATGACTGGTGAAGTCGGCTGCATGATAACCGATAGGTGAGGATGTCTATTAGTAATCTCATTTTATTGATTGATGAACCTATTGCCTAACCAACCAAACTTAGAGTGTTGTGATACCTTTGTTAGCATCACCAATAGCACCATAGGACCCTTACTGTCGCTTTAGATGATTCCTTCTGTCGACTGCAGGTTCAAGATCTAGCACTCCATAATGCTTAAGCCTCCATCCATGTTGCAAAATGGGTCTAATGAAATTGTTGTTTGTGTTTGCAAGTCATGGAATGACTGGGAGTTCAATTTTACCTATTATAATACTACTGCTTTATTTTGTGTTTGGTATTCTGTTATGTGCCACCTTATAGATTATATTTAATAAAACTCCATTTGGGCATTGATGTAATCTCTATAAATTTTTGATTCATTTAAAAAAAATTAGTTCATTGTTGGCTTTTATGCTGCGATTTAGGTAGTAGCTTCTAGTTATTAATAGATTTCTATATGGCATTCAGTTTATGAGTATTCGATTTGGCATAAATGAATATATATATATATATGTTGTTAGTGATATGTGTTGTTTATATTATGGAATTCAATTTACTGATAATAAAATAACAGGTTGCTGTAAATTATAAATATATATATAATAATGGTTATGACAACAGTGTGTTAAAATTAAATATATTTATATATATATCATGATTGCAATTAAAATAATTTTTTTTTGTGAAATTGTGTATTTAGTTATTATAGAATATGTTTATATAATTTTCTTGTTTATTTAAATGATTTTCACAGTGGAAATGTAAATAAAATGAAATGGTGATTCAATTGTTTTTTGAAATTTATTACTTTTGAGGTGTTAGTGAAATTAAAAGATGATTTAAATGGTTCCATGTGGTGTGTCTTCTTCTTGAGTTGAGTTTGGATTTGAGGTGATTGTTTATGTTGAATTTTGTGTTGGAACTAGTTATTTTTGAGTTACCCTCGATGGTGGATTTATGGGTAGTCAGCTTTGGGCTTCCAGAGGTGGGGAAAATGTTGCTTGTAATTGGTTTCTCATGGTTGGTTCTTGTGAACTGTTGTTCTTATGCTTGATTGTGACTAAGGGGGTTTTAGCCTTACACCTGGGAGTGGTCTTGTTATGGTGATCTAATGTGAGATAGTGCATGCCTCACTTTTTGTGCTTACCTTCATAGTATTGCTAGTTGTGCAAGTTGGCTTACCCAGTATTGTGTCTATGAGGCTTTTGTTGCTAGTAGGGAGTGTGGCTTTCAATGGGGGCTGGAACCCTAAGTGGTATCAAGGGTAACTCATGTGGAAGTTGAGTTAATTAAGTGATAACCTAATAAATAGTTAGGGGGTGGGTAGTAATCACACTAATAAAAGATAATGGATGCCTCTCTCATGGCTCAAGTGCTCATTTAGGCTTGAGATGAGCGAGAAGGCCTGGAATGGAAAATCAACTACCTTGTCTTCAAGAAAGGTAAGTTGATTATGCATGTGTAAGAATGGGGGTCGGGGATCGGTTGAGGTCATCGGGGTAACCCAAGATGGGGGTTGATACCTAGGAATATTCGCATTGGGTAACTCATATCGAGCCATGCGATGACACAGTTCCCTTTAGCAACCTTGTATGTTGTTGTTTCCCCCTTGTTCATGTCCCTTTGGAAGTAGTTGCTCTTCTATTTTATCTTGTTGCTTTTGGTTGTGGAGTTTTGATAGCCTTGTTCACTTGACTATTTTATGTTGTGGTTCCTTTTGTCATCTCCTAGAATGGGGGGTGGGCTTTAGGGTCCACATAATTTGGTGGAATGTGCTAAGCAATCCATTGGGTTCCCAGTCGAAGATCGAGATGAAATGAGTTATACCAATTGCAGTGGTTCCTGATCTTTCCAGAGTTGGAGATAGTTTTAGTGCTATGTACTATATTCATTTATGATGTATTTCTTTATGTAATCGTTGAATCCTTCCCGTTGTTATAAGGGAAGTTTGATGTAACTTTCATTATTCTACCTTATGTATGGGAGTGGTGTATGTAATCTTTGGTTCGAATTTAATGCACTTTTGTGTTGTTGTATCTGTGGAAATATTTATAATTATGTAACCATTGAAACAATGTGTAATCATATAACAAATGTAAAGGATGTATCCTTGATATTATCATGTGATCGGAGATGGATGTTTATGCTATGTTATGGATGTATGTGCGTTGTTTATTTCTTCTTTATAAAAGGTTTTAAATGAATGCATTTGTTTTGTTAATAATTGTTATGGGATTGGTGTTAGGTTAGAAACGTTCATAGTGTAATGCAATCATGTTACCCCAAAGGACTTACTTAGATGATGTATATGTATGGTTTCATTAATGGTGTTGTATGTTAACTTATATCTCATATGAGTTTATTTAACAAAAAAAAATTATGGTGTAATTGTTAGATGTTGTGTTGTCCTTTGGGATGTGCGTGGGGGAGTGTTACATCTTGGTATCAGAGCCAACGTTATCAAACTCTGGGTACTCTAGGTTCAATTGATCCCATTACGTTAACCTTGTGCTTAACTCTTGAACTTATGTGTTTCCCTTCGATTGTTGTGTACAAGTATGCCTAGGCATTGTGGTCATGGGCAAGGTAGAGGGCGTGGTGGTGGCCGTAGGGATGACCACCAGAGTACACCTTCTGAGGGTTCTCATGATAGTGAGCAAGGTAGTGGTGGTCAGAATTCAGAGCAGTCGGGTGCATAAGGGGCTCAACTATGTTAGTTACTAGAGGAGGTTCTTGGCCGCTTAGGTCCTAGGTAGGAGGAGGAGCAACGAGTGGTCAGGGAGAGAGAGATCAATGAGGAGGAGAGATTTAGTAGAGGATCAGGATGTCATGGTAGTAGGTCACATGAGAAACCTTTTGAGGGCACATCCCCCCACTTTTGATGGTTTTGGTGGAGGATTGGAGGCAAAAACTTGGTTAATTGATCTGGATTGGTGCTTTGCTATGCATCCTTATGGAAATAACACTAAGGCTAGGTGTGCCATCATGCAACTCACAGGTTTCATATCCACATGGTGGTGATTAGAAGAGAAGAAACTGCACCTAGACATTGGTTTCATGACTTGGGAGTTATTCATGGAGCTGTTTAGAGCCCGTTTCCTATCAGAGCACTGGAGATAGCGTCGTGCTGACGAGTTCCATGAGCTAAGATAGATGGCAATGTCCATAAAGCAGTATGAGCATCAATTTTATGATCTCAAGCAATATGCTAGGATTGGTAATAATGAGGGTATGCTACTGCATAATTTTATCAGGAGCTTGAATGCCCACTTCAGTGGAGGAGTCTGAGTCTTCGAGCCAAAGACTATGGAGGTGGCTATGGATAAGGCTCATATAGTGGAGGAAAAATTGGCCATGGAATTAGGAGGCCACACAGGAGTTCAAATAGGTAGTGCACTGTCATCAGGTTATGGATCTCACAGTCGACAGACTCAAGCAGCAGGCTCCTCTAGGAGCCATCATGCACTCGCCAAGGGTGGTCAACAACAACAACTTCAACACTCTCAGTCTAAACATAATAATTCACAATCTCATCATGGTGATGGTAGTTATCAATCCAAGAAGAATTGACATTGGTGGCGTAGCAAGTGCAATCATTCTGAACTGCCTACAAAGAGCACATAGATTGGAGCTAGTCGAGGCAGTTTTTTAGCAGTCTAGTGCACCTTCTAGTGGTAGAGGTTTTGGAGAGGCACAGGTTGCTTTTTGTGTGGCTATTAGGGCCACATTGCTAGGTAGTGTCCATAGAGGAACACTATAGGTTTTAGTCAAAGGTCGCTAGCTTCAGAGTCGAAAGTGGGAGATGCAAGCAGGTCACACCAAGTATTCACAACGATTGATAACCACCAAGCTGATCATCAGGGCACCATGGTGGAGGCATCAAGTGTGTTACAAGGAATTAATATCTTTGTTCTCTTTGATTCTGGTGCTTCAGATTTGTTTGTTTCTCCTTTTATTGTAGAGCGATGTAGAATAGTGGTAGCAAAGCAAGGGGCTAGGTGGTAGGTCGAATTGTCCTTCGGGGTGAAGGTAGTAGTAGAATCTATGGTTCAAGATTGTAGTTTATAAATTGGGCCACTTGTGACTACGGTGGATCTTTGCATCCTACCTCTTGGATCTTATGATGTTGTTTTGGGTATGGATTGACTGAGTGCTGATCGAGCAATAATAGATTGTCGTCATAAGTCTGTGAGATGTGTAGATGGTTTAGGTAATGAGGTTGAGATTGTTTGAATCTAGAGACCCATCTCCATACGAATGATTTCTGCTATGCAGTTGAGGAGGTGTATGCACCAAGGTTGTCAATTGTTTGTTGTGTTGGTCAATGATTTGGAGCTAGGGGAGAGTCAATAAAAATCCCTTCATGATTATCCTCTCCTTAAGGAGTTCGCAGATGTTTTTCCTAGCAAGATTTCAGGGATGCCACCTAAGCGTGACATCGACTTTAAGATAGAATTGGTACCTACTAAGCATATTTTGCACACAAGCCCCGTCGAAGGTAGGGACCCCCTATCTTTTGCTCCTGACGGGTTGTTTTTTCTCCTAATGGGCTATTTTGCTCTCGCCTCATTTTGTGCACCCCTATTCCCAAGCCTAGGTTGGTCATGTTCCTTAAAATGACTAAAGTTCCCTTTGATCAAGTCCACCTATCAGAATTTTCTAAGTATTTTTCTTTTGCAGGGCTCCCCTTTTGCTTTTGCCTTGCTCCTGCTGACTTGGTCCCTGCTCGCTTTCTTTTCTTTTTCCTTCATTTTTGACTTTGGGGACAAGTTGCCTATGGATTTGGGATGTTTTCATGATGCCTAAGTGAACTACCAAGGTTTCATTAAGTTTTAGGAAGTTGTAGAAATTTCATTGCGGGCCGCCACCCCTTCGTTGTCGTGGGAACTTCCCTTGTGGGCCGTCGTCCCTTCGTCGTCATCTGTGGGAACTTCCGTTGCTGGCCATCATCCCTTCATCACCATCTGTGAGAACTTCCCTTGTTGGCCATCATCCCTCCATCGTCATCCGTGAAACTTTCTTTGTAGGCCGTCGTATGCGGGTTGTCGTGTTCTCATTGCCGTCTTAAAAGGGCAACGTACCCTCCGACTTCTCCCTTCCAAATTTTTTCCTTTCCAAAAAGGGGTGGAAACTTCAAGTTTTCATCATCTAGGGACCATAAAATGAATGACTTCACATGCCTAAAGGGGTATGGATCAATTTTTCCATGTGTTTAGACATTGTGGGAATTCCTTTGCGGGTCGCTGTGTGCTGGTCGCCGTGTGCTGGTCGCCGTGTGCTCATTGCTGTTTTCAAAAGGGTGATAGACCCTCTGGCTTCCCCCTCCCAAATTTTTGTATTTTTCAAAATGAGTCAAATCTTAAGGAAGTATGTCTTGGCACTCTTTCTACCCCTTTTCCCACGTGCTAAAATTGAAAAATCTCAAATTTACTAAGTTTTGTGAAGTTGCGTAACTTCCCTTATGGGTCGCCATCCCTCTATCGTTGTTCATGGGAATTTCCTTGTAGGCCGTCATCCCTCCATCACCATCCGTGGGAACTTCCCTTGTGGGCCGCTATCCCTCCATCACCGTTTGTGGGAACTTTCCTTGCGAACTGCCATCCCTCCGTCACCATCCACGGGAATTGCCTTGCGGTTTGTCGTCCCTTTGTCGCTGTCCGTAGGAACTTCCCTTGCGAGCGGCCATCCCTCCATTGCCATTCTTTGGAACTTCCCTTATAGGCCACCATCCCTTCGTTGCCGTCCATGGGAACTTCCCTTATGGGCCGCTGTCCCTCCATCGCCGTTCGTGGGAACTTCCTTGGTGGGCCGACGTCCCTTCGTTGCCGTCCATGGGAACTTCCCTTGTGGGTCGTTGTCCCTTCGTCTCCATCCGTGGGAACTTCCCTTGCGGGTTGTCATCCCTCCGTAGCCGTCCGTGGGAACTTCCCTTGTGGGCTGCTATCCCTCCATCACCATCCGTGGGAACTTCCTTGCGGGTCGCCATGTGCGGGTTTCCATGTTTGGATTGCCATTTTTAGGGCGGCCGACCCTTAACTTCCCCCCACATTGTAGGCTCTACATCCGATTCTATGTCCACCATCCGTTGGTCATTTTCCATCCACCTTCTATCCATCTACCGCCTTTCGTCCATTGTCCATCAGCTATTTGCTGCCTTATATCCGCCAGTTGTTCGTCATTCGCCATTCGCCATCTGCTTTTTGTCCGCTGTCCGTCGTCCGGATGTCGTGCTCGCTAGTGCTGTCTTTACGATGCAAACGTGTCCGACTTCCCACTTCCCTGCCTCCGCATCGCTTCGACCCTCAAAAGTGAAATCTCCCCGAAATTTGATTTCTCGAAAAGGAAAGTTTCTCAACATGTCAAAAGGAAATTGTCTTGAAATGAGAATTTTCCAAAAATGGAAATTTTCCTAAAACAAAAATCTTTCCCGAAATAGATTTTTTTTTTCAAAATGGAAATTTTGTGAAATGCAAATTTCCCAAAATTGATTTTTCTTCCTAAAAATAGGAAAATTTCAAAAAATGGAAAATGTCCAAAAATGGAAAATGTCTAAAAATGGAAAATTTCCAAAAATGAAAAGTATTTTTTTGAAATATGAAATTCTTGATGGACTTTAAATTGATACATTTTAATTCTCTAAATGAGGGAAATTTGTCATTTTTGGAGGTCTAAATCATGATATCTTATGGCACAAGTACTTTTAGGGATGTTTGGGGGAGTAATGGATTAATTCATGAACCAACATATGAAGGGCGATGGAGGGAACTGTTTTATTTCACCAAAATGATGATGATTGTCAGGAGCTATCCATCCAAATCAGGAGAAACATATCTACCTCTCAGAAGCACCAATCTACAAAAAGAATGCACTTAATTGGCTACAAGAATGTTGCGAATACATCAAGCAAAAGGGCAGCCTTTGACAACTTTCAATTGCAGCAAAGGCAATTAGGTAGAAGAAAAAACTACTATAGTGCCAAGATCACTAGAAGAAAAAATAGGCTACAAGACAAAACAAAGAAGAAGATAAAATATACTATTTTAAAATGAGAAATATTGGGGGTAGGTGAAACCCTAACTTGTATCCCTCTAGCGAAAAAGATCTTCCGTGAGCCAGCTTGTCCTTTCAGGCCCTCCTTCTAGCGCCAATTTCTGTTGATGGTTAAAATGACACAAACAACATTAAAACAAAATATTTCTACTCTATTTCTCCTGAAAAAGAAAGACTACATGTAGTGGCCTAACTCCCAAGGTCCTGGTAGTTGGTTCTCAACTGTCTGATGTCACTCAATTGGTTCATGCAACTATAATATTCAAGGGGCCTGTGCTGGTAACAAAGGATTCAAGCTATGACTCTCTTTGTCAAAGTAGTTCCTGTAAATCAATGGGTTTAAAATAAAAGAAAAAGATAGATCCAGGGGGTAAATCAGTAAATATGAATTAAATTTATCTAATATCCAGACATATACTTTTAACAATGAATGTTTTCTTAACCGATCACAAAAACCATAGCATGACACAACCCACAGTATAACTGTACCATCTTATTTATTTTAGGTGCTTAATTCAATTTCTCTATTCGCCTATCACAAGTATTTCCAAGATTTCAAAACCACACACATTCATTCATTATAAAAACTATAGATCAATAGACTTTAATAACCTTAATTCAATGACAATTTAACAAGATAATCTTTAAACCTGGTTTCTTCTAATGACTTTCATCACATAAGAAACTATCATGCTTTAACACAATCACTAGCATTCAAGTGGATTATAACTCATTAACCTTATCAAACAACACAATTCAATGCAAACTCCATATTTCGTAAACTTGCAATTCTATTAACTGTAAACAAGATCTGGTACAATGTATCTCTGCAAAATACTCTATAAAAAAAATTCTATCTCCTAGCACTAGGTAAGCCAATCCAATTCTCAATTAGCGGACCCTTACAATGTAATACCCATCTGGTATTTATAGAATACAAAAAGAAGTTAAAACTTTACTTCTATCTTAGGCTTTCCACCTTTTTAGGAACAATCAGCTGTCTTGGAAACTCAGATCAATTTTGATCTTGAGTTCTTACATTATACATTCAGTTTGATCTAACAATAGAAAATAAAACTAGAAGAAAAGAAGATCATGCGTCCTTAAGACTGTCAGTGCTGCATGCATGCAACATGCAAGGAAGAAGATCATCATGCATCATGCATCATGCATGCAAGATTTTATGCATGTGAAGCTGGATCCGCTATGAACTCATCATAACTGGTGAAGACTTGTTGTAGCATATCCATATCTGGCCCATCAATCCAGTCATCTTCAAATTTGATGCGATCCAACTCAACTGCAACAAATTCTTTCATGCTTTTTACCTTAACCAACTCTCTCCCTGCATCTTTTATTTCTTCCTTGACTTCTACATGCCGATCTATCACTAAGTCTTCTCCATCATCTTTCTCCTACATGAGTCCTTGGAATATTTCATTCCATTTCTCTCTAACCTGACTCAACGACATGCCATCTTTAGTCATTACATTCACATCTACTATTATAGCCATAACCGCTTCCAACTCTTCCAACTGCTCAGTTAAATTATTAACTGCTTCCTGAATTTCATCCTTATGCTTGCTCAAAAAGCCAGTCCTAAACTTAAGGATATGAGAAGTCTTTTCTACAAAATTTTTATTATCATCTTTGAGTATAGATTCTTCTAGAAGAGTAGTTAGAGGCAATGTATTTATCTTCTCTAACTTTTCACTATACTCTTTGTACTCTTCTTCTAACTTCTCGGATGCCTCAATATATTGATGCATCTCTTTTATTACTCCTTCCGCCTCCTTATAGGTTTCAAATCCTTTTTCCAAAACCTCACCTACCTCATGGTTCACTTTGTCTATCCATTTGTCAACCATCTCCGCCTTACCTCTAACCTGCACCAAATCATCAACCTCCTTTTTGCTTAGCAAAATAGGAGTCTCAATTGCTGCAACCTGTTGTGACCTTGGAGAGGAGACACTCTTCAAAAATGAATGTAACTGATCTAACTGAGCCTTAAGCTCATCTTTCTTTTGTTTGTCCTTGATCATCCTTGATTTTGTCGTTGAAGCCACCACATCAATCAGATTCATTTGTTGATTTCTAGTGGGTCTTCCCAAGTTAACCGTACTCAATTGATAGTCTGTGAGCTGCATATCCCCTACCTCCTTTTCAATCATAGGCATGACACATTCAACAACTATCTCCCCTTTATCTGTGAGTCTGGTAGAATGCAAAATTTTAGCCCTATTCTTAGTCCTTTCCTGTTCAATCTCCTTCATCATGTCCTCCCAATTAAGAGGTTGAGGAGGTGTTCTAGCTCTCTTCTGCAAATCTAATTTCAACCATGTAGGAGCACTAGGAGTCATCATCATGGAAGAGGAAGCAACAACTGTAGAGGATGGCTGAATATCTACCTCAGGTTGAGAATCAACCTTTGCCTTTTCTTGTTGCTCCTGCAGCACATGCATCTGCACCAACTTCTCAGCCTCTTCTCTATCTCTTTGTTCCTGCATTTTCCTATATTCTTCTTCTTTTCTCAATCTTTCCTCTTCCATCTGATCCTTCTCTTTTTCTTTCTCTAAGGCCTCTCTTTCTAACCGTTCTGCCTCTAAAGCTTTAAGTTTTGCAGCTTCGGCCTCTCCTTCTTTTTGATTCCTTTTAGTTTCTTCCCTTTCTATCCTTTCTATTTCCAAGGCTATGAGTTTCTCTGCCTTTTCCCTTTCTTTCTCAGCTTGCTATTTCTTTACTAGCTCTTCAGCCTCTTTTTCTTTTCTTAGAGCTTTAGCCTCTTGTTCTTTCTGTCGAGTCTCCTCTGCAAGCTTCAATCTAGCAACCGGGGCTTCCTTTTCCCTTCGGTTTCTTGCATTCTCCTCCTCGAGATCATGGATCTTCTGTATTAGTTCTAGCTTGTCATTTCCTACCTTGACCTTGATCTCATGCTCTCGTTGCCTCATTTTCTCCTCCATTGTATCAGCTGCTGTCCTTGTTTCAACTTCTTTTACCTTTGATTGCTGCTGTTGAAGTAGAGCATCAACTTGTAACTTTACCTCCATTTCTTTTTGTTTCTCCGCAACAGCCCTTGCATCAGATTCTCTGGTAGCGTCTTCAAACTGTTTCCATTGTTCTTCCTGTGTAAGAATCTGCTCAACAGTATAATCTAGAGGTACATTTTCTTGCAAGTCCTTCTCTGATAGAGTTTCATCCGAGTCTGTCTCAATTTCTACCAACTCTTCCTCCACTTCTTTTCCTTTAGTAGCTTCAGCCATGGCATAAAGCACTCCTTGAACTTCTTTACTTTTCTTTCTTGTGAGTGGGGCTTGTGCAGATGACTCACCCAATGCGGACATAGGAACAACAGATTCAATTGGAACATCTCCTTCGGGTGTCTCTTCTTCTTCATCAACTACGTCCAACTCTGTTTCTTCAACATCAGGAGGAAAGAATTCCAATAGTTCCTTGGAAGGTTCCTTTCTTTTAATCCTCTTATACCCTTTACCTTTCTTGAGGATTGGTCCCTAAGGAGCTTGAGTCCTCATCATCAACCATTGCACACTTCTATCCAAGACTATTCTTCCCAGTTTCTTAATGTCAATAGTTTCTTCTTCATTCCAGTCTATTGGATCTAAGTTTTTGGTGCCAATCTTCAAAGCTTCATATGAGGGATCTAATACCATTCCATCATCCACCAAAGTGTCAGGAATATTATCTTTAATACCTAGCTCTACCATAAGTGAGACTGGTAATCTCTCATAATTCTTCTTCCTTAAGTCAAATTCATCCTGCCTATCACACCAAAAATCCTCTAACAAATTAAAATGTCTAGTAAATACTGAAGGTAATAAAGTATACATCTTCTTTTTTGGATCAAAATACTTACGAGCTGTATACAATCCCAATTTTAATTGTATCAACTCATTACAAACCACCTTAGCTGCCTTTAAGTGTTGACAGCCATATTCCCCCAGTGTCATAGGAAACTTATGGCATCCTGTCTTGTGCTTCATTCCAAATCTAGAATTAACTCCAATGGCTTGATATACAAATTCCATAAGCACTATTCTATTGCTGCAGCATCTTGGAAGTAAATGGGGATGACCTTCAAACCCAAACAATCTGAAGTATGTAAATTTGGGGTATTGGATATACCAACTTCCCCATTCAGAAATGAATGCCATAGCTTCTTGGCTTAACCTGTATCCTGCATCTCCACTCAACTTGTTGATAACCACATATAAAAAGGCATCATTGACTCTTCTGAAGTGAGTCTCAGCCACTTGAAGAGATAATTGATCATAATGTTCCCATACCTTCTTTTGTCCATCCAAAACTCCCATTATACCTACTCTATTTAATCCTGGGAAAATCCCCAATCTTGCTACAGCATAGACTACATATGAAGTCATGAAGAAAGATTTGGTCTGTCTGACCCTTGTGAGCTGATCATGTATGGCATCAGAAACAATCATTGACCAATCAAATTGATAATCACCCTGAAAGATCACTTGAATAAAATGAAACATCCATTCCTTGAAATGGAAGGCATCCCTCTTCCCAAACACTCTAGACAACATCAATATTAAATTAGATATCTCCTTCTTGAAGTCTACCCTCTTTGGCTAGTCTGCCAATTTGCTCAAAGACTTCTTCTCGGTACTTAACCATCTTTTGTTTAAATGAGACTTATTGGAGTCTTTATGCTTATTGTATTTCTCCAATGCCTCAGCCTCAGTCAACTGCACTAAATTCTTGGGATTAGGAACATTGAATATGCTTTGGAACATCTCTGGAGTAAGATCTATAATCACATTATTCTGTGAATGCATGCATAATCTTATAGCTGGATTATAAGTACTGGCCACTGTACATATCAACTCCGGACACTGAACTGACAAAGGAAACACAGTGATATGTGCAAGACCGGAGTCAAAAATCCTTTGAGTTCTCCCTATCAAGTTTGCCCTTTCTACAAAGGTCTCTTCATGTAATTCTTCAAAACTATACTGGCCCAGATTGGTATCTGTGATATCTAACCAGTTTGATTCCACCTTGCTCGCCTTCACCACCAGATTCGTATGATCATACCTTAATGTATAAGGTAACTGTTCTAGTTTCACCTTCTTAATTTTTGGTGCTGTCTTTGACGTTCCAGCTGGTTGATTCCTTCGAGCTGCCTCTCCTGACGTTCCTGACATCTCTCAAATATCCTACAAGCAAACCTCTAATTAGACCTTCAAATAAATCATTACAAAACATGTTTTAAAAACCATACCTGTTACATATACATCGGAGTCAGAACCAGACAAAAGCTCAAAACAAGCGCTTTTACAAAACTGGCAGACTTGGAGCAAAAACCGATATAGGAACTTCACCTAGTAACAAACGGGCTCGGAGTCAGAGTCGGGAAAGTTATCAGAACCGGGATCGGAATAAAAAAGGGATTTGGTTTTTTCCTTCGAACTCTCTTCTTTTCATATTCTATTTCCATTTCGCCTCCGCCTCCGATTTAGTTATGATTACTTCAACAAAAGACTCCCCACTATATGCGGAGCCGGACACGGGATGAAAACGAAACTGATAACCTTTACAAACAAAATTCTTACGTTGAAGATCAGTTCTGATCCCGCCTCCGCTAGTCATCACATACTTCAAGAAAACCTTTTAGAACTCGAAATCGAAAACGAGATAGAAATGGAATTGATAACTTTGGTAAAAACAAAACTCTTATGCCCATACCCATTCCAATCCCGCCTCCACCTATGCTAATCATGACATCATCAAATTTATTCATTTTCATCATAACTTTATGATTAAACCTAGGTCGCCATAAAATGGCAAAGGAGCTTAAAAACCCTACCCTCATATGACCGTGGGGAACAATTGTATTTTAGAGCCATTTATTTAAATCTTATTTTAAAGTAATTGCAGAGATCGACGAAACCCTAATCTAACAAACTTAATAAAACCAGGGCACAGGTTTTAAAACCCTGCCATTCTACCAAATGACGAAACCCTAAATTAAACAATAAATCTAATCTACCTTAACTCACTGTAAAATCTCTAACCTACCTCACTGTAAATTCTTAATCTAACTCACACCATAAGAAACCTTTAATCTAATCTAAATCTACTGCAAATCAAAAATGACACGACGCGATCACGATTAAGACGTGAAAGTGACAATGCCCAAAAATAGAAAGAAACGACAAGACAAAATAAAAAAACAAAGATTAAAACAAAACAAAACAAGCCAAAACAAGAACCTGCTCGCTTAATCAAATCAATGATCATAAAATTGCTTTAAAACACAAAGATTGAACACGCGAACAGATACAAAGCAAAACACAACAAGGAAATAAACAACGAAAAAAGATAAAAGACCTACCTCAAATGCAAACAAAGCCATGCTAACTTTCTGAATCAATTTACACACAATATCCCTTCTCTATCTTGATCAATTTGCTCAAACGAACTTTGCTATTGCTCTTCGCGCTCTCAGACTTGTAATAATAACAATAATAATCGGCTTTCACCCTTAATAAAGAAAAAAATGTGAATTTCTACCTACATCAGCAACCACCATTAATGCATTAAAATGCAGTAAAGGCGGAGTCAGAACTGTAAGAGAATGAACACTGGTCTGCAGTGCAACTTCAGTCAAAAAGTCAACGACAAAAATTGGTGGGGTCGGAACTAAAATGGAAACAGGATCTTAAAATCATAAACTTTCCAAACCTTATCCCCATTCCGACTCCGCGTTCGACAACTAAAAACAAAACAAAAACAAAAACAAAACAAAAAGTAAAAGACCAACCTAATAAAACAAAACACAAAACCCGAGACAAACAAACATTAAAAAGGGAGCAGAGGCGGGATCGGAATTGAATTTGATTTTGCAAATTTTGAAAAGAACCATCCCAATTCCCACTCCTTCTCCGCTTCCGCCAAAGAGAAAAAACAAAGGCAAAGAAAAGACTGTTGGAATAGAACCAAAATACACCTCAAAAGATCTTTCAAAACCCGATTCAGCTCCGGTCCCGGCTTTGACAGAGAAATGAAAGAAAAACAAAGTATTGGCAAAACTAGACTCCAAACTTTGTTCCAAAAACAACTAAATACAAAAACACAAAGGGGGACCCATTTTGACCAAGGCAAAAGATGGGGTGGTTATGCAAAGCATAACAGGTAGGTGAAACCCTAACTTGTATCAAATCTGATCCACACAATATAATTAAATCCTAGCCATTCATTTGGGCTTTGGAAAACTATAAATAGGGGCTTGCTCCTCATTTGTAAATGGTTGGAGAACTGGTGTAAAATGAATTTTGCAGCAATAAAGAGAAGCATTGCATGATTTATGGGTGTTTCTTTTGAGTTTTTTCATTATGCATGCATGGTTCAACTCCCATGTTAGTTTTAGTTTGTAGTTCCTTGGATGGCTGTGATAATTCTGCTTGTTGTATGGTATGTTGATGAATTTCCAGCCCATACTTTTGGCACTTGCTGATGAAAATTTGCTGTGCAAAGTTAGCTCGGGCTTCCATATTTCATTGCTGCAACTTAGTTCAATTGCATGTTCATGATGTGCATGTGCAATCTTAAAATCAACAGTCCTTAGAAGATTGCACTGGTTTTGTGTAGCTATAGGTTCTCTTGGTCAAGCAAAACCTAGTTTAGGAAGTTTGTCTACTATAGTAGCCACCATTGTTACTGTTCATTCATTCTTAGATTTAGAACAACTCTCTCAATCCTTTCCTCTTTTTCTATTTCTTTTAGTCCTTTGTTAGAGTAGGATCTCGAGCATCACCATAATACTAAATTTGATGAAGTCGATGAGTTTAGCTTGCTATTTGGAGTGGGAAGCCACTGTTCATTCACTACAAGCACTCCTGAAACTCCATTTGTAGACCCAACTTCCCATGCTTTGTAAACCATAAAGGCTAGCCTTGTGTTACCAACAAAACACATCAACCAGTTGAATTGTTCCAAGCAAGTCATGACCTGACACCTGAGAGACCTTGGGATAATTTTATACAACTTGTTATAAGAGGTTTTCTTTCAAGAGAGGTGATGCACCTATGCATTACCTGTGATGAGAAGTGCTAAAAAACCCATCAATAATACTTGGAGTTGAGCCTATATCTCGGGCTCCATATCAGATGACGACCTAGGAGCTTCATTTGTAGTTGGAGGAGTTATTAGCAAAAGGCTTCATTCATCCTAGTATTTCCCCTTGGAGAGCACCGGTGATATTTGTAAAGAAGGACAGTTCCCTTCATTTGTGCATTAATTACATACAGCTAAATAAGGTGATGGTGAAGAACCGATACCCATTTCTGAGAATCGACGATCTATTTGATCAAATAAAGGGAGCTAAGGTATTCTCAAAAAATGATGTCAAGTCGAGATACCACCAATTGCGTATTGTCGAGGCAGATATTCACAAAACTGCATTTCACACTCGATACAAGCATTATGAATTCATTGTTATGCCATTTGGGTTGATGAATGCACCATTAATTTTCATGAGTTTGTTGAATGGAGTCTCTCATACCTACCTAGATAGATTTTTCCTCGTGTTCCTTGATGATATATTGATCTACTCGAAAACTATGGAGGAGCATGAGGAGCATCTGAGATAGGTGTTGCAGTGTCTAAGAGACAGTTAGTTATATGCAAATTTGGTGAAGTGTGAGTTCTTTCAGATGGAAGTGAAATACTTGGGTTATGTTATTTCTGGTGAGGGTATTTTCATGGATCCTTCAAAGATCCAAGCCATCATAGATTGGCTTGCACCCACAAATGTTCTTGAGATTCGTAGTTTTATGGGCATGATAGGTTATTACTGATGATTTGTTCAGGGCTTCTCGAGGATAGCTTATCCCATGACTTCTCTTCAGAGGAAAGGGAAGAATTTTATTTGGTTAGAGTAGTGCCAATCTACTTTCCATACTCTTAAGGAGAAATTGACCAATGCACCCATCCTAGCTGTACTTGACCCTATTGGAGATTTTGTGGTGTGTACAGATGTGTCCTCAGAGGGTTTAGGAGCCGTTCTTATGCAAGAGGGTCACGTGATTGCCTATGAGTCTCCTAAACTCGAGGATCACAAGATGAATTACCCCACTCATAATCTGGAGTTAACCTCCATTGTTCATGCTCTAGTGAGGTGGAGGCACTTTTTATTGGGGCATCGGTTTGAGCTGCATAGCGACCATCACAACTTGTAGTATATATTTACGCAGCTGAACTTGAATGCTAGACAGAGGAGATGGATGTAATTCCTTTACGAATATGATTTTGAGGTTAAGTACATCTAGGGCAAGGAAGAGGTAGTGGCAGATGATTTGAGTCAGTGGAGACATGGGTTATCTATAGTGACTCTTGGTGTGGACTTGAGGAGCCAGATCCTCGTAACACTTTCCATAGATGGTTGGTATCAAGAAGTGAAGTTAGAGATTGAGTCAGATAGAGCTTTGGAGGGAAAGTTTGCTAGATATTCACTAGAGTTTGATGGCTTTTTGCGGTATTTGGGTTATATGTACATACCTCCTACTAAGGGTCTTTGTACCCTCATCATGACTAAGGCACATCAAGCTCCCTATTCTTCTCATCCGAGAGTCAAGAAGATGTATGCAAACCTTCTTTCATTATATTCCTAGGCTGGAATGAAGAGAGATATTGCAAACTTTGTTGCGAGGTATTTGGAGTGTCATAGAGTTAAGGCAGAAAACCAACATCTCGTAGGTCTTTTACAACCCCATCTCATCCTAGAATGGAAATGGGATATCATATTGATGGACTTCATAGTTGGTTTGCCTATGTCTTCTCGTCGACATGATGCCATCATGGTCATTGTTGATCGATTGACTAAGGTGGCACATTTCTCTCCCATTCGGTCATCTTATAATGCTTCATCTATGGCCAGAATATTCATGGAGGATATAGTTAGACTGCACAAAATTCCATGAAGAATTATTTCCAATCGTGATCCAGTATTCACTTCTGCACTATGGATATCCTTGCAACGTGCCTTAGGTACCTAGTTGAAATTTAGTTCTGCATACCATGTGGAGATAAATGGACAAACCAATAGGGTCAACTAGGTCCTTGAGGACATGTTCCATATGTATGTTATGGATCAATAGTCTCATTTGGAGGACTACTTGCATTTAGTGGAGTTCGCATACAACAATGGGTATCATAGTTCGATTGGTATGCTTCCTTTCTAGACATTGTATGGTCAACCTTTCCGGAAACCATTGAGTTGGGACCGTCTTGAGGACAACGTTCTTCTTGGACCTAAGATGCTTCAAGATATGGAGCAATAGGTTGCTTGCATTAGAGAGCACTTTGTGGCAGCATAGGACACACAAAAGAAAAATGCAGATGCGCATAGGGTCGACCATCAGTTCTCAGTCGGTGATAGGGTGTCCTTATGGGTGTGACTGTGTAAGAGTCCAATCCATTATGGGAAAGGCTCTAAGCTCGCACCTCATTTTGTGGGGCCATTTGAAGTTTTGGAGAGGATTGGTCCTATTGCTTATCGTCTTGATTTGCCGCCTAGTCTATGACACATACATGATGTGTTTTGCATTTATGTACTTAGGCCTTATTATCTAGATGTATCTCATGTTCTCGATTGCAATGCATTACAGGTAGAGGATGAGTAGTTGGCACTGGAGCTCATGGTCGTTCTTCAACACAGGAGGCTCATTCTCAGGGGCAAACATTGAACAGGTGAGGGTCCAGTGGGACCCTAATGATGAGATTTCGGTGACATGGGAGGATGCATTTTGGATTCGAGAGTCTTTTCCTTATCTATTTGCAGGCTTCCAGGAGTAAGCCTGGTTCTAGGGGGAGGATACAGTGCCTCTCTTGACTACTTTCATTAGATTGATACTTATTATATTTGTATACACCTAAAAATGGTCAGGATAAATCTGATTATTTAAGTACAATTATTTGATTAATTAACCTTTAATTCATATATTTATAAATAAATAGAAATATTTATTTATATAATTCACATTCTATTTTATTAATTAAATAAACAAATTCAATAGTTTTTTTATTTAATTATCGAATTCTTCTATCTTAATTAAATAAAAAAAATCAAATAGTTTGTTTAATTATCATCTCCTTTTATTAAATAGAAAAATTTCAATTGGGCATGTGCAGGATCATGAGGGGCCAAAAAGTGGCAATAGGAAAAAGTAGCATTTTTCACTCACCAAAAAACATGGAAATGTCGAGTTGACTTTCTTTTGGGTTGGGTGTCAGTACATTGCTCCATAGCAATGCCCAAGCCTAATTTTTACAAATCAGATATCTGATTTTTAAAAGTATAAAAAATTGGGGTTGGGAAATATTTGAAAACATTTAAAAATGTATTGTGGCAGTAAAATTTTGGTGCCACAAATCAGATATCCGATTTGAAATGGATATCCAATTTGTGGCACACATAGACCCAAGAGTAATTAGGAGGTGTAGGGTTGAAAAGAGATAAAGAGAGGGAGAGAGAGAGAGAGAGAGAGAGAGAGAGAGAGAGAGAGAGAGAGAGAGAGAGAGAGAGAGAGAGAGAGAGAGAGAG